>OZ037992.1:40152386-40215800 GCA_964035705.1 Porites rus
TCTACCACATTCATCAATATTTGACATTCATTTTGGGATTATTGTCTTTAACTATCGTCAGCTCAATGAAACGAGGCCCATTCCCTCCTTCAAAAGTCTGTCAAGAGTTCGTGTTTGCTGCATCGACCCACGTTACTTGTTGCCAACTGAGGTGGATTGCTTCCTGCCATATTACCGGGGTTGTGAATACATCGTTGTAAACATCTAAGTTGCTAAAAAGGTGAATCTGTGTTTGGAATAGCTCCCCCACTGATACACGAATTTTGCAAAAGGAAGGGGGGAAAGGCCTGAAGTGAACGACTACTACTACTACCACTACCACTTTTTTAATGTCCTTTTTTTTTAGAAGAATAACGTCCTTTCTCTTTTTAAAACTATTTAGATGAAAATTCTCAGCAGAACAAGTCAAATGGTATTCCTGTGGTACTGGTTGTCCTTGAGGGAGGTCCGAACGCTATTCGCACAGTGTTAGAGTCAGTTACAAGCACTCCTGCCGTGCCTGTCGTCATTGCGGATGGTAGCGGCAGAGCCGCTGATATTTTAGCGTATGCGTACTCGCTGTATAAAGCAAATGAAGGGTTCGTATTCCTTCTTATAATGTTTTTTCTTTTTATGTCCAGAAGGCATGGCAGTTGCGTTAACCTGTCATTGTTCGACTGTACATTTACTCAAACCAGATTCAGTGTGTTATCAAAATTTTTCTAAAACTTGGATATACCTTGAAATCATGCCACTAAAGATTTGGTGGCGATCATGTTTTCAGAATCTTAACACTATGAGTTTCTTTTAGGGAAGAATCATCTAAAAGCTCTTGCTGAAAGGCAAAACACATTTTAACACTTTACACGGTTTTGCTATGTTGACAGGTTTGAAATGAAGCACTTTCCTGAGGTTGCAGAGCACGAAATACTTAAACTGAGAATCGAAAAAGCCTTCCCAAAGAGCTCTGAAAAGGAATGGTCTGAGTGTTACTCTAATGTACTTGAATGCGTGGAGAAAAGTCAGTATGTAAGTTGAGAAAACGAGTAATTTTAGGTTTTTTTTAGCCTTTTTTGTGAATCTCAAATAAATGTCATGATCTGTGCTGGGTATCTCATCCCAGATTCGTCTTACAGTATGTTGCCCAGTATCCGGCCACTTCAGTTTAACATTACAATTACTTTCCTTTCTTGATAGCACGAATTTTGAAATTTGGCCCAGAGACAACCTATTTAGTCGATCCTTAATATGACGAAAGACGGTTTATTTTGTTTCCTTTGTTTCCATCAAGAAATTAATATTTTTGCAGAGCTCCTATGTTGCCCAGTATCCGGCCACAACAATAACAACGTAATTACAATATATACATGTAATTTCGACGGGAAAGTGACTTATAAGCTCCTCTTGCACTTGCAAAGTAGTCTAGCATTCGATTTGAAAGATATAAATCGATCTGGGAACCTAGCATCGTGAAACAAAATGACTGGGGTGTGTGGGGAAAACTACGCGAGCGGCTGATCAAGGTTGGAGATGCGAAGAGAAAAAATGAAAACAGAAACTAACAAAAAGACAATTTTTTTTCCTATAAAATACTTTGAACTGTTCATTTGTAGCAAATATTTTCGTGCCATTTCTTCACACTGCGACACGCACTTGTTAACACGGTCTAATTAACCACACCGTCTCCAGCGGATTGATGGTGTGGCTACTGCAGGGAACTCTTACAGGAAATGCCCGTTTGTTCAATGAAACGCAAGAAATTTGAATCAAAATTGTATACTGGGAGATAATTTAAACCTCTTCAGCTTGGCTTGCTGTCTTAAGTGGCATAGTTCTTGCTTCCTTGTCTAGGAACTTTTCCCCTGATTTAAGGAAGGCATCCGTGGACAAGCCAAAGCCGCGGTTTGCAAGCTCAATCAGCCAATCTGCGAACTGGATTTTTTTTTCAATTTTTTGTCAAAAAAAAAGCTGGAGAAGGGCCTTTCCGACGGTCAATTAAAGGTCACTCTCCCACTTAGTCTGACCAAGAGCCATAAGAGATCAGAGCTCTTCGTCTGACCTGCAGTGTTGATTTCTTCATGTTCAGTTCCCACACTTGGGCTGCTTTTCTAGCACTAATTTCTCCCTCTTTCACATCCCTCAATTCCTTTGGGGAATTTTTCAGACCCGTTGCAACCCCTTTCTACCACAGGTAGCCTAAGCTCGAAATATGAGCGTCGGCCAGCATCGGCATTGTTGCGTAACATTCAAAATATAAAGATTTGTATGGGAAAAAAACCTATCGTTTCTGTAACCTACGAAAATGAAAGGATTTCAATAAAAAAAAAAACAGCTTACCTCAACCTTTATATAGACAGAAAACCGTTTACATAAAAACCCATAAAAAGGCCATAAATCGGCCCGTGGACCCCACAGGAGAGACGTTACACACATTTTAAGTAAGGTAAGCTGTTTTTTATTGATAGGTTCTTTTCCCCATACAAATCCTTATATTTTGAATGTTACGAAACAATGCCGATGCTCATATTTCGAGCTTGGGCTACCTGTGATTCTACCAGTGACAACTGGGGGATTTTGTATGAGAATTCCGGGTACAATTTCGGCGCTTCCGGTTATAGAAAATTCAGCAACGCGAAACAATCCGTGCACACGAAATCAGTTTGCCTCTGAATGAGTGAAGAAAATTTCCAAAGGGTTGAGTACCGAGAATTACATTATACAGATTATATTATATATCATAAGCTTTAATTATAGTTATAGGTATGAAACAAGTCTTGTTCGGATATTGTACGCAGCTAATTCACCGACTCTGCACTGCAAAGGAAATCAATACTTAGTGAATGCTTCTCAATCTGGCCTCCTTTATTCCAAACAAATTGAATTTCAAGAAGAATTAATGAATTTTCTGACAACCTGACTTCTTTAAGTATCTTTACGTTAAATACAAAACAGTTTCTTTGAAAATATCTCACATATTACCAACCCTTATTTGAACAGCGCTAGTTTTACTGCGCAGTAAAAAGTGTCAATGAAAAGTTTACTCACCTGAACAGAACAGCGCCTTCTGCAACTGTTTCTCAAGCAGTAAACCAACTTGTGTTCAGCTTCCATTCGAAATACTTCGTTTACCGAAAACTAAAAAGGGCGGTGCAAAAATCGAGTCTTTTTTTAAGTGGCCGGATACTGGTACCGGCCGGATACTGGGCAACATACTGTAGTCAAGCTTTTTCAGAGAAAGTTGACATTTAAGAGAAAAATATAGCAAGAAGAATTTTGTCAGTGCCACTTGTTTACTTAGCTGTTCAACGTCCTTCCTACAGATCACAATATTCCATATGGACGACGATGGTATCGACATCGACAAGTCGATTTTAAAAGCTATTTTGAAAGGTTTGAAAGCACTTTTTAAGCAGTTATTTACAATGTATGGCAATATGAGGCAGGCCATTTCATTTTCGTTAAAGGATGCGGTAATAACGATGGCATTAATTGCTATCATGCAGTGTATTCTTTGTTCCTTTTAAATTTTAGCAAGACCGAAACGATATTTAATTCTGCTGGACCTGGAAAATAAATTGATTAGTCATTTCATTATTGAAAGAAAAAATAGATGAGGCTATTATTCGTTTGGTTCTTCAGCGCAAAGTGCTTCGCCTTCTTACCAGCTTGATTTGGCCTTGACGTGGAACCGAGCTGATATTGCTAGGACTGAGATCTTTACTAAAGACCAAAAGTGGAAGGTATGGGTGTAATCGTGCAAGTTTATATTGTTGTTGCATCACATTTTTGTGCTTAACCAGGTGAGGGCCAAGTAATTACACTTGATGGGAAACCGAACAGCACATTGGGAGGCTTAGACACAAATGTAAGCTCGGTATGAAAATTCTTGTCTTAGCGGAGCTCCACGGAGCTCCACAGCGGAGCCCCATAGCTGAGGAAATGTGGTAATCTACCCATCCGAGAAAATTTGGTAATCACGTGACCATACACCGAGCGAGCGAGCGACCGACCGACCGACCGACCGACCGTCCGTCCGCACCACACACATACCAATGTAAAATAACTCAATCAACAGGTATGGCAACCCAAATGCAACTCAAGGTTTTAATTGGAACGAAATCACATGGCCGCCCCGACTTTTAGAAGGAAAAAACAACAACAAAGTCGTCTCTTTTTCGGCGTTATTTTTTATGTTTACACTAACGTGGATAATAGAGATAGAGCTAGAGCGAGTTATTGAAAACAAAGGAGACGAATTTCGTAGAGAGAAAAATAGGAAAGTCAAAGCAGCAGAGAAAAAATGAGAAATGTTAGCGGCCTGCAAGGTGAAAATGAGCGGCGGTGAAAAATAGAGGCGAACATGAACACAGGAAACAAAATATTGGGTAAACACATAAGACAATTCCTCCATAAAAATATTATGTAACTAGGAAGTTTGACGTTTTAGTGGTACAAAACATCGTTGTATTGGTGCAAAACAACGGCAAGGGAAAGACAAAAAGCGTGCTGCACGAGCAAATTTGCTTTTTGCTAATTAGAAGAAAAAGTGTGCTGCACGTGCAATTTGTTTTTTTGCTAATTAGATCTATTAGTCTTAAAGCCATTGTCGTCTCCGTTCATAAGAATTATTAGCCAGAGCTTTGCTTTTAGCCCAGGCTAAATCTATATATTATTAAAGGTTATTTTGTAATTGACAAGGACCGAAGGAATTTTAAAAAGCGTTAGACTTGTCTCCTTGAAACTCAAAACACGAAATGCAAGTTGATCGTACAGCTAAAATAGAGTAATTTTTGCCCAAAATTTCGGTCAGTCAGAAGTGACTTTTAATCGGTGCTGCGAAATGCTGATGAAAGTTAGTTTTTTTCACGAGTGCAATCTGAATATCGAGAAGTAAGTTAATCCCTCTTTAGTTGATCCCCAGGAAGATGTAGAACATTCCTCTTGGTGGTGACAGTAAGAGGGACAGGGGATGAAAGAAGACTCACGTCCCAACTGATATCACCCCCTTATTACCAAACCAGCCCCTAAAAGGTTGTCCACACCGCCGGGGTCTACGGCCCTTACTGCGGACTTAACAAACAGTAGTGTGGTTTCTTTACGTTGCACAACAACCAGAACAGTAGAGGAGTGGAGAGACCAAGCCTACGAGTTTTCGTCGTTATCCGAGAAGACTAAAACGTCTAACCATCTTTAGTTGCCAAAGGAGAGGGAGTAATTTTAAAACTCAGAGGTTTGAACCGCAACCTGCGACGGAGCGGTTCGGCAGGCCGTCCTTAGCTTATCCAGTTAAGACAGTTTTAAAGTTAACAGGGCGGCTGGGAAAAATTTCCTCCTATGTTGATAGCTCAACCGAAAAAAAGCATATATTTAACAATTAATGAATGAGGCTGAGTATCTTATGAAGAATTATGGAGATCGAGGAGGGTGTTATCCGTCGAGGCCGTAGGCCGAGGTGGATAACACCCTCCGAGATTTCCATAATTCTTCATATGATACGAAAGCCGAATTCAATAATTGTTTTATTATTCATTCAAAATAATTCCTAGTTTAAAAACATAGCTAAAACAAGCTTACCTGCATCAATGTTAAGTTTATCTTCAGTAGTTTACGTTTAGGTTTGTCCAGCTCCCCAAATATTCTCCAAATAGCAGATGTCGCCCTCAGAGTTGTCTTCTTGCTGTTTTTTTAGCCATTATTTCGCCTAGCTCCTGCTGTAGTTCTTACTCTTAAAACGAGTGAAGTGTCCGCCATTTTAGTTAAACGAAAACAACTCAATCTCGTCCCCAGGTCTTCTCGGTTAACGGTACATTAACCTGTAGAAGGCTGAATTTTTGACGTCATTTCCTCCTTAAACACAAAATTCTTCCAAATTTGGTCATCAGTAACTGGTTATGGTGAATTATGCGTGTGCTTTTAGCCAATCAGAATTGGGGAAATATTTTGAATGAGTAATAAACAAAATTATTGCGCTCCTTCGAGAGCAAAATTTCGCAAATGCGAAATACTCTCGGTGACGTCTCCGATAGTGGCGTGTTATTTATCTTTAGTTACTAATTTACATATAATGACACTCGACAGGTTTGTTTTGCCAAATATTTGCTCCGATAGCCGCACAAATTGTTAAATGCTAAAGATCCACCTTCAGACTAATTCACTAAAATGGAAGCCCAGTCTTTCAGCGTGTGGAATACAAAAATGACGTCCAGTTTTGATGGAACATAGTTAAATCATATCGATCTCTTAGTCAAATTAAGGTTGCATTCAGTAGTTTATCTTGATCATTTGTTTTGTGCTGGCTTATCCAACAGATGGAGACCTTGGAAGATAAGATGGAGGACGCTTTAATCAACAATCGTGTGGAATTTGTAGATCTTCTTTTAGAGAAAGGTGTCTGTATGAAGAAGTTCCTGACTACAGATCGGTTAAATAACCTTTTCAAGGCAGTGACCGTAAGTACAACACATGACGACGTTCATTAATTCCAAATCATTGCTGTTCAGACGTATCACTCTCCCGTTTTTACGTTACTTCTGGCCAGTGCTTATGTCAGTCGTACAGGAATGGGTTGGTGGTTGCCACTAATGGAAGTGGAACAGAGAAAATTTGGGAAGAGAAGCGTTTGAATCTGCTTTCGGAAACGCTCTAACACAACACTTCAATACAGCCGTACTATACAATAGGTCATGAAGGAGAGTACTCAGTCCGTTCTCGTCAAATGCAAAACCCTTGGTTGTGCAGCCGTCTCATGAAGACATATTGAAACTGATATTATACACCTCCACAAATGACATAATTAGAAAAATGCTCCTAAGGGCCTTGGACTCATAAACCTAGTCTAAACGGAAGATGCCACTTTTTCCTTAGAGGCGTGATCCACGGCCACTTGCCAGGAACCAGAGGCTAGATCTATTGCAGAAAATCATATCGAGCCACTAAACATTTTATTAGCTTAAGAAAGGGTAAAAGATGCTTCACTGTTGCTGCTATTCGGTTAACTAAAATAAAGACATAAGTTTTGACTACTGACCACCGAGGAAGACCAAGAGACTTTGTATATTTTCACCCTCCCCTGATGAAGTTGTTATACTAACGTCCCTTTCATCTCATCCTGCTTTTACGTAAAGCTGCGACGGAGCCGCTATCCGGTCGAGGAGCCATTACTTGTCTTAACTTAGTAGGGACCTTACAAAACTACGATCGATGGCGACGGCGACGACGACGGCAAGGTCAAAAAGCAATAGGTTTAGTTAGCAAAACATCAACTCTGCACGGGCATCACGCTTTTTTGTACATTTCTTTGCCGTCCCTGGACGACTACGACGTGAAATGACCAAATTTTAAGTTGTTTTGAGGACGGGACAGGCAAGGCGATAAATTGTACCATCCCTTTCTGAACTCGGGGGCGGCCCCGTTTCTTCAGCTCCAACATAAATTCCCTTCTTTTAATTAACTGGGCGACTTGGGATAATCTTGAAATGGTTTGAAACTTATAAGCGGAGTCCATTTTTCAGCGAGGTTTTCATGGACGTCGCCGTTGTCTGATCGTAAGGTCCCTTGTTTCACCGCTGTACCGTGGTCCTTATTTTGAGGAGAGAAGACATGTTAGCAATTATAGAGCAACTCCCTAGCTATTAGCTCTAGCTTTGTCAGGAGGACTATCACTATCCGCCTCACAAAGCTCAACAGAAACAACACTAAAACGGGTTTAAACAAATCAACCACAGGGTCGGTGGCTGAGTTACACGTTTAAAACATGTAGGGCACTACTCTAAACAATCCACTTAAACAACCACTAGCGTCCTTCCGACTAAAATGCCTTTCTTTCCAAATGTCAATTGAGTCAGGTTTGATGAACATAAGCTGACCAAATACGGAAGAAATTACTAAATTTTATTTAAATGCAGTAGTGGAGTAATTGAGCTCTTCTAATAATTCATCTCTAATAATTCCAAATAGTTTAGCGTTTCGTTCCGACGCAGCAACACAGCCTCAGTAAAAATTAGACTCTCTAATATTTTAAAAATTCCCTGAACATTCCAATCGTATTTCTGTGTTTCCGCTCTAGAGGCAGGGATTACCATCGAGGGTCGTTCTTGAAGAACTCATTGGAAAAGTCAAGGTAACAGACTTAGTGTTTCAACATAGACCCTCACATATATTTAAGATTAACTCTGGCATTAATTAATATAATAAACTGTCACTTGTATAAGAGAATGCTATTCGTTGCAGATTGACTACGAAGGCTTCAACTTTTTAGATGTAATAGAAGCCTTATGGCCACATTTATGGGGTACTCACCAGGGAGACGACAACATGTGTCTTGTGGTAGGAACTCAACTCCTGCAATGATTCGTTCAATAGACAATAAAATTCAACTCTCTAAATCTTAGTGCGAATAAAGTATACGTAGGTTCTGTAATTACATAAACTGTACAATAAAATTACAAAGCGGAAGCAACGAATTCCAGTCAAAGTTACGAGCCTTTCCGTAAACTCCAGGTCATTATCATAAGGTTTTTCTCCCGTCTTTCGGCCATTAGGGAGCTTAAGCAACGACGACGGTGACGTTTACGAGAACGTCAAAAAACCGGTAGGTTTAACCAAAACTTTGCTCGTGCATCACGCTTTTTGATAATTGTTTGCCGTCACTGAACAACTAAGACGTGAAAGTTCCCACTTCCACGTTTTAAGGAGGGCGAAACTGCACAACATAACGACTTTCTTTTCCGTTTCCTGAATTTCGAAGTGAGCGAGATGGAATAAGCGCGATAAATTTTGAAGTAGCGCGAATTCACTCTTAAAGTAACGTTTTCGTGGCCATCGTCGTCCTTGTTGCCTACCCTTACCAAACCATATGTATTTTGAAACTGATTTTAAAGTATTTAAAATGTATTTTCAGTATTTGAACACTATTTTCCTGTATTTTAATACTATTTGACAAAAAAATTTAAATTTTCGCCCCTGTTTGAAATATATCTTGAGTGTAGTTAAATTGTATTTCATGTAAAGGAAAACCTCTCTCATCAATTTACAATGTATTTTGTTTAATAAATATGATTAAAATAGAGTATTTAAAATGTATTTTGGGCATAGAACCACTAACACTGTTACAAACAGAGTTCAAATAGACTATTTGAAATATGTTTTAAGGGCTTTTATGCTGACTGTAATTAAGATACCTTTAAATAGGGTACTTTAACTCTGTTTTGAGTTGTATCTAAAATGTATTTTGAGACGCATCCACTGACAAAGTTACAAACAGAGTTCAAATAGACTATTTGAAATATGTTTTAAAACCTTAAGAACTGACCGCATTTTAAATACTTTTAAATAGGGTACTTAAACACTGTTTTGAGGTCTATTTGAATTGTATTTTGGGCACACAGCACTCTGACTATAAAAACAGATTATCCATAAACTATTTAAAGTCTGCTTAAAGTCATCAAATGCTTACCTTATTGTAAATACTTTAAAGTAGTGTACTTATAACTTATTATTACTAGGGTGCAATACTGTAATGTCTTTTGGGAGACTTATACTCAGACTATAAATAAAAGTAACAATTGCACAAAGTTAATTTTTAAGCCTTCATGGTGTCACGAACTCATAAATGACTCAAAACAAGCTGTCACATATTGTGGACCGGATTCTCCTCCCAACAAAGTTCGAAGCTGAGCGAAAAATTAAATCTAAATTAAATAAAAAAAGAGAAGAAAATTAGGAATAGGTTTTAGCTTTGACTGACAACACGTAACTGTGACAGTGTTCCGATAAAAGATCTATCCGTTCCTCACTGTTCATTACCTGCAAGCTCTCTGTGAAAATCTCCGCGTAGATTTTAGCCGTGATTCAATTAATGCAGTTACGGGACTTTCCATAAGTTTTTTAAAAGAAACTTCTTAAAATCGCATTTTAATTTCATATAGAAATTTTTTCACAAACAGCCGAAGCCGCGGGCCGAGAGCCGGATGCACGCGGTCAACAGAGGTTTATCTAAAATAAGCCCTTGGAATTACATAATAAATAAATTATCCAAGCTAAGATCTCACCTCATATATATTGCATCAAGAAACAAAGCTCAGATATGAATAAACTCCGACATATGGTTATCTTTCTCTCATAGATTATTCCGCACATGCATGGCATATTATTTCTAAGATGTCACGCGCGACTGAAATCACGACTTCGCGCCGCGGTGATGTGACAAATGCACGTGATAAACAAACCGTCCTTTGTCCTTTGCTCATTTCAAATTATTGTACCGGCGGTTGCTGTCATGGCGGGTGCGCTTGATTTTACTGTTTGTTACGATCTTACAAAAGTATACATTTCAACTCTGCGGATTGTCTGAACACGTAGATGTTGCATTTATCACGGATCAAAAATGGGTATGACTCCTCAGCGACTGTTATGTACTTTGAAAGGATCTGGTTCAGTTTCTCTCCGTAGCACGCGGTCTTGTGCTGTCTTGTGTGTTAATCCAAGAGTCTTCTGTTGTGTGAGTATTATACACAATATATGCATAACATGTTACTAAGACGCTTAAGTATGCGCCATATGAGAAACAAATGAAGGGTAGTAAACATTTATATACTCCCGCCTGTACGGCAATTTTAGTTTTTACAGGGTTCCATGCTCACTCAGCCCTCGCTGTTCTCAGTCACTTGATGTCACGTCACCGACCTCTTTCATGCTCGTGTAAATTTTATGGTGTTATTCTTATGTTGTTCTTTATCAGCCAATAATTAAACGTTCAGGCGTAGCCTGCAAGCTTCTGATAATAATTGAGTAAAGCCGTGAATATAATAAAAAATGTAAGTTACATGTATGTAGATTATTATTTACCGGTAACGTAACGCAATACTCTTTTGAAGCGGAAGATTGATAGCCTGTGTACCGACCCCATTCCCCTCCGATTTTTATTGAGGGGAGGGGGTTTGTACACAGGCTAAAGATTGATTTCAGCATTTCTGAAAAATTCCATAAGAATTTCCCGAGAATTCGTAGGGAAATCAACGTAAAGTAATCGGCTAAGAGATAATTCCGGTGAAATCCTAGCGTAGGACTGTGTGGAGAAATTTCGCAGAAGTAAATCTTACTTTTTCAGAGTAATTTTCGACGGTTTTGTATTCATTTTATTTCATGAATTTAAATGGTATTTTCATCCTGTTTATGTACTGTTTTTATGCTCTTTCGACCGATTTTTGTACTGTTTTCAGACAACTCTAAGGCTATTTCTTACAATTTTATACTGTTTTTGCATTTTTGCATCCTATTTTTGATGTATTTTCACAATATACGCGTGCTATTGCTTTTCTTCCTCTGTGGTATTTTAATACTATTTTCAAAGTATTTTTATTGTATTTGCAAATACGATTATTTTACTAAATTTCGAAACCCATTAAAAAGCTATTAAAATATATTTTGAAGCATAACATTTTAATAGCGTTTTAAACAGGTTAAAACACCTTTAAAATCAGTCGAAAAATATATTAAAAATATATTTTTGGAACTATTTTAAACCTGTTTTTTTCAAAATACGTTTAAAATTGCCATTAAAAATAGTTTTAAAATAGTATAGCAAATTAAAACATGTTTCTGAAACTGTTTTTATCCTGTTTTTATTCCGATTTATAAGATATTTAAAAACTATTTTAGACCTGTTTTGAGCCTTGCAAAAGCCCTGGAATTTTTTATATATTTTAAACGAATTTAAAAATACATTAAAAATTCTTTTTTAATAGCGTTTTAAACAGGTTAAAACACCTTTAAAATCAGTCGAAAAATATATTAAAAATATATTTTTGGAACTATTTTAAACCTGTTTTTTTCAAAATACGTTTAAAATTGCCATTACAAATAATTTTAAAATAGTATAGCAAATTAAAATATGTTTCTGAAACTGTTTTTATCCTGTTTTTATTCCGATTTATAAGATATTTAAAAACTATTTTAGACCTGTTTTGAGCCTTGCAAAAGCCCTGGAATTTTTTATATATTTTAAACGAATTTAAAAATACATTAAAAATTCTTTTTTAATAGCGTTTTAAACAGGTTAAAACACCTTTAAAAGCAGTCGAAAAATACATTAAAAATACACTTTTCACCCTATTTAAAACCTATTTCACAAAACAGGTTAAAAACAGTTTTCAAAAATAGCTTAAAAATACATTCAAAACAGTGTTGGATTTGGTAAGGGTAAGCTCCTAATTTTTTCAGAGGGCAGTAAATTTGACGGGCAGTAAAATTTCGTCACGTCGTTTGCAAAGTTTGATCAGTCAGTTAGCTTTTCTTCTCGTTCCAAATACAGTACTTGAGAACTATGAATATTCACGAGCACATGTTAGAGTTACATGTTTCAAGCCCTTATGAGTTTCTAGTTTCTCTTAGCTATCTAGAGCAGCACAGGATCCCCATCCTCTGTGAAACGAAACTAAAAGCACTTTCCCCGACCCCGAGTGGGTGTTTTACTAACTCCCGAGAGAAAGGCCCCTAACCACCTCTCCCATAACCATCCCGTTACAACTAACTGCCCATGGTTCTCCAAGATGTCGTAATACTTGTGAAACTGTGCATGGAACATCCCACGCCTCTTCCTTCATAGAGACGAAACACTACCCTCAAGAGTACAACGAGAAATAATTTCAATATTTCCCGAGAAAGCCAACGAGGGAAAATCATTGTATGTTCTATTTACCGTATACTCAGTCTAAATTAAAAAAGGGCTTCAATGTTTTGCCATTTTGCAAATCATTGATATGTACGGTTCAGTTTATAACAAAGTTCAAATGCTAGGATGCTTCTCAAATGAACCTTGTTTAATTTTCGAGTCTTCTAAGTTCTGTGGTAGAGAAGAAGGTAATTAATTCGCCTCTTTTTAGAAAAAACGAATAGAAGACGACCCTTACGAGGCATTGCTTCTGTGGTCCGTACTCAGCAACATGCAGAAAATGGCGCTTTTCATGTGGGAGCGAGGGGAAAAGAATCTGGCGCGTGCACTCATAGCAGGAAAGGTGTACAAGCTGATTGCGAGGTTGACACTCCGCGATGACGCAAAGGCGGATGTCACTGTCGAGCTCACAGCGAATTTCGAGTAAGTGTTGCGAATATAACCTCGACATTAAGAGTCCGCTGATAACTTGTTTTACTGTATGGCTGAATCCTCCAAGGGGAAAATGAAGTGAATCCTGCGTTCCGATTAGCTATCCGAGGCTGGGTCATCTATAATAATAATAATAATAATAATAATAATAATAATAATAAGAAATAATAATAATAATAATAATAATAATAATAATAACAACATTATTTGAGGCAGGCTCTAATGTTTTCGATCTGTAAATCTGTGTCAACAAGGTCTAGCTGTCGTCTTCTGGATCTTGAGACTCTCAAGCATAGTATCGCAGAGTGTACTATGGCGAAAGAGACTTAAGGTATTATTAGGAAATTGCGGTTTAGTAACTTTCTCCCTTCTTATTTGCGATCAGCTCCGCAGGTCTGTTGTGGTACTTAACACACTCATCCACGTTTGGTCGTGACAACTAAAGGATTGAACGTTCCCTGTTTGATCTCCATTACTTTTTCCGCATACTGCCTTTTCTTCTCGTTCTCATGCTTCTTGTAGATCTGCTTAGGAGTCAAGTCTCTGTAAGAGTCTGCATTAGGGTGACACACCCGAACATCGAAGAAAATTTGCATGTGTGACCCTTCTGGGCCACCGTGGATTTCAGATTCATCTCTACATTCTTGCATGCGTAATGAACCGTGAATTCACACGCGATTCAGTTACGAAATTTCTAACAACTCAGTTTCACTAAATTTGATGCAAATGTCTTCTAAGAATTTCAATTAATTCCACGATTTTCAATCTGACCAAATACAGACAAGTTCTCGTAAATTATTCACTGCTCATTACGCATGTAGTAATTCCGATTTGAATTTGACACTAGTTACGGGAACTACTAACGGATTCATTTTTCAAATAATCAATTCATTAATAGAATCTTGGGGGTACGCTTGACCTGTTTTGACTGTAAGATCTTCTTTTCACTTTGGAAGCAAATAAATATCTGCCTCCGGCTAAAAGTTTCCTAGTAACTAAGAGCTGCTTGTCTCCTTGTCAGGGAGTTTAAGCGACTATCTGTGGCCTTCTTAGATCAGTGCTTTCGAACTAATAAAGATCGCACCAAGCAATTGCTCATTTACAACTTGAGGAACTGGGGCGGGCAGAGCTGCCTATCACTCGCGTACGCCATCGAACACGAGGAATTTATGGCTCATGTAAGTTGCCAGGGTGTTCTCACCGAAATATGGACGGGATATTTGAGGACTTCACAGAATTCCAGCCTCAAGGTTAGAAATTTCCTTTTTACAACGTTCTTGACAGCGTTTAGAACGGCTCCAGGTGGATGAGCTTGTTGTGTTTTTACATAGAAAGGCTAATCGCTTCCGACGCAGCGAATACAACTTGAAATGTAGCCTTCCTTTTCGTTTGGATTAAATCAATACGGAGCTTTAGCAACGGCGACGGTGACGGCAACAAGAACATAAAAAAAAAAATCAATAATAAGCTTAGATAAGCAAACCAACAACACAAGCATCATGCTTTTTGTACACTTCTTTGACGTCACTGCTCGACTATAACGTCATATCACCTTTGTCACGTTTTACTGAGGACGTATTAAGGACCTTACGATCCGACAACGGCGACGTCTATGAAAACGTCGCTGGAAAATAGACTTTGCATCCTTTCACTTTTTTTCCCGATTATTCCAAGAGGCTCACTTACTTAAAAGAAGGGAATTTAGGTTGGAGCTGAGGAGAAGGGACCGCGCCCAAGTTCTGACAGAAATTGTAGAATTTACCGCCTTGCCGTTTCCGCTCCCAAGTAATCTTAAAATTTGGTCATAGTTATGCAGGAACTGCAAAGAAATGTACACTAAAAGCGTGATGCACGTGCAGAGTTGTTGTTTTACTCATTAAACCTATTGCTTTTTTGACGTTCCCGTTGCCGTAGCCTGTGTACAGACGTCCCCCCTCCCTCAGACAAAAATCGGGAGAAGAGACGTCTGTGAATCGCCTTCGTTAATCGTGTTCCGGTTACATTTGCATAAATTATTTTTTTGTTGTTTTTTCCTCTGACAGTTGAAAAGGTGTTGACAGACCAACACGACTCTGGACTTTTTTAGAGCACGTACGCAGTTATTCTCTCGGATGTTCTCAACCTTTATAGCTAAGCTAGTAAGCTCTAACTAATATAAGGTGGTGTCATCTGCATAAATGTCCATAGTTGACTTTTGGACGAGGAGGGGCATATCGTTGACGAACAAAAGGAAGAACACCGCACCTAGGTTGACCCTTGGGGCACACCTTGCTTTACCGTCAACTGTTCAGACGTAGTTTTCCCTAACGAAATAAACTGCTTTCTCTCAGACAACTAAAATTTGAACCAGGCAACAGAAGAAGGGGTAGCACCGTAGATAGACAACTTTTTTAGAAGAAGTTTATGATTAATTACATCAGAAGCTTTTCGGAAATCTATAAAAACCAGAACCCGTCCTTCGTCATTGTCCATGTTTTTTAGAATCTGATGCGTGAGTCTGATCAAGGCTGTTTCAGTTGAGTGTCCTGACCTAAAGGGGTGATTGCAGCTCCTATAAAAAGTTATTATCGCGTAAGAAAACAGATAGTGAGCTGGCCACGTTCTTTTCGAGAAGTTTCGAAAGCATAGGTAAAACCGATATGGGGCGATAATTGTTGATATCATTTCGTGCTCCTCCTTTGTGCAGTGGTGTGACTTTAGCTATTTTCCAGTGGTTAGGAAAACTGTTTGTCTATATTGAAAGATTAAGTAATTTGCATAAACACCGGTGTAATTTTCTTGAGTACACGTACGCTTAGGCCATCGTACCCAGAGGCCTTGTAGTTGTGCAGGGACAGCAAAGAAATGTACAAAAAAGGGTAATGCACGTGCAGAGTTGTTGTTTTGCTCAAAGAACCTATTGCTTTTTTGACGTTCTCCTGGCCGCCGCCGTCGTAGTTTCGTAAGGTCCCTATTAGGGAGCTTAAGCAACTACGACGACTACGACGACAACTTCAAAAAACAATAGGTTTAATGATCAAAACAACAGCTCTGCACGTGCATCACGCTTTTTAGTACATTTCTTTGACGTCCACTGCACGACTACGACGTGAAACCTCCAAATTTGACATTTTATGGAGGACGTGGACATACGAATTTTCCTTCCTCTTTTTGAGCCTGAATAAAATCCTTAAGAATTCAACTCAAGGAAAAGTCGCCCGCATTTGACATCTTGAGCGGCTCCAAATAGACACGATTAAGTTAAGTTTTAAAGAGCGCAAAATCATTTTTTAGTGACGTTTTCACTGCCGTCGTCGTCGTCGTTGCCTAAGGTCCCTATTAAAACCCACGACGACGAATTTCTCTTTCCACTTTTAAACTTTGTTTCTCCCTAAGAAAAATTCACCTACTTGGAAATTTTTAGCGAGTTGGAATAATTGCAAGAAAGTATGAAAATAGAGAAGTCCTTTAAACAGTGACGTTTTCGCTGCCGTCGCCGTCGTCGTTGCTAAAGCTACCTAATTATTATGGGAACGCCACGACAGCAGATACAAGCAGAACTTCGTTTCTGCTCTCTGTAGACTGCATGAGTCCGCTCCTGAGTATTTTTTGCATCTGTATTTTATCCAATTAGATCATATTAGGGCTTCTGATTCCCACCACAGTACTTTCACTTGAGTTTCATCAACTACCGGAAAAACAAAAGAATCCTGCAACGGACAGACGTTCAGACGTTCCTGAAAATGGAGGGAATGAAGGGAGTGAAAAAGGGTATGTGTGCAGAATCTCTCTTAAAACAATTCAAGCACTTTGCCTATTGAGAGACGTGAATAACGTTGAAGTTGTTATTGCTTAGTATTTGATTGGAGGAAGTTGGTAAAATTATGGGATTTGTCAAGATATTCTGAAAGAACAACATCTAAAGAACAACATCTAGGAGGCCTACTTGCCAAAAACTGGCATTTCGGGGCAAATTGTCTCTGAGATGTTAGCCCAGTTATGCTCCGATGACTCCATACAAATCCCTTTAAATTTGACTCGGTTCCTAGTGTGGCAAACTGAGTCAAATTTAGTAGGATTTGTATGGAGTAATCGGAGCATCACTGGGCTAATATCTCAGACACAATTTGCCCCGAAATGCTAGTTTTCGGGAAGTAGGCCTCCTAGATGTTGTTCTTTCAGAATATCTTGACAAATCCCACAATTTCACAAATTTAATTTTTATGACGTCATCATTTTAGAACTCTATTGTCTATAGAAATTTGACTGCTAAAACTATATGGCAGCAGCTTTGTCAATGTTTAAACGTAGAGTTTCCATTTTCCGTTACTTAGCTTCTCAAAGAGACAACATCGTACTTTCCAGTCAATTTATTGTGGAACAAATGTTTCCCATTAATTCTGAATCAGAGGGTGGAATGGGGTATTAAAGGTTCAAAGGTCACTGAATATCATTCTCAAGTCTGCGTTTACAAAAAGGAATTATAGCATTATTATGAGTAACTATAGCCTCTGTATTAATTGTCTCTTAGAAACATTTTCTCAGCGAGTAAATTCGACCTGAACATAGTATGGCGGGAAAAAGAAAAAGGATCCCTGTGGAGGAAATTGACGTGGAGCGAAACGTTTATAGCTTTCTACCATGCTCCAGCAACTAAATTTTGGGCCAACGTGGTGAGGGACGAGTTTTTTTTGTTTGATTGTTAATAATAATAATAATAATAATAATAATAATAATAATAATAACAATAATACTTATATAGCAACGATATCAATATTGCTATTTTCATCAGCGCTTAAAAATTAAAATATTAAAAAAAAAATACTAAGACTGCATAAAGTATACATGCAAAAAGTGCATGAACCTACCAAAAAGAGTAAAACAATTATGTCAACACTAAAACTATAAAAATTACCTAGACTACTTAAATCGTAAAAAACTGCATAAAACCTACAAAAAACGAGATTAAAAAGCACATAAAATCGCAAAAAAACTTTCTGAAATAAAAATGTCGTGAGTGTCTTTTTAAAAGATGCTACTGAGGGGCTACTGCTAATTGAGTAGGGCAATGAATTCCATAGTTGAGGAGCAGCAGCAGTAAAAGATCGATCTCCTAACGTTGTTAAAGTCTTGAATTTCACAGGGTTTAGTAGCAGTCCATCACAATCGGAGCGCGCTATGTTATAATAGTTTGTTTGTTTGTGACATTTTTTTGCCAGTTTTAGATTTAAAATAAAGTCCTTCATAAGTTGTAGCATTTTTCAAAAGGCCATATAATTTATTAGATATGAACAAATTAGTTGTCCCCGACAAACAGTACAAAGGATTAAGGAACTCGGTATGTCTAGATTTATACAAGTTATGGTGAAATATTATAAATCGACCACATCTAAGGACTTTGTAGTCCGGTGCTCGTTTTACTTAAGTTGGTAGAGCTGACAAGTCTGAAAATCGGGGGATCGTAGTTACAACCCACGGTAGGACAACTAACAAGGCCCGTATTTAAGAAAAAGAGACTATTATAACATAGCGCGCGTGTTTGCCCTATATATGTCCTATTGAGCCGCTATGAACAAAATGTTTATTTAGACACGCCCGTGCGTAAATACAGTTTTTGTTCATGATGATGTATTCAGCTGTGTTTTTCGTCTCTTTTACTAAGTACCCAAAAATCGACGGCATCTTTCGTGCTCTTCAAACGTCCCGCGTGCATCCATAACTCGATATACGCACGCTAAGCATGAACAAATTCTTAAATCACATGTTACAAGAAACAATAAGAGGAATGATCACGGCGCCCGGGTAGAAATCATCGTTACTCAGCTTGCGTTAATAGAAATGGTCCAGGAAATGAAACATTCTGAAGATGGAAGTGTCAGTCGAAGTGAAGTGACCCGAGTCAAAGAGGATCACCTCCACCATGAGAAAAACGTTTGTCCAGCCCGTGCTCCGAAACGTTCCAGATATGATTTGAGTGCAAACCCTTACATTAGATTTAGTATCAATGTCACATGGTTTACTGCATAATTAAATAACGGTGAACTAAAAATAACCTCTATCTTGGTGATCAAAATTTACCCTACGTAGGGTAATGGTATTATTAATTGCCGCCTGCTTCTGTCTTTAGCGAACACTGCTCTTTAGATACTTTCAAAGCCCATGTAAGCTGCCTAAATCATCTTCCCGTTTATTAGCCTATAAAGTTAACTTTTTTTGCTGACCTACGCAGCCAATAATCCTCTTAAGGAAAATAACCTCTATCTTGGTGATCAAAATTAACCCTCAACTTCCTTGAGGCACACCAGAAAGGACAGCTACAAAATTAGACCTCTCGCCATCGACCACTACGCATTGTTGCCGATTTTCAAGGAAGGCTTTAATCCACTTCAGAGTGTCGCCTCCAATACCATAATTCTCCAGTTTATAAAGAAGTCTGTTGTGAGGAACCTTATCAAAGGCCTTTGAACAGTCTAGTATGATGATATCAGTCTGCTTAGCATGGGAGTTGTCGACAATATCATTACAAACTCAATTAGCTGCGATTAATACGACTTGAATCTGCGAAAGCCATGTTGCAAATGAAAGAGGAGATTGTGATGTTATAGATGTGACATGATACTCTTAGTGATGATGTGCTCTAGCAATTTACTGCAGATACATGTCGGGGAAATTGGTCTGCAGTTTGCCGGAGTCTCCTTATCGCCTTTCTTAAAGATGAGTATTACCAAGACTTTTTTCCAGTCCTCTGGTACTTGGTGAGGTGATAGGGACTTACTGAAGATCTTCTGAAGGACTGTTGCTATTACTGAAAGCTACTGAAGAGAGCTCCCCGAGGACCATGGTAGAAAGACCATCATGTCCAGCGGCCTTGTGTGGCTTTAGGTTATCTAATAGCTTAGCTTAGCAAAGTGAGTTGTATCACGTCAGTTGATGGTATTAAACTCTGGTTATTGACCTGATTGGTCAATTAACTCGCGATGTTATTGGTCGTCTCTCAGTTAAGCGATGATGTTTTTGGCTATGAAGACTCGTAATATCATTGGTGCGTTTCGATCCGTCTTTTGTCACAGTTAAACAGTCGTTTATTGTCAGTCAAATTGTCAGTTGTCCAGTTAGTTTTGCTCGATTCCGTCAATAAGTCGTTTGTAAGGTGCCGGTAACTGTTGACTGCGATTCAAAGGTGTTTGTTATAAGTTAGTAAACCAGCTTTCTAAAGTGAGTCGTTGATATGAGTAGTCTGTAGAATACGTAATACATGTCGCAGAGTCCCAGTCGATTTGATGTTTCGTCTGTTAATGGCATGGTGCTCAGCAATGTGATTGTTGACAGGTTTTGCAACTGATTTTGAGTTCATTGTTGTTATTGTTGTTGACTTTTCAGTTTGATTATATGTTATTCCTGGCCCTGTTCAGCTACGTTGTTCTTGTTCGTCAAGACAAAATTCCTTCCATCGGCGAAATTGTGCTTATCATCTTCGTTTGTACTTTGTGCGCTGAGGAAATCAGACAGGTAACACAATCTTGTATATAACGACCTCTAGCCTAGCTGTTTACTCTTTGACACTTAAAAAAGAGATCACTCTTGTACTACATACATTGAACTTCACTTGCTTTAAGAAGAGAGTATAATCTTGATGATTTTGGTGCCCCGCGTACGGTACTCGTTGGGCGCTGACAGATTTTAACACACACTTTTTTCAAGTACCGAGTACTAGAGATCGATGGATGGATGGATGGAGGGATAGATACTTTATTGGTATGGACATCGCAGCCAGAGGCTGAATTACGTTTATACATACAAAAGACAAAAACTACTAAATTAAGACGCATAAATTACAATCGATTTAAGAAATTCAAAAGTTATAACTATAAAGGATATCTACAAAAAGTATATAAAATACGAACAAAGATTTATTTGAAAAAAAAACTGGTGGCTGTTAGAATGAGTTTACCCGAAGGCATTGGGAATTAATAAAACAACTCTTGGCCCTACAAGTTTTAAACTTGACACCAAAAGTCCTGGCATGCCTGAAAGGGTTTGACTGTGTATAATGAGTAAAATTGCGGAACAATTCGGTTTGCGATTTAAATAAAAGATTACTCTTTTTTGGTAGATTCTTCACTCCGAACCACCAACACTGAAAAACAAATTCAAAGCATGGGCCTCCAGTAACTGGAACCGTCTCGACGGCCTCGCAGTAGTATCGTTTTTCATTGGCCTTGGACTCAGACTATACCCACCAACGCGTGATGCAGGTCACGTGGTTTACTGCTTTGATGTGGCTATGTGGATTATGCGTCTGATGCACTTTTTTTATGTTAGCAAACACATGGGACCTTACGTGGTCATGATTGGCAGGATGGTAAGGGACGACAAATATTGAAGATAATTTAAATATTTAGCTTCAAAGTAACACGCCTGGTTACATAGTAATTTCTCTATTTGGAGTTCAAATTTACTACATTGCATTATTTATAAGCACGCATGATTCATATCCTTTACATAATTGTGATCTTCAGAGTGTACAAGTGTCACATGTTGACATAAATAGTCAAAGTAAAAAAGGAAATTGGCCAATTGAAAGTGGGCAAAAAATAACGGGGATTCAGTCCAACCTGGTTGGAATGCTTTGAGCGCAAGGCATGGTAAACTTGTCGGGATTTATAGCTATTAGATTATACTAACTACGACCCAGTGAACAGCGTATAGCTCTCTGATTTTAGTAACCAACTTGCACTTACAGGGTAATGAGTAAAAACAATGCTATTTCTAGATTATATATATTCTCATCATAAAAATGCAGGGCAAGTGCTAATCGGTTCTGCTTGAATGTCAAGTAACTGAATGAAAAATTACTTTTACGTCAAAGATTTCACATTTTGAAAAAAAACTTGAGGCAATTAAAGAAAAAAGCTTCAAGAAAATTTACCTTGATATTCTTTTATTTTTGAGTCATAAAAATATTTAGGAAGTGCGAGAAACACACTACTGCACCTTCTTCGTATTTCTTTAGCACCTTTGTTGTTGTTGCTGTTTGCTTATTTGCTTGATGGTGTTTATTCGTGTAATGCTTGTCAGGGCATTGACCATTCTAACCTTGCAAAACATTTTTTATTTAATATCTTTTGACTCCTTAGACTCTGGATTTAATGTATTTTCTTCTGATCATGGTGGTTTTTTTCCTGGCCTATGGAATTCCTCAACAAGCTATCCTGTACCCAAACGAAGGTCCTTCCTGGTCCATGGCATCTCGGATCTTCTTTAGGCCTTACTTTCAGGCCCATGGAGAACTCTTTTTGGATGCTCCAGATAAAAGTAAGTATTTCGTTTTGATAATCGCAGAATACCAGGTGATGGCTACCATTTCGTGAACATGTATTCGAAAATAGAAGTTTTGTCGAGCGCAATAATCCGCGGTTACAATTATACTTCCACAGAAAACTTTCGTTATTCAGCTCGTTTGTTCCTTTGTCTTAATTTGATCTACTATAAAGATATCCTTTACGCTCGAAATGTGCTACATTTGTGATTGGGGCTCTATGAGCCTATGGGTCTGTGGTCCCACGGTTTCTGGGTTTATGTATATGTGGGTCTGGCTGTGGTAGCTAATTGTCTCGTATATTTTATTCCAGTTGAAAACACGACGACCGTTTTTGGCAGTGCAAGAAAAGATAGCTACGGGGACACAGTGGTGTTATTCATGACTGCGATTTACTTGCTTGTCGTCAACATTCTTCTGCTAAATCTTCTTATTGCTATTTTCAAGTAAGTCTCCAACAGTAAATTGCTCTATTAAAAAGTTGCCTAGGGCTCGTTCGAATGACCATATTCTGGAGTAAGAAAACATGGAATACAGTCAAAAATCACTTGTTTTACAATAGTAAAATCTAGAAATCTGGAGGATATTAACAAATGAGATGAATGTGGTCTTCTAATGGTCCAAAAAGTGGGGATTGAACGGATTTGTCACAGATTTCTGCGTATTTTTATTCCAGAATTCGATATGCATACAGAGAGATCGTCATAAACAGTGGACTAATTCGTTACGCTATCACCGTACTATTATTTACATGTAGACCTAGCCTATAAAATCGAACTCTAGTTTTACAATAACTGAGTGATTTCTCCCGCGCTCTTTTGCCGAGAGCTACGGTCGATAAGATTGCAGACCATGGAAATGATGTGATGGTCGCACAATTTGTTTTTCTCTTTTCTCTCGCGCGCGAATTTTCGAGAAGCTTCAATCTAAATGGATTTCAACAACTGCCAATGTTATTGCAAAAATATCGACGACTATCTTCCATGGTCTGTTCTCTTACTGACCATAGAAATGACGTCAAAATGTTCAAAAGTCAAGTGCAACCACTAGTCGCAGGCGAGTGGTTTTACTGCAAACATTTTAACATGTTGACATCATTTCTATAGTCGATAAGAGTACAGACCATGGAAATTTATCGTGGATTTGTTAGTTCTTAAAATGATAACAATAATCGAACGCTAGTTCTATCGACCTCAACTCTGTGCCTGTCACTGATTGAGTTCAACTGAATTCGGTAATCGAACAAAATAGAACAATTACCGAACCAATCAAACTTTTTCCACGCAGGGTGTCAGAGGCCTGTCCTTACGCTACGAAGCTTAACGAACACAATGGAGCTTAATTCGATTGTTTTGTAATAGACCTTTGGGTTGCAAGTCCATCGCTCTCACCACTTGGCCACGCTGTCTCCACAATTGAAAAACTGAACGATTAGGTCCGATTGCCTTCGACGGGGATGGAGACCGTCGATTATTGAGGTGCAGTCTCCATGACACTTAAAGTTAGACTACTGTAACCGGGGCCAGTTAGACAAAGTTGACCAACTGGATTACGGGAAAATAACAATTACATTCCAAGAAAGTTGGTCCTGAGCCAATCAGCAGCTCGTAAAAAAAAAATGGCAATAAGTTACTCAAAGCACAGATTTAAATATTGATAGCAAACGTTTATCAAGAAAAATGTTTCGCCAGACAAATGGCAATAAGTTACTCAAAGCACAGATTTAAATATTGATAGCAAACGTTTATCAAGAAAAATGTTTTGCCAGACAATGTTTTTCTATTCGAAACTTTACACTGATATAACACCCAGGAGACATATTTGTTTGACACACGCTGTTATTTTGTCATCTACCAGCAATTTTTTTTCGCTTCCATTGCCGCGCTTTGCACCCGGGCTTTGCAAAAACATCACGAACTCAAGTCAAAAATTTAACTAACCAGACTAACTTGTACGCTTTTTTTGCCTCCGTCATTCACTCTAACAGACTTCTCAGGAAAGACGGGCTTTCTTCAGCGGTTCCATAGGTCACTTCTATAGGTTGTAACTGGTTGATTTCGATCCATTTTGTTTATTTCGATTATGATTGACAACTAACTTTCCCGGAACATATTGCCATTTTCCTGTAATCTGATTGGTCAAGTTCGTCTAGGTGGCCCCTGTTATAGTAGTAGCACTGTAAAGACACCTAAAAATATTGAAACGCATGAAAATCGCTTGAAAAACCTTAACTATTAATGGTGTCCAAAGCTCATTCTTAATGAGAAAATCAACTATCAATCAAATATCACTGAATTGATTGTAAAAGATAACGTGAAAGTGGCTTGAGAGTCGGCAGCGTGCGCCTTTTATGCCATAATTCTTACATCTTTACCTACATGTAGCTATTTAACTTTCATCCTTTACACCTGTGGAGGCAATTGTGGTCGAGCGGTTAACTCCTCGAACTCTAGATCTGGACAAGGAACTTTACTCCACTTTGTCTCTCTTCACCCAGGTGTATAAATGGGTACCGGCGACGTACTGCTGGGGGGTAACCCTGCGATGGACTAGCATCCCGTCCAGAGGGGAGTAGCAATACTTCTAGGCATGCCTCATGCTAAGGAAACCGGGATAATATAAGCTCCGGCCGTTTGAGCCTTTGGCTCCTGTGGGCCTTTGCCGTTACCCTTAATTTACAAATTATTATAGCTATTTAAATTTCATCCTTTGCATCTCAGTAATACGTACGAGAAGGTGCAGACCAACGCAAAACAGATCTGGATGTTTGAGCGTTACTACCTGGTTACGGAATACAAGCAGAGACCTGTCTTAGTACCACCGTTCATTATCTTGAATCATGTGATCTACGTTATAAGATTCTTGTACCGCTGCTGTTTCAAGAAATCTTGCAATCGAAATGGAAATCAAGACGCTACTTCTACAGTGACAAGTAAGACGTCTAGTTTTTAAAACCAAAGCAAAGTTCGCCAGAACTTCCTGGTCTGAACTATTCAGATCGAAAAAGGGAGAGCAGAAGGTAATTTTTAAACAACTTTGTCTTAATTTGATCCTGATATATATGAAAGAAGAATGCGCCATTACTTCATCCTTGTTTGTTTGCTAACCTTCAGTGTTAGGCTTTTATGGTTTTTGATGGCAGAAAAGATGGGAGATCACATTCTAATCACACACCAGTTAATCGGGTCAACATCGTCCAGAACCACATTAGACACGTCATGATTGTTACACAAAGCAGTTCATAGTATAGAAGCAAGCGCACTGACTATAGTGATCAGGGTTGAAAACTGACTATAATAATTAGGGTTAAACACTGACAATAATGATTAGGGCTAAGCACTGACTCGAAATGGTTAGCTTTTATTTACTGTTAGGTCTGTCACCATAAACATGTAAAACGAAGCTGATCTCGCAGTCGAATCCACCGTGGTAAAGGTGGTGGAGACGATAGGATTCGGTGCCTCGGTCCCGGGATCGATAGGACTTAGATTAAGAAAAGAGATTAGAAGGGCAGACGTTTGAGTGACTTAGAAATTTCATATAGGTGTAGCTAAGAGGGGAAGGTACGTGGTTCTGAAGAATGGAATCGAATGCTGACCAGTTAATCGCCATGTAAGCAGCTGTATTTTATCTTTCCCTAGGGAATTCCTATGACAATAGCATGAAAATTTTCGAAGAGCGATGCGTGGATGAATACCTTAGAGAGAAAAACGCACTGCTTAGTGCCACCCAAGAAGAACAAATCAGAGTGATCAATGATAGGTATAACCAGCCGGAATTATGCTTCTAGTTACATTTTTTGTCAGTTAGATCAATCAATTCGTGACCATTTTTTACAAAATTTTATTGGGAGGAGCGTGGAGCAAAAAAAAAACAAATGCTTTTCACTGGCTGCACTTTAATAAATTTTGAAAGTATGGCTTTTGATACTAAGAATAAGTAAAGTAGCCAGTGGTGAACGATTGCTTTTTTCTTTGTTTCGTTTTGTTTATGTTTGTTTGTTTGTTTGTTTTTGTTTCTTCTTTTGTCCTTTCTAGATATATTTATTTACCAAGCGAGTTTCAAACCTCACAAAAAATGCTTACAAGTAGTTAAAAAGATAACCATTATTCCAATGTGATAGATATGCTTTTATCCTTTGCAAATCTGACAGCATGGGTTCAGTTTGTAGCCAGCTCCAAGATATGTTTCGATTTGTTAACCAGCGGTTCAAGAAAGTTGATGAAGAGCTCTATAGACTGGGAAAACTCGATTCGAAATCAAGGCGTCAATCTATCGCAGACGTATTAACAGGTAAAATTATAGTGTGGGACTGTTTTTGTTCTCGAGATATAGAAAGTGTTTGTATTATATTAGCTGTATAATTAGTGTGCACAATCACTCTTAGGCCCGGCTGTCTACACTTCGCAGGATAAAATTTATAATAAACGCAACTATATTTAAATGGTTAGGCTTACCATGCACATTTATCCAGACCCAAATTATGAAACGCCCCCGTTTTCAATATAATGAATATGGTTTCGTAGTAAGACGAGTAAGTGGGGTATATAAAGTTGTGTTTTCAAATATATGGGGCTTGGTGAACCAGGCCTTAGGTAAGTGAAAAAACGGACTTTAAAAGGGGAACCACAATTAATGGTAATCCATTAGTTTTCATTGTGCCCCACAAGTTTTAATTAGAATCCCAACTGGCCGGAGGAAAACCAGTTGGCTCAATAATAGGAAGCTTATAAGCAACGACGACGGCAACGGCTATGATGACGTTTCCAAAGAGTGAATTCTGGCTGTCTCAAACTTCATCGCTCTTATTCCAACTCTTTTAATTTGTCAAATGTCGGCGATTTTTTTCAGAAGTTGAATTCTAAAGGACCTTGTCATGGTTTAGAAAAGAAATAGAAAGTCGTTGTCTTGTGTTCACGTCCTCGGTAAGACGTGAAATTAGGCAGTTTCAAGTCGTAGTCGTGCAGAGACGGCAAGGAAATGCACGTTCAAAGTTGTTGTTTTTCTAATCTAAACTTATTACTTTTTTGCCGTTTTCATTGTCGTCGCCGTCGCCGTCGTCGTAATCCACTTCCACCCCAACCCCCCCCCCCCACATGTCACGCAACGCCGGGAGTGAGAGAGGGTCCCTCTCTCTACCGCTCTCTACCGGCGTTGCGTGACGTAGAGAGACAGGACGGACCTGGACTACCGTCGTCGTTGCTTACGCTCCCTATTTGCGAGCGTGACCGGGGAGATGAGCTCGGGACTGCCGAGAACAAATCCAGCTAGCTGTTAGGGTGGGAATTGAACTCGGAGCCTCCGGATTGCAATTTCAGCGCTCTTATACTACTACATGAGAAATTTCTGTAATTTGATTGGCTTAGAGCAGTGGTATTTCAGCTTACCGGTAATTTGAAATACCTACATGTGAAAATTATAAACAAATAATAGGATGATTTGTACCTGATATTTGGGTGTAAATACCACTCGTGATATTTCAAAATATGTCTCAAAGAAGTAGACAGTTCGTCCCATGAATGTCGTGAAATTGTTCGCAGGAAGACTCTGCTGCTTAACTGTACTCTTTAGAATGTGAACTGCATTTTCTTCCCTCTTAGGACAAAGTGGGTGACTACAGTGTCAAATGGAAAGAAGTCAGCGTTCAAATCAACCTGCAGGCCATTCTCTCATTTATCTTGCACAAGGTGGCCACGTTAAATAACGCATTCTATTGAATGGAGTCCCGGCCTTGAGTCACATTTCATTTACTTCTTCCCCTGTCTGAAGTTACCTAACAGTGACCGGGATATATTGTGCGTGTGTTTATTTTTTGTTTTTTGTTTTTTCATTTTTTGCTTCGTGAATATCTTATTCATACAAAAGTCATACAATTGGGTAGTTTCTTGTTGGTGTTGCAATCACAAACTGGACCCCGGCGGGAGTACTCCTGGGAATTCTTGGTGGGGGTGTGCCGCCCGGTTCTCCAGACCAGAAAGACTAAAATCTGTCATTTTTCACACCCTTTTCCACACCTGCGGCCCGTTTCTCGAACGTCCTGGTAACTTTTCGGGCCCGAAATCAAATATTCAAATCGAAATATAAAGGGTAAGAACGCGGGTCCCGCCAAGAAAACTACTCCATTTTGTTTCATTAACTGATAGTTTTATCATGTTAGGTGCAAAACTATTGAAACTTCGATCTTTAATGTAAAAGGCAACAGCTTTCCAGGCCCGTTAATTTTCGGGACTTTCGAAAAACGGGTCCCTGACTCCAAAAATCCATGCCCGTTTTTAGACCTGGCCTCTAAGAAATTACGTCATCATTATTTAGATTAGAACAGCATCCAAAAAGATTTCTTAACGACCATTTCGAATTCGCATATTTCTCTTTCTTACTTACTCATTTGGAAGTGAAACGATAAATACGTTCATACACTCCCGTAGTTCCCTTGAAAACCCTACCCTATTCCAGACCAAAATGGGTGAAGTCTATACCCGTTTTCAGACCAAAACGGCGCAAAAAAACCCTACCCTTTGGGGCGGCATATACCTATATGGCTTATATAAGGGAGCCCCCGCTCCCCTCCCGGGAACTGAACTACGTAAATAAAAAAGATTGAACAGATATTGAACAATACCCACACCACAACAACACACGAGCGAACCAACAATGGTTTCCGCAACACTATAGCCCGCGAGCAAGCTCTCCTATTTAGGCGAGCGGAGCGAGCCTCGCGAGAACGCGCGAGCGAGGGGTCGAGGAAGCTCCTTTCCTCTGCCCCTCGCGGCTTCGCCGCTCCCTCGCGCGTTCTCGCGAGACTCGCTTTGCTCGCCCTAATAGGAGAGCTTGCTGGCAGGCTAGCAACACTAAGAAACACTTCACAATTCTTTCTACTTCATTGGCCAATATAAAAACAGAAGGATAGGTTTTAAAAAGTGTGTTGAGATTAATGAGTGAGCTCAATTACTGGCCTCTATTCCGCAAATGCAACCTCGCTTCTTTTCTGGAAATGGGGGAAATGAGAGGCAATGACATTTTCGAATTCCATGGCGTTTTGCTGATTAAGCTATATTTTTTGGAATGATTTTGCAGTGTTGCCCTCGAAAAATAGCTTTCTTGGCTTAAGTATACTTAGCGGTTGTTAGTTTTTTCCTTTTGTTAGCGTTTGGTTTTCAGTTTTAATCAAAAGGAAAAGTGTTTTTCGCAGTGTGTTTCCACAACTGCTTTTGAGCCGTTTCCTGGGGTGGCCCACTTCTGAAATGCCGTCTGAATCAGTTGCTGGGCATTCAGTATTTCTTTACACCATGTAACTGAAAATTAGATTGAGATTTGCAGTGCTTAATTTGTACCCACTGTTTTGGTTGAAACTCACATCAGAGTTACGTTGATTTTGTTTATTATAATTTGCCATTCTGAGAGTGCTCGTTCTAAGCGCCTGTATCGTCTAGTTAATTAAGTTTCAGTTTGATTAGTCAGCGTTTTTAGAGTGTTGTGTTGTTTTCAAGACTCTTGCCATGCTTGCAAAATGGAAGTTGAATTAAAATTAATCTTCTGAGTGCCTATTCGTTTCTGACTTATTTTGTATGAAGGTTCATTATTATTACGCAAAACATAGAGTGGGCCGAAACCCGAGATTCCCTCACCTACATTGTAGCCTAGGAGAGGGGATTTACCAAAGGGAACAATCTATCCATTCCAAGGGGGCTGTGGGGAAGTATGCTCTTTTAATCTGCACAGACATTATCGTATCGAAAGCAGATTTTTGAAATATGGTCAAGGAACGAACAGCGGCCTTTCAAGTTTGAAACAACGAAGAAAGTTGGAAGTTCAGGACTTGTACGGTAAAAAGTAACTATTTTTAAACATGGATTGATGGTAGTCGACTCAGGCACGTAGGGCCAGCTGTGGTACCACGGTTTGAAACGTGCGGAAAGAGAGTAAAAAAACAAGGTTTCATCCACCGTTAACTGTTTATTTTTTTCTGCTTTATCAACGCGCGCTTTGTCGAAGTTTTCGGACCGAGTCGATGTTTTCCCTTTTCGGCGCTGACTCTCTTTCCAGGTCTGTTCACTGTGCCCCTGATGAGAATGACAGACCTTCTGAGCAGCCTAAACATTTTTAAATTAACATCAGTCTATGTTCCTGTCTATATTAGTGAGCTCACTAGAACTTAATAACAGTGTAACATAGCTATTTATCTATTCAGTTCTCGTACCATAGCTAAATGAGTATTTACCACTTACTTAATGCTATACATTCTTATTAAAAATAACTAACGTATTTGTGGCTATTTTTTCCGCAGCTACATGTAGTTTACGCTCAATGAACTAATGTGTGGTCATTGAACTACTGGTGTGGTTATTGATCTGTTGTGTAGTTATTGAACTGCCGTGTGGTTATTGAACTAACAAAGACAGAAATAGGGCTTCTGTTCACACATAAGAACGGTGATTTCGGCGCGATTTCTGTAACGAAGCGAAGCTGTGCCGACCTCTAAAGGGGAGAGTCACATACTTTTTTTTTATCGGATAGCTTTTCATAGTATACCGAACAGCTTTGTCACGAAAAGCTTTCCAGTATAGTCTGAACATAGCTTAAGAAATGATGATAGATGTGGAAAAGATCAAGGTAAGCCACGGAGTTCCACATAGCCAGATCTCATCCGACGAGCCTAAGCTGAAGTAGCCATTTGACTAGAGTAAGGCCAATATGCGAGTTCTATTGGTTTCGACAAACCTGAAAATCACGCCAAAGCAGAAAATCGAAGGGAAAAGGAGAGAAAGATGAAAAAACAAAGGCTACACTTTTGGTTTTTAATACGGTTACTACAGAGACAAATAGTTTTTTAATAATAAAGAATGAATGAGGAACAGTTGTGCAGAACAAGTAGGTAACTTTTTGCAAATCCTTTCAGGTATATGTTGAGATTCACTTTTATTCCTGGTTTAAGTTTAATTTTCCTTTGTTTTTGTGGTATGGTAATGTCTGATAATCTTTTTGTGATGTACATAGGAAAATAAAATTTAAAGCAAGGGCAAAAAAGAACCAAAGCACAGTATATATCCATTGAAACTGTCACAGCAGAACACTTTGAGTCAACAGCTGTCCCGGCCATTTGACAATACATTTATTGATTTTAAACCGGCTGAAATACAGGGCGTTTCAAAAGTTCGTTCCGATTTTAAATTATATTTTGCGCAAAACATTTAATGCTTCTTTAGGCAAATGTAAACTGATTCAGGTAAGAACCTTATCTAAATAACCGTTCAAAGCAATTTCAAACTAAATTTGAAAAAAACTATACCTTTTTTTCAATTTTTGCCCCAACTGTACACGTGCGCGAGGTTTTTCCCGCCATAGTTTTCCTGCCCATTTTGTAGGTTTTCTATTTTGGTATTTTTAACGTTTTCTTTTATTTTCTCCACTCCTTCGTGAAAATGAAGGTCCACACTGTTTGTACTAGAGCTAAGGCATCTATTTTTATGGTCTTCTGGCCATTCAGTCCAAAAAAAAAAATTGCCAAATTGTCGAAGAAATCTGAACGATGACCGAACATGTGGTCAAAAGTAAAGACCTTAGAATACAAACCAAGGAGTGGATGGCCGTTTTTTCACAAACTGTGTGAGAAATTTTATCGAAAAAGCCGTAAGTATATGCGTAATAATTCCACAAAACAGAAAGGTAAAAAAATTTCAACTTCACATTATCGATTAGAGTTTCGAGCACAACGGTGTGGGTATAAGTTACCAAAAAAAGTTGGAAAGCCTTGATTTGAAAAAGGCGGTGCACACTTCATGCAAACTTTCTGATCGATAGATAGATAGATAGGTACTTTATTAAATACATTGCAGCATAAGCTGAATTGCGTATTTACATAATGATAATAATTTATACTAACAATTGTAAAAATGGACAATGATTGTAATAGCTAAAACTAAAAACGTATAATAAGAAACCTAAAAATTGTTTACAATTCTGCCTGAGGCCATAAAAAAACTGTTCTTAAATCTATTTGTCTTCCAACCAGGCAAAGTGAAAGTGCGCGCGTCTGTAAACTTTATACCAAAGGAGGACCGGCCGGCAAACTCACGTCATGTGAACCCCCTAGAGACCATCTGGATTATCGTAGACGAGACAACATACAAAGATCCAGCCCCCACAACACTGGACGAGCTAAGACAGTGACTAAGCTTCGCCTGGAAGAATGTGACTTTGGACACGCTTTGGGACCTCGTACATTCTATACCTCACCGCTAAGAAAATGTCAGAAAACATTGATACAAGAAGACATTCTGGTTATTAATATTCTCGATGTTCAATGTTAAATGAATAATGAATAACATACTAAGTTTTACAAATGGTTTCTTTTTTAATAATTAGTGAAATTTAAGCGAATAAAAAATCGGAACGAACTTTTGAATCATCCTGTATATACTCAAGTAACCACTAAACAATGGTCATGAATGCCGTTATGGCAAACATACAACTTCTTTACTCTGGTCCACTAGGTAATGATAAAAACGCCAGGCTAGGGTTTACATTAATTATGCACTGTTTATGTTGTACATACCATAGTTCCATCTGCCACTCGCTGGGGTCTCAGCTGTGCATTTGACGCCTTCTCAAAACAATCCTTATCCGGTCCATGAGGAGTCATCATGCTATGCAGACTACCACCCCCTGGGGCAAATCCTTCCTCCTAACATGACAAGAAAGAAACCGTAAATATTATAGTCTCTGACGAATACTAGTGAATTTAAGCACCCACAACGCCGATGGCATGGGGAAGTGAAAGAAGCAATAGGTTTGATCTCTAAAAGAACAATTTTGCACGTGCATCATGCTTTTTGTTCATTTCTCACTGCTCGCCTAAAACGTGAAACGTTCCAATGAGACATATTGTAAGGACGTAAACACCGATTTTTTGTTCTTTTTTATACTTTGATGTGCTCCCTAAAAATTCAACTTCAGGAAATCTCGCCTTGATTTGACCAATTACATGTAAGCCAGTTGAAACCACCCTCAAAAATTAAAAAAGCGAAAAATTTAGCTGAGATCAGAGGCAGGGTGTGGCTCGCTCTTCAACAAAAAGCAAAAACCTTCAAACAGCAAATAAATAATTGGAATATAATAAATACAAGTTACTAACTTTGCCTTCGTATTTTACATAAATCAATCCCATGAATTCACTCATACAGATTCCTGTTCATAAATCAAAACTAAAGGTTGAGAGAAAAGGCACTTTAAGTTCAATCTCTTAAACATTTTTGTTTTACGCTGGGAAGAACACATTTCTTGCATAGGGTACCTCGACATTTTCCTATTTATGTCATTATCATTTAAAATGATTTTTCTTTAAGGTGAGGAGGGAGACACTACTCTTGCTTGGACCATACATTGTATTAAATTTTGCTTTTATCAGCTTCCTTCACATTGCATCTCCTCGTATTATTCTTAGTGATCCATTTTCTACTGCAGTTGTCTACTGCCCCTGCACTTGTATTCCAGGGAATGGGATGCAAGATCCTTTGTAAATTCAAACAAATGCCAAAAAACCTACAGCCTTGAAGAGACGTGAATTTATTTGCTATTCGTGTTTGCCCCAGTAATTTAGTTTAATTCACAACTTTGATGAGAGGAATTACTGCTCTACGATCTACAGTTGTATCCGATCCCTGAAATACCTGTGATATTAAAATAGTCATAGATATTACCCATTTAAAGCATGCAAACTTGTTGATTTGCATAGGAAGCACATGAAACAAGCCACATCCATTCTACCCACGGCTGTGCTCCAAGAAAAATTGAAAGGAACCCAGTGCTCTGAACCTGTGAAATCCAGGGAGCCCAGCAAAGTATTTCTGATGAAAACCGGAGACTTCCTAGTCATCTAAGAGCAAAGGTAAGGTCAGTGCAGGAGCCACAGGATGCTGTTGAAGGATGACACTGCTACACTAAATAACCAAAATTTTCCATCCCATTTGTAATTTTGGTGAGGTCCAGCAGAAGTCACTCTCATTATAACCTTCAAAACGTCACTTACTGTGATAGTAAAGTGGCCTGAAAGTGTTCTCAGCAACTCTTTGGTGGAAATAGCACAAAATCTGCTATAACAACTCCAGGCTTTAAATTGGGACAAGTCAACACAGTGAATATTGATGGGTCCTACAAAGAATAAAAAGATTTGGTTACAGCAATGATCTGGTGTAGGCAGGTCACAGGTTTGTGTCCCATCATTGGGAACTCAGCTACTTTCTTCAATCCAGCTTGCAAATAAAGCATGTGAAATAAATAATTATAATACCTAGGTCAGTGGTGTATGGGGTATACATGCTACACATGTATGACAGCAAGTGTAGGGTTTGTAGTCATGTCAGGACATCACATTCAGATGACTACCCAAATATAACATCTTTTTTCATTATTTTCTTCGCCCAGTTAAACAGGATGTATTTAGTTTGACTGCTACTCCTAGCAGTCTGCACAACACACAACAGCTCGATAAACCTACTAAAAGGCCTAGCTTACCATGAGTTATTCACCAAGTCTATAAAAATCAAAAATTCTCAAACCCAGATGTGTTAGTCTTGCTCAAGATGCAAAATCTATTTCTATGAACAACCAAGACACCAGAAGACTCTCGGATTCTTTATTACAAAATGGATCTAGCCAGTATAAAGTAAGGGCTGAAATTAAAAGTAATGATGTCGCAGTGAACGCAATTTATGCAATCTTTACGCAATTGCATAAATTGCGTTCACTGCGACGATCATTTCTTCACTTTCATTTCATTTCCGCAGTTCATATATGATTTATTTCATATATCATTAACGCTCATTTCTTTCACGGGAACATATGAACCCACAATTGGCCTGCCCCCAACGTCAGTGGCTTCATAGCTCAGTTGGTAGAGCATCGCATCGGTATCGGGAGGTCACGGGTTCAAACCCCGTTGAAGTCCTGATTTTTTTTTTTTTTTTAGGCTTCTTTACGCAATTGCATAAATTGCGTTCACTGCGACGATCATTTCTTCATTTTCATTTCATTTCCGCAGTTCACATATGATTTATTTCATATATCATTAACACTCATTTCTTTCACGGGAACATATGAACCCACAATTGGCCTGCCCCCAACGCCAGTGGATTCATAGCTCAGTTAGTAGAGCACCGCACCGGTATCGCGAGGTCACGGGTTCAAACCCCGTTGAAGTCCTGAATTTTTTTTTTAGGCTTCTTTACGCATTTGTAAAAATTGCGTTCACTGCGACGATCATTTCTTCATTTTCATGAAATTGGTCTAATGAAATGTTCTTACCAGTATTACAAAGAAGTTCAGCCATTAGTACTTCCAAATCAAACCTGAATGGCTTTGAAGAGTTTTCCCTGGAATTTGCTGATAACTGTAAAACCAGAGGACACATCTCTGTCTTCAAACCAATCTACAGGTGTTAGGAAGTCCCGGGGGTTTGCCAGTCCAGTAGCACCTGAAAAAAGTTGAAGATCTGGATCTAAATCACGAAGCAGACAAGCGCTTTTTGGTGTTTGCAAAAGTGAAATACTTCAACATTAAAATAATGCAATAGTATTGTCCTAAATTAAACAAAACCAAACTCTGTTCAGAGTGTGAATGCCAATAACATAGATACGGGTACATGTAAATATACAGGTACAGGTACATAATGACAAAGCATGTTAAGTATCCTCCAAGATGCTCATGGCTAATTCCATTATTTTTGATCCCGACGCAATTTTACATAGACAAAGCCTTTTGGAATGGTCATCAGTGGGGCCGAAGTGGGCTGCACTGGTTCATGAATGACGTTTCCTTCATAAAATTTCTTTCCGCGAACTTAGGGAAAGTGATTTTCACTTAATTATACCTATTGGTCCACGATGGGACAAAACAAAGTGCGCATCAACCTCTTAAAGGTTCACTTATGTCCACAGAAAACCTTATTTCTCATACATCGAATGTGCAGAGGGCAAATGTAATGCAATAAAATAGCTTTTTCCATCCCAAGCTTTTTCGGCCACCATTTTTAAATTGCACGGCCTTAACTTGTGCGTGTTTATAGCAAGGACTCATGACAACGGAGGACTCCAGTAGGCTGAAAATTTTGCAGAAGGGTTGATTTTTACAGGGTATTTTGCCGGAGGGGATAAAGTCTTAAAAATTCTTTGGGATTATAGATTTTATAATTTTTATAAGGTCACCTGAAAATCAAGAATACAATGTAATGAAATACTGTTATCGTGACCCCATTATGATCAATCCAGTCGTGAAAATGCGACCCCATCCAGCGGCACATCCACATTAGCCTCTTATAAGGAAGTATTTCCACGGTTACAATCAGAACCTTCCATCAGGTAAGAAGTGTGGATAGTTTTGTGGAATAATTCAAGTAATAATCATACAATTAGTTGGATGCTTTCAAGGCTGACATAGGATTTTTTTTCTTGAATTGGTTTTAGTATTTCTGATTGAGCTATCATCAACAGGCCCGTTTGTGCTACTCCACACAGTCGCCACATTCTGTCTGTGCAGAATCGATGTGCTGGGTTGACTTGTTTGAATCCTTTGTCGATGTTCGCTGATTTGACTGACAGTATAGCCTTACCAGTAACAGTACGTTCGACACCGAATCTAAATTTACATCAGTTTTAGGTGATTTAAAGCTCAAAGGTAGTGAGATATATAATAGAACTCTTTGACCCTGAGGTCCATATCTTGCACATTTGGTTTTAGCCTTCAGTTTACAAAGTCATGTTTGCAAACATCTTAGCGCAGTTGCTTGAAAAAAACTTGAACACTCTTTGACATTTGTTGGTTCAGCTGCCTGGCAGTGAATGCGAATAGAATTAAAACCTTCAGGTCAGTCTTTCTGAGTAACCTTGGCTTCATCTAGGGTCAGTGTTTTTATCCACTGGATATGGCAGGGGCGGATCCAGGTTGGGGGGGGGAGGTGAATTGGGTGGCTACTCAACCCCCTTTAGAACAGCCACCAAAACATATAATGCGTGGGAAAACAAACGGAAATACGTGGGTCACAAAAACCTTGTGAAGCCATCCAGCCTCACAAATGCTGCTGCAATCGATCGAAATGTGGTTTGTCAGAAATTTGTGGCGCTGTACCCTAGACGAATGATGGCGTCTTCACTTTTGGCCGACTAGGGTTAGTAAGATATTTCTATTAGCTTCTATTTCTTCTATTTTGTGGCGTTTCAAGAGTTTGCAGTGTTACAGTTCGTTAATCGCCATGTTCTGAGACAAACCTAAGGCAACTTGAAATAAACTAATGTATAGTTTGGTGGCCTATTGATATCAGCCACCCTCCATTAACAAAATCCTTGATCCGCTCCTGTATATCGCCCGCACTTCAGTGAAAGTGCAGGTTCTCCAGTTCGCCATTGTCTTAGAAGACGACTGGCTAGTCATTTTAGCTTTCAGTATAGCGTAGATTGCCCCAGCTCCCCCAGTTATTGGCCGGCCCATTTACCTGTAAAGCAGAAATACATCTAACCTCCCTCTAGCCTCTATTGAAATGAATTTGATTTATAATGATTATAAGACAAGAACAACAATGTTTATTCCCATTACCATTTACACGGATGGTGTTGTATGAAAAGGAAAAAAAAACAATATATATATATATATATATATATATATATGAATAAAATAGGATAATAACCGAATAAAAAGAAAAGTAACTCTCCCCCAAAAAGTATTTATAGTTCAAAAGTAGGGTAGGATGCATTAGGATTAATAGTACCATTGTGGTAACAATAAGTAATCACAAGGATAAATAGAAGATCATCAGGAACAATAATTTACGAAGTCTTAATTTTTCTTCTCTGAAAACCTTCAAAAATGAAATAGCTTAGTTTTTTTTTACAAATAAATGGGTCTACCTCATTTACTGAAGAGAAAAAATGTTTTATCTATTGTATTTAGATTAGCAAAGTCCGGATATTAAAAAGTAATTCCATCATGTATTTTTTTTCAATTTTTCTCTTGCGTAATCAAAATCAATATCAAATCATATATCAAAGATGAAGTGCAATTCGTTCTCAATATCATTATATTAGATGGACAGTGTTGACAAATTCTAACGTTAGTTGCAAAACGTATTTTGATCAGCACTGCTATAGCTTGTTTCAAAGCCCTTGTTGTATTCCGGTAATAACTGTGGTCACACTACAGACTTTTACCTAGGTAAAACCGATTTACCTAGGGCAAATTCATCAAAAATCTGTCTAGGTAAATTCATCTCGGGTTTTGTTTTACCTAGGTAAAAATTTTGGGAAGGTCACACTACTGATATCGACTCACGCCAGTTGAATTTTTTGGAGCGTAAGTCAAAATGCGCAGGGATCTAGCTGATCAGACAGACGTTTTTTTCTTTTATCTCGCTGTTATTTCTTACGCTAATTCAACGAGCAAGGTGAAGAAAGGCGAAGACGTAGACGACCGGTGCTCCCAAAATTTCTTTCACAGCGTGATCCATGTTCGGTTCTGTCATCAAGACCTTCGCCGATGAGCGTCTATTGGCTAGCAACCTCGGTATTTCATTTTTCCCTAGCTATTGCTTTGGGGTAGCTGTCAAGGGAAACTCTATTGTTTTCGAGACATATCCAAGACCCAGACGATAAAATTTCCCCGAGGTAAGTTACCTGGGGAAAAAGCGGTCACACTTAAAAAAATCAAGTTTCCCTAGGTAAATTGTCAACAAGTCGTGTTTACCTAGGTAAAACGTCTGTAGTGTGACCACAGCCAATAACCCCCCTCGTACATAAGCCCTTCCGGTTTTTGAAGCCTCCTAGAACCCCTTACAAAGATGAATATTTATTAGCCCAGGGCTTATAAGGAGCAGTTTACGCTATTCTACCACTACAGTTATTTATTAATATATCTTTTTGGTATTTTTATGCGGCTTTTATTATCAGCTAATTTCAGGCAATCGATCATCTGTGCTGAATGCCGTTGCAAATCTTTCTTGTTCAGGTACAAGGGCGAGAAGACTTGTGTTGAAGAATCTTTTCAACTTCATGGCTAGCCGAACTAAAACATTATGTTCCTCTTGTTTACTGGACCATGATTCCTATACGTCAGTAGAGTTAGAACTTCCTTCCTAATCCTTCTGCAATCAATAATTTTTCGCGTTCAATTAAGCCTGATGCTTTACCTAGATAGGTGTTATATATGATTTTCAGGCGTTTACGTTTTTATGGTAAAACAAACTTGCTTTCACTGGTCTAAAATTAGAGATATCCAGGACATGGAAGTCGTTAAGACATGTAAACTGGCGTGTGTTAACCAGCCAAAATCACTCATAACTACTCTGAAACGTGGAACGGGGATCCAGTCTTTCAATGTGTGCAAATTTTCTTTCGTGGGGGTCACTAGCGGAGTAACTAACGTAATCAATCGTTTTCTTGACGTGGTAAAAATGTGCTATTATGCTACCTCGTATGTCATCGCAGTAAGGGAAATGCGAGACCTTTTCATAAACCTTGGCTGCCTGGTAGTAAAATAGAGTTTGCATCAGGAATGCCACCATTCTAAAATATTCATTATTCACATTCAAAGACAGTACACGCCTGGGTGGAGGTTAGAATGGGGTTCCCTAAAATATATTATTCAACAATACTCATACTTATCACTACTTGGGCGAATCGCCAGTTAAAACTATAAATTAATATCCCAAATTCAATCATAGCTGGCATGTAAATGTAGTTAGCTAGAAACTCGGAGGTGCAAAAGAAGAGGTTTGTTTTGAAGAATCTAATGCTTTAGTTGGCCGCTAAACGCAGTCATTTATGTCACTGTACTCCAATGAACCATGTTTCCCCTACGTATATGATTATTGGTCACATAAAGTTAAAACTTCCTTGATTCCATAGCTTTTCAGCTGCCTTCTATCACTCCAGTTACCCCCTGTCGTTAAGAGGAAGAGAAGCTTTCTAAGACCTCTCTAATTTCCAGTCCGACGTTTAAATGTACTTTGAGCGACAAAAAAGTTTGTTTTGTCCAATTTAAATGGTGACATCCAGCCATGGCGGAACAATCGAGACACGCCAAGGAGTATACCCGAAGTTCGCATCCTACGCAGGAGGTAACTGAGGTAAAAGTAAAATCTTTGGTTTTTTTACTGTCAAACAAGCAAATGCTCAGAGCTTCAATGATTTTTTGAATAACGTTGTTGCACTGATTGTTAGGAGATATCCAATTAGATGGAACCGCCAGCCACTATGAGTTTTTTAAGCGACTTTGACTCGACGCCTGTGGCTGTCTATATGACCTCTCTATATCCTTGCGGTATTTATCAGTAAAACGACGTTTTCAGTGTTTAGCTCTTAATTGTTTTTAACATTAACGTGAACAAAAACATTTTTTCATTAAATCGCTACTTTGTATTTAAAATAGAGTCTATTGATGAAACTACTTTTAAAGCACTGGGTAAAAAAATTACCAACTTATTGAGATGTGTATTTCATTATACATAACGTCTTTTTCTCTCTTCTCAAGGATGAGCAGCATTTGCCAGTGAATGATATTGGACTTACCAACTTAGGACAAAATATCAAAGCAGCAAAATCGACTGTACCTCACAAGGTAAAGCCAAAACAAAGAGAAATAAACAATTGACGTATATCTGCATGCAACATCTGGCTGTAAGAAAGTATTAACTATGATATTGTGCACTTTGCCAGAAATATATCTATGAACATAGTCTTCAAGACAGGCGACCTATCATTACTTATACAAATGTTTAAAGAGACAACAACAAGATTCAAGCACGTTTATTGTTCCATTTATCATCCAAAGACCTTTGCATTTTGTGGCGTTTGCACATTGTTTGTATTGAACAAAGATATATCAGAAGCGCCGAATGATAGTAGGCTTCAACATTCCATTAGAGGTAATGCGGTGTTATGAAAACGATGCATATATATTAAAATAGTTCTCCCACTTCATACCTGCTTTTATCGCCAGTTGTTAATGTTTAACCACTGACTAACAGATTCTGAGAACATCAGTTGAGTGCTAAATTATGGGTGTCCTTGTGCTAAGAAAATCAGCTTTTTCTAATGCTTGCCAGTACCAGTTGTACCCTGCCAGCAGAGTCGGATCAGAGTCAGATCCAAGCGAGGCAGGCAAGGCAACAGTCCGCAAACAATTTTTGTTCACTCCTTCATTTTTCAACGGTTACATTGCGCCAGTTTCGGCGATCTGGTCAGGCCTGGGGTTACTTTTTCCCTCGGACTGAATAAGCTTATGCTACGATTCGAATCAAGGGATTTTGTCCTTTATGCTTCAGATTTTTGTGGCTGCTGTTACCATTGCTAAATGGACCATAATTCCTTTTTATTTGTCATTTGTTTTATACATCAAAAGTCGGTTAAAACTTCCGAAGGAGAATCACTTTAGTCGTAGTGAAACTCTTTATCGGGAATGAAAGCCCTGCGAGCCAACTCAACACTGAGGATCGGTTTTTTGAACGAAATCTCTTTCTTAGTGGGTTAGGTTAAGAAAATAAGTGCCTTTCTAGTCTACTCCATATGTTTTCATGAAACTGTTCACGATAACAGTGCGTGAGGACAAACTGAAAATGTGTTAGAACGCGGTTTTGTTAAACTCTGTCTAAAATCCGTCAACATAAATAACTGGACCTCAGAGACTTGGACCCTGAAACCGTGTCCTCGTGTGACGGGAAGTCAAGTAAAACCACAGACAAACAACCCTCGTCAGGTTCATTAAAAGTTAAGCAAGTAACCAAATTACAGGGGTACAGTGATATATGTGGACAAATATTGTGGGTTCTTTTTCTGGTATGAGAGTCTGCCATTCAAAACAGTTTGAAGAGAGCTCTTTCAGTCCGGAAGAGTTTGGGTAAATTTTAAATCTTTCTGTCAAGAGATTAATTCCAAGTCTTCATTTTCATCGAAAGAAGTGTTCTGCTAGGAAGAAATAAGGATTGATTCTGTGTGTATAGAATCGTTCAAAACTGAATTTTTTAAAAAAATAAACGTTCAAAGTCGAACTTGGGCTACCTATGTTCATTTTCCCGGTGTATATATACTAGTCAAATACCGAGTTATCATGAAGAAAATATTATTCCAGAATGTATTCAAAATTTATAGTTATGAGACTTTGTTCTCATTTAATTATAACTCTTATCAAGAAAAAAAAGCAACATGCATGGTTTGGGAAGGTATATTTTGAGAAATGCTCATCATCACCTCTTGTCATCACATGGGTTTCTAGTTTAGTTGCTCCCTTCACCCAGCACTGCGGGCAAGTGTTCAATAACTCTGAATAACTCCTAGTACATTAAGACAAAATAACTTTCCTTCAATCATGATTAGCCGAACGGAAGTCTAACGAACCATAATTCCTATACGTAATGATTGCTTACAATATTAGACAGGAACTTCATTCAAAATTTCCTTCTCTGATCCTACGGACGTTAAATTTCACCATTTGAGTAGACAGCACAGGGTCTGGAAGGGGTGTCGCGTGATCCGTGAACTGACTGTTAAAAGGACAGTGTCCCGATTTCTCCAAAAGACAATGAACTGTCATATTGACTCGACAAAAATTATACTATGATTTCATGGCAGTAGTTTTTCTAAACACGTAGGGCCTGTTTGTTTGATTTTGTCGGCCGTAGGGAGGTTCATTTAAAAGTTCACTAACGCGTCGTTGCAAAACATTCTGCTTCACGAAGCTTGATTACACAAGATCTTCCCAGTCACATCAACGTCTCAATGGTTTCTTTCTAACACTCTTTATTGTTGCTGTTTCATTTCTGCGTATTCCTTTCACAATTATCTGAGCTCGTATGGAAGCTAGTAGAAGAAATAAGCCTTCAATCGGCTTCAAAGCGCTTCCCATCTTTTGCTCTTTCAGCAAACGGCAATAAAAGTAACGCCAAAAAATCCCGATTTCGCCCAAATCGAAGCTTAACAGGAACAATAGATCATTGATCTGTAATCCTGAGAAGTTTTAGCGTAGTATTGATCTCGGCCAAGCGCGATGCAAACGGATTTTTCAAGGTTCTCTTACTCTCCTCGCATGTTTTGATTTCGCGACATCCTGTCCAAAAATCAAAGTTTGGTGCATGCGTAGTAACGGGATACTGAATCGGGAAAATTCATGAAATACAGTTGTGATTCGTGAATTATATGTTCACTGTGACGCGTGATCCTCTAACATTGTAGTCTGTGAATCGAGATTTCTACCGATAAAACAGATGTAAGTGTCGTGACAAGGGTTCGAAGTTTAACCATGTAAAAGTAAAAAAACTGTAAAACTTCGATTATTCATTGCCGGTCAACTTTGTAGTGGTAAAACAAAAAGCAGAGAATCGCCAGTTTGATCAACATACTTTTTGTTTCCTTCCCATCACGAGGTCATTAAGACCAACTGTTGCCTATAATAGTCCAGAAACCACTAAGAATCGATGACAGATGGACTTGATCAGTTCGTCCCCTTTTTTGGTTACTGCTTCTCTTCATAATTCTTTCTTTTTTTGAATGAACTTAGTTACAAAGGCACAAAAGTTTGCCTTGGCTAGTCAGTAAATGTTGTCATTTTGCCATGCATCACAGAATCACAGCGCTTCAAGGAGCTTGCTTCGCAAGTCGTACGAAGTAATCCCATCTACAAAGGGTGAAGCTCAAATACAGTAAACTTTTGACTCACTTAACTGTTCAATTAACTGTTTTATACAAGAAAACAGGACTACAATTATTTTCTTAGTTTAGTTCAGTGTTGCCCTTATTTATATGAAGGGACTAAGGCTAAAGCTGTATCGATATCCAAACGTCATTCTTTTGCTCACACACTGGACATTTATCCCTAAAACAGGCCGAATCTTCACCATGGGTATACGAAACCTTTAAGAAGAAAAGGTGCAGTCGTTATATTCCTTGTAAAAAGAAACCAGACCGGTGAGTAATTAATGATAAAAAACCATACTTTGTAGATTCTATAGTTGTTTACAAGAATTACACATGAGTGTTGCCAAAGAACAACAAATGGACCAAGAAAACAGACTTTCATGGGCTGCCTCATTTATGTATCAGTGGATTACTCTGAATTAAGAATAGCTCTTAGGAATAGCCAAATTCAGAAAAACAACTGATATTATGCAATGATTGATATAAATGGTCCGCATGCCATAGTATTTGTTCCACCGGGATTAAAAAGCTACATACCAAATAAAAAGAACTATTAATTATACACGGTACGATGTGAAAGTAGTGCTGAAAAGGTTTGGTTTGAATAACTGAGACTCAAAAGTTAGAACCGTGTGTACTAAATAAATTATAGTGCATTGTGGAATTACTTCTCAAAAGATTTCATTTGAATGGTACCATAGCATTTAGCAATATCATTTAGCATTTACCATAGCATTTCGCGTCTCCAGCGGCGAAAAGCGAGGAGAAACGGATGTTTTCGCAGGCTACATAGCATTATGACCAATATTAATGTCCGTAGATATACTGAAAGAGAATAGGTGAAACATTTGACTTCTAAATGTTAAAAACAAGTTAAGCAGGCTCGACGAAACTGAAACATAATCAGCAAAAATTTGCGTTTCTAATGACATCATGATTTAACGATGATAATTTTTTTACATTTTTAGTTGCGGTTGTGGTCGTTCAGAGGCCTCCCATGGTAACGAAATAACAGATGGACCAACGAATACATTAACAGAACCTGGACAGGCAAGTAGAACTGAGTTAAATGTGGCGTATATGAGGTTGCCAGTCTCTCTTCTCCGCAGCGGTTTCCGCAGTAAAAATATAAGCGCGGCGGGAGGGGGGAGGGGGGGTGGGGGGAAGAGATCTCTCTTTCCCCTTCCCATCGTCCCTTACGCGCTTTCTTTTTCCCTCTCCCCAGTCTCGCCGCGACGCAAACAGGACTTCCCCTTCCCATCGTTCCTTACGCGCTTTCTTTTTCCCTCTCCCCAGTCTCGCCGCGACGCAAACAGGACTATACGGAGGAGAGAGGGCCACGAGTTCAATTTTTGCAATTTTTTGGGTGTATAGTATTAGTTCTGATGTGTTTCATGGTTTTTCTAACAATCAATCAGGAAACTAGCGCCATTCAATGGAAAGTATCCGAGCACACAGAAATAGATGGACCGACGGATGCTTTCGGCGAACTTGAATTTACAGGAGCTGGACAAGCAAGTAGAGCTAAGGTAAGCCTAGACTTAATTCCATGTCTATCACGCTAGCACAAGGCAAATATAATTTTGGAGGCTGTTTTTATTTCTACACTGATCATTGACTGATTTTGGACTTACATTTACACCCTACCGTAGTAAAATGGAGGATAAGTTGTACACTTTAAGGTTTGGGCTCGACAGAGATAAGGGAGCTTGAGCAACAACAACGGCGACGGCTACAAAAACGTCACTTAAAAAGTGAATTTGCACCGCTTCAAACTTTATCGCGCTTATTCCATCTCGTTTACTTAATTTTCGTCAAATGTTGGCAAATGTTTTTGGAGTTGAATTCCAAGGGACTGTATCAAAGTTCAGGAAAAGAAAAGAAAGTTGTTGTCTTGGGTTCCCGTCCTCGACAAAACGTGAATTCAGGCACTTTCACGTTGTAGTCGGGCAATGACGGCAAAGAAATGTAGAAAAAAAGCGTGATGCACGTGCAAAGTTGTTGCTTTGCTAATCAAACCTATTGCTTTTTTGCTGTTCTCGTCGCCGTCCGCGACGTCGTTCCTTTTAAGCTTAAAAGCTCCCTATTTTGGCCGAGCTACGGACGTCAACCGGAAGTGGACTTTTTGCATCATTGTGTAGCGGTTTGGTTGAAACTCTCGGGTAAAAGAAACTTAGCAATACAAATTTGGTAGCGTCAAGGCATATAAAAAGGGAGAAGACCTCACTTCCGGTTGACGTGTGTCGCTCAAAAACATCTTTGCTGAAGCTCCCTATTAAAGAGTGGGACCCCGCCCTACGGACAGCCCCCTTGATACGAACATCCACATTTAAGAATTTTTTTATGACTTTCATGGGTTAATACAGTGTTTAACCCTTGTACTGAAGCCCTTTAATAGAGTTTCGGCCTCATTAAAGACGTTTCACTTCCTTAGCTTTTTTGTTGAAGGCATTGTTCCTACACTTCTTCCTCTTTGTCTGCTTTAGTTTCTTCCTCTTTGTCTGCTTTAGTATTTACGTCAATACAAGATTTGTCCGTGACGTTTTCCCGTTGAGCCGATAAATATGGACGACACCATGGTATGTCCCCTTGGCCGTCTGCATTAACCAGGTTCCCGGGTGACTGTTTTTGAGGACTATCCGATATGCTTTAGTGACTGCAAATGTAACCCTGTAAAGCTTCAACAAACTCGCTTCAGATTGATGAAATCTTAAGTTCGCTAGTTCTTATCATAGTTTTGTTTTTTTTCGGTAGTTCATTCGTATTTCTGATGACACTAATCCTGAGGATGTTCTGCACCTTTTACAAAAGGAATGGAATTTAGAATTACCCAAACTTGTCATCTCTGTTACCGGTGGAGCAAAAAGCTTTGTCATGCATCCAAAATTAAAGGATTTGTTTCGACAGGGATTGTTGAAGGTGCTTAATTGTGTAAAGTAAATCATTAATACACATAATCATTGCTTGAAATGTTATCATAAGATAGCGCTTAGATTTAGACTGCTATTCAAGTCTGAAAGTAAGGCAATTTTTACACTATGGCGTATAGCTTTACCTGGCGCCACGAAAAGCTTTCCAGTATAGTGTGAACATATCCTTAATCAGTAAAATCCAACTAGTGGTCTATTATCAATGCTGCGTTCTGATTGGTTGAGCTACTACTAGGCTATATGTTATAGCTTACTAGTAGGGAAAAGCGCCATATTTTTGGCGGCAAAAAAGGATTAAAGTCTTGCTTTAAGTTGTTTTGTCTCGATATTTTTGACCAACTAGTTGGATTTTACTAAAACAATTATTCCGGCTATCGCCCTCATGACCTCTGAGTCAATAGCCCATTGGGCCTTCGGCCTCATGGGCTCAAGCCCATTCGGGCTTGAGGAATAATTGTTAAAGATATCAGTCCAATGAGTACCCGAAGTAGAAAAAGAGAAAAAATAAGAAGAAGGAGAAGAGGTTTCTTAATTTCTAAACTACCACAAATTGACCTCTAAGATATTATAGAAAAAGAAATAAATGGAAAAGGATCACTTAAGAGGATTTCTTTTGAATGAGCCATCGAATTTCATCTTAAGACTCAAAAGTTACAACTTAACGTGCTAAACAAATAGTACCAGACTCCAAAATTATAACTACAAATACATACTGGATAAATAGTACTATGCGTAAGTACTACTGAAGAAGTATCATTTGAATGGTCACTGCACAGGATCTGGTCCACACCCCACAGACTCAAAAGTCAGAGCTATATACTAAGTGAATAGCACCAAGTGAAAGTACTGCTAAAGAGGTTTCATTTGAATGGTTACCCCATAGGATTTCATTTACATAGTCAAAAGTTAGAACTTCATACTAAATAATTAGTACCATGTGAAAGTACTGCTGAAGAGGTTTAATTTGAATGGTCACTCCATAGGATTTTATCCACAGACTCAAAACTTAGAACTACAGTCTAAGTTAATACAAACTTGATTTTATAAAATTCAACTGCTAAACTGCGGGGTGAGGAAATGAATGCAGAGATCATAACAGTAAATACGCAACTTATGTAGTTGCGAAAAGAAAGCATAATTAAATTCAGGCTTGACCTTAGGTAGTCTTCTCTTCATATATTTCTTCACCTGGCAGTTGAATTATGCGAAACTTAATATTTTTATCATGTAACCAGCTCCCAGTTGGTTTGATGGCTTAATTGGTTAGAGTGCTGCACCGGTAACGCACCCCGGGTTCCAATCCCGGCAAGCCTGAACGTTTTCACTGTTTCTTCTCGCAACTGCATAAATTGCGTATTTTACTGTGATGATCTTCTCTGAATTAATTTAATATACTCGAACCTCCCCTAGCCTGTTCCAGGCTCTCCGTTAGTGGGGATGACGCATAAGTAAAAGGAAAGCGAAATTGTGAGCGCATGATCGGGGAAAAGGGGGCGGTGGCGGAAAAAAGGAATGGAGAGAGAGGAAGGGAGACGACCTTCTTCTCCCAACTTTCCTCACGTTTTATTTTCGTGTTCGCGCTTTCTCAACTTCTTGGACCCGACTAACCCGGCCCGAAGCCTGGAACAGGCTAAACCTCCCCGAGCAACTATTCAAAATTAGAGGATTTCTTGGTCTCTTATGAAAAAGGCAGAGAATTTATTTCAAACAATTTACTTTTCAAAGTTGTCACAGAAAGTTCTTCGTGTACTCTGGGTGGCGTAGTACATACAAAGGAAAAAAAAAACGCCGCAACATTCACCAAGTGGTCGCTTACAAGAGGTGAAAAACAATGGAAAACTATAAGACCGTCAGACCAAAAAGTGGTCGAGGTGGCTTATAGGAGGTGATCGTTTACGAGAGTTCTAACTATAGAGCTATCACGCGGGGAAAATTTCGGTGTTTTGAGTAGGTGGTCCCTTATGGGAGGTGGGCACTTACGTCGCGAGAGGTGGTCGCACAAAGAGGTTCTAGATGAAACTGAAAAACATCATTATTAAAGGGGCTGTGTCACGGCAGTCCAGTTCATTTTGTTTAATTTTGCCAGTTACTCGCCCTCAGTAGCTATGGAAATTAAAGAAAGCAAAGAAATTACAGGTATATGACAAAATCAGAGATCCGAGACAAACAAATATATCTCCTGAACATTATTTTTGAAGTTGCAAGCAGCAGGAATCAACTTTGAAAAAACTGTTAGGCTGAACAGTTTTCAAAAATCCTAATTTCAATCCGTTTCAATCTTCTTCAGTTTTGCCCATCCGTGACATCTGTTGTTTCTGTTATGTTATTTTAACCGTCCTTTAAAGTTTTAAGCAGTTATTTTTATGTTTCTCTCAATTTAACGGGCGTTTTGTAATTTCCTAATTTGGCTGAATTTCGTGACACAGCTTCTCTAAAATCATGTGAACATCCCGAGGCTTTTAAAGTGTATGGAGCCTTTGTGCCTTTGTCCTCAGCCTAGAAGGATTTTAGCCTTTAAAACGATGCAATAAAAATTGAGCAAGTTCAAGATCATTTAGGGAATACTCTGAAAATCTTTCATGTGCAGAGCCCGGATAGATTATGACGCTTTTCGAAACTTATCGACAGCAGCCATTATACACGTGATTCACTCCATGACTACCCAAGGTCACTTTCTTTAGCACCTGAAAGGATCAGTCTGCCTTTATCGTCACAAGACACCACAATAAAAGGGTACCCATTGATGGCCTCTTGTTTAACATTAGAAAGAACGAATTGAAGGTTTTGAAAAAGTTCGTGACTTCGAACACACGTACCCAAAGTAAAGAAAAATAAGCGTAGAAAGGCTGCATCCATAATAACTTCTTAAACTGTTAACCTCTCTTCAAAATTTTTTGCACAGGCAGCCAAGACCACTGGTGCATGGATTATAACAGGGGGAACAAACACTGGCGTAATGCGTCACGTAGGAGAAGCAGTAAAGGGTCATACTGTAATGTCACGAGGGGCAATGCTCACAGATAAAACTTCTCAGGTGCACTTGATCGGAATCGCTCCATGGGGTATTGTGGAGCACAGGTCTAAGTTGATTAAAAAGGTAAGAAGCATTTTGAAAGTCCCTGAGTAGCGCACACGAGGAAGATATTATGTTCGCCTGTCTCTTGAACGTGGAACAACAACAAATCTTTAAATAGGAAACACACTTTACAATAGTGAGATTCTGAGAGGCCCTGTGAAAGGAAAAGAAAAATAGGTAAATACATAAATAAATAATGGTAATAAAAGGAACAAGTGGGAAAGTAAAAACATAAATTGAAGCTAGCTGGTCTAAGCTATCCTGAATCTCCGACAGGTCCAGGAATAATAAAGTGCAAGCATGCATGACTCCGTTGGAAAACTATTTCAAACTTTAACGCAACCTTTTCTTGGGAACGGTATGTCTTTAACTCTTATGAGCAAAGCAAACGAGAGTCAGTTGGTAGCTATGTCAAAGCCAGGGGTTCCAAGAAGCAGCCAAATGGCAGCAAAAACAAACAAGGAGAGAAACGTTTCCCTACCAGAATTAAGACGACTGGCAATGAGAGGTACAAAAATTGTGGTACCCTACACAAACGAAACGAATCCCGCTATACAACCGAAAATACGGTCACAAATGGCATCATTTTGAAGCGTGTGTATGGCCAAGAAGAAGGATGAGGTACCCGCGTTAAACACTTACAAGAAAGCCACGATAGCTCAGTTTCTCAGACTCTCATTTCGTATGTAGAGTCCTGTGGTTATCGATTGTTTGCAGGCTCAGCTTCTTTTGTGAACACAATAAGCTGGAAACCATGTTTCAATGTCAGCTAGTCGACACAGGTGCGACCTGTAATGTACTCAACTTCATACAATGATGTGAATGCTACGAGCGCTGTTATTGGTCGTTGTCTATGATCTATCAGAGTACAGATACATAGTCTAAGATGACATCACGGGAAACTTGTTTTGTTTGTTTTGTTTAACATGGGGCGCGGTTTTGAAAATGTTTGTGAGATTATTTCGGATTAAAACAAGTGAAAGCCGCGAAAAAAGATGAGCAGGAACTATTTACAAAGGAGAACATAGGCACGTTAAACGTGCATGAGCTATTTTGAATGCTTCAGTGTAACTTTAATGCTTAGGTGTAACCTTACCAAGAGTGATGAATCTACCTTTTTCGTCCTAAATGTAGATTGGGTTTTTGTGCGAAATTGAATATTGCCGTACATAAATGAAAACGCGAAACGCTTAGCTGCGTCGATCCTCATGCTATATATTCACTTTCCTCTGTCTTTCCCGGTTACATTTGGTGCAAGTTAAACAAAATGTTAAAGTCAAATATATATCTACTCACCAAACGTTGATTAGAAGGAAAACTCTAAGGTTGCCTCGGAGTTTCTTAAGCCAAAATGTGACTCATCGAATTCGAGTAGTTACGAAATACCTAGACTTTTATCATTGTGGTAGATGGTTGTGGATAGCGTCCTCAAAACAGTCCCACAATGCAATTCGGGAGAAAACCAACTATAAAGGCTCAAGTCCCCACTTGAAAATGGCCAATCAGACGCTCTTGCCTCGAAACTATCCACATAGTTGACAAGAATAGTGCATACGACTATCCGTAGGCGACCACTTTGCAAATAACCTTATTCTTTCGCAGTCAAACACCGTTTAAAAACTTTCCACTCCCCAAATTTCATAAGCGAACGGTTTCGAGTCCCGAAATGTAAAAATTCCTTTGTGTATTGTTTTCCGGAAGGAATCCTGTTTTTCACTTAGATATATACAATTGCAATTGTAATTATAGTACAAATTAGCGTGGCGTTGTTTATCAAAATTTGTGAACACCTACACGAACCAAACTCGCAGATGCAAACCAATAATAAAAAAGCAACTAGTATGTTATGCCCGATTTATAAGTTCCTCTTAAGAGAGCTTGATACATTTCCTTCAACTTAGTAGTTAATAAATAGTGGCTGCTCAGTTTATAAAGCAGTAGATAATAAACTCTTAATGACTGCTCCCTCGGGAAATAGTTAATTTTGTTTCCCCAGAATCCGCCTCGTTAAACATTGAGATTCTAGGGAAACAAAATTAACTGTTTCCCGAGGGACCAGTCCTTAAGCGAGTTGTTATACAGCTGGAATTTTTGAAGCAGAAAATTCATTAATTCTCGCAGGAACAGCGGTCGTCGGTCAACATTCGCGGGTAACGGTGCACTGTCACCCTCTGACGTCATAGATTTTTCAATGTTACCCGCTCAGAGATTTTGGCGGGAAACTGTTTTAGTATTAGATTTCATGTGACCTCGAAGTAACCAACAAGAGTGCGCGCGGTTGCGAAAACATTTCCAGCTATATAACAATTATAATTAGTGGATTCATTTCGTTTCTGGCATGTTTTCTTGATTTTTCTGGCAAACGACCATCTTCCTTCAGCGAAAACTTTCTCCTGAACCAAAGGTGGTGGGTCAACAACGAGTTGACAGTACACTCATTATCTTTTTAAACACAGGATGTTGTTACATATCACATGACGTCTAGCTTAGAGATCCAGGGATCGTGTATCGACAACAATCATTCACATTTTTTGCTGGTGGACGATGGCACTGAAGGCAAATACGGAGGAGAGATCGCATTCCGTGCAAGACTTCAAAACTGCTTATCAAATAAAGAGATTTCCAAAAGTAATTATCTAAGAGGTTCAGTTTTTTTTTTCTAATAATCTTTAACGTAATCGATGTACGACGTATTACAGCACCTAAATACCTTTATATAAACAAATTTTTGGTTCGAAAGGGTTCGTCATTTTGCGAGAGAGGACGCTTGAATTTCCAGGCTTTTGCGTGACACGGCATTTAGCTGACGGCCAGGAAAGCTCTTATTTGGGTTAAAAACATTACCGATTTTGGGAGATTTCGCTGTCTAAACATTCCTTGTCTCAGAATAAGTATTACGTAATATTTATGAGTTCCTCAAGCGAAGAATTCACGCTTTAGTAGGAAAACTCGAAACATACATGATGTATGTTTCTGTTAGTTTCCGGCGACCATATTGGTGTCCCAGCATGGCGTTTCCATACAAAGCTTTATAAACCTGGGTCAAACGTTTTTCCGAATATCTCGCGTCTAACATATTGCACAGACCTGATTCTTGGCAAAGCCTATATTTATCTTCTTTCATTTCCCAGATTCTTGACTTTCTGTATTGAATGGTTTGCATTTTTATTTTTCATGGCTTGACAGTGCAAACCCAGAATTTAGATGAAAATTCCCAGAAAAGCAAGTCAAATGGTAAGAGGTTCAGTTTTTTTCTAATAGTCTTTAACGTAATCGATGTGCAACGTCACCCCGAAACAGTAGTTTGGATAGTTTTTATTTTTATAATACCTGCGCGGTCGTTTTCCTTTTGTTCAATATAGCACTCTCTCACAAGCCCATGATAACAATTGAGAGCGTCTACCGCATTCATCGACATTTGAGATTCATTTGGGGATTATTGTTTCTAACTTTCGTCCCCTCAATGAAACGAGGGTCAATCCCTCCTTCAAAAGTCTGTCAAGAATTCGTGTATGCTGCAAAGACCCACGTTACTTGTTGCCAGCTGAGATGGCTTGCTTCCTGCCATATTACCGGGGTTGTGAATACATCGTTGTAAACATCTACGTCGCTAAAAAGATGAATCTGTGTTTGGAATAGCTCCCCCACTAATACGAGAATTTTGCAAAAGGAAGGGGGGCAAAGGCCTGAAGTGAACGACTACTACTACTACCACTACGTACCACTTTTTTTATTTTCTTTTTTTTAGAAGAATAACGTACTTTCTCTTTTTAAAACTATTTAGATGAAAATTCTCAGAAGAGCAAGTCAAATGGTATTCCGGTGGTACTGGTTGTCCTTGAGGGAGGTCTAAATACTATTCGTACAGTGTTACAGTCAGTTACAAGCACTCCTGCCGTGCCTGTCGTCATTGCGGATGGTAGCGGCAGAGCCGCCGATATATTAGCATATGCATACTCGCTGTATAAAGCAAATGAAGGGTTCGTATTCCTTCTCATAATGTTTTTTTCTTTTTATGTCCAGAAGGCATGGCAGTTGCGTTAAACGGTCATTGCTGGACTGTACATTAACTCAAACCAGATTTTTGTGTTATCAAAATTTTTCTAAAGCTTGGATATACCTTGTGTAGGTTTCAAACGTTCTTCTTGTATCTGTTAAGTTTTTTTCCGTCTTTTGCCCGCGCGGGACTGGTAGAAGAACTACGTCATTTATATGTCGTTGTAATATTATGGTCTGGGGCATGTGCTCGCTCGAAAATCTTGAGGTAAAGTTCTAGTCGAGTTCTGTTCGTTCACACGGCCTAAAGTCTTTTCACGTTTCCTTCGAGCCTTCAAATCCTGTAAGTATGTTGTCGCTAAGTATTTTCATCTTTCTTCCTTTTATTCACACTCGTTTTGTTTTTCGTAGTCTAACCAGATCCTTGTAACGAATCTTTGGTCCGAATCTCCTTGGAATAAATTCATATGAACATTTAAGTCTACATTTGCGTTAGAAGGAAACGCTGGTTTCGCTGTGGATCGTCTTGGATTTTCGTCGATTGTGCCATGGATTTATCCGTTCTTTGATTGATTGGTGTTATCGATAATTTGTTTCTTCGCTTGTGGATCGATTGTAGAGTAAGATGGACTTACGTGGGTTGAAAACCAAAACTGTCGACGTCGATGGAGCCGTTCACGAGAGAATTCTTCGCTTAAAGCGTAGTAGGTCCGGTTCAAAGGCGGCCGTCACCAGAAGACAGCGCGAATTACTTGAGCTAATGAAGAGCTCTGACAATGTTGATCAGGTTAGAGCGAAGTTTCTTGATTTAGAAGTAGCTATAAGACATTTTAACGAAGCACATGATAAGTATCACGCTGAGTTGACTGATGAAAGTGCAATTCGGGACTCGATCGAGTATTTTGAATCAGTGAAACGTATGGGAACTGCGGTGTTTCAGTCATTTGATGTCTGGTTGCAATCTGCTCAGTTTAAGCTCCAAGAAGAATTAGATCTTGCCATCAGTCTTCATCCGGAAGACTCTATCAGTAATATTAGTTCTACGAAATCGAAGTCTGCTGCAAGTTCTAGGAGGCGCAAGTCTAAATCTAGCGCTAGTTCCAGTCTCTCACAGTCAAGCACCGCTTCAAGTGCAGGGTTGAGAGCCTCTGCTAAGAAAGCTGCCTTGTCAGTGGAAGTAGCTGCATTGAAGACACGGCAGGACATTCAGTTAGAAGAACTCTTGTTGAAGCAGAAGAAAGAGAATTTTGAGTTGGAAACTAAGTTAGCAAAGGCCGACGCTGAAGAAAGGGTGTACAGTTATTGTGAGGAGCGACGTCTGTCAACACTGTCAAGTCAGTTACCGACTTTACATGCAACCAAGAAAGAGAGCACCGTGGATATGCCTGAAGGCCAAGAAAGTCACACACTGACACTAGCAGGTCAATTTGCAACTTCCACTCCAGGTCAAGTCGAAGAGAAGGAAACTGTGGAAGCTCCAGTTCATCAGACAGAGGAAAATCAAGAGGTTAAATGCAGTCCACTAAACCCAGACGCCCCTGTATGGAAAGGTTACGGATGCTCACCAGCGATTAATGGTGAAAGTGCTGAAGGTGGATTATTGGAACAACACCTAGATCTAAGTGACAAGAATGTCAGTCACGTGATTGAAGTCCAGAAGATGCAACAACAACAAAATCAACAGCTTCAGGAATTGCTGAAACAGCACCAGCTTCAAACATTAGCCATGACATTGCCACAGCCTGAAATCTCTGTGTTTTCGGGTGATCCTGTTGAGTACTCTGACTTCGTGCGAGCCTTTGAAAATTTAATAGAGTCAAAGACAAGCAGCCCGAACTCACGTTTGTACTATCTCGTTCAATATATATCAGGAGAAGTGAAGGAGTTAATGCAAAGCTGTTTATCGATGGATCCCAAAGAAGGCTACAAGACTGCAAGAGCACTCCTTAAGGATAGATATGGTCAAAGCTACAAAATAGCAACTGCCCTCATTGATCGAGTAACGAAAACTCCTCAGATTAAGTCAGATGATGGTCCTGCTTTGCAAAGGTACTCGGTTGTACTTACAAGTTGTAAGAACTCTCTCAAGGAAATTGGATACCTAAACAAAATTGAAAACCCTGACACTCTCCAAAGGATCATTGGAAGGTTGCCACTTTGGCTAAGACAGAGATGGAGAGAAAAGGCTGATTACATCAATGAAGAGCTGAAAAGAGAGGTCACTATCGGGGATGTTGCAGAATTTGTTGAAGCAAAGGCTAGAATAGCCAACCATCCAGTGTTTGGGGACATCCACTCGAATGATGACAAGAACAACGCTGTAGGCATTGGTTCCAAAAGAAGGTACAGAACACCATCAAAGGAGCACAAAGGTTCTGCTTTCACGACACAAGGAACCACCTCGGAAGGTACTACTGACCCACCTAAGGACAACACTGAACGTGCGCCTGACAAGTCGAACGTCAAGTGCCCATTGTGTAAGGAGAGTCATTGGCTGTCACGCTGCCAGCTTTTCAGAGGAAAGTCGGTTGATGAGCGAATTAGTTTTGTGCGTAGTAGAGGACTGTGTGATAATTGTCTTGTTGCGGGACACATGGCGATGTCGTGCCCCAAGAAAAGCTTCTGCCAGATTGTCGGATGTAAGATAGGTCATCGGAAACATTCTACGTTCTTACACCCAAGGAATGACAAACCAGTCAAAGTACCAACTCCATCAGTATCTGAGACCCAGTCCAGCAACACGGAGAATGAGAATCAGAATGGCCAAGCCCGAAGCTGTTTCACTGAAATGGTAGCATGTGAAGGAGTGTGTAGTGCGACTGGGGCCGGAGCATCAGCTACAGGACTTGCCATAGTTCCAGTTAATGTCAGAGCCGAGGGAAGGGAGAAGATGGTTCAAACCTACGCGTTTCTGGATCCAGGGTCGAACACTACATTTTGTACTGACAAGTTGATAGAACGTCTAGGTGCAACAGGTAGAAAAGCGATGCTGTCTTTAACTACCATGGATAGTGATAATGTTAAGAGTGAAAGTCTAGTGGTCAATTTGGAAGTTTCTGATCTGCAAGGTCGTAATGTCGTTGAACTGTCAAATGTTTTCTCACGAGTCAAGCTTCCAGTCACCGTTGATGATATGCCGGTTCAAAGTGATGTGGAAAGGTGGTTCTACCTGAAAGATATCGACCTACCTTGCATTGATGCCGACATCGAATTGCTCATAGGTAATGATGTGCCCAAACTTCTTGAACCTCATGAAGTGCAGAGAAGTGAAGATGGTGGTCCTTATGCCGTGCGAACACTGCTAGGATGGACCATCAATGGCCCACTCGGTAGGGCAAGTAAGGCAGCCCGTACTTCAAACCGTATCCAGTCTCATGTTGTCTTGGACCAGCAGTTTGTACGTTTCTGTGAAATGGAATTTAATGATTCGCAGTTCAGCATTGAGAAAGGATTGTCTCAAGACGACAAGAGAGCCCTTGCCATAATGGAGGATTCTGCTGAGCTCCGCGGTGGTCATTACGAAGTTGCGCTTCCTTGGAAGGTCTTCCCTCCAGATCTGCCCAACAACAAGATCGTCGCTGAACATCGTCTTGGGTTGCTGAAGAAGAGGCTGCTGAAGGATCCCCAACTACACCGGAAGTATTCTTTATTTATGGATGACTTGTTTGACAAAGGACATGCACAGAAAGTTCTTGAAGGTCAGCGAGAGGATTCACCCTCATGGTATCTACCTCATCACCCCGTCATTCACCCACAAAAGCCCGATAAGGTCCGGGTGGTCTTTGACTGTGCCGCAAAATTCCAGAATGTCTCGCTCAATCAACAGATTTTGCAAGGACCTGATTTAACCAACTCGCTCATTGGAGTCCTAACAAGATTTAGAGAACAGCCCATAGCCATCATGGCTGACATTGAGAAGATGTTTTATCAAGTGCGCGTACCAATAGAGGATAGCAGGTACCTCCGTTTCCTGTGGTGGCCGAGTGGTGAAATGGACAAAGAACCAGAAGAATTTCAAATGCTAGTTCACCTTTTCGGGGGAGTTTCATCTCCCAGTTGTGCGAATTATGCACTGCAGAAAACGGCTGAAGACAATGCGGAACATTTTGATAAAGACACCATTCAGACGGTGAGAAGAAATTTCTATGTTGATGACTGCTTGAAGTCTGTGGAAGATAACCAACAAGCAAGTCGACTGGTCGATCAGCTACGTCAGTTGCTAGCCAAAGGAGGTTTCCGCTTAACGAAATGGGTTTCAAATGCCTACGATGTCATCCAGTCAGTCCCAGTATCCGAGAGAGCCAGTTCCGTCAAGGAGCTCGATCTCGAGAACTTGCCTGTTGAGCGTGCCCTCGGCATTCTGTGGGATGTCCAGTCAGATACCTTCCGTTTTAAGATTGCAGTGAAGGACCGACCCCCAACGAGGAGGGGTATTCTTTCCGTCATAAGCTCAATTTATGACCCTCTAGGGTTTGTTGCACCATTAATCCTGCCTGCGAAAGCAATTCTGCGTGATCTGTGCCGGAAGGGATTGGATTGGGATGATAGAATTCCCCTTGAAGATTTAAAGCGTTGGCAAGATTGGTTGCAGGAACTTCCAAAACTCGAACAGTTCGCCGTTGAACGTTGTTTAAGGCCCAAGAACTTTGGCCGCATAGTGTCTAGCCAACTTCACAATTTCTCAGACGCATCAGGTGAAGGTTATGGTGCTGTTACTTATCTTCGAGTCGTCAATGAAGCTGGAAATGTCCATTGTGCCTTTTTGATGGGGAAGTCGAGACAAACACCCCAGAAGTCAGTTACTATTCCTCGTCTGGAGCTTTCAGCTGCTGTGGTTGCCACCAGATTGAACAAGATGATGCAACATGAGTTGGATGTAGCACTAGAAGAAGAGTTCTTTTGGACGGACAGCACGTGCGTGTTGAGCTATATTACGAACAAAGAGAAGAGATTTCAGACGTTCGTCGCGAACAGAATTACAACAATCCATGAAGGATCGCGACCAGATCAGTGGAACTATGTTGACACAGATTCCAACCCAGCTGACGATGCGTCCAGAGGGCTTTCAGCTGAAGACATCATCCACCAAAGCCGCTGGATTAATGGCCCTCCCTTTTTGTGGGAAGCAGAGGACCGCTGGCCTAAGCGACCTGAAATTTCTGTGGAAATAAAGGAAGATGATCCTGAGGTGAAACGGGAAAGGAAAACTTTCTCAATAGCGTCTACAGTTGAAGCTGACTTCTTAAACCGAGCAGTGCAGTCCTGTTCCTCGTGGTATAAGCTTAAGAAATTGATGGCATGGATCTTGCGTTACCGTTCTAATCTTCTGCGCGAGTGTCGCAGGCGGAAGGAAGGCACAGCTAAAGTACTCGTCTCCGAAATACCCAGTCCCATCAGTGTAGAAGAAATGCACTCTGCTGAGATAGAAGTCTTGAAGTATGTACAAAGGCAATGCTTTAGAGAAGAGTTGGTGTGTCTGCAAGGTAAAGAATCAAAAGTTGAGCTCAAGAAATCAGTCCGAGCCAGAAGAACAGGTTCCGTTAAGAAATCAAGTTCAATCGCCAAGTTGGATCCTGAGCTGCGCGATGGCCTGCTGTGTGTGGGAGGAAGATTGAGGCATGCACCAATTGAACAGGAGCAAAGACACCCTGTAATACTGCCTAAGAAACATCATGTTGTAGATTTGATCGTCAGGCATTATCACTTGCTTTCTGGACATTCTGGTCAAGAATATGTGCTCTCTTTGATCAGAAAGAGTTACTGGATTATCAAAGGAAGAGTCGCGGTGAGAAGAGTTGTAAACCGTTGTTTTAGCTGTAGTCGAAGGCAGGCTCCGTTTAAAACTCAGAAGATGGCCGATCTTCCTGCTGACAGAGTCACACCTAACAAACCCCCGTTCAGTTTTGTGGGCGTTGATTGTTTCGGTCCGTTTTGGGTCAAGAGGGCTAGAAGTCAAGTTAAGCGTTATGGAGTCTTGTACACGTGTTTGGCGACCAGAGCCATACACTTGGAAGTCGCCCAGAGTATGGACACTGATTCGTTCTTGAACTCCATGCGCCGCTTTATCGCAAGGCGAGGTGTTCCTGAAGTAATGAGGTCGGACAACGGTTCAAATTTTGTTGGCGGGTGCAAGGAACTCCGAGAAGCTATCTCTGGTTGGAACAAGAGTCAGATCCATGAGTTCCTCTTGCAAAGAAATGTCAAGTGGCTGTTTAACCCACCATCGGGGTCCCATTTCGGTGGCGTGTGGGAACGTTGTATTAGAACTGTCAGAAAGATTCTCGTTGCACTTATGAAGGGACAGCCGCTGGATGATGAAGGGTTGACTACCCTCATGTGTGAAGTGGAGTCAATTGTTAATGGGCGTCCCATAACGAAGTCATCTGATGACCCGTCAGATTCTGAAGCTCTCACGCCGAGTCATTTGCTGTTGCTACGGTCGGGCCCAAGACTTCCCCCAGGTGTGTTCAGGAAAGAGGATGGCTATTCCCGAAGAAGATGGCGCCAAGTTCAATATTTAGCCGACGTGTTTTGGCGGAGATGGATTAGAGAGTACTTGCCACAGTTGCAAGAGAGGCAGAAATGGACTTATCCGTCAAGGAACTTCGCCGTTGATGACATAGTACTTGTGGTCGACGATAGAGTACCGAGATCATCTTGGCCTCTTGGTCGAATTACCAGTGTGCGCAAGAACAGCACTGATGAACATGTGAGGAGTGTAACGGTGAAGACCAGAACCTCGCAATATGATCGCCCTGTCGATAAGATCGTTCTCCTGGAGTCAGTGGAGATGTCAGAGGGAATGAAGCAGTGCTGAACTGAACTATGATCCGAACTTTGTATATGTTTGGAGAACTGTTAGATTTAACGTTTTGTTTCGGTCAAGTTTCCTTTAAAATCCTTTGCTATTGCCTACGATTTTAGGGGCCGGAATGTAGGTTTCAAAACGTTCTTCTTGTATCTGTTAAGTTTTTTTCCGTCTTTTGCCCGCGCGGGACTGGTAGAAGAACTACGTCATTTATATGTCGTTGTAATATTATGGTCTGGGGCATGTGCTCGCTCGAAAATCTTGAGGTAAAGTTCTAGTCGAGTTCTGTTCGTTCACACGGCCTAAAGTCTTTTCACGTTTCCTTCGAGCCTTCAAATCCTGTAAGTATGTTGTCGCTAAGTATTTTCATCTTTCTTCCTTTTATTCACACTCGTTTTGTTTTTCGTAGTCTAACCAGATCCTTGTAACGAATCTTTGGTCCGAATCTCCTTGGAATAAATTCATATGAACATTTAAGTCTACACCTTGAAATCATGCCACTAAAGATTTGGTGGCAATCATGTTTTCAGAATCTTAACACTATGAGTTTCTTTGAAGGAGGAATCATCTAAAAGCTCTTGCTAAAAGGCAAAACACATTTTAACACTTTACACGGTTTTTGCTATGTTGACAGGTTTGATATGAAGCACTTTCCTGAGGTTGCAGAGCACGGAATGCTTAAACTGAGAATCGAAAAAGCCTTCCCAAAGAGCTCTGAAAAGGAATGGTCTGAGTGTTACCGTAATGTACTTGAATGCGTGAAGAAAAGTCAGTATGTAAGTTGAGAAAACGATTAATTTTAGGTTTTTTTTAGCCTTTTTGTGAATCTCAAATAAATTTCACGATCTATGCTGGGTATTTCATCCCAGATTCGTCTTAGAGTATGTTGCCCAGTATCCGGCCACAACATTACAATAACTTTCCTTTCTTGATCGCACGAATTTTGAAATTTGTCCCAGAGACAATCTATTTATAATCGATCCTTAATATGACGAAAGACAGTAGTCTAGCATTCGATTTCAAAAATGTCAATCGACCTAGGAACCTAGCATCGTGAAACAAAATGACTGGCGTGTGTGGGGAAAACTACGCGAGCGGCTGATCAAGGTTGGAGATGCGAAGAGAAAAAATGAAAACAGAAACTAACAAATATACAAAGTTCTTTTTTTTTCCTATAAAATACTTTGAAAAGTTAATTTGTAGTAAGTATTTTTCGCGCCATTTCTTCACACTGCGACACGCACTTGTTAACATGGTCTAATTAAGGTGACTCGACCCAGTTTTATTGGGGGGGTACCATCCTACTTTGAAGCTCTCTGGTATCCCCACCTTTACTTTTATTGTAAGTCTAACACATAGAATGGATAACATATAGATCAATCTACAATATAACATAAAGTTTTTGGCGATCGGAGTAAATGTCACGTGGTTATAATGCCACGCTCCTTTGAGATCTGAGTCGAAAATCTGCTGTTGCCGGCATTTTTTCGTGAAAATCTCTCGGCTACACATAGTGCGCATTAGTGCCTTGCACTGAACAGAGTTTCACCAAAATCGCAAAGACCCAATTCGAGAAATTCAGCGGTTTCCAAATTTAGGTCATAATTTATGCGATAATGATAAGAAAACTTTACACGGATTATATCTAATAAACTATGAGATTCATCTCTTTATTTTGGGCATCGTTATAACAGATGGGTCCTTGCAAGTCAGCAAAACAATTTAGGGCCTTGTAAATGTGCGCGATTTCGAGCAAAGCAAACATATAGAAATTATAGTTTTCGCTATTTGTTGACGTTTGTCAGCGTTTAAGAGTTCTTCTCACGAAAAAAGTATTTTCTTAAAAATTCGTAGTTTTTTTTCCTTCAAATATTTTCAAGGCCACAATTGATTAACTAACTACCCGGACTCTGAATTTCATGGTCATTGGAAAACTGTGACATTACCTTCTATAAGCCCAAACTTGAGTAAACATTGAAGATTTTTAGCGTTTTGGCTGAGTTTGTGCTTTGGGAGTTGCCTATTGTTTCTAGTCTGTCATTATACAGCATTCTTGTTCAGAACGCGTGCAATGACCACGCTTGACTGACTTCCGAATGCTCACCGAGATATGATAATTTAATATAAGAAAATAGAAGGGATTCCCGTCACGAGTTGGTTTAATTATTGGCTTGCATTAAACCAATGAAAAAATGATCTTTGTTTAATAGTAAGTAGATTTAGTGTGTAGCACTTCTTGATTTTTTTGCAAAGGCACAAGAAGCACGAGAATTGATTAAAAATTGTGAGTTAAACCTCTCTGTATCACGCGATGGCCTGTCTCACTGTACCAAAATTATGATATCTCGGTGAGCATTCGGAAGTCAGCCAAGCGTGGTCATTGCACGCGTGCTGAACAAGAATGCTGTATAATGTCAGACTAGAAACAATGGACAACTCCCAAAGCACAAACTCAGCCAAAACGCTAAAAATCTTCAATGTTTACTCAAGTTTGGGCTTATAGAAGATAATGTCACAGTTTTTCAATGACCATGAAATTCAGAGTCCGGGTAGTTAG
>OZ037992.1:40216000-40308350 GCA_964035705.1 Porites rus
CATTTTTCCATCCCGCGAGTAATTTGCCTTAGCAGTGATTACGTCGTTCGCCAAGTGCAGTGCAAAGATCCTACACTTAATAGGACAACATTGCCTCAGTTACAGCAAATGTGGAATTGTGTACGAACGGGAATGTGGTATGATGGATCTCTCATTTCTCCACGCAGATCCCGCGGGAACAATAACGGGAAATCCCTTGATGTGTAAGGTGCTTTGATGAGCTTGTTATGCAACAAAAAACGGAGTAGTTTTTCTCGCAGACGGTTAACTTAACGAATAAAGAACGGCAGAGGAAAGAAACATCGGTTAACGACGGTTAACAACGGTTAACAACTTTTCTGAAGAAAAACAACAGTTAGACTATCAGTTTCCTTTAATATATTCTGTTAACCGCTGTTAACCGTTGTTAACCGTTGGAATAAACATGTGCGTGCCTGTTAATCGTTTATTTCAAGCGTTTACGGTGCTTTCAAGCATTTTCCGTAGTATATAGAAGCGTTTTGTTGATTTTCAAGCATAAAAAAGACCTTTTTACTTAACGGAAAACTTTTTGACACTGGTGTAATTGTCATGAAATGCGCTGTTTTTTTGCCACAAAAGAACTGCCATCGCGTGACAACATGTTTTCGCTGTATTTGTGATCAAAGAGGCATTGCTTTCCCTACACATCCTATTTCTACCCATTTTGGAAGTTCTTCGTTAATATTTGTTCTTTTGGCCTTGGTTGTCATAGAAAAATGAACGGTTTTATCGGCATGGATTCCATTATTTTGTCAAGTAGATAATCTGGTATATATGTTGTAAATTGTTCTAATTACACACTCAGTAAACGCGGGTATTGTTAACTCGGTGAAGCTTACTTTTCCAGTTCTACTCTAACTACATGGAGAAAGTCGTCAGTGCAACTAAGTATCACTACCTCTAAGGGGTATTTTTAACTGCTCCGCCGCATTCTTGAGTCCTCGTGCATGACCCGCACACCACGCACTATTATTTTAGAACAGGACAGTTGTCCTGCGCAAATATAATAAATACCCAGTCTTATCTAATTTATTCGACATGTAAGCACAATTAACGTTGGTAAAAAGGCCGGAGGTAAGGCTCCTATTAAGATATCATACTTGTGACACACAGTAACTCCTTAACCGTGGCCACCAACCACAATTAATTTCAATACTTTTTCTGTAAAGAGCATGATTTCTTTCTCATTTAGGTATAAGGTTTCTAATTTATGGCTAAATTTCTAAGTGCCTAATTAATGCGTCCTAATTGTTTTTATGACACCTTCTTTACTAATCACAAAGCTTTAGACAAGTACAACATCTGTGCAGAAAATCAATACCCTCCGACCTTACATTGCGAAGTTACAGCGATTTGAACAACTGGCCTTCACAGACAACCCCGGACAAAACTGTTGAGACAATTCCATCTATTTTCTACCTTTTTCGCCCTACTCCCGCCTCCCCTAAACGCAAAAAGTAAACCCCCTCCCCACCCCCTATTCAAAGTTGCCTTGGTCTAAAAACCAACGTGTATAATTACCATGCTATCCTAAACAACTTTGGATCTGGGGAGGGGGGAAATCGGGCATTCATTTGGCGGAGGTTTCAGTTTTTGCCAGGATGACAGGAAAAAATAGGCATTTTCGCGATTTGTCTCAACAGGTTTTGTCCGGGGTTGTCTGCGGACTGTTTACGGTATTCTTTAACTTTCATAGCAATTACCTCAAGTTATAGTCCTCTTCTTTGGTCAAATTGATAAAAGCCATTGTTTCAGCATTCTTTTTTTTTCTTTTGAATGCGAAATAAAATTTTTACAGTAAAAATTGAAGTTATAACACTCTGATTACATGATCTGTCAAATGACATTTACTCTGTGACGTTACCATGGGCATGACTTTTAACGGCTTACGTGTCCGTAGACGCTTTGCCTGCTCAAATGATGACATTGATATGTAATCGCCAGACAAAATGGATCTCTCGAGAACTTCCGATAGTGACGAATCATTTCCAGGAGGCTCGGAAATATCGCATGAATCACTGGGTGAGAGGAAGGTTAGGGCGCTTATCTGGTCACTTACAGTCACGCGAATTTGGCTCATTTTTCCATCCCGCGAGTAATTTGCCTTAGCAGTGATTACGTCGTTCGCCAAGTGCAGTGCAAAGATCCTACACTTAATAGGACAACATTGCCTCAGTTACAGCAAATGTGGAATTGTGTACGAACGGGAATGTGGTATGATGGATCTCTCATTTCTCCACGCAGATCCCGCGGGAACAATAACGGGAAATCCCTTGATGTGTAAGGTGCTTTGATGAGCTTGTTATGCAACAAAAAACGGAGTAGTTTTTCTCGCAGACGGTTAACTTAACGAATAAAGAACGGCAGAGGAAAGAAACATCGGTTAACGACGGTTAACAACGGTTAACAACTTTTCTGAAGAAAAACAACAGTTAGACTATCAGTTTCCTTTAATATATTCTGTTAACCGCTGTTAACCGTTGTTAACCGTTGGAATAAACATGTGCGTGCCTGTTAATCGTTTATTTCAAGCGTTTACGGTGCTTTCAAGCATTTTCCGTAGTATATAGAAGCGTTTTGTTGATTTTCAAGCATAAAAAAGACCTTTTTACTTAACGGAAAACTTTTTGACACTGGTGTAATTGTCATGAAATGCGCTGTTTTTTTGCCACAAAAGAACTGCCATCGCGTGACAACATGTTTTCGCTGTATTTGTGATCAAAGAGGCATTGCTTTCCCTACACATCCTATTTCTACCCATTTTGGAAGTTCTTCGTTAATATTTGTTCTTTTGGCCTTGGTTGTCATAGAAAAATGAACGGTTTTATCGGCATGGATTCCATTATTTTGTCAAGTAGATAATCTGGTATATATGTTGTAAATTGTTCTAATTACACACTCAGTAAACGCGGGTATTGTTAACTCGGTGAAGCTTACTTTTCCAGTTCTACTCTAACTACATGGAGAAAGTCGTCAGTGCAACTAAGTATCACTACCTCTAAGGGGTATTTTTAACTGCTCCGCCGCATTCTTGAGTCCTCGTGCATGACCCGCACACCACGCACTATTATTTTAGAACAGGACAGTTGTCCTGCGCAAATATAATAAATACCCAGTCTTATCTAATTTATTCGACATGTAAGCACAATTAACGTTGGTAAAAAGGCCGGAGGTAAGGCTCCTATTAAGATATCATACTTGTGACACACAGTAACTCCTTAACCGTGGCCACCAACCACAATTAATTTCAATACTTTTTCTGTAAAGAGCATGATTTCTTTCTCATTTAGGTATAAGGTTTCTAATTTATGGCTAAATTTCTAAGTGCCTAATTAATGCGTCCTAATTGTTTTTATGACACCTTCTTTACTAATCACAAAGCTTTAGACAAGTACAACATCTGTGCAGAAAATCAATACCCTCCGACCTTACATTGCGAAGTTACAGCGATTTGAACAACTGGCCTTCACAGACAACCCCGGACAAAACTGTTGAGACAATTCCATCTATTTTCTACCTTTTTCGCCCTACTCCCGCCTCCCCTAAACGCAAAAAGTAAACCCCCTCCCCACCCCCTATTCAAAGTTGCCTTGGTCTAAAAACCAACGTGTATAATTACCATGCTATCCTAAACAACTTTGGATCTGGGGAGGGGGGAAATCGGGCATTCATTTGGCGGAGGTTTCAGTTTTTGCCAGGATGACAGGAAAAAATAGGCATTTTCGCGATTTGTCTCAACAGGTTTTGTCCGGGGTTGTCTGCGGACTGTTTACGGTATTCTTTAACTTTCATAGCAATTACCTCAAGTTATAGTCCTCTTCTTTGGTCAAATTGATAAAAGCCATTGTTTCAGCATTCTTTTTTTTTCTTTTGAATGCGAAATAAAATTTTTACAGTAAAAATTGAAGTTATAACACTCTGATTACATGATCTGTCAAATGACATTTACTCTGTGACGTTACCATGGGCATGACTTTTAACGGCTTACGTGTCCGTAGACGCTTTGCCTGCTCAAATGATGACATTGATATGTAATCGCCAGACAAAATGGATCTCTCGAGAACTTCCGATAGTGACGAATCATTTCCAGGAGGCTCGGAAATATCGCATGAATCACTGGGTGAGAGGAAGGTTAGGGCGCTTATCTGGTCACTTACAGTCACGCGAATTTGGCTCATTTTTCCATCCCGCGAGTAATTTGCCTTAGCAGTGATTACGTCGTTCGCCAAGTGCAGTGCAAAGATCCTACACTTAATAGGACAACATTGCCTCAGTTACAGCAAATGTGGAATTGTGTACGAACGGGAATGTGGTATGATGGATCTCTCATTTCTCCACGCAGATCCCGCGGGAACAATAACGGGAAATCCCTTGATGTGTAAGGTGCTTTGATGAGCTTGTTATGCAACAAAAAACGGAGTAGTTTTTCTCGCAGACGGTTAACTTAACGAATAAAGAACGGCAGAGGAAAGAAACATCGGTTAACGACGGTTAACAACGGTTAACAACTTTTCTGAAGAAAAACAACAGTTAGACTATCAGTTTCCTTTAATATATTCTGTTAACCGCTGTTAACCGTTGTTAACCGTTGGAATAAACATGTGCGTGCCTGTTAATCGTTTATTTCAAGCGTTTACGGTGCTTTCAAGCATTTTCCGTAGTATATAGAAGCGTTTTGTTGATTTTCAAGCATAAAAAAGACCTTTTTACTTAACGGAAAACTTTTTGACACTGGTGTAATTGTCATGAAATGCGCTGTTTTTTTGCCACAAAAGAACTGCCATCGCGTGACAACATGTTTTCGCTGTATTTGTGATCAAAGAGGCATTGCTTTCCCTACACATCCTATTTCTACCCATTTTGGAAGTTCTTCGTTAATATTTGTTCTTTTGGCCTTGGTTGTCATAGAAAAATGAACGGTTTTATCGGCATGGATTCCATTATTTTGTCAAGTAGATAATCTGGTATATATGTTGTAAATTGTTCTAATTACACACTCAGTAAACGCGGGTATTGTTAACTCGGTGAAGCTTACTTTTCCAGTTCTACTCTAACTACATGGAGAAAGTCGTCAGTGCAACTAAGTATCACTACCTCTAAGGGGTATTTTTAACTGCTCCGCCGCATTCTTGAGTCCTCGTGCATGACCCGCACACCACGCACTATTATTTTAGAACAGGACAGTTGTCCTGCGCAAATATAATAAATACCCAGTCTTATCTAATTTATTCGACATGTAAGCACAATTAACGTTGGTAAAAAGGCCGGAGGTAAGGCTCCTATTAAGATATCATACTTGTGACACACAGTAACTCCTTAACCGTGGCCACCAACCACAATTAATTTCAATACTTTTTCTGTAAAGAGCATGATTTCTTTCTCATTTAGGTATAAGGTTTCTAATTTATGGCTAAATTTCTAAGTGCCTAATTAATGCGTCCTAATTGTTTTTATGACACCTTCTTTACTAATCACAAAGCTTTAGACAAGTACAACATCTGTGCAGAAAATCAATACCCTCCGACCTTACATTGCGAAGTTACAGCGATTTGAACAACTGGCCTTCACAGACAACCCCGGACAAAACTGTTGAGACAATTCCATCTATTTTCTACCTTTTTCGCCCTACTCCCGCCTCCCCTAAACGCAAAAAGTAAACCCCCTCCCCACCCCCTATTCAAAGTTGCCTTGGTCTAAAAACCAACGTGTATAATTACCATGCTATCCTAAACAACTTTGGATCTGGGGAGGGGGGAAATCGGGCATTCATTTGGCGGAGGTTTCAGTTTTTGCCAGGATGACAGGAAAAAATAGGCATTTTCGCGATTTGTCTCAACAGGTTTTGTCCGGGGTTGTCTGCGGACTGTTTACGGTATTCTTTAACTTTCATAGCAATTACCTCAAGTTATAGTCCTCTTCTTTGGTCAAATTGATAAAAGCCATTGTTTCAGCATTCTTTTTTTTTCTTTTGAATGCGAAATAAAATTTTTACAGTAAAAATTGAAGTTATAACACTCTGATTACATGATCTGTCAAATGACATTTACTCTGTGACGTTACCATGGGCATGACTTTTAACGGCTTACGTGTCCGTAGACGCTTTGCCTGCTCAAATGATGACATTGATATGTAATCGCCAGACAAAATGGATCTCTCGAGAACTTCCGATAGTGACGAATCATTTCCAGGAGGCTCGGAAATATCGCATGAATCACTGGGTGAGAGGAAGGTTAGGGCGCTTATCTGGTCACTTACAGTCACGCGAATTTGGCTCATTTTTCCATCCCGCGAGTAATTTGCCTTAGCAGTGATTACGTCGTTCGCCAAGTGCAGTGCAAAGATCCTACACTTAATAGGACAACATTGCCTCAGTTACAGCAAATGTGGAATTGTGTACGAACGGGAATGTGGTATGATGGATCTCTCATTTCTCCACGCAGATCCCGCGGGAACAATAACGGGAAATCCCTTGATGTGTAAGGTGCTTTGATGAGCTTGTTATGCAACAAAAAACGGAGTAGTTTTTCTCGCAGACGGTTAACTTAACGAATAAAGAACGGCAGAGGAAAGAAACATCGGTTAACGACGGTTAACAACGGTTAACAACTTTTCTGAAGAAAAACAACAGTTAGACTATCAGTTTCCTTTAATATATTCTGTTAACCGCTGTTAACCGTTGTTAACCGTTGGAATAAACATGTGCGTGCCTGTTAATCGTTTATTTCAAGCGTTTACGGTGCTTTCAAGCATTTTCCGTAGTATATAGAAGCGTTTTGTTGATTTTCAAGCATAAAAAAGACCTTTTTACTTAACGGAAAACTTTTTGACACTGGTGTAATTGTCATGAAATGCGCTGTTTTTTTGCCACAAAAGAACTGCCATCGCGTGACAACATGTTTTCGCTGTATTTGTGATCAAAGAGGCATTGCTTTCCCTACACATCCTATTTCTACCCATTTTGGAAGTTCTTCGTTAATATTTGTTCTTTTGGCCTTGGTTGTCATAGAAAAATGAACGGTTTTATCGGCATGGATTCCATTATTTTGTCAAGTAGATAATCTGGTATATATGTTGTAAATTGTTCTAATTACACACTCAGTAAACGCGGGTATTGTTAACTCGGTGAAGCTTACTTTTCCAGTTCTACTCTAACTACATGGAGAAAGTCGTCAGTGCAACTAAGTATCACTACCTCTAAGGGGTATTTTTAACTGCTCCGCCGCATTCTTGAGTCCTCGTGCATGACCCGCACACCACGCACTATTATTTTAGAACAGGACAGTTGTCCTGCGCAAATATAATAAATACCCAGTCTTATCTAATTTATTCGACATGTAAGCACAATTAACGTTGGTAAAAAGGCCGGAGGTAAGGCTCCTATTAAGATATCATACTTGTGACACACAGTAACTCCTTAACCGTGGCCACCAACCACAATTAATTTCAATACTTTTTCTGTAAAGAGCATGATTTCTTTCTCATTTAGGTATAAGGTTTCTAATTTATGGCTAAATTTCTAAGTGCCTAATTAATGCGTCCTAATTGTTTTTATGACACCTTCTTTACTAATCACAAAGCTTTAGACAAGTACAACATCTGTGCAGAAAATCAATACCCTCCGACCTTACATTGCGAAGTTACAGCGATTTGAACAACTGGCCTTCACAGACAACCCCGGACAAAACTGTTGAGACAATTCCATCTATTTTCTACCTTTTTCGCCCTACTCCCGCCTCCCCTAAACGCAAAAAGTAAACCCCCTCCCCACCCCCTATTCAAAGTTGCCTTGGTCTAAAAACCAACGTGTATAATTACCATGCTATCCTAAACAACTTTGGATCTGGGGAGGGGGGAAATCGGGCATTCATTTGGCGGAGGTTTCAGTTTTTGCCAGGATGACAGGAAAAAATAGGCATTTTCGCGATTTGTCTCAACAGGTTTTGTCCGGGGTTGTCTGCGGACTGTTTACGGTATTCTTTAACTTTCATAGCAATTACCTCAAGTTATAGTCCTCTTCTTTGGTCAAATTGATAAAAGCCATTGTTTCAGCATTCTTTTTTTTTCTTTTGAATGCGAAATAAAATTTTTACAGTAAAAATTGAAGTTATAACACTCTGATTACATGATCTGTCAAATGACATTTACTCTGTGACGTTACCATGGGCATGACTTTTAACGGCTTACGTGTCCGTAGACGCTTTGCCTGCTCAAATGATGACATTGATATGTAATCGCCAGACAAAATGGATCTCTCGAGAACTTCCGATAGTGACGAATCATTTCCAGGAGGCTCGGAAATATCGCATGAATCACTGGGTGAGAGGAAGGTTAGGGCGCTTATCTGGTCACTTACAGTCACGCGAATTTGGCTCATTTTTCCATCCCGCGAGTAATTTGCCTTAGCAGTGATTACGTCGTTCGCCAAGTGCAGTGCAAAGATCCTACACTTAATAGGACAACATTGCCTCAGTTACAGCAAATGTGGAATTGTGTACGAACGGGAATGTGGTATGATGGATCTCTCATTTCTCCACGCAGATCCCGCGGGAACAATAACGGGAAATCCCTTGATGTGTAAGGTGCTTTGATGAGCTTGTTATGCAACAAAAAACGGAGTAGTTTTTCTCGCAGACGGTTAACTTAACGAATAAAGAACGGCAGAGGAAAGAAACATCGGTTAACGACGGTTAACAACGGTTAACAACTTTTCTGAAGAAAAACAACAGTTAGACTATCAGTTTCCTTTAATATATTCTGTTAACCGCTGTTAACCGTTGTTAACCGTTGGAATAAACATGTGCGTGCCTGTTAATCGTTTATTTCAAGCGTTTACGGTGCTTTCAAGCATTTTCCGTAGTATATAGAAGCGTTTTGTTGATTTTCAAGCATAAAAAAGACCTTTTTACTTAACGGAAAACTTTTTGACACTGGTGTAATTGTCATGAAATGCGCTGTTTTTTTGCCACAAAAGAACTGCCATCGCGTGACAACATGTTTTCGCTGTATTTGTGATCAAAGAGGCATTGCTTTCCCTACACATCCTATTTCTACCCATTTTGGAAGTTCTTCGTTAATATTTGTTCTTTTGGCCTTGGTTGTCATAGAAAAATGAACGGTTTTATCGGCATGGATTCCATTATTTTGTCAAGTAGATAATCTGGTATATATGTTGTAAATTGTTCTAATTACACACTCAGTAAACGCGGGTATTGTTAACTCGGTGAAGCTTACTTTTCCAGTTCTACTCTAACTACATGGAGAAAGTCGTCAGTGCAACTAAGTATCACTACCTCTAAGGGGTATTTTTAACTGCTCCGCCGCATTCTTGAGTCCTCGTGCATGACCCGCACACCACGCACTATTATTTTAGAACAGGACAGTTGTCCTGCGCAAATATAATAAATACCCAGTCTTATCTAATTTATTCGACATGTAAGCACAATTAACGTTGGTAAAAAGGCCGGAGGTAAGGCTCCTATTAAGATATCATACTTGTGACACACAGTAACTCCTTAACCGTGGCCACCAACCACAATTAATTTCAATACTTTTTCTGTAAAGAGCATGATTTCTTTCTCATTTAGGTATAAGGTTTCTAATTTATGGCTAAATTTCTAAGTGCCTAATTAATGCGTCCTAATTGTTTTTATGACACCTTCTTTACTAATCACAAAGCTTTAGACAAGTACAACATCTGTGCAGAAAATCAATACCCTCCGACCTTACATTGCGAAGTTACAGCGATTTGAACAACTGGCCTTCACAGACAACCCCGGACAAAACTGTTGAGACAATTCCATCTATTTTCTACCTTTTTCGCCCTACTCCCGCCTCCCCTAAACGCAAAAAGTAAACCCCCTCCCCACCCCCTATTCAAAGTTGCCTTGGTCTAAAAACCAACGTGTATAATTACCATGCTATCCTAAACAACTTTGGATCTGGGGAGGGGGGAAATCGGGCATTCATTTGGCGGAGGTTTCAGTTTTTGCCAGGATGACAGGAAAAAATAGGCATTTTCGCGATTTGTCTCAACAGGTTTTGTCCGGGGTTGTCTGCGGACTGTTTACGGTATTCTTTAACTTTCATAGCAATTACCTCAAGTTATAGTCCTCTTCTTTGGTCAAATTGATAAAAGCCATTGTTTCAGCATTCTTTTTTTTTCTTTTGAATGCGAAATAAAATTTTTACAGTAAAAATTGAAGTTATAACACTCTGATTACATGATCTGTCAAATGACATTTACTCTGTGACGTTACCATGGGCATGACTTTTAACGGCTTACGTGTCCGTAGACGCTTTGCCTGCTCAAATGATGACATTGATATGTAATCGCCAGACAAAATGGATCTCTCGAGAACTTCCGATAGTGACGAATCATTTCCAGGAGGCTCGGAAATATCGCATGAATCACTGGGTGAGAGGAAGGTTAGGGCGCTTATCTGGTCACTTACAGTCACGCGAATTTGGCTCATTTTTCCATCCCGCGAGTAATTTGCCTTAGCAGTGATTACGTCGTTCGCCAAGTGCAGTGCAAAGATCCTACACTTAATAGGACAACATTGCCTCAGTTACAGCAAATGTGGAATTGTGTACGAACGGGAATGTGGTATGATGGATCTCTCATTTCTCCACGCAGATCCCGCGGGAACAATAACGGGAAATCCCTTGATGTGTAAGGTGCTTTGATGAGCTTGTTATGCAACAAAAAACGGAGTAGTTTTTCTCGCAGACGGTTAACTTAACGAATAAAGAACGGCAGAGGAAAGAAACATCGGTTAACGACGGTTAACAACGGTTAACAACTTTTCTGAAGAAAAACAACAGTTAGACTATCAGTTTCCTTTAATATATTCTGTTAACCGCTGTTAACCGTTGTTAACCGTTGGAATAAACATGTGCGTGCCTGTTAATCGTTTATTTCAAGCGTTTACGGTGCTTTCAAGCATTTTCCGTAGTATATAGAAGCGTTTTGTTGATTTTCAAGCATAAAAAAGACCTTTTTACTTAACGGAAAACTTTTTGACACTGGTGTAATTGTCATGAAATGCGCTGTTTTTTTGCCACAAAAGAACTGCCATCGCGTGACAACATGTTTTCGCTGTATTTGTGATCAAAGAGGCATTGCTTTCCCTACACATCCTATTTCTACCCATTTTGGAAGTTCTTCGTTAATATTTGTTCTTTTGGCCTTGGTTGTCATAGAAAAATGAACGGTTTTATCGGCATGGATTCCATTATTTTGTCAAGTAGATAATCTGGTATATATGTTGTAAATTGTTCTAATTACACACTCAGTAAACGCGGGTATTGTTAACTCGGTGAAGCTTACTTTTCCAGTTCTACTCTAACTACATGGAGAAAGTCGTCAGTGCAACTAAGTATCACTACCTCTAAGGGGTATTTTTAACTGCTCCGCCGCATTCTTGAGTCCTCGTGCATGACCCGCACACCACGCACTATTATTTTAGAACAGGACAGTTGTCCTGCGCAAATATAATAAATACCCAGTCTTATCTAATTTATTCGACATGTAAGCACAATTAACGTTGGTAAAAAGGCCGGAGGTAAGGCTCCTATTAAGATATCATACTTGTGACACACAGTAACTCCTTAACCGTGGCCACCAACCACAATTAATTTCAATACTTTTTCTGTAAAGAGCATGATTTCTTTCTCATTTAGGTATAAGGTTTCTAATTTATGGCTAAATTTCTAAGTGCCTAATTAATGCGTCCTAATTGTTTTTATGACACCTTCTTTACTAATCACAAAGCTTTAGACAAGTACAACATCTGTGCAGAAAATCAATACCCTCCGACCTTACATTGCGAAGTTACAGCGATTTGAACAACTGGCCTTCACAGACAACCCCGGACAAAACTGTTGAGACAATTCCATCTATTTTCTACCTTTTTCGCCCTACTCCCGCCTCCCCTAAACGCAAAAAGTAAACCCCCTCCCCACCCCCTATTCAAAGTTGCCTTGGTCTAAAAACCAACGTGTATAATTACCATGCTATCCTAAACAACTTTGGATCTGGGGAGGGGGGAAATCGGGCATTCATTTGGCGGAGGTTTCAGTTTTTGCCAGGATGACAGGAAAAAATAGGCATTTTCGCGATTTGTCTCAACAGGTTTTGTCCGGGGTTGTCTGCGGACTGTTTACGGTATTCTTTAACTTTCATAGCAATTACCTCAAGTTATAGTCCTCTTCTTTGGTCAAATTGATAAAAGCCATTGTTTCAGCATTCTTTTTTTTTCTTTTGAATGCGAAATAAAATTTTTACAGTAAAAATTGAAGTTATAACACTCTGATTACATGATCTGTCAAATGACATTTACTCTGTGACGTTACCATGGGCATGACTTTTAACGGCTTACGTGTCCGTAGACGCTTTGCCTGCTCAAATGATGACATTGATATGTAATCGCCAGACAAAATGGATCTCTCGAGAACTTCCGATAGTGACGAATCATTTCCAGGAGGCTCGGAAATATCGCATGAATCACTGGGTGAGAGGAAGGTTAGGGCGCTTATCTGGTCACTTACAGTCACGCGAATTTGGCTCATTTTTCCATCCCGCGAGTAATTTGCCTTAGCAGTGATTACGTCGTTCGCCAAGTGCAGTGCAAAGATCCTACACTTAATAGGACAACATTGCCTCAGTTACAGCAAATGTGGAATTGTGTACGAACGGGAATGTGGTATGATGGATCTCTCATTTCTCCACGCAGATCCCGCGGGAACAATAACGGGAAATCCCTTGATGTGTAAGGTGCTTTGATGAGCTTGTTATGCAACAAAAAACGGAGTAGTTTTTCTCGCAGACGGTTAACTTAACGAATAAAGAACGGCAGAGGAAAGAAACATCGGTTAACGACGGTTAACAACGGTTAACAACTTTTCTGAAGAAAAACAACAGTTAGACTATCAGTTTCCTTTAATATATTCTGTTAACCGCTGTTAACCGTTGCTAACCGTTGGAATAAACATGTGCGTGCCTGTTAATCGTTTATTTCAAGCGTTTACGGTGCTTTCAAGCATTTTCCGTAGTATATAGAAGCGTTTTGTTGATTTTCAAGCATAAAAAAGACCTTTTTACTTAACGGAAAACTTTTTGACACTGGTGTAATTGTCATGAAATGCGCTGTTTTTTTGCCACAAAAGAACTGCCATCGCGTGACAACATGTTTTCGCTGTATTTGTGATCAAAGAGGCATTGCTTTCCCTACACATCCTATTTCTACCCATTTTGGAAGTTCTTCGTTAATATTTGTTCTTTTGGCCTTGGTTGTCATAGAAAAATGAACGGTTTTATCGGCATGGATTCCATTATTTTGTCAAGTAGATAATCTGGTATATATGTTGTAAATTGTTCTAATTACACACTCAGTAAACGCGGGTATTGTTAACTCGGTGAAGCTTACTTTTCCAGTTCTACTCTAACTACATGGAGAAAGTCGTCAGTGCAACTAAGTATCACTACCTCTAAGGGGTATTTTTAACTGCTCCGCCGCATTCTTGAGTCCTCGTGCATGACCCGCACACCACGCACTATTATTTTAGAACAGGACAGTTGTCCTGCGCAAATATAATAAATACCCAGTCTTATCTAATTTATTCGACATGTAAGCACAATTAACGTTGGTAAAAAGGCCGGAGGTAAGGCTCCTATTAAGATATCATACTTGTGACACACAGTAACTCCTTAACCGTGGCCACCAACCACAATTAATTTCAATACTTTTTCTGTAAAGAGCATGATTTCTTTCTCATTTAGGTATAAGGTTTCTAATTTATGGCTAAATTTCTAAGTGCCTAATTAATGCGTCCTAATTGTTTTTATGACACCTTCTTTACTAATCACAAAGCTTTAGACAAGTACAACATCTGTGCAGAAAATCAATACCCTCCGACCTTACATTGCGAAGTTACAGCGATTTGAACAACTGGCCTTCACAGACAACCCCGGACAAAACTGTTGAGACAATTCCATCTATTTTCTACCTTTTTCGCCCTACTCCCGCCTCCCCTAAACGCAAAAAGTAAACCCCCTCCCCACCCCCTATTCAAAGTTGCCTTGGTCTAAAAACCAACGTGTATAATTACCATGCTATCCTAAACAACTTTGGATCTGGGGAGGGGGGAAATCGGGCATTCATTTGGCGGAGGTTTCAGTTTTTGCCAGGATGACAGGAAAAAATAGGCATTTTCGCGATTTGTCTCAACAGGTTTTGTCCGGGGTTGTCTGCGGACTGTTTACGGTATTCTTTAACTTTCATAGCAATTACCTCAAGTTATAGTCCTCTTCTTTGGTCAAATTGATAAAAGCCATTGTTTCAGCATTCTTTTTTTTTCTTTTGAATGCGAAATAAAATTTTTACAGTAAAAATTGAAGTTATAACACTCTGATTACATGATCTGTCAAATGACATTTACTCTGTGACGTTACCATGGGCATGACTTTTAACGGCTTACGTGTCCGTAGACGCTTTGCCTGCTCAAATGATGACATTGATATGTAATCGCCAGACAAAATGGATCTCTCGAGAACTTCCGATAGTGACGAATCATTTCCAGGAGGCTCGGAAATATCGCATGAATCACTGGGTGAGAGGAAGGTTAGGGCGCTTATCTGGTCACTTACAGTCACGCGAATTTGGCTCATTTTTCCATCCCGCGAGTAATTTGCCTTAGCAGTGATTACGTCGTTCGCCAAGTGCAGTGCAAAGATCCTACACTTAATAGGACAACATTGCCTCAGTTACAGCAAATGTGGAATTGTGTACGAACGGGAATGTGGTATGATGGATCTCTCATTTCTCCACGCAGATCCCGCGGGAACAATAACGGGAAATCCCTTGATGTGTAAGGTGCTTTGATGAGCTTGTTATGCAACAAAAAACGGAGTAGTTTTTCTCGCAGACGGTTAACTTAACGAATAAAGAACGGCAGAGGAAAGAAACATCGGTTAACGACGGTTAACAACGGTTAACAACTTTTCTGAAGAAAAACAACAGTTAGACTATCAGTTTCCTTTAATATATTCTGTTAACCGCTGTTAACCGTTGCTAACCGTTGGAATAAACATGTGCGTGCCTGTTAATCGTTTATTTCAAGCGTTTACGGTGCTTTCAAGCATTTTCCGTAGTATATAGAAGCGTTTTGTTGATTTTCAAGCATAAAAAAGACCTTTTTACTTAACGGAAAACTTTTTGACACTGGTGTAATTGTCATGAAATGCGCTGTTTTTTTGCCACAAAAGAACTGCCATCGCGTGACAACATGTTTTCGCTGTATTTGTGATCAAAGAGGCATTGCTTTCCCTACACATCCTATTTCTACCCATTTTGGAAGTTCTTCGTTAATATTTGTTCTTTTGGCCTTGGTTGTCATAGAAAAATGAACGGTTTTATCGGCATGGATTCCATTATTTTGTCAAGTAGATAATCTGGTATATATGTTGTAAATTGTTCTAATTACACACTCAGTAAACGCGGGTATTGTTAACTCGGTGAAGCTTACTTTTCCAGTTCTACTCTAACTACATGGAGAAAGTCGTCAGTGCAACTAAGTATCACTACCTCTAAGGGGTATTTTTAACTGCTCCGCCGCATTCTTGAGTCCTCGTGCATGACCCGCACACCACGCACTATTATTTTAGAACAGGACAGTTGTCCTGCGCAAATATAATAAATACCCAGTCTTATCTAATTTATTCGACATGTAAGCACAATTAACGTTGGTAAAAAGGCCGGAGGTAAGGCTCCTATTAAGATATCATACTTGTGACACACAGTAACTCCTTAACCGTGGCCACCAACCACAATTAATTTCAATACTTTTTCTGTAAAGAGCATGATTTCTTTCTCATTTAGGTATAAGGTTTCTAATTTATGGCTAAATTTCTAAGTGCCTAATTAATGCGTCCTAATTGTTTTTATGACACCTTCTTTACTAATCACAAAGCTTTAGACAAGTACAACATCTGTGCAGAAAATCAATACCCTCCGACCTTACATTGCGAAGTTACAGCGATTTGAACAACTGGCCTTCACAGACAACCCCGGACAAAACTGTTGAGACAATTCCATCTATTTTCTACCTTTTTCGCCCTACTCCCGCCTCCCCTAAACGCAAAAAGTAAACCCCCTCCCCACCCCCTATTCAAAGTTGCCTTGGTCTAAAAACCAACGTGTATAATTACCATGCTATCCTAAACAACTTTGGATCTGGGGAGGGGGGAAATCGGGCATTCATTTGGCGGAGGTTTCAGTTTTTGCCAGGATGACAGGAAAAAATAGGCATTTTCGCGATTTGTCTCAACAGGTTTTGTCCGGGGTTGTCTGCGGACTGTTTACGGTATTCTTTAACTTTCATAGCAATTACCTCAAGTTATAGTCCTCTTCTTTGGTCAAATTGATAAAAGCCATTGTTTCAGCATTCTTTTTTTTTCTTTTGAATGCGAAATAAAATTTTTACAGTAAAAATTGAAGTTATAACACTCTGATTACATGATCTGTCAAATGACATTTACTCTGTGACGTTACCATGGGCATGACTTTTAACGGCTTACGTGTCCGTAGACGCTTTGCCTGCTCAAATGATGACATTGATATGTAATCGCCAGACAAAATGGATCTCTCGAGAACTTCCGATAGTGACGAATCATTTCCAGGAGGCTCGGAAATATCGCATGAATCACTGGGTGAGAGGAAGGTTAGGGCGCTTATCTGGTCACTTACAGTCACGCGAATTTGGCTCATTTTTCCATCCCGCGAGTAATTTGCCTTAGCAGTGATTACGTCGTTCGCCAAGTGCAGTGCAAAGATCCTACACTTAATAGGACAACATTGCCTCAGTTACAGCAAATGTGGAATTGTGTACGAACGGGAATGTGGTATGATGGATCTCTCATTTCTCCACGCAGATCCCGCGGGAACAATAACGGGAAATCCCTTGATGTGTAAGGTGCTTTGATGAGCTTGTTATGCAACAAAAAACGGAGTAGTTTTTCTCGCAGACGGTTAACTTAACGAATAAAGAACGGCAGAGGAAAGAAACATCGGTTAACGACGGTTAACAACGGTTAACAACTTTTCTGAAGAAAAACAACAGTTAGACTATCAGTTTCCTTTAATATATTCTGTTAACCGCTGTTAACCGTTGTTAACCGTTGGAATAAACATGTGCGTGCCTGTTAATCGTTTATTTCAAGCGTTTACGGTGCTTTCAAGCATTTTCCGTAGTATATAGAAGCGTTTTGTTGATTTTCAAGCATAAAAAAGACCTTTTTACTTAACGGAAAACTTTTTGACACTGGTGTAATTGTCATGAAATGCGCTGTTTTTTTGCCACAAAAGAACTGCCATCGCGTGACAACATGTTTTCGCTGTATTTGTGATCAAAGAGGCATTGCTTTCCCTACACATCCTATTTCTACCCATTTTGGAAGTTCTTCGTTAATATTTGTTCTTTTGGCCTTGGTTGTCATAGAAAAATGAACGGTTTTATCGGCATGGATTCCATTATTTTGTCAAGTAGATAATCTGGTATATATGTTGTAAATTGTTCTAATTACACACTCAGTAAACGCGGGTATTGTTAACTCGGTGAAGCTTACTTTTCCAGTTCTACTCTAACTACATGGAGAAAGTCGTCAGTGCAACTAAGTATCACTACCTCTAAGGGGTATTTTTAACTGCTCCGCCGCATTCTTGAGTCCTCGTGCATGACCCGCACACCACGCACTATTATTTTAGAACAGGACAGTTGTCCTGCGCAAATATAATAAATACCCAGTCTTATCTAATTTATTCGACATGTAAGCACAATTAACGTTGGTAAAAAGGCCGGAGGTAAGGCTCCTATTAAGATATCATACTTGTGACACACAGTAACTCCTTAACCGTGGCCACCAACCACAATTAATTTCAATACTTTTTCTGTAAAGAGCATGATTTCTTTCTCATTTAGGTATAAGGTTTCTAATTTATGGCTAAATTTCTAAGTGCCTAATTAATGCGTCCTAATTGTTTTTATGACACCTTCTTTACTAATCACAAAGCTTTAGACAAGTACAACATCTGTGCAGAAAATCAATACCCTCCGACCTTACATTGCGAAGTTACAGCGATTTGAACAACTGGCCTTCACAGACAACCCCGGACAAAACTGTTGAGACAATTCCATCTATTTTCTACCTTTTTCGCCCTACTCCCGCCTCCCCTAAACGCAAAAAGTAAACCCCCTCCCCACCCCCTATTCAAAGTTGCCTTGGTCTAAAAACCAACGTGTATAATTACCATGCTATCCTAAACAACTTTGGATCTGGGGAGGGGGGAAATCGGGCATTCATTTGGCGGAGGTTTCAGTTTTTGCCAGGATGACAGGAAAAAATAGGCATTTTCGCGATTTGTCTCAACAGGTTTTGTCCGGGGTTGTCTGCGGACTGTTTACGGTATTCTTTAACTTTCATAGCAATTACCTCAAGTTATAGTCCTCTTCTTTGGTCAAATTGATAAAAGCCATTGTTTCAGCATTCTTTTTTTTCTTTTGAATGCGAAATAAAATTTTTACAGTAAAAATTGAAGTTATAACACTCTGATTACATGATCTGTCAAATGACATTTACTCTGTGACGTTACCATGGGCATGACTTTTAACGGCTTACGTGTCCGTAGACGCTTTGCCTGCTCAAATGATGACATTGATATGTAATCGCCAGACAAAATGGATCTCTCGAGAACTTCCGATAGTGACGAATCATTTCCAGGAGGCTCGGAAATATCGCATGAATCACTGGGTGAGAGGAAGGTTAGGGCGCTTATCTGGTCACTTACAGTCACGCGAATTTGGCTCATTTTTCCATCCCGCGAGTAATTTGCCTTAGCAGTGATTACGTCGTTCGCCAAGTGCAGTGCAAAGATCCTACACTTAATAGGACAACATTGCCTCAGTTACAGCAAATGTGGAATTGTGTACGAACGGGAATGTGGTATGATGGATCTCTCATTTCTCCACGCAGATCCCGCGGGAACAATAACGGGAAATCCCTTGATGTGTAAGGTGCTTTGATGAGCTTGTTATGCAACAAAAAACGGAGTAGTTTTTCTCGCAGACGGTTAACTTAACGAATAAAGAACGGCAGAGGAAAGAAACATCGGTTAACGACGGTTAACAACGGTTAACAACTTTTCTGAAGAAAAACAACAGTTAGACTATCAGTTTCCTTTAATATATTCTGTTAACCGCTGTTAACCGTTGTTAACCGTTGGAATAAACATGTGCGTGCCTGTTAATCGTTTATTTCAAGCGTTTACGGTGCTTTCAAGCATTTTCCGTAGTATATAGAAGCGTTTTGTTGATTTTCAAGCATAAAAAAGACCTTTTTACTTAACGGAAAACTTTTTGACACTGGTGTAATTGTCATGAAATGCGCTGTTTTTTTGCCACAAAAGAACTGCCATCGCGTGACAACATGTTTTCGCTGTATTTGTGATCAAAGAGGCATTGCTTTCCCTACACATCCTATTTCTACCCATTTTGGAAGTTCTTCGTTAATATTTGTTCTTTTGGCCTTGGTTGTCATAGAAAAATGAACGGTTTTATCGGCATGGATTCCATTATTTTGTCAAGTAGATAATCTGGTATATATGTTGTAAATTGTTCTAATTACACACTCAGTAAACGCGGGTATTGTTAACTCGGTGAAGCTTACTTTTCCAGTTCTACTCTAACTACATGGAGAAAGTCGTCAGTGCAACTAAGTATCACTACCTCTAAGGGGTATTTTTAACTGCTCCGCCGCATTCTTGAGTCCTCGTGCATGACCCGCACACCACGCACTATTATTTTAGAACAGGACAGTTGTCCTGCGCAAATATAATAAATACCCAGTCTTATCTAATTTATTCGACATGTAAGCACAATTAACGTTGGTAAAAAGGCCGGAGGTAAGGCTCCTATTAAGATATCATACTTGTGACACACAGTAACTCCTTAACCGTGGCCACCAACCACAATTAATTTCAATACTTTTTCTGTAAAGAGCATGATTTCTTTCTCATTTAGGTATAAGGTTTCTAATTTATGGCTAAATTTCTAAGTGCCTAATTAATGCGTCCTAATTGTTTTTATGACACCTTCTTTACTAATCACAAAGCTTTAGACAAGTACAACATCTGTGCAGAAAATCAATACCCTCCGACCTTACATTGCGAAGTTACAGCGATTTGAACAACTGGCCTTCACAGACAACCCCGGACAAAACTGTTGAGACAATTCCATCTATTTTCTACCTTTTTCGCCCTACTCCCGCCTCCCCTAAACGCAAAAAGTAAACCCCCTCCCCACCCCCTATTCAAAGTTGCCTTGGTCTAAAAACCAACGTGTATAATTACCATGCTATCCTAAACAACTTTGGATCTGGGGAGGGGGGAAATCGGGCATTCATTTGGCGGAGGTTTCAGTTTTTGCCAGGATGACAGGAAAAAATAGGCATTTTCGCGATTTGTCTCAACAGGTTTTGTCCGGGGTTGTCTGCGGACTGTTTACGGTATTCTTTAACTTTCATAGCAATTACCTCAAGTTATAGTCCTCTTCTTTGGTCAAATTGATAAAAGCCATTGTTTCAGCATTCTTTTTTTTCTTTTGAATGCGAAATAAAATTTTTACAGTAAAAATTGAAGTTATAACACTCTGATTACATGATCTGTCAAATGACATTTACTCTGTGACGTTACCATGGGCATGACTTTTAACGGCTTACGTGTCCGTAGACGCTTTGCCTGCTCAAATGATGACATTGATATGTAATCGCCAGACAAAATGGATCTCTCGAGAACTTCCGATAGTGACGAATCATTTCCAGGAGGCTCGGAAATATCGCATGAATCACTGGGTGAGAGGAAGGTTAGGGCGCTTATCTGGTCACTTACAGTCACGCGAATTTGGCTCATTTTTCCATCCCGCGAGTAATTTGCCTTAGCAGTGATTACGTCGTTCGCCAAGTGCAGTGCAAAGATCCTACACTTAATAGGACAACATTGCCTCAGTTACAGCAAATGTGGAATTGTGTACGAACGGGAATGTGGTATGATGGATCTCTCATTTCTCCACGCAGATCCCGCGGGAACAATAACGGGAAATCCCTTGATGTGTAAGGTGCTTTGATGAGCTTGTTATGCAACAAAAAACGGAGTAGTTTTTCTCGCAGACGGTTAACTTAACGAATAAAGAACGGCAGAGGAAAGAAACATCGGTTAACGACGGTTAACAACGGTTAACAACTTTTCTGAAGAAAAACAACAGTTAGACTATCAGTTTCCTTTAATATATTCTGTTAACCGCTGTTAACCGTTGTTAACCGTTGGAATAAACATGTGCGTGCCTGTTAATCGTTTATTTCAAGCGTTTACGGTGCTTTCAAGCATTTTCCGTAGTATATAGAAGCGTTTTGTTGATTTTCAAGCATAAAAAAGACCTTTTTACTTAACGGAAAACTTTTTGACACTGGTGTAATTGTCATGAAATGCGCTGTTTTTTTGCCACAAAAGAACTGCCATCGCGTGACAACATGTTTTCGCTGTATTTGTGATCAAAGAGGCATTGCTTTCCCTACACATCCTATTTCTACCCATTTTGGAAGTTCTTCGTTAATATTTGTTCTTTTGGCCTTGGTTGTCATAGAAAAATGAACGGTTTTATCGGCATGGATTCCATTATTTTGTCAAGTAGATAATCTGGTATATATGTTGTAAATTGTTCTAATTACACACTCAGTAAACGCGGGTATTGTTAACTCGGTGAAGCTTACTTTTCCAGTTCTACTCTAACTACATGGAGAAAGTCGTCAGTGCAACTAAGTATCACTACCTCTAAGGGGTATTTTTAACTGCTCCGCCGCATTCTTGAGTCCTCGTGCATGACCCGCACACCACGCACTATTATTTTAGAACAGGACAGTTGTCCTGCGCAAATATAATAAATACCCAGTCTTATCTAATTTATTCGACATGTAAGCACAATTAACGTTGGTAAAAAGGCCGGAGGTAAGGCTCCTATTAAGATATCATACTTGTGACACACAGTAACTCCTTAACCGTGGCCACCAACCACAATTAATTTCAATACTTTTTCTGTAAAGAGCATGATTTCTTTCTCATTTAGGTATAAGGTTTCTAATTTATGGCTAAATTTCTAAGTGCCTAATTAATGCGTCCTAATTGTTTTTATGACACCTTCTTTACTAATCACAAAGCTTTAGACAAGTACAACATCTGTGCAGAAAATCAATACCCTCCGACCTTACATTGCGAAGTTACAGCGATTTGAACAACTGGCCTTCACAGACAACCCCGGACAAAACTGTTGAGACAATTCCATCTATTTTCTACCTTTTTCGCCCTACTCCCGCCTCCCCTAAACGCAAAAAGTAAACCCCCTCCCCACCCCCTATTCAAAGTTGCCTTGGTCTAAAAACCAACGTGTATAATTACCATGCTATCCTAAACAACTTTGGATCTGGGGAGGGGGGAAATCGGGCATTCATTTGGCGGAGGTTTCAGTTTTTGCCAGGATGACAGGAAAAAATAGGCATTTTCGCGATTTGTCTCAACAGGTTTTGTCCGGGGTTGTCTGCGGACTGTTTACGGTATTCTTTAACTTTCATAGCAATTACCTCAAGTTATAGTCCTCTTCTTTGGTCAAATTGATAAAAGCCATTGTTTCAGCATTCTTTTTTTTTCTTTTGAATGCGAAATAAAATTTTTACAGTAAAAATTGAAGTTATAACACTCTGATTACATGATCTGTCAAATGACATTTACTCTGTGACGTTACCATGGGCATGACTTTTAACGGCTTACGTGTCCGTAGACGCTTTGCCTGCTCAAATGATGACATTGATATGTAATCGCCAGACAAAATGGATCTCTCGAGAACTTCCGATAGTGACGAATCATTTCCAGGAGGCTCGGAAATATCGCATGAATCACTGGGTGAGAGGAAGGTTAGGGCGCTTATCTGGTCACTTACAGTCACGCGAATTTGGCTCATTTTTCCATCCCGCGAGTAATTTGCCTTAGCAGTGATTACGTCGTTCGCCAAGTGCAGTGCAAAGATCCTACACTTAATAGGACAACATTGCCTCAGTTACAGCAAATGTGGAATTGTGTACGAACGGGAATGTGGTATGATGGATCTCTCATTTCTCCACGCAGATCCCGCGGGAACAATAACGGGAAATCCCTTGATGTGTAAGGTGCTTTGATGAGCTTGTTATGCAACAAAAAACGGAGTAGTTTTTCTCGCAGACGGTTAACTTAACGAATAAAGAACGGCAGAGGAAAGAAACATCGGTTAACGACGGTTAACAACGGTTAACAACTTTTCTGAAGAAAAACAACAGTTAGACTATCAGTTTCCTTTAATATATTCTGTTAACCGCTGTTAACCGTTGTTAACCGTTGGAATAAACATGTGCGTGCCTGTTAATCGTTTATTTCAAGCGTTTACGGTGCTTTCAAGCATTTTCCGTAGTATATAGAAGCGTTTTGTTGATTTTCAAGCATAAAAAAGACCTTTTTACTTAACGGAAAACTTTTTGACACTGGTGTAATTGTCATGAAATGCGCTGTTTTTTTGCCACAAAAGAACTGCCATCGCGTGACAACATGTTTTCGCTGTATTTGTGATCAAAGAGGCATTGCTTTCCCTACACATCCTATTTCTACCCATTTTGGAAGTTCTTCGTTAATATTTGTTCTTTTGGCCTTGGTTGTCATAGAAAAATGAACGGTTTTATCGGCATGGATTCCATTATTTTGTCAAGTAGATAATCTGGTATATATGTTGTAAATTGTTCTAATTACACACTCAGTAAACGCGGGTATTGTTAACTCGGTGAAGCTTACTTTTCCAGTTCTACTCTAACTACATGGAGAAAGTCGTCAGTGCAACTAAGTATCACTACCTCTAAGGGGTATTTTTAACTGCTCCGCCGCATTCTTGAGTCCTCGTGCATGACCCGCACACCACGCACTATTATTTTAGAACAGGACAGTTGTCCTGCGCAAATATAATAAATACCCAGTCTTATCTAATTTATTCGACATGTAAGCACAATTAACGTTGGTAAAAAGGCCGGAGGTAAGGCTCCTATTAAGATATCATACTTGTGACACACAGTAACTCCTTAACCGTGGCCACCAACCACAATTAATTTCAATACTTTTTCTGTAAAGAGCATGATTTCTTTCTCATTTAGGTATAAGGTTTCTAATTTATGGCTAAATTTCTAAGTGCCTAATTAATGCGTCCTAATTGTTTTTATGACACCTTCTTTACTAATCACAAAGCTTTAGACAAGTACAACATCTGTGCAGAAAATCAATACCCTCCGACCTTACATTGCGAAGTTACAGCGATTTGAACAACTGGCCTTCACAGACTGTCTGCGGACTGTTTACGGTATTCTTTAACTTTCATAACAATTACCTCAAGTTATAGTCCTCTTCTTTGGTCAAATTGATAAAAGCCATTGTTTCAGCATTCTTTTTTTTCTTTTGAATGCGAAATAAAATTTTTACAGTAAAAATTGAAGTTATAACACTCTGATTACATGATCTGTCAAATGACATTTACTCTGTGACGTTACCATGGGCATGACTTTTAACGGCTTACGTGTCCGTAGACGCTTTGCCTGCTCAAATGATGACATTGATATGTAATCGCCAGACAAAATGGATCTCTCGAGAACTTCCGATAGTGACGAATCATTTCCAGGAGGCTCGGAAATATCGCATGAATCACTGGGTGAGAGGAAGGTTAGGGCGCTTATCTGGTCACTTACAGTCACGCGAATTTGGCTCATTTTTCCATCCCGCGAGTAATTTGCCTTAGCAGTGATTACGTCGTTCGCCAAGTGCAGTGCAAAGATCCTACACTTAATAGGACAACATTGCCTCAGTTACAGCAAATGTGGAATTGTGTACGAACGGGAATGTGGTATGATGGATCTCTCATTTCTCCACGCAGATCCCGCGGGAACAATAACGGGAAATCCCTTGATGTGTAAGGTGCTTTGATGAGCTTGTTATGCAACAAAAAACGGAGTAGTTTTTCTCGCAGACGGTTAACTTAACGAATAAAGAACGGCAGAGGAAAGAAACATCGGTTAACGACGGTTAACAACGGTTAACAACTTTTCTGAAGAAAAACAACAGTTAGACTATCAGTTTCCTTTAATATATTCTGTTAACCGCTGTTAACCGTTGTTAACCGTTGGAATAAACATGTGCGTGCCTGTTAATCGTTTATTTCAAGCGTTTACGGTGCTTTCAAGCATTTTCCGTAGTATATAGAAGCGTTTTGTTGATTTTCAAGCATAAAAAAGACCTTTTTACTTAACGGAAAACTTTTTGACACTGGTGTAATTGTCATGAAATGCGCTGTTTTTTTGCCACAAAAGAACTGCCATCGCGTGACAACATGTTTTCGCTGTATTTGTGATCAAAGAGGCATTGCTTTCCCTACACATCCTATTTCTACCCATTTTGGAAGTTCTTCGTTAATATTTGTTCTTTTGGCCTTGGTTGTCATAGAAAAATGAACGGTTTTATCGGCATGGATTCCATTATTTTGTCAAGTAGATAATCTGGTATATATGTTGTAAATTGTTCTAATTACACACTCAGTAAACGCGGGTATTGTTAACTCGGTGAAGCTTACTTTTCCAGTTCTACTCTAACTACATGGAGAAAGTCGTCAGTGCAACTAAGTATCACTACCTCTAAGGGGTATTTTTAACTGCTCCGCCGCATTCTTGAGTCCTCGTGCATGACCCGCACACCACGCACTATTATTTTAGAACAGGACAGTTGTCCTGCGCAAATATAATAAATACCCAGTCTTATCTAATTTATTCGACATGTAAGCACAATTAACGTTGGTAAAAAGGCCGGAGGTAAGGCTCCTATTAAGATATCATACTTGTGACACACAGTAACTCCTTAACCGTGGCCACCAACCACAATTAATTTCAATACTTTTTCTGTAAAGAGCATGATTTCTTTCTCATTTAGGTATAAGGTTTCTAATTTATGGCTAAATTTCTAAGTGCCTAATTAATGCGTCCTAATTGTTTTTATGACACCTTCTTTACTAATCACAAAGCTTTAGACAAGTACAACATCTGTGCAGAAAATCAATACCCTCCGACCTTACATTGCGAAGTTACAGCGATTTGAACAACTGGCCTTCACAGACTGTCTGCGGACTGTTTACGGTATTCTTTAACTTTCATAACAATTACCTCAAGTTATAGTCCTCTTCTTTGGTCAAATTGATAAAAGCCATTGTTTCAGCATTCTTTTTTTTCTTTTGAATGCGAAATAAAATTTTTACAGTAAAAATTGAAGTTATAACACTCTGATTACATGATCTGTCAAATGACATTTACTCTGTGACGTTACCATGGGCATGACTTTTAACGGCTTACGTGTCCGTAGACGCTTTGCCTGCTCAAATGATGACATTGATATGTAATCGCCAGACAAAATGGATCTCTCGAGAACTTCCGATAGTGACGAATCATTTCCAGGAGGCTCGGAAATATCGCATGAATCACTGGGTGAGAGGAAGGTTAGGGCGCTTATCTGGTCACTTACAGTCACGCGAATTTGGCTCATTTTTCCATCCCGCGAGTAATTTGCCTTAGCAGTGATTACGTCGTTCGCCAAGTGCAGTGCAAAGATCCTACACTTAATAGGACAACATTGCCTCAGTTACAGCAAATGTGGAATTGTGTACGAACGGGAATGTGGTATGATGGATCTCTCATTTCTCCACGCAGATCCCGCGGGAACAATAACGGGAAATCCCTTGATGTGTAAGGTGCTTTGATGAGCTTGTTATGCAACAAAAAACGGAGTAGTTTTTCTCGCAGACGGTTAACTTAACGAATAAAGAACGGCAGAGGAAAGAAACATCGGTTAACGACGGTTAACAACGGTTAACAACTTTTCTGAAGAAAAACAACAGTTAGACTATCAGTTTCCTTTAATATATTCTGTTAACCGCTGTTAACCGTTGTTAACCGTTGGAATAAACATGTGCGTGCCTGTTAATCGTTTATTTCAAGCGTTTACGGTGCTTTCAAGCATTTTCCGTAGTATATAGAAGCGTTTTGTTGATTTTCAAGCATAAAAAAGACCTTTTTACTTAACGGAAAACTTTTTGACACTGGTGTAATTGTCATGAAATGCGCTGTTTTTTTGCCACAAAAGAACTGCCATCGCGTGACAACATGTTTTCGCTGTATTTGTGATCAAAGAGGCATTGCTTTCCCTACACATCCTATTTCTACCCATTTTGGAAGTTCTTCGTTAATATTTGTTCTTTTGGCCTTGGTTGTCATAGAAAAATGAACGGTTTTATCGGCATGGATTCCATTATTTTGTCAAGTAGATAATCTGGTATATATGTTGTAAATTGTTCTAATTACACACTCAGTAAACGCGGGTATTGTTAACTCGGTGAAGCTTACTTTTCCAGTTCTACTCTAACTACATGGAGAAAGTCGTCAGTGCAACTAAGTATCACTACCTCTAAGGGGTATTTTTAACTGCTCCGCCGCATTCTTGAGTCCTCGTGCATGACCCGCACACCACGCACTATTATTTTAGAACAGGACAGTTGTCCTGCGCAAATATAATAAATACCCAGTCTTATCTAATTTATTCGACATGTAAGCACAATTAACGTTGGTAAAAAGGCCGGAGGTAAGGCTCCTATTAAGATATCATACTTGTGACACACAGTAACTCCTTAACCGTGGCCACCAACCACAATTAATTTCAATACTTTTTCTGTAAAGAGCATGATTTCTTTCTCATTTAGGTATAAGGTTTCTAATTTATGGCTAAATTTCTAAGTGCCTAATTAATGCGTCCTAATTGTTTTTATGACACCTTCTTTACTAATCACAAAGCTTTAGACAAGTACAACATCTGTGCAGAAAATCAATACCCTCCGACCTTACATTGCGAAGTTACAGCGATTTGAACAACTGGCCTTCACAGACTGTCTGCGGACTGTTTACGGTATTCTTTAACTTTCATAACAATTACCTCAAGTTATAGTCCTCTTCTTTGGTCAAATTGATAAAAGCCATTGTTTCAGCATTCTTTTTTTTCTTTTGAATGCGAAATAAAATTTTTACAGTAAAAATTGAAGTTATAACACTCTGATTACATGATCTGTCAAATGACATTTACTCTGTGACGTTACCATGGGCATGACTTTTAACGGCTTACGTGTCCGTAGACGCTTTGCCTGCTCAAATGATGACATTGATATGTAATCGCCAGACAAAATGGATCTCTCGAGAACTTCCGATAGTGACGAATCATTTCCAGGAGGCTCGGAAATATCGCATGAATCACTGGGTGAGAGGAAGGTTAGGGCGCTTATCTGGTCACTTACAGTCACGCGAATTTGGCTCATTTTTCCATCCCGCGAGTAATTTGCCTTAGCAGTGATTACGTCGTTCGCCAAGTGCAGTGCAAAGATCCTACACTTAATAGGACAACATTGCCTCAGTTACAGCAAATGTGGAATTGTGTACGAACGGGAATGTGGTATGATGGATCTCTCATTTCTCCACGCAGATCCCGCGGGAACAATAACGGGAAATCCCTTGATGTGTAAGGTGCTTTGATGAGCTTGTTATGCAACAAAAAACGGAGTAGTTTTTCTCGCAGACGGTTAACTTAACGAATAAAGAACGGCAGAGGAAAGAAACATCGGTTAACGACGGTTAACAACGGTTAACAACTTTTCTGAAGAAAAACAACAGTTAGACTATCAGTTTCCTTTAATATATTCTGTTAACCGCTGTTAACCGTTGTTAACCGTTGGAATAAACATGTGCGTGCCTGTTAATCGTTTATTTCAAGCGTTTACGGTGCTTTCAAGCATTTTCCGTAGTATATAGAAGCGTTTTGTTGATTTTCAAGCATAAAAAAGACCTTTTTACTTAACGGAAAACTTTTTGACACTGGTGTAATTGTCATGAAATGCGCTGTTTTTTTGCCACAAAAGAACTGCCATCGCGTGACAACATGTTTTCGCTGTATTTGTGATCAAAGAGGCATTGCTTTCCCTACACATCCTATTTCTACCCATTTTGGAAGTTCTTCGTTAATATTTGTTCTTTTGGCCTTGGTTGTCATAGAAAAATGAACGGTTTTATCGGCATGGATTCCATTATTTTGTCAAGTAGATAATCTGGTATATATGTTGTAAATTGTTCTAATTACACACTCAGTAAACGCGGGTATTGTTAACTCGGTGAAGCTTACTTTTCCAGTTCTACTCTAACTACATGGAGAAAGTCGTCAGTGCAACTAAGTATCACTACCTCTAAGGGGTATTTTTAACTGCTCCGCCGCATTCTTGAGTCCTCGTGCATGACCCGCACACCACGCACTATTATTTTAGAACAGGACAGTTGTCCTGCGCAAATATAATAAATACCCAGTCTTATCTAATTTATTCGACATGTAAGCACAATTAACGTTGGTAAAAAGGCCGGAGGTAAGGCTCCTATTAAGATATCATACTTGTGACACACAGTAACTCCTTAACCGTGGCCACCAACCACAATTAATTTCAATACTTTTTCTGTAAAGAGCATGATTTCTTTCTCATTTAGGTATAAGGTTTCTAATTTATGGCTAAATTTCTAAGTGCCTAATTAATGCGTCCTAATTGTTTTTATGACACCTTCTTTACTAATCACAAAGCTTTAGACAAGTACAACATCTGTGCAGAAAATCAATACCCTCCGACCTTACATTGCGAAGTTACAGCGATTTGAACAACTGGCCTTCACAGACTGTCTGCGGACTGTTTACGGTATTCTTTAACTTTCATAACAATTACCTCAAGTTATAGTCCTCTTCTTTGGTCAAATTGATAAAAGCCATTGTTTCAGCATTCTTTTTTTTTCTTTTGAATGCGAAATAAAATTTTTACAGTAAAAATTGAAGTTATAACACTCTGATTACATGATCTGTCAAATGACATTTACTCTGTGACGTTACCATGGGCATGACTTTTAACGGCTTACGTGTCCGTAGACGCTTTGCCTGCTCAAATGATGACATTGATATGTAATCGCCAGACAAAATGGATCTCTCGAGAACTTCCGATAGTGACGAATCATTTCCAGGAGGCTCGGAAATATCGCATGAATCACTGGGTGAGAGGAAGGTTAGGGCGCTTATCTGGTCACTTACAGTCACGCGAATTTGGCTCATTTTTCCATCCCGCGAGTAATTTGCCTTAGCAGTGATTACGTCGTTCGCCAAGTGCAGTGCAAAGATCCTACACTTAATAGGACAACATTGCCTCAGTTACAGCAAATGTGGAATTGTGTACGAACGGGAATGTGGTATGATGGATCTCTCATTTCTCCACGCAGATCCCGCGGGAACAATAACGGGAAATCCCTTGATGTGTAAGGTGCTTTGATGAGCTTGTTATGCAACAAAAAACGGAGTAGTTTTTCTCGCAGACGGTTAACTTAACGAATAAAGAACGGCAGAGGAAAGAAACATCGGTTAACGACGGTTAACAACGGTTAACAACTTTTCTGAAGAAAAACAACAGTTAGACTATCAGTTTCCTTTAATATATTCTGTTAACCGCTGTTAACCGTTGTTAACCGTTGGAATAAACATGTGCGTGCCTGTTAATCGTTTATTTCAAGCGTTTACGGTGCTTTCAAGCATTTTCCGTAGTATATAGAAGCGTTTTGTTGATTTTCAAGCATAAAAAAGACCTTTTTACTTAACGGAAAACTTTTTGACACTGGTGTAATTGTCATGAAATGCGCTGTTTTTTTGCCACAAAAGAACTGCCATCGCGTGACAACATGTTTTCGCTGTATTTGTGATCAAAGAGGCATTGCTTTCCCTACACATCCTATTTCTACCCATTTTGGAAGTTCTTCGTTAATATTTGTTCTTTTGGCCTTGGTTGTCATAGAAAAATGAACGGTTTTATCGGCATGGATTCCATTATTTTGTCAAGTAGATAATCTGGTATATATGTTGTAAATTGTTCTAATTACACACTCAGTAAACGCGGGTATTGTTAACTCGGTGAAGCTTACTTTTCCAGTTCTACTCTAACTACATGGAGAAAGTCGTCAGTGCAACTAAGTATCACTACCTCTAAGGGGTATTTTTAACTGCTCCGCCGCATTCTTGAGTCCTCGTGCATGACCCGCACACCACGCACTATTATTTTAGAACAGGACAGTTGTCCTGCGCAAATATAATAAATACCCAGTCTTATCTAATTTATTCGACATGTAAGCACAATTAACGTTGGTAAAAAGGCCGGAGGTAAGGCTCCTATTAAGATATCATACTTGTGACACACAGTAACTCCTTAACCGTGGCCACCAACCACAATTAATTTCAATACTTTTTCTGTAAAGAGCATGATTTCTTTCTCATTTAGGTATAAGGTTTCTAATTTATGGCTAAATTTCTAAGTGCCTAATTAATGCGTCCTAATTGTTTTTATGACACCTTCTTTACTAATCACAAAGCTTTAGACAAGTACAACATCTGTGCAGAAAATCAATACCCTCCGACCTTACATTGCGAAGTTACAGCGATTTGAACAACTGGCCTTCACAGACAACCCCGGACAAAACTGTTGAGACAATTCCATCTATTTTCTACCTTTTTCGCCCTACTCCCGCCTCCCCTAAACGCAAAAAGTAAACCCCCTCCCCACCCCCTATTCAAAGTTGCCTTGGTCTAAAAACCAACGTGTATAATTACCATGCTATCCTAAACAACTTTGGATCTGGGGAGGGGGGAAATCGGGCATTCATTTGGCGGAGGTTTCAGTTTTTGCCAGGATGACAGGAAAAAATAGGCATTTTCGCGATTTGTCTCAACAGGTTTTGTCCGGGGTTGTCTGCGGACTGTTTACGGTATTCTTTAACTTTCATAGCAATTACCTCAAGTTATAGTCCTCTTCTTTGGTCAAATTGATAAAAGCCATTGTTTCAGCATTCTTTTTTTTTCTTTTGAATGCGAAATAAAATTTTTACAGTAAAAATTGAAGTTATAACACTCTGATTACATGATCTGTCAAATGACATTTACTCTGTGACGTTACCATGGGCATGACTTTTAACGGCTTACGTGTCCGTAGACGCTTTGCCTGCTCAAATGATGACATTGATATGTAATCGCCAGACAAAATGGATCTCTCGAGAACTTCCGATAGTGACGAATCATTTCCAGGAGGCTCGGAAATATCGCATGAATCACTGGGTGAGAGGAAGGTTAGGGCGCTTATCTGGTCACTTACAGTCACGCGAATTTGGCTCATTTTTCCATCCCGCGAGTAATTTGCCTTAGCAGTGATTACGTCGTTCGCCAAGTGCAGTGCAAAGATCCTACACTTAATAGGACAACATTGCCTCAGTTACAGCAAATGTGGAATTGTGTACGAACGGGAATGTGGTATGATGGATCTCTCATTTCTCCACGCAGATCCCGCGGGAACAATAACGGGAAATCCCTTGATGTGTAAGGTGCTTTGATGAGCTTGTTATGCAACAAAAAACGGAGTAGTTTTTCTCGCAGACGGTTAACTTAACGAATAAAGAACGGCAGAGGAAAGAAACATCGGTTAACGACGGTTAACAACGGTTAACAACTTTTCTGAAGAAAAACAACAGTTAGACTATCAGTTTCCTTTAATATATTCTGTTAACCGCTGTTAACCGTTGTTAACCGTTGGAATAAACATGTGCGTGCCTGTTAATCGTTTATTTCAAGCGTTTACGGTGCTTTCAAGCATTTTCCGTAGTATATAGAAGCGTTTTGTTGATTTTCAAGCATAAAAAAGACCTTTTTACTTAACGGAAAACTTTTTGACACTGGTGTAATTGTCATGAAATGCGCTGTTTTTTTGCCACAAAAGAACTGCCATCGCGTGACAACATGTTTTCGCTGTATTTGTGATCAAAGAGGCATTGCTTTCCCTACACATCCTATTTCTACCCATTTTGGAAGTTCTTCGTTAATATTTGTTCTTTTGGCCTTGGTTGTCATAGAAAAATGAACGGTTTTATCGGCATGGATTCCATTATTTTGTCAAGTAGATAATCTGGTATATATGTTGTAAATTGTTCTAATTACACACTCAGTAAACGCGGGTATTGTTAACTCGGTGAAGCTTACTTTTCCAGTTCTACTCTAACTACATGGAGAAAGTCGTCAGTGCAACTAAGTATCACTACCTCTAAGGGGTATTTTTAACTGCTCCGCCGCATTCTTGAGTCCTCGTGCATGACCCGCACACCACGCACTATTATTTTAGAACAGGACAGTTGTCCTGCGCAAATATAATAAATACCCAGTCTTATCTAATTTATTCGACATGTAAGCACAATTAACGTTGGTAAAAAGGCCGGAGGTAAGGCTCCTATTAAGATATCATACTTGTGACACACAGTAACTCCTTAACCGTGGCCACCAACCACAATTAATTTCAATACTTTTTCTGTAAAGAGCATGATTTCTTTCTCATTTAGGTATAAGGTTTCTAATTTATGGCTAAATTTCTAAGTGCCTAATTAATGCGTCCTAATTGTTTTTATGACACCTTCTTTACTAATCACAAAGCTTTAGACAAGTACAACATCTGTGCAGAAAATCAATACCCTCCGACCTTACATTGCGAAGTTACAGCGATTTGAACAACTGGCCTTCACAGACAACCCCGGACAAAACTGTTGAGACAATTCCATCTATTTTCTACCTTTTTCGCCCTACTCCCGCCTCCCCTAAACGCAAAAAGTAAACCCCCTCCCCACCCCCTATTCAAAGTTGCCTTGGTCTAAAAACCAACGTGTATAATTACCATGCTATCCTAAACAACTTTGGATCTGGGGAGGGGGGAAATCGGGCATTCATTTGGCGGAGGTTTCAGTTTTTGCCAGGATGACAGGAAAAAATAGGCATTTTCGCGATTTGTCTCAACAGGTTTTGTCCGGGGTTGTCTGCGGACTGTTTACGGTATTCTTTAACTTTCATAGCAATTACCTCAAGTTATAGTCCTCTTCTTTGGTCAAATTGATAAAAGCCATTGTTTCAGCATTCTTTTTTTTTCTTTTGAATGCGAAATAAAATTTTTACAGTAAAAATTGAAGTTATAACACTCTGATTACATGATCTGTCAAATGACATTTACTCTGTGACGTTACCATGGGCATGACTTTTAACGGCTTACGTGTCCGTAGACGCTTTGCCTGCTCAAATGATGACATTGATATGTAATCGCCAGACAAAATGGATCTCTCGAGAACTTCCGATAGTGACGAATCATTTCCAGGAGGCTCGGAAATATCGCATGAATCACTGGGTGAGAGGAAGGTTAGGGCGCTTATCTGGTCACTTACAGTCACGCGAATTTGGCTCATTTTTCCATCCCGCGAGTAATTTGCCTTAGCAGTGATTACGTCGTTCGCCAAGTGCAGTGCAAAGATCCTACACTTAATAGGACAACATTGCCTCAGTTACAGCAAATGTGGAATTGTGTACGAACGGGAATGTGGTATGATGGATCTCTCATTTCTCCACGCAGATCCCGCGGGAACAATAACGGGAAATCCCTTGATGTGTAAGGTGCTTTGATGAGCTTGTTATGCAACAAAAAACGGAGTAGTTTTTCTCGCAGACGGTTAACTTAACGAATAAAGAACGGCAGAGGAAAGAAACATCGGTTAACGACGGTTAACAACGGTTAACAACTTTTCTGAAGAAAAACAACAGTTAGACTATCAGTTTCCTTTAATATATTCTGTTAACCGCTGTTAACCGTTGTTAACCGTTGGAATAAACATGTGCGTGCCTGTTAATCGTTTATTTCAAGCGTTTACGGTGCTTTCAAGCATTTTCCGTAGTATATAGAAGCGTTTTGTTGATTTTCAAGCATAAAAAAGACCTTTTTACTTAACGGAAAACTTTTTGACACTGGTGTAATTGTCATGAAATGCGCTGTTTTTTTGCCACAAAAGAACTGCCATCGCGTGACAACATGTTTTCGCTGTATTTGTGATCAAAGAGGCATTGCTTTCCCTACACATCCTATTTCTACCCATTTTGGAAGTTCTTCGTTAATATTTGTTCTTTTGGCCTTGGTTGTCATAGAAAAATGAACGGTTTTATCGGCATGGATTCCATTATTTTGTCAAGTAGATAATCTGGTATATATGTTGTAAATTGTTCTAATTACACACTCAGTAAACGCGGGTATTGTTAACTCGGTGAAGCTTACTTTTCCAGTTCTACTCTAACTACATGGAGAAAGTCGTCAGTGCAACTAAGTATCACTACCTCTAAGGGGTATTTTTAACTGCTCCGCCGCATTCTTGAGTCCTCGTGCATGACCCGCACACCACGCACTATTATTTTAGAACAGGACAGTTGTCCTGCGCAAATATAATAAATACCCAGTCTTATCTAATTTATTCGACATGTAAGCACAATTAACGTTGGTAAAAAGGCCGGAGGTAAGGCTCCTATTAAGATATCATACTTGTGACACACAGTAACTCCTTAACCGTGGCCACCAACCACAATTAATTTCAATACTTTTTCTGTAAAGAGCATGATTTCTTTCTCATTTAGGTATAAGGTTTCTAATTTATGGCTAAATTTCTAAGTGCCTAATTAATGCGTCCTAATTGTTTTTATGACACCTTCTTTACTAATCACAAAGCTTTAGACAAGTACAACATCTGTGCAGAAAATCAATACCCTCCGACCTTACATTGCGAAGTTACAGCGATTTGAACAACTGGCCTTCACAGACAACCCCGGACAAAACTGTTGAGACAATTCCATCTATTTTCTACCTTTTTCGCCCTACTCCCGCCTCCCCTAAACGCAAAAAGTAAACCCCCTCCCCACCCCCTATTCAAAGTTGCCTTGGTCTAAAAACCAACGTGTATAATTACCATGCTATCCTAAACAACTTTGGATCTGGGGAGGGGGGAAATCGGGCATTCATTTGGCGGAGGTTTCAGTTTTTGCCAGGATGACAGGAAAAAATAGGCATTTTCGCGATTTGTCTCAACAGGTTTTGTCCGGGGTTGTCTGCGGACTGTTTACGGTATTCTTTAACTTTCATAGCAATTACCTCAAGTTATAGTCCTCTTCTTTGGTCAAATTGATAAAAGCCATTGTTTCAGCATTCTTTTTTTTTCTTTTGAATGCGAAATAAAATTTTTACAGTAAAAATTGAAGTTATAACACTCTGATTACATGATCTGTCAAATGACATTTACTCTGTGACGTTACCATGGGCATGACTTTTAACGGCTTACGTGTCCGTAGACGCTTTGCCTGCTCAAATGATGACATTGATATGTAATCGCCAGACAAAATGGATCTCTCGAGAACTTCCGATAGTGACGAATCATTTCCAGGAGGCTCGGAAATATCGCATGAATCACTGGGTGAGAGGAAGGTTAGGGCGCTTATCTGGTCACTTACAGTCACGCGAATTTGGCTCATTTTTCCATCCCGCGAGTAATTTGCCTTAGCAGTGATTACGTCGTTCGCCAAGTGCAGTGCAAAGATCCTACACTTAATAGGACAACATTGCCTCAGTTACAGCAAATGTGGAATTGTGTACGAACGGGAATGTGGTATGATGGATCTCTCATTTCTCCACGCAGATCCCGCGGGAACAATAACGGGAAATCCCTTGATGTGTAAGGTGCTTTGATGAGCTTGTTATGCAACAAAAAACGGAGTAGTTTTTCTCGCAGACGGTTAACTTAACGAATAAAGAACGGCAGAGGAAAGAAACATCGGTTAACGACGGTTAACAACGGTTAACAACTTTTCTGAAGAAAAACAACAGTTAGACTATCAGTTTCCTTTAATATATTCTGTTAACCGCTGTTAACCGTTGTTAACCGTTGGAATAAACATGTGCGTGCCTGTTAATCGTTTATTTCAAGCGTTTACGGTGCTTTCAAGCATTTTCCGTAGTATATAGAAGCGTTTTGTTGATTTTCAAGCATAAAAAAGACCTTTTTACTTAACGGAAAACTTTTTGACACTGGTGTAATTGTCATGAAATGCGCTGTTTTTTTGCCACAAAAGAACTGCCATCGCGTGACAACATGTTTTCGCTGTATTTGTGATCAAAGAGGCATTGCTTTCCCTACACATCCTATTTCTACCCATTTTGGAAGTTCTTCGTTAATATTTGTTCTTTTGGCCTTGGTTGTCATAGAAAAATGAACGGTTTTATCGGCATGGATTCCATTATTTTGTCAAGTAGATAATCTGGTATATATGTTGTAAATTGTTCTAATTACACACTCAGTAAACGCGGGTATTGTTAACTCGGTGAAGCTTACTTTTCCAGTTCTACTCTAACTACATGGAGAAAGTCGTCAGTGCAACTAAGTATCACTACCTCTAAGGGGTATTTTTAACTGCTCCGCCGCATTCTTGAGTCCTCGTGCATGACCCGCACACCACGCACTATTATTTTAGAACAGGACAGTTGTCCTGCGCAAATATAATAAATACCCAGTCTTATCTAATTTATTCGACATGTAAGCACAATTAACGTTGGTAAAAAGGCCGGAGGTAAGGCTCCTATTAAGATATCATACTTGTGACACACAGTAACTCCTTAACCGTGGCAACCAACCACAATTAATTTCAATACTTTTTCTGTAAAGAGCATGATTTCTTTCTCATTTAGGTATAAGGTTTCTAATTTATGGCTAAATTTCTAAGTGCCTAATTAATGCGTCCTAATTGTTTTTATGACACCTTCTTTACTAATCACAAAGCTTTAGACAAGTACAACATCTGTGCAGAAAATCAATACCCTCCGACCTTACATTGCGAAGTTACAGCGATTTGAACAACTGGCCTTCACAGACAACCCCGGACAAAACTGTTGAGACAATTCCATCTATTTTCTACCTTTTTCGCCCTACTCCCGCCTCCCCTAAACGCAAAAAGTAAACCCCCTCCCCACCCCCTATTCAAAGTTGCCTTGGTCTAAAAACCAACGTGTATAATTACCATGCTATCCTAAACAACTTTGGATCTGGGGAGGGGGGAAATCGGGCATTCATTTGGCGGAGGTTTCAGTTTTTGCCAGGATGACAGGAAAAAATAGGCATTTTCGCGATTTGTCTCAACAGGTTTTGTCCGGGGTTGTCTGCGGACTGTTTACGGTATTCTTTAACTTTCATAGCAATTACCTCAAGTTATAGTCCTCTTCTTTGGTCAAATTGATAAAAGCCATTGTTTCAGCATTCTTTTTTTTTCTTTTGAATGCGAAATAAAATTTTTACAGTAAAAATTGAAGTTATAACACTCTGATTACATGATCTGTCAAATGACATTTACTCTGTGACGTTACCATGGGCATGACTTTTAACGGCTTACGTGTCCGTAGACGCTTTGCCTGCTCAAATGATGACATTGATATGTAATCGCCAGACAAAATGGATCTCTCGAGAACTTCCGATAGTGACGAATCATTTCCAGGAGGCTCGGAAATATCGCATGAATCACTGGGTGAGAGGAAGGTTAGGGCGCTTATCTGGTCACTTACAGTCACGCGAATTTGGCTCATTTTTCCATCCCGCGAGTAATTTGCCTTAGCAGTGATTACGTCGTTCGCCAAGTGCAGTGCAAAGATCCTACACTTAATAGGACAACATTGCCTCAGTTACAGCAAATGTGGAATTGTGTACGAACGGGAATGTGGTATGATGGATCTCTCATTTCTCCACGCAGATCCCGCGGGAACAATAACGGGAAATCCCTTGATGTGTAAGGTGCTTTGATGAGCTTGTTATGCAACAAAAAACGGAGTAGTTTTTCTCGCAGACGGTTAACTTAACGAATAAAGAACGGCAGAGGAAAGAAACATCGGTTAACGACGGTTAACAACGGTTAACAACTTTTCTGAAGAAAAACAACAGTTAGACTATCAGTTTCCTTTAATATATTCTGTTAACCGCTGTTAACCGTTGTTAACCGTTGGAATAAACATGTGCGTGCCTGTTAATCGTTTATTTCAAGCGTTTACGGTGCTTTCAAGCATTTTCCGTAGTATATAGAAGCGTTTTGTTGATTTTCAAGCATAAAAAAGACCTTTTTACTTAACGGAAAACTTTTTGACACTGGTGTAATTGTCATGAAATGCGCTGTTTTTTTGCCACAAAAGAACTGCCATCGCGTGACAACATGTTTTCGCTGTATTTGTGATCAAAGAGGCATTGCTTTCCCTACACATCCTATTTCTACCCATTTTGGAAGTTCTTCGTTAATATTTGTTCTTTTGGCCTTGGTTGTCATAGAAAAATGAACGGTTTTATCGGCATGGATTCCATTATTTTGTCAAGTAGATAATCTGGTATATATGTTGTAAATTGTTCTAATTACACACTCAGTAAACGCGGGTATTGTTAACTCGGTGAAGCTTACTTTTCCAGTTCTACTCTAACTACATGGAGAAAGTCGTCAGTGCAACTAAGTATCACTACCTCTAAGGGGTATTTTTAACTGCTCCGCCGCATTCTTGAGTCCTCGTGCATGACCCGCACACCACGCACTATTATTTTAGAACAGGACAGTTGTCCTGCGCAAATATAATAAATACCCAGTCTTATCTAATTTATTCGACATGTAAGCACAATTAACGTTGGTAAAAAGGCCGGAGGTAAGGCTCCTATTAAGATATCATACTTGTGACACACAGTAACTCCTTAACCGTGGCCACCAACCACAATTAATTTCAATACTTTTTCTGTAAAGAGCATGATTTCTTTCTCATTTAGGTATAAGGTTTCTAATTTATGGCTAAATTTCTAAGTGCCTAATTAATGCGTCCTAATTGTTTTTATGACACCTTCTTTACTAATCACAAAGCTTTAGACAAGTACAACATCTGTGCAGAAAATCAATACCCTCCGACCTTACATTGCGAAGTTACAGCGATTTGAACAACTGGCCTTCACAGACAACCCCGGACAAAACTGTTGAGACAATTCCATCTATTTTCTACCTTTTTCGCCCTACTCCCGCCTCCCCTAAACGCAAAAAGTAAACCCCCTCCCCACCCCCTATTCAAAGTTGCCTTGGTCTAAAAACCAACGTGTATAATTACCATGCTATCCTAAACAACTTTGGATCTGGGGAGGGGGGAAATCGGGCATTCATTTGGCGGAGGTTTCAGTTTTTGCCAGGATGACAGGAAAAAATAGGCATTTTCGCGATTTGTCTCAACAGGTTTTGTCCGGGGTTGTCTGCGGACTGTTTACGGTATTCTTTAACTTTCATAGCAATTACCTCAAGTTATAGTCCTCTTCTTTGGTCAAATTGATAAAAGCCATTGTTTCAGCATTCTTTTTTTTTCTTTTGAATGCGAAATAAAATTTTTACAGTAAAAATTGAAGTTATAACACTCTGATTACATGATCTGTCAAATGACATTTACTCTGTGACGTTACCATGGGCATGACTTTTAACGGCTTACGTGTCCGTAGACGCTTTGCCTGCTCAAATGATGACATTGATATGTAATCGCCAGACAAAATGGATCTCTCGAGAACTTCCGATAGTGACGAATCATTTCCAGGAGGCTCGGAAATATCGCATGAATCACTGGGTGAGAGGAAGGTTAGGGCGCTTATCTGGTCACTTACAGTCACGCGAATTTGGCTCATTTTTCCATCCCGCGAGTAATTTGCCTTAGCAGTGATTACGTCGTTCGCCAAGTGCAGTGCAAAGATCCTACACTTAATAGGACAACATTGCCTCAGTTACAGCAAATGTGGAATTGTGTACGAACGGGAATGTGGTATGATGGATCTCTCATTTCTCCACGCAGATCCCGCGGGAACAATAACGGGAAATCCCTTGATGTGTAAGGTGCTTTGATGAGCTTGTTATGCAACAAAAAACGGAGTAGTTTTTCTCGCAGACGGTTAACTTAACGAATAAAGAACGGCAGAGGAAAGAAACATCGGTTAACGACGGTTAACAACGGTTAACAACTTTTCTGAAGAAAAACAACAGTTAGACTATCAGTTTCCTTTAATATATTCTGTTAACCGCTGTTAACCGTTGTTAACCGTTGGAATAAACATGTGCGTGCCTGTTAATCGTTTATTTCAAGCGTTTACGGTGCTTTCAAGCATTTTCCGTAGTATATAGAAGCGTTTTGTTGATTTTCAAGCATAAAAAAGACCTTTTTACTTAACGGAAAACTTTTTGACACTGGTGTAATTGTCATGAAATGCGCTGTTTTTTTGCCACAAAAGAACTGCCATCGCGTGACAACATGTTTTCGCTGTATTTGTGATCAAAGAGGCATTGCTTTCCCTACACATCCTATTTCTACCCATTTTGGAAGTTCTTCGTTAATATTTGTTCTTTTGGCCTTGGTTGTCATAGAAAAATGAACGGTTTTATCGGCATGGATTCCATTATTTTGTCAAGTAGATAATCTGGTATATATGTTGTAAATTGTTCTAATTACACACTCAGTAAACGCGGGTATTGTTAACTCGGTGAAGCTTACTTTTCCAGTTCTACTCTAACTACATGGAGAAAGTCGTCAGTGCAACTAAGTATCACTACCTCTAAGGGGTATTTTTAACTGCTCCGCCGCATTCTTGAGTCCTCGTGCATGACCCGCACACCACGCACTATTATTTTAGAACAGGACAGTTGTCCTGCGCAAATATAATAAATACCCAGTCTTATCTAATTTATTCGACATGTAAGCACAATTAACGTTGGTAAAAAGGCCGGAGGTAAGGCTCCTATTAAGATATCATACTTGTGACACACAGTAACTCCTTAACCGTGGCCACCAACCACAATTAATTTCAATACTTTTTCTGTAAAGAGCATGATTTCTTTCTCATTTAGGTATAAGGTTTCTAATTTATGGCTAAATTTCTAAGTGCCTAATTAATGCGTCCTAATTGTTTTTATGACACCTTCTTTACTAATCACAAAGCTTTAGACAAGTACAACATCTGTGCAGAAAATCAATACCCTCCGACCTTACATTGCGAAGTTACAGCGATTTGAACAACTGGCCTTCACAGACAACCCCGGACAAAACTGTTGAGACAATTCCATCTATTTTCTACCTTTTTCGCCCTACTCCCGCCTCCCCTAAACGCAAAAAGTAAACCCCCTCCCCACCCCCTATTCAAAGTTGCCTTGGTCTAAAAACCAACGTGTATAATTACCATGCTATCCTAAACAACTTTGGATCTGGGGAGGGGGGAAATCGGGCATTCATTTGGCGGAGGTTTCAGTTTTTGCCAGGATGACAGGAAAAAATAGGCATTTTCGCGATTTGTCTCAACAGGTTTTGTCCGGGGTTGTCTGCGGACTGTTTACGGTATTCTTTAACTTTCATAGCAATTACCTCAAGTTATAGTCCTCTTCTTTGGTCAAATTGATAAAAGCCATTGTTTCAGCATTCTTTTTTTTTCTTTTGAATGCGAAATAAAATTTTTACAGTAAAAATTGAAGTTATAACACTCTGATTACATGATCTGTCAAATGACATTTACTCTGTGACGTTACCATGGGCATGACTTTTAACGGCTTACGTGTCCGTAGACGCTTTGCCTGCTCAAATGATGACATTGATATGTAATCGCCAGACAAAATGGATCTCTCGAGAACTTCCGATAGTGACGAATCATTTCCAGGAGGCTCGGAAATATCGCATGAATCACTGGGTGAGAGGAAGGTTAGGGCGCTTATCTGGTCACTTACAGTCACGCGAATTTGGCTCATTTTTCCATCCCGCGAGTAATTTGCCTTAGCAGTGATTACGTCGTTCGCCAAGTGCAGTGCAAAGATCCTACACTTAATAGGACAACATTGCCTCAGTTACAGCAAATGTGGAATTGTGTACGAACGGGAATGTGGTATGATGGATCTCTCATTTCTCCACGCAGATCCCGCGGGAACAATAACGGGAAATCCCTTGATGTGTAAGGTGCTTTGATGAGCTTGTTATGCAACAAAAAACGGAGTAGTTTTTCTCGCAGACGGTTAACTTAACGAATAAAGAACGGCAGAGGAAAGAAACATCGGTTAACGACGGTTAACAACGGTTAACAACTTTTCTGAAGAAAAACAACAGTTAGACTATCAGTTTCCTTTAATATATTCTGTTAACCGCTGTTAACCGTTGTTAACCGTTGGAATAAACATGTGCGTGCCTGTTAATCGTTTATTTCAAGCGTTTACGGTGCTTTCAAGCATTTTCCGTAGTATATAGAAGCGTTTTGTTGATTTTCAAGCATAAAAAAGACCTTTTTACTTAACGGAAAACTTTTTGACACTGGTGTAATTGTCATGAAATGCGCTGTTTTTTTGCCACAAAAGAACTGCCATCGCGTGACAACATGTTTTCGCTGTATTTGTGATCAAAGAGGCATTGCTTTCCCTACACATCCTATTTCTACCCATTTTGGAAGTTCTTCGTTAATATTTGTTCTTTTGGCCTTGGTTGTCATAGAAAAATGAACGGTTTTATCGGCATGGATTCCATTATTTTGTCAAGTAGATAATCTGGTATATATGTTGTAAATTGTTCTAATTACACACTCAGTAAACGCGGGTATTGTTAACTCGGTGAAGCTTACTTTTCCAGTTCTACTCTAACTACATGGAGAAAGTCGTCAGTGCAACTAAGTATCACTACCTCTAAGGGGTATTTTTAACTGCTCCGCCGCATTCTTGAGTCCTCGTGCATGACCCGCACACCACGCACTATTATTTTAGAACAGGACAGTTGTCCTGCGCAAATATAATAAATACCCAGTCTTATCTAATTTATTCGACATGTAAGCACAATTAACGTTGGTAAAAAGGCCGGAGGTAAGGCTCCTATTAAGATATCATACTTGTGACACACAGTAACTCCTTAACCGTGGCCACCAACCACAATTAATTTCAATACTTTTTCTGTAAAGAGCATGATTTCTTTCTCATTTAGGTATAAGGTTTCTAATTTATGGCTAAATTTCTAAGTGCCTAATTAATGCGTCCTAATTGTTTTTATGACACCTTCTTTACTAATCACAAAGCTTTAGACAAGTACAACATCTGTGCAGAAAATCAATACCCTCCGACCTTACATTGCGAAGTTACAGCGATTTGAACAACTGGCCTTCACAGACAACCCCGGACAAAACTGTTGAGACAATTCCATCTATTTTCTACCTTTTTCGCCCTACTCCCGCCTCCCCTAAACGCAAAAAGTAAACCCCCTCCCCACCCCCTATTCAAAGTTGCCTTGGTCTAAAAACCAACGTGTATAATTACCATGCTATCCTAAACAACTTTGGATCTGGGGAGGGGGGAAATCGGGCATTCATTTGGCGGAGGTTTCAGTTTTTGCCAGGATGACAGGAAAAAATAGGCATTTTCGCGATTTGTCTCAACAGGTTTTGTCCGGGGTTGTCTGCGGACTGTTTACGGTATTCTTTAACTTTCATAGCAATTACCTCAAGTTATAGTCCTCTTCTTTGGTCAAATTGATAAAAGCCATTGTTTCAGCATTCTTTTTTTTTCTTTTGAATGCGAAATAAAATTTTTACAGTAAAAATTGAAGTTATAACACTCTGATTACATGATCTGTCAAATGATATTTTCATGATCTGGACAGAAGGTTCGGATCGTTTGAAAATATTCTTCGATTATCTCAATAACATTCATCCCACTATTAAGTTCACTAGCTCTCACTCACTTAATAACGTTCCTTTTCCCGACGTCATGGTGTCTCTACATAACGGTATAATTGAAACTGATCTATTTACTAAACCCAGGGATAAACATCAGCACCTTCTCAGCTCATCATGCCATCCTCGCCACACTAAGAAAGCCATTCCGTTCAACTTAACCCTCCGCCTCCGCCGTACCTGCTCTACAGACGCTAAGTTTAAACATGGCATTAAGGAACTTAAAACATATCTCCTTGCTCGTGGTTATAATAATAATTTCCTAGAAGAACAGTTCCTACTCGCTGCTAATATTTCTCGTACTAACGCGTTACAGACTAAACCTAAAGCTTCTAACGATGTTGTACCATCTGTTGTCCGTTATAACCCAGCACTTCCATGCATTTCTAATATCCTACGCAAACATTTTAACATCTTACACTCCTCTAACCGTTGCAAAGACGTCTTTAAGCAACCGCCTTTTGTTGCTTACAGACGAAGCTCTAATCTTCGTGACCTTTTAGTTAAAGCACAATTACCCGTTATCGCCTCCAATCATTTTCCGCCAGACCGCTTCCGTTGTGGACAGAATTGTGCCACTTGTCCTTAAATTACTAACGGCCTCACAAGTTATACCTTTCACGCTACAGGTGAAACACGCTCCATCACTTCACACATTACTTGTAACACTAAAACTGTGAACTACATGGTTCAGTGAAACCGTTGTAATTTACAATATATAGGTGAAACTAAGCGACGTCTCAAGGACCAATTTAACGAACACAGACGTGCAGTTGACAAAACTAACATTAAATCTAAACCCACTACTGTTTCTGAACACTTTCTCTCTCACTCTAACCATTCTCATACTGAAATGCAGTTAATCCCACTAGAGAAAATTCGTTCTTCACGTGACTCAGTTCGTAAGACCAGGGAGTCGCATTTGATAGATAAAGCCACAACTCTTGAACCTCATAGCTTAAACCGCCGTGACGAATTATTGTAATCCTTATCGTTAGTATTTTTTCTTTCCAGTTGTTATGTTGTACGTCATTTTCGCCTCTCCCTTTTAAACAATTTTTTTGCGACATTCTCCATCTATATAATATTGTGATTCCTACATAAGTTCAGTAATACCTGTAAACCTGAAGAAGGCTGGTATGGCCAGCCGAAATATTGTTATAAAAAACAATACACTGTACGAGAGATTTACCAACAGTACCCCTCACAGTTTTTTGACGTTGAGCAGCACTACCAAATTAGGGCTAGGGCTACCAAATAAGGTAATGAGCACGTGCGAGCTGAGTAAGCTAGGACTGGACGAGACGAAAAAGAAGCAGTAAGCGCGAGTTTTCCTTCGCGGTTTTTCATCGAGTTTGGTGAGAGTTTTGTGAGTTAGATTGAAGCGGAATAAACCAGGAAACCGTGTTATTGTGAGTTCTATGGGCTGTTTTATTGTTCAGCTCATTTTTGGTGCCGAGACCAGGACGCGCTGAAGAAATACACAACGCTAGCGGGACAGTTTGAGAAGCGAAGTGATCCTTTCTCGGAGTCAAAACAAACATGAGCGACAGCGAAGAACCGAGCGATGAAGAACCACGTCTCGTAAAAGAGATCGACAAGGAAATTGATAAGGAAGCTGAATTACTTGTGGCAGAAAAGAAATTAGAAATGGAGAAAACAGCTGTTTCCAGCACCACAAAGTTACCGAAATTAAAGATAACACCGTTCAAAGGTACTACCGGCGACTGGATAAGATTTGAAAACATGTTCCTGAGGTAAGTTGATGCGAAGTCGACTTCCGACGAAGAGAAATTCGGGTACCTTCTGGAATCCGTTAGCCCGAAGGTGAGAGACAGAATTGCAAATTTAAAGTCTGGAACTGTTGGTTACAAGACAGCGTGGGATCGACTAAAGAAAGAATATTGGCAAAAAAATGTCGTCAGGAATGGGCACATGGAAGAAATCATCAATTTATTTCCAGTCAAGTGGTCCAATTATTTCAAGGTGCAGGAATTCTACGAGAAACTGAATAGGAACTATGAAGCGCTTCAAACCCTCGAAGAAGGCCAAAAGTTACAAGGGTTTGTTATGACTACGCTCAGCAAGTTGCCTCAGGTAAAGCCCGATCTGGTGAGAGTGGATGAAAGTTGGGAGGAATGGTCCATGGAAGACCTGATCACGGATGCTCTGCAGAAGTGGCTTAGGAGAAATCACGTCGAAAGCAGCAAATGCGAAAAACATCTGTTCTCACAGAAGCAAGGAGATAAGCTGAAGCCCTATTGCCTTTTCTGCCGAAAACAAGAGCACTGGAGTGAGGACTGTACCCTAGTAAGAGCATTAGCGGACAGGAAGAAGTTCTTCGTAGATCACAATTTATGTTTTAATTGTGGACGTTCAAACTACAGAGCAGACCAGTGCCGTAGGCGTAGTTGCGCCAAGTGTAAATACAAACACAATAGAAGCATATGCGATAGACCGGAGAGGGAAAGCAGTAATCCAGATGGAGTGTCATTGACGGTCTACTCCAGTTATACAGAGAAGAAAGTGCTACCTGCAATTATTCCCGTCAGTATTGGGGACAAGTGCCTTGGGCCTACCTAGATACAGGATCTGGACGCAACTTCATTTCACGTGAAGCAGTCAAGTTAGTAAAGTTAAAACCGAGACGTCATGAGACTCGCCAAATCTTGACAGTCAATGGAACCAAAGTCCAGACAATGCCAATTTATGACATCACAAATTGATTATCAATAAACTATTAACAAACTATTTACATATAAATTTATGACATTAGAAATTGATTTAAAAGGAAGGCTTTCATTTTTCGTTTGAAAATGATAAGAGATTCACTTAATTTAAAATGGGGCTTTGACGCATTCCACAATGTTACAGTTCTGTGATAAAAAGATCTCTGTCCCGACTTGGTTTTAGAAAGCGGTATATTAAGCTGGGAAGATGATTTGGTCGTCCGACCACTGATATTCCCTCTGGAGATAAAATTTGAACTGAGGTAGTTTGGTACCTGACCTGTCATAGATTTACAGGCCAAGATGGCGTCTCTTAGATACAGGTGGGACTTAACTGGTATCCATCTGAGGTCTTTCAGGGCTGGAGATACTTGATCAAACTTCCTTGTCCCAGAAACTATGCGAGTAGCGAAATTCTGTACTCCTTGTAGTTTGCGTATAATGCTGGCAGAAGTATTCGACCAGACGGACGAGCAGTATTACAACTTACTAAACACAAGAGAATTAATTATTGTAACAAGTATGTCCTTTCTGAATATATGTTTAACTCGGCTAATTTGCCCTACTCCTGAACCCGGACAAGACTTAACTGATTGTATATGGAAGTCGGCAAATGATATCGAAACTTCAGGATTTTCGCCTTACCCTTTTCGGTAAAGAACTTTTACCCGTCGACTCTGTTAAGGACCTGGGGGTAGTGTTTCATAGTAAACTCTCATTCAACGACCACATAATTAAAACAGCATCATCTTGTAAGTCCGCCCTACAACACCAATTACGTAGTTTAATAAGATCATCGTTCATCGCGGCCATAGTCGGTTCACAGTCCTGCACTTGGAATGACATAAGCAATTTAGTGTCATCAACGTAGCAGTCCGTGGAACAGTGTTGTGGGATTAATGGCAAGTCATTGGTGTAAGCCGTAAAGAGCAACGGACCGAGGATAGGAAGGAAGGTAAGAAAGGGTCGGTAAGAAAGAAGAAGGAAAGTGCTATGTCATTATCTTCACCTGTGCCAGCTCCAGAGCGTCCATTTGGAAGTTGCAAGCACCCAAACGGCAGATGAATTCAAGAGTAAGCTGAACGCCTTTATCTCGCGACGAACAAGACCTCGCATCATCATCTCGGATAACGCCAAAGTGTTTAAGGCTACAACAGATTGGATCAAGACAGTGAGGAGAAGTGAGAAGTTGCAGAATTACTTAGCACGTGAGAACATCCGCTGGCAGTGTAATCTTGCAAAGTCACCCTGGTGGGGAGGAATCTATGAGAGATTGATTAAGGAGATAAAGAAGACCTTGCATAAGACCTTGGGGAGGTCACATCTTTCCTATGAAGCATTTGAATCCGTCATTATGGACATCGAGAGAAATTTGAATAATCGCCCCTTGACATATGTTGAAGCAGAGAGAGAGAGAGGAAGAGGCGGTACTTACGCCGAACATGATCCGAAGGCTCAGATGCAGAGAAGCTAACAAGGATGGCCAAACGATTGGAAAATGCTAAGGCCAATACATGGAAACGCTGGAAAAGGGAGTATGTCCACAGCCTAATGGAAAGTCACAGGCTCAACAATGAAACGGGAACTATACCTCAAGTGGGAGAAATTGTACTCATCATTGGAGACGAAAAAAACCGCGGATAATGGAGAAAGGGTAAAGTAGTGCGTCTTATCAAAGGCAAAGATGACGTCGTTAGAGGGGTGACATTGTTACACAAAAGATACACTATTGACCGAGCGCTTCAGTTAGTTTGTCCCTTGGAAATCAGAGCGATGGAGAATGTTGACCAATCTCAAAAGAGGAGGAGAGATCGAGCTGATGTAGGAGAACAGAGACCAAGACGTGCAGCAGCTCAGAGGGCTGCTCAGAGAATCGCAAAACAATTGCAAGACGAAGAGAATTGATAAACTGAACTGTGTTCGAGTATAAACCGGACTGTCATTTAGCAAATCGGATTAGTTTCAAGTTACGTTTGATGAAAAAATTGCGTGCTACAATTTTTAGGGGAGTTGTGTACGAGAGATTTACCAACACTACCCCTCACAGTTTTGTGGCGTTGAGCAGCACTACCAAATTAGGGCTAGGACTACCAAATAAGGTATTGAGCACGTGCGAGCTGAGTAAGCTAGGACTGGACGGGACGAAAAAAGAAGCAGTGAGCGCGAGTTTTCCTTCGCGGTTTTTCATCGAGTTTGGTGAGAGTTTTGTGAGTTAGAACCAGCAAACCGTGTTATTGTGAGTTCTATCGGCTGTTTTATTGTTCAGCTCAACACGTTGTTTTAAATCAGCTTTGCAGTAGTCTTTGGACTTCTCGTTCTTGGTACAAAATGAAATACAGCTGCTAGCAAGATTTTTAGGTTATTCATGGCTGGTTTGTTTATTGGTTTTTTGGTTGAGAAATGCGCCGCTTGTCAAAGTCATCGGAAATCCGATTTCGGATGGATCCCTTGGACTTTGACTTCCTCTTGCCTAATGCGTATTATAAAGAGGGTTCAAAAAAGTCTTAAGCGATTCTAATGACCTTCAGGCGCTGCATCTTGTCTGGTAAGCCTGAGTTATTATTGTATTTGATGTGTTTTTTCTGGTTTCCTAAAGTCGAGCGTAGTTTATGCACAAGACAATGATCTGACCTACAATAGTATCAGGTTTGACATAACCTTACAGATTTTTAAAAAGTCTTAACATTTTCTGACCACAAATACAAAGTAAACGTTCCGAAGAATACAATGTATCTAGTCATGCTTTTGGCTGTAAAAAGAAAGCTCTGAGAGATATTCTTGCCTAGCGGTTCATCTTGAAGTAAACACGTGCCGGACAGCGCAATTCGTTGTATCGTGCTGCGCGTTTTGCAAACTTAGAAGGGATTTTGGGTTTTTCTGCTCCGTCAATCATTTTAGTGAAAGCGGGGTTAATGCAAATCACATTGTAATGTGCTCGCCCAGCTTGGCTGAGAATGACTCTAGACTGCGTTCTGCTTATGATCTAGTGAAAACCAGATTGTCGGAGTCGGAAGTAGAAGCGGAAGGATAAACCAAACACAATCACGTTCCCACGCTTTGTGATTGGTTTGGTTCTTCTGCTTCTGCTTCCGACTCCGACAATCTGGTTTTCACTAGATCATAAGCGGAACGTAAACGACGGAGTCGTAAGCAGAATCGGAACGCTGTTTTCACTAGATCATAAGCTCTACGCTTCTGATTGCGACTCCGACTCCGACTCCGTCGCTAGTGAAAGCCAGCCTTTAGAGGTCCGCTAAGATGATTGACGGAACAGAAAAACCCAAAATATGCAGAACGCACAGCGCGATACAAGGAATTTCGCTATAACAGTTTTTTTATGTATGTATGTATGTATGTATGTATGTAAATCTTTATTTAAACACGGGAAATCATCAGTTAAGCTTAAGTTAAAAACTAAAACTAATTACAACTGATTTACATGATTGCCGTGTGGGAATCCGATATATCAGCTACTTTCTTGATATTTCGCTTAAAATGCTCAACAGATGCAGCATTTTTTAAGTTTTTGGGCAAGTTATTCCATAACATGGCCCCGCTGTAAGAGAAGCTTCGTTTCAAATAATTGGTGCTTGGTTTGGGCAGGGTCAGCCTTCCCTCAGAGTTTCTTAAGTTGTAAGCAGAGTGACGCTGAGAGAAAACACTTTGTAGATATTCTGGAGCAAGGTCATTCATGGTTTTATACATCATTAAGGCTTTTTGTTTCTTTCGTCTTTTCCTCTCCCAGCTGAGGGTGGAGAGAAGGTAGTTTGAGCTCGCATCAAAGGGTGATTTAGTAATAACTCTGGCTGCACGATTCTGTAATTTTTGGAGCTTATCACTCAAGTAACCACTCAAACAGTCCCAGACGGGGCTGCAGTAATCAAAATGAGGCATAATTAAGGCGTTATAAATTTGAATTGCAGTTTTTGTGGATATAAACGGCCGCACACGTTTTAGCGCGCCTATAGCTGAAGAGACTTTCTTGCAAATCTCTTCAACGTGTTTACCCCAAGAGAGTTGAGCATCTATGGTAAGACCCAAGGATTTGGTATGATCGACTCTCTTGATAATTTGGTCATCAATTCTGATTTCTACATCGTCACATTGGGCAGATAGTCTTTGATAGTCTTGATCCAATAATCATTAGCTCTGTTTTAGCAACATTTAGACTGAGCTTGTTAGCTTTCAGCCAACAGCTAAGGTTTATACACGAAAAGAGGACTACAATGAATTTCTTACTTTCGCTCAGTGTTGCCCTTATTTATATGAAGGGACTAAAACTAAAGCTGTATCGATATCCAAACGTCATGCTTCTGCTCACACACTGGACATTTATCCCTAAAATAGGCCGAATCTTCATCATGGGTATACAAAACCTTTAAGAAGAAAAGGTGCAGTCATTATATTCCTTGTAAAAAGGAACCAAACCGGTGAGTAATTAATGATGAAAACCATACTTTGTAGATTCTATTGTTGTTTACAAGAATTACGCATGAGTCAGTTCGCTGCGGCAAAAATTTAAAAACCTTGTTGCCAAAGAGCTACAAATAGGCTAAGAAAACAGACGTTTATAGGCTGCCTCATTTATGTATCAGTGGATTATTCTGAATTAGGAATAACTTTTAGGAATACCCAAATTCAGAAAAACAATTCATTTCATATTATGCAATGATTGATACAAATGATCCGCATGCCACAATATATTTTTTCCACCGATTAAAAAGCTACATATTAAATAAAAAGAACTATTAATTATACACGGTACGATGTGAAAGTAGTGCTGAAAAGGTTTGGTTTGAATAACTGAGACTCAAAAGTTAGAAACGTGTGTACTAAATAAATAGTACATTGTGGAATTACTTCTCAAAAGATTTCATTTGAATGGTACCATAGGATTACCAATATTCGTGTCCGTAAATTTACTGAAAGAGAATAGGTGAAACATTTGACTTCTAAATGTTAAAAACAAGTTAAGCAGGCTACAAGAAACTGAAACATAATAAGCAAAAATTTGCGTTTCTTATGACATCATGATTTTTTGAAGATCATTTTTTTATATTTTTAGTTGCGGTTGTGGCCGTTCAAAGGCCTCCCATGGTAACGAAACAACAGATGGACCAACGAATAGAGAACATGGATTAACACAACCTGGACAGGCAAGTAGAACCGAGTTAAATGTCACTCATATGAGGCCACCAGTCTCTCTTCTCCGCAGCGGTTTCCGCAGTAAAAATGTAAGCGCGCGCGGGGAGATCTCTCTTTCCCCTTTCCCATCGTCCCTTACGCGCTTTCTTTCTCCCTCTCCCCAGCCTCGCCGCGACACAAAGGGGACTATACGGAGGAGAGAGGGCTACGAGTTCAATTTTTGCAATTTTTTGGGTGTACAGTATTAGCTCTCATGTGTTTCATGGGTCGTTCTAACAATCAATCAGGAAACTAGCGCCGCCGAATGGAAAGTATCCGAGCACACAGAAACAGATGGACCGACGGACGCGTTCAGCGAACTTGAATTTACAGGAGCTGGACAAGCAAGTAGAGCTAAGGTAAGCCTAGACTTAATTCCATGTCTATCACGCTAACACAAGGCAAATATAATTATGGAGGCTGTTTTTATTTCTACACTGATCATTGGCGGATTTTGGACTTAAATTTATACCCTACCGTAGTAAAATGGAGGATAAGTTGTAGCGGAGCTCCACCCGCGCGCTTCGCGCGCGCGTCGGCGGAGCCCCATTGCTAAGTAAATCTACCCATCCCAGAAAATTTGGTAATCACGTGACCGTACAGCGACCGCCCGCCGTCCGTCCGCACCACAGGAAAACCAATGTTTACTCTCACACTTTTAGATAGTTTGGGAGCCCAAGAGAAAACTAATTGCACAGGCTGCACATCAATGTTGTGATCAATTGACAGCTATCAAAACAGGGCATCCGCTGACCAGTATCACCTGACCGTACCGCGGGCTCAAGTGTCGACCCATCGATGTCGAGTATTTTTTAAAGTTATCCGCTGACAAATTACCAGTTTCAAATGATCGCAGGCTCAAGTTTATTTTTTCCAAGGATTCATATCAAATATGTTGTGTTTATGTCACTATGGCCCCGCACTATTAGGATTTTGATTTCAAACTGACCTCGGAAGCGAAAATTCATTCAGTTTTTTTAAAAGTACAGGCGGGGAAGACCTTATCTTACCATGGTCACGCGTTGGTCACGCTCTACGTCCAATTTTTATACTCTGATTGGTCAAAATTTGACAGGTGAGTTTATGCGGAAAAATTATTCAGCATCTTGAAAGTAGTTTACTTTGACAGCTGAAGCTGACAGAGTTTTGTGTCAACTTGTGATGTTTTTAACTGTCTTTTTCCTCTGGGGGTACAAAATGAAATACAGCTGCTATCAAGAGTCTTCTGTTATTCATGGCTGGTTTGTTTACTGGGTTTTGGTTGAGAAATGCGTCGCTTGTCAAAATTCGGTAATTCGATTTTGGAGGGCATCGTTTTCGTTTTTCACCTTGCTTTTATGCGTAAGAGGGTTTAAAAGTCTCAAGCAACTGTGGCCTCCCTTGCTAGCTTCCAGGAACTGAATCTCGAATGGTAAGCCTAAGTAATTATTGTATTTGATGTTTGTGTTTCATGAAGTCTTGCACAGTTCACGCTGACAGTTTATGCGGCAAGTTTATGCACGTTTGCAGGATTTGAGTCAATGATCTGACCTAGTATCAGGTTTGATATAAGCTTACAGAACTTTAAAAAGCCTTCAGATATATTTGCTCACCACAAATAGAAAGAAAACGTTCCGAAGAATATTTAGTTATAAATTTGGCTGTAGAAAGAAAACTTTGAGGGATTTTCTTGCTTGGAGGAGTTCACCTTCAAAAACAGTAAACACCGCGCCGGGAAACCGGCTAAAACAGAAACTTAAGCTTTACGCTTTAAGACTCAGGATTTTTAGAGACACTTTAATACTTGTCTTCGCGAATGAAAATTGTTGTCTCTGTAAATGTTTCACGGAATTATATCTCTTTTTTTGATTGTTAGTAGTCTCTCTTGCAATTTTAATCGCTTGTCCGTGCCGTTTGTTTTCATCGTTCATGACCATCGCTTGCAGGAGTACTCAAAAATGTCGCGCGTATCAAACGCTTTATAAGATTACACATCGTTATAACTGAAACCATTAAATAACAAAACAAATAATAATAAATTCGCTATTATGTTGAAGCGTAATTCTGTTAAAGTTCATTCAAACACTCGACCACACTGACAGCTCGCACTATAGAAACGAGAACCAGCTGGCCTTATGGGTGATTTTGGAAATTTTCTGAAATTTTTGAACGGTTTGGCTCGTCCTGAATATTGACTGAGTGCAATTTGTCTTGAAAAATTGTGAAATACCGCATTCTGTCCGAGCTCTGTATGATAAATAGTACTGTTTCACCTCAAATGTGGTGTATAAAAATTATAAAAGGTTGGTTTAAACACCCCCAGATTTGTTGGCAAGAATTTGTAAAGTAAACCTGTCGAACGCAAAAAAATTTGGCGAGATTTGTTTTCCAAGAATTTGTTTTCGACGCCTAATCTACTGTGATCTTGAATGTGATCGAAGATGTTTGCTATTTTTTGGGTGTACATATAAGGTTATCAATTCGATGTAAGATGTTTCACTCTAAAATAACTTAGCCTTTCCCTCAAAAGTCACATGAATTTGCCCTTAAGTTAAATGATTTGTGGATTAAAAGGTTATTGTTTGATTTAAATTATAAATTTATTAAAATTGGAGCTTCGCTTTTAGCCCTGGCTAAATCTATATATTACACTTTAGCGTTTGGGCTCGACAGAGATTAGGGAGCTTAAGCATCAACGTTTTTGCCGAGCTACGGACGTCAACCGGAAGTGGACTTTTTGCATCATTGGGTAGTGGTTTGCTTCAAACTCTCGGGCAAATCGTCTATAAAAGAAAAGAAACTTAACAATACAAATTTGTCAGCGTCAAGGCATATAAAAAAGGAGAAGGCCTTACTTACGGCTGACGTGTGTCGCTCAATAACGTCTTTGCTGAAGCTCCCTATTGAAGAGTGGGACCCCGCTCTTCGGACACCCCCCTTGATACGAACACCCACATTTAAGAGTTTTATATGACTTTCATGGATTAATACAGTGTTTAACCCTCGTACTGAATCCCTTTAATAGAGTTTCTGCCGCACTAAAGAAGTTTCACTTCCTTAGCTTTGTTGTTGAAGTCGTTGTTCCTACACTTCTTCCTCTTTGTCTGCTTTAGTATTTACGTCAATACAAGATTTTTCCGTGACAGTTTACCGTTGAACCCGATAAATATGGACGACACCATGGTATTTCTCCTTGGCCGTCCGTATTAACCAGGTTCTCGGGTGACTGTTTTTGAGGTACCCTGCTAGCAGAGGTCTCTCACGACGAGGCAAAAATGAAAGAAAGGAGAGAGACTCTCTCATTTTTGCCTCGTCGTGAGAGACCTCTGCTAGCAGGGAATTTTTTAGGACGATCCGATACGTTTTTGTGACTGCAAATGTTACTCTGTAAAGCTTCAACAAACTCGCTTCAGATTGGTGAAATCTTAATTTCGCTAGTTCTTATCATGGTTTTGTTTTTTTTTGGTAGTTTATTCGCATTTCTGATGACACTGATCCTGAGGATGTTCTGCGCCTTTTACAAGAGGAATGGAAGTTAGAATTACCCAAACTTGTCATCTCTGTTACCGGTGGAGCAAAAAGCCTTGTCATGCATCCAAAATTAAAGGATTTGTTTCGACAGGGATTGTTGAAGGTGCTTAATTGTGTAAAGTAATTCATTAATACACATAATCATTACTGGAAATGTCATCATAGAATAGTGTTTAGATTCAGACTGCTATTCAAGTCTGACGCCACGAAAAGATTTCCAGTATAGTGTGAACATATCCTTAATCAGTGAAATGCAACTAACGGTCTATTATCAATGCTGCGTTCTGATTGGTTGAGCTACTACTAGGCTATATGTTATAGCCTACTTGTAGCGAAAAGAAACGGATTTTTTGGCGGCAAAAAAGGATTAAAGTCTTGCTTTAAGTTGTTTTGTCTCGATATTTTTGACCAACTAGTTGGATTTTCCTAAAACAATTATTCCTCTCGCACTCTTGGCCTCTGAGTCAATATATCTTGGAGCCCACTCGGGCTCGAGGAATAATTGTTAAAGATATCAGTCCAAAGAGTGCCCGAAGTACAAAAAGAGAAAATGGAAAATGATCACTTAAGAGTATTTCTTTTGAATGAGCCATAATGAGCCATAGGATTTCATCTTAAGACTCAAAAGTTATAACTTAACGTGCTAGACAAATGGTACCAGACTCCAAAATTATAACTACAAATAGATACTGCAAAAATAGTACTATGTGTAAGTACTACTGGTAACTGCACAGGATCTGCTCCGCAGACTCAAAAGTTAGAGCTACATACTAAGTGAATAGCACCATGTGAAAATACTGCTAAAGAAGTTGCATTTGAATGGTCACCCCATAGGATTTCATTTACATAGTCAAAAGTTAGAGCTTCATAGTAAAAAATAGTACCATGTGAAAGTGCTGCTGAAGAGGTTTCATTTGAATGGTCACACCATAAGATTTTATCCACAGACTCAAAACTTAGAACTACAGTCTAAGTTAATACAAACTTGAATTTTATAAAATTGAACTGCTTAACTGCGGGGTGAAGAAATGAATGCAGAGATCATCACAGTAAATACGCAACTTATGTAGTAGCGAAAAGAAAGCATAATTCAATTCAGGCTTGACCTTAGGTTGTCTTCTCTTCATATATTTCTTCACCTGGCAGTTGAATTATGCGAAACTTAATATTTTTATCATATAACCAGCTCTCAGTTGGTTTGATAGCTTAATTGGTTAGAGTGCTGCACCGGTAACGCATCCCGGGTTCCAATCCCGGCAAGCCTGAACTTTTTCACCGTTTCTTCTCGCAACTGCATAAGTTGCGTATTTTACTGTGATGATCTTGTCTGAATTAATTTAATATACTCGAACCTCCCCTAGCCTGTTCCAGGCTCTCTGTTAGTGGGGATGACGCGTAAGTAAAAGGCAACCGAAATTGTGAGCGCGTGATCTGGGAAAAAGGAGTGGTGGCGGAAAAAAGGAATGGAGAGAGAGGAAGGGAGACGACGTGACCTTCTTCTCCCAACTTTCCTCCCATTTTATTTTCGTGTTCGCGCGCTTTCTCAATTTCTTGGACCCGACTACCTCGGAGCCTGGAACAGGCTAAACCTCCCCGAGCAACCATTAAAAATTAGAGGATTTCTTGGTCTCTTTTGAAAAAGGCAGAGAGTTTATTGCAAACAATTTGCTTTTCAAAGTTGTCACAGAAAGTTCGTGTAATCTAGGTGGCGTAGTACATACAGTGGACAAAAAAACGCCGCAAAATTCAGCAAGTGGTCGCTTACAAGAGGTGAAAAATAATGGAAAACTATAAGACCGTCAGACCAAAAAGTGGTCGAGGTGGCTTATAGGAGGTGATCGTTTACGTGAGTTCTAACTATAGAGCTTTCACGCGGGGAAAACTTTGGTGTTTTGAATAGATGGTCGCTTATGGGAGGTGGGCATTTACGTCGCGAGAGGTGGTCGCACATGGACGTTCGACTGTAGCACAAAGAGGTTCTAGATGAAACTGATAAACATCATTATTAAAGGGGCTGTGTCACGGCAGTCCAGTTCATTTTGTTTAATTTTGCCAATTACTCGCCCTCAATCGCTATGGAATTTAAAGAAAGCAAAGAAATTACAGGTATATGAGAAAATCAGAGATCCGAGACAAACAAATATGTCTCCTGAGCATTATTTGCGAAGTTGCAAACAGCAGGGATCAACTTTGAAAAACTGTTAGGCTGAACAGTTTTCCAAAACCCTACTTTCAATCCGTTTCAATCTTCTTCAGTTTTGCCCATCCGTGGCATCCGTTGTTTCTGTTATGTTACTTTAACCGTCCTTTAAAGTTTTAAGCAGTTATTTTTATGTTTCTCTTAATTTAACGGGCGTTTTGTAATTTCCTAATTTGGCTGGATTTCGTGACACAGCTCCTTTAAAATCATGTGAACATCCCAAGCCTTAAGTCTTTTCTTAAATCTTTCATGTACAGAGCCCGGATAGATTATGACGCTTTTCGAAACATATCGACAGCAGCCCAATATACACGTGATTCACTGCATGACTACACAAGGTCCCTTTCCTTAGCACCTGAAAGGATCAGTTTGCCTTTATCGTCACAAGACACCATAAAAGGGTGAAAAAGTTCGTGATTTCGAACACATGTACCCAAAGTAAAGAAAAATAAGCGTAGAAAGGCTGCATCCATAATAACCTCTTAAACTGTTAACCTCTTCTCAAAATTTTTTACACAGGCAGCCAAGACTACTGGTGCATGGATTATAACGGGGGGAACAAACACTGGCGTAATGAAACTCGTAGGAGAAGCAGTAAAGGGACATACTGTAATGTCACGAGGGGCAATGCTCACAGATAAAACGCCTCAGGTGCACTTGATCGGAATCTCTCCATGGGGCATTGTGGAGCACAGGTCTGAGTTGACTGGAAAGGTAAGAAGCATTTTAAGAGACACTGAGTAGCGCACACGAGGAAGATATCATGTTCGCCTGTCTCTTGAACGTGGAACTACGACAACAAATCTTTAAAGAGGAAACACACTTTACAATAGTGAGGTTCTGAGAGGCCCTCTGAAAGGAAAAGAAAAAGAGTTAAATAAATAAATAAATAAATAAATAAATAATGGTAATAAAAGGAACAAGTGGGAAACTAAAAACATAAATTGAAGCTAGCTGGTCTAAACTATCCTGAATCTCCGACAGGCCCGGGAATAATAAAGTGCAAGCATGCATGACCGCATTCGAAAACTATTTCAAACGTCAACGCAACCTTTTCTTAGGAACGGTATGTCTTTAACGTACTGTTATGAGCAAAGCAAACGAGAGTCAGTTGGCAGCTATGTCAAAGCCAAGGGTTCCCAGAAGCAGCCAAACGGCAGCAAAAACAAACAAGGAGAGAAACGTTTCCCTACCAGAATTAAGACGACTGGCAATGAGAGGTACAAAGACTTTGGTACCCAACACAAACGAAACGAATCCCCGGCATACAACCGAAAATACGGTCACAAATGGCATCATTTTGAAGCTTGTGTATGGCCAAACACTTACAAGAAAGCCACGATAGCTCAGTTTCTCAAACTCTCATTTCGTATATAGAGTCCTTTGGTAATCGATTGTTTGCAACGCTCAGCTTCTTTTGTGAACACAATAATCTAAAAACTATGCTTCAATGTCAGCTAGACACAGCTGCGACCTGTCATGTACTCAATTATAGAGACTTGTCGATTATCAAGCAAGAAGGCAACCCTCCCACGGAAAGAGGCAAAACCTAGCTTAAGTTAGTTCACGGATGCCTGAAGCCTCTTGACGAGGTCCTTCTGCAAGTCTCACATGGTGGAAGCTCGCATTTTCCCAAGTGTCAAGTCTCTAGCGAAACAACTAAGACTTTACTGTCTGCAGAAACCTTTCAAAAATTGAAACTTCTCAAGTTACCATCTCAGGCTGAAGTTCTTGTCTTGTATGACAAAACAGCTCCCTTGACAGTTCAAAGCATACGGCTGAAAGATTATTGGCGATTTCTTCAAAGGTCTTGAACATATTGGTTCAGGTTCAGCTCTGTACTTGATCTCTCAACAGTTCCAGCACGGCACACCTCTAGACGTAGCCCTAAAGAGTAAATGAAAGCAAAGCTCATAGATCTAGAAAGAAACCTAAAGGTACAGAATGGATCAGCAATGTGATAGTGCTAACCAAGCCCGGTAAAATCCGAATATGCTTAGACCCTCAAGAACTGAACAAGGTAATTCAGCGTCCTAAATTCCTAATTCCTGCACTTGAGGAACTGTTACCTATTGTAAGCTGTCCAAAGACAGGATCTTCAGAACGCAAAACTAGAAAGATGGCTTTTACCAAGTTAGTCTTTACTAAGCCATCAGCAAATTAACAAAGTTTTGCATGCCATTTTCCGCTATCGGTATCTCCGCATGCCCTTTGGAAGCTTTGCTTCAGAGTAATGTAGAAAGTAACCTACAAGAGAAAAGTTTAGAGACAACATCATAGTTATGGGATTTGGCGAAAGGGAAGAGCAGGCAGTCCTAAAACCAGATCCTGATAACGTGAAAGTTGTAGAGGAAATGCCCCAGCCAAAGTGCCAGCAGGAAGCTCTAACTCTCCTTGGTTTCATCAATTAACTCTCATGGTTTCCCAGACTTGCGTAAGTATAGCACAGCCTCTAAGACTTAACGACTAAAGACGACAAGTTCACATGGTCTTAATAGCATAAAGTAGCTTTTCAGAAAATTAAGAAGCTTGTGGTCAACCAACCCATACTCAAATACTAATTGCAATGAAGATGTCATCTTCCAGTGCAATGCCACTGAAAGAGGATTAGGCGCAGCTCTTCCATAGACCGGTCAGCCGGTAGCGTTTGCTTCAAAGAATTACACATCAACATAGGGAAGACACGATTAAGGAAAAAGAGTGCCTTGCAATCGAGTTGACAATTGCAGAGTTGTTGTTAAATCTATTGCGTTTTGACGTTCTCGTTGCCGTGGCAGCCGTCACATCTTAACTCCCAAATAAAAGTGGATAGCGTCCTCAAAACAGACCCACAATGCAATTCGGGAGAAAACCAACCATAAAGGCCCAAGTCACCACCTCAAAATAACCAATCAAACGCTCTTGCCTCGAAACTATCCACATAGTTGACAAGAATAGTGCATACCACTATCCGTAGGCGACCACTTTGCAAATAACCTCATTCTTTCGCAGTCAAATACCGTTTAAGGTAATTCCCTTGTTGGCACTGCGCACACTCTACTGCGCATAATATTGCGACTTCCAACATGGCGGCGGTTCTTCCCGCTAGCGCAAAAAGAACAAATAGGGACCGCATTTGCAGAGCTTAAGGTTTTATTCACAATAATAATGCTGCAGATCGGCTGACAGCTTCCTGGTCTGCTATCGAAAAACAAGAAAATGAAAAAAATGTGCGTGATCCCGAAGTCTGCAGTGGCTTTCACTTCGCGGCAGTCGAGTTGTGGAATTAAAATACAAATATCCTGGTTGAGGCCTTGGATGGGGGCTGTAAAGCCTGTGGGGCAGCTATACGGCTCTCCAACTGCATTAACGAGACAATGTCTGGCCTAGGATCGCTACTGTACATATGTTGTTCAAACTCCGAGAGTGGAGAGACGAATATATTTGTGGAACAAATAAGACCCGCCGGTAACACCGGAACCATGCGTCTTTGATGAAAACTGACGAAGTTTGCTGTTGAATTCACATTTTACTGTATATAGAAACCAAACAAGAGAACATATGAAGAATAGGAATCAATTGTCTTTTCTTCAGGATTATTGCGTTAAAGAAAAAACAAACGGACTCTAGCTCACTGCAACACAGAACGCCAACGCTACAAAATAGTCCAAAATAAAGATTCATAGCTCCAAAATCTCATCAAACCTTGATTTACCTCATTCCTTGGTATATGTTGTACTCTTTCTGTGCCGGCGATATCGAGCCCATAAAAAGAATCGAAAACAAGCTTGATCTCGACTGCATACTTCGAACACGATGGGCGCTATTTTGTATCTCGTGCCAGTCCCCACCACACAAATTCTATATCCTGACTGCGATCTCAAAACCATGTCCACCTTTCACGGAAGTTTGTGAGGAAACAAGCACCGTAACCCCCGACTTTCTTTTCAGTTATTTGCTAAGAACAGTCTAATAAAGAACATATTTGAAAAACAAAAAAAGTTTGATTGTAGAACATGACTTTTTTTGGGAAAATGGTTCCGTACTTGGTGTATTTGGGCCAAGGCGAGGACTTCAAGCTAACCACGGATCGTTCCCGAAAAAGTGCAATATCTCCACAGCTAGGCAATAAAAAACGGCTTAAATCAGGCAATCCCGCTTATTTGAATAAAAGAAGCTTTATTTTCAAGATAAAATTTCGTGTGTTTCAAGCAACAAAGACTTAATTCTGTATGAAGGTGATTCGAGTTTTTAACGTGCAACCGGTAAAAATAATCCAGTTTAGAGAGCCTGCTGACGCGTAAACAAGCACGGTGACTACATATTTTTATTGCACTTTTTTACTGTTCATGTCATGAATATTGATTATGCCAAGTTTCAAAAAAAGGTTGATACCTTAAAAACTTTCCACTCCCCAAATTTCATAAGCAAACGGCTCCCTGTTTTCTGGACGGAATCCTGTTTTTCACTTAGATATATAAAATTGTAATTGTAATTATAGTAGAAATTAGTGTGGCGTTGTTTATCAAAATTAGTGAACACCTACACGAACAAAACTCGCAGATTCAAGCCAATAATAAATAAGCAACTGGTATGTTATGCCCGATTTATATGTTTCTCTTAAGAGAGCTTGATACATTTCCTTCAATTCAAGTAGTTAATAAAGAGTACCTGCTCAGTTTATAAAGCAGTAGACAATAAGCTCTTAATGACTGGTCCGAGAGAAACAGTTAATTTGTTTCCCCAGTATCCGCCTCGGGAAACATCGAGATTCGAGGGAAACAAAATTAACTGTTTCCCAAGGGACAAGTCTTTAAGTGATTTGTTATACAGCAGGAAATCCTCGCTGTAACAACGGTCGACAATCGCGGGTAACAGTGCACTGTTACCCACTGACGTCATAGAATTTTGGCGGGTAACAGTTTCATTGTTAGATGTCATGTGACCTCGAAGTAACCAATGAGAGCGAGCGCTGTTGGGAAAAAATTTCCAGCTATATAACAATTATAATTAGTGGATTCATTTCGTTTGTGGCGTGTTTTCTTGCTTTTTCTGGCAAATGACCATCTCCCGTCAGCGAACACTTTCTCCTGAACCAAAGGTGGTGGGTCAACAGAGAGTTGACAGTACACTCATTATCTTTTTAGACACAGGATCTTGTTACATATCACATGACGTCAAGCTTAGAGATCCAGGGATCGTGTATCGACAACAATCATTCACACTTCTTGCTTGTGGACGATGGCACTGAAGGAAAATACGGAGGAGAGATCGCATTCCGTGCAAGGCTTCAAAACTGCTTGGCAAATAAAGAGATTTCCAAAAGTAATTATCTAAAAGGTTCAGTTTTTTTCTAATAGTCTTTAACGCAATCGAAGTGGAACGTCACCCCGAAACAGTCGTTTGGATAGGTTTTTTATAATGCCTGGTGGTCGTTTTCCTTTAGTTCAATATAGTGTTCTCTCACAAGCCCATGAAAGCAATTGGGAGCTTCTACCGCGTACATGAATTTGAGACTCATTTTGGGGTTATTGTTTCTAACTTTCGCCCCCTCAATGAGAACGAGACTCAATCCCTCTTTCAAACGTCTGTCAAGAATTCGTGTATGCTGCAAAGGCCCACGTCACTTGTTGCCAGCTGCCGAGATGGTTTGCTTCCTCTCATATTACAGGGATTGTGAATACATTGTTGTAAACGTCTACGTTGCTGATGGATAACTAAGAAGATGGAGCTGCATTTGGAAGAGCTGCCCCACTGATACGCGAATTTTGCCGAAGGAAGGGGGAAAGGCCTGAAGTTAGCGACTACTACTACTACCATTACCACTTTCTTTTTTTTATTTTCCCTTTTTTAGAAGAATAACTACGTCCTTTCTCTTTTTAAAACTGCAGGATACAACTATTTAGATGAAAATTCTCAGAACGACAGGCCAAATGGTATTCCTGTGGTATTGGTTGTCCTTGAGGGAGGTCCGAACACTATTCGCACAGTGTTAGAGTCAGTTACAAGCACTCCTGCCGTGCCTGTCGTCATTGCGGATGGTAGTGGCAGAGCTGCTGATATTTTAGCTTATGCTTACTCACTGTTTATTGAACATGAAGGGTTCGTATTCGTTCTCATAATGTTTTTCTTTTTATGTCTAGAAGGTATGGCAGTTGCGTTAACAGGTCACTGTTGGACTGTACATTTACTCAAACCAAATTTTTGTGTTATCAAAATTTTTCTTAAGCTTGGATATACCTTGAAATCTTGCCACTAAAGATTTGGTGGCAATCATGTTTTCAGAATCTTAACACTATGAGTTTCTTTGAGGGAAGAATCATCTAAAAGCTCTTGCAAAAAGGCAAAACACATTTTAACACTTTACATGGTTTTGCTATGTTGACAGGTTTGATATGAAGCACTTTCGTCAGGTTGCAGAGCACGAAATACTTGAATTGAGAATTAAAAAAGCCTTCCCTGGTCACTCTGAAAGGGAATGGTCTGAGTGTTACTCCAATGTACTTGAATGTGTGAAGAAAAGTCAGTATGTAAGTTTAGAAAACGAGTAATTTAATTTTTTTTGCCTTTTTTGTGCATCTCATATAAATGTAATGATTTGTGCTGGTATTCCAGCCCAGATTAGTGTTACAGTTATTAAGCTTTTTCAGAGAAAGTTGACATTTAAGAGAAAAGTATAAAAAGACGAATTTTGTCAGTCCCACTTGTTTAATTAGCTGATAAACGTCCCTCCTACAGATCACAATATGCCATATGGACGACGATGGTATCGACATCGACAAGTCGATTTTAAAAGCTATTTTGAAAGGTTTGAAAGCACTTTTTTAAGCAGTTATTTACAGTGTATGGCAGTAGGCAGGCTATTCCATTTTCAAATATACGGTAATACAAATGGCATTAAATGCTGTTGTCTATAATCATCTTAGATGCAATGTAGTCTGATGAAGTGTAGACTGATGTGTTGTTATTTAAATACATAACAAAGGGGAACAAGTTATAAAATCCGCAGCGCCGCTTATCGCCAGCGCAAAATCGTTAATTTTGTAAATTTCGTAGCAGAGTTCAATCCTGGACATAAGTGAGACGTTTGCCCTATCATTTTCTTCGTGGTCATTAGCTAGATAAGGTAATAAAAGAACCCCTGAAAAAAAATTAATTCACTGTCCTACAGTTATTTCAGTGTTGAAAGAAAAACATAGATGAGGCTATAATACGCACGTTTGCATTTGCAGCGCAAATTGCCTTGCCTTCATACCAGCTTGATTTGGCCTTGACGTGGAACCGAGCTGATATTGCTAGAACTGAGATCTTTACTAAAGACCGAAAGTGGAAGGTATGGGTGTAATCGTGCAAGTTGACAGTTGTTGCATTACATTTTTGTACTTGACCAGGTGAGCGCTCAGTAATTATACTTGATAGGGAACCGAAAAGCACAGTGGGAGGCTTAGATACAAACGTAAGCTCGGTAATTAAAGTTTATTTTGTAGTTGACAAGGACCGAAGGAATCAAGCGTTAGACTTGTCTCCTTGAAAATCAAAACAAGAAATGCAAGTTAATCTTACAGCTAAAATAGAGTACTTTTTGCCCAAAATTTCGGTCAGTCAGAACTGAATTTTAATCAGAGCTGCGAAATGCTGATGAAGGTTAGTTTTGTCACGAGTCCAATCTGAGTATCGAGAAGTAAAATTAATCCCTCTTTAGCTGATCCCCAGGAAGAGACGGAACTTTTCTCTTGGTGGTGACAGTAACTTTCAAGCAGAGCAAATAAAGAAAAGTTACAAACACCTGTACAAATGTAAGAAAATAGCGGAAAACTATTAATAGACTTCAATAACCGTCTTTCAGGGTAAGCTTTACAGTCCAAATTAAACCAAAGAATGGTGGCCGCTAGCCAAAATGACCTAGAACAATTACAAATTGGCAATATACGTTCTTCCGCGTAAGATTTAGTTAAGGTCTTGTTTTGGCAATGTCAAACATAAAGATGGGCTCTTACCACTCGTTTTATCAGTGAACTGATGTCCATACCATTTTTTAAAGAGAATTTTTCTTTAACTTTGTTTTCGTCGAAAGGTGTCTGAAGTCCCTCCGGAATTTGAGCTAGATTAGTTACATCTGGAACATCACAATGGCAGCGTTTCAGTCATGTGGAACCTTATATAAACAAATATCATTTTTCATCAAACCGTTCAATTCAAAGAAACGAGGGTTCTAGAGCCAATCTTTTATTTTTGAAAGAATTTTGCTAACTAAATCATCAGGATCTTTTCTTTTTTGGTTTTGAATAATCATAAGGCAAAAAGATGTTTTTCATGGTTATTATTTGAGGTTTGAACCGTAACCTGCGACCTCGGCTCGGCAGGTCGTCCCTTAGCTTATCCAGTTACGACAGTTAGGTTAACAGGGCGGTTGGGAAAATTTAGCGCAGTGATATATTTCCTCCTATGTTGATAGCCCAACCGAAAAAAAAAACATATATACAAAATTATTGTTGCTGCTTCAAGAGCAAAATTTCGCAAATGCAAAGTACTCTCCATGACGTCTCCAATAGTGGGCTGTTATTTATCTGGCACTCGATAAGTTTGTTTTGACAAATACTTGCTCCGATAGCCGGACAAATTGTTAAATGCTAAAATTCCATCTTCAGGCTAATTCACTAAAATGGAAGCCCAGTCTTTCAGCGTGTGGAATACAAGTGACGTCCAGTTTTGATGGAACATAGTTAAATCATATCGATCTCTTAGTTAAATTAAGGTTTCATTCTAGTTTATCTTGATCATTTGTTTTGTGCTGGCTTATCTAACAGATGGAGACCTTGGAAGATAAGATGGAGGACGCTTTAATCACCAATCGTGTGGAATTTGTAGATCTTCTTTTAGAAGAAGGTGTCAGTATGAGGAAGTTCCTGACTACAGATCGGTTAAATATCCTTTTCAAGGCAGTAACTGTAAGTACAACACATGACGACGTAAGACCAACTTAGATATTCGTACATCATACAAGACTAGATTGTATAGCAATCGGTTTATTTCTCTCATTAATTCCAAATCATTGCTGTTCAGGTACGAAGCGCGAGACCATAGCGCCCAAATGGCATATCACTTTCCCGTTTTCACGTTACTATTGGCCAGTGCTTATGTCAGTCGTACAGGGATGGGTTGGTGGTTACCACAAAAGGAAGTGCAGTCGAGAAAACTTGGGGAAAGAAGCGTTTGAATCTGCTTTCGGAAACGCTCTAACACAACACTTCAATACAACAACAATGTATTTATTTAAAGAAATATAAAGTTTACAATACTTCATGTCCTGCAAATAGCTATAATGCTAATCTAGGCAGGACAAGACTTTAAATAAAAGCGTTATTAAATTACATAAAAAAAGGAAAAGAAAAGAAATACGAAAACATACAGAAAGAAACACCTTACATATAAATTCAAGTACAAGGGATTTTGTTATTTGAAAAAGACTAAAATTACAACTGGAGGTATATACAACATATCAGGCTAACTTCACAAAATATGCTATTAAATAATTAACATTCAAATAATTATCTTCATTACCTAGAACATTAAGGAGTAGTGTTTTAATTTTTTTAAGAAAATTAGATACGTTGAGAGTCTTAACAGAAAGTGGAATAGAATTCCAAATAGACACACCAATTCTAGTAAAAGATTTTTTCATTTTTTCAGTTCTAGAGAATCTGACAGAGAAACATTCTTTTGCAGATAATCGCGTATTATAATGATGTTTTGTATTGATTTTCGCAAACTTATCGAGAAGACTTTTAGGAGCTGTCTTAGCATGAACGTCATAAATTAAATAGCTTAACTGTTGAAAGACCAAAGACTGTAAAGGAAGGCAGTTCTTGTCTATAAACTTTATCAGTCTACGATATAAAATTTTCTCAAATAAACGATTATAAATTGATAACAAAGAGATTGGCCGCTAGTTTTCAGGTAACGTCTCGTCTTCACCCTTATACACTGGAATTACTTTTGCATATTTAGGTTTTGCAGGATAAACCCCAGTTAGTACAGACTGGTTAAAAATTTCGGTTAATGGTATGGATATGACTGATTTAGCAAGTTTTAACAGTTTAACAGGGGTAGAATAAAGCCCCAGGGCTTTATTGTATGGCAACAAGCTAATTTCAGTTTCAATTTCTTGTGGTATAATTGGATCAAAATAAAAACTGTTCTGTAAAGGCGGATCAAGATAATCAGAAAAGGTAGTGTTAACTTCAGGAAGATCGGTTGCAAGTTGATGCCCTATTGATGAGAAGTATTTGTTGAGTGTGTTACCAATCGTTTTAGGATCATCTGATAAAACGCTATGCTCGTTAGAACGAATGAAGTTAATTCTCTTTGATTTTTTCCTTTTCTTCACATCTCCTAATATTTCGTTAATACCTTTCATGTCGATCGTGTATTTTTTATGTTAGAGTCGAAAAACATTTGATAGAGACGTTGTTTACTCAATCGAATAAGGGTTGTTAACTTATTTCTATATATTTTATATTTTGGCCAGTTTGATTCAAAGAACAATTTATTCTTCACTTTTATAGATTTCGTTAGTCCAGCAGTTAGCCAAGGTTTAGTTAGCATTTTTAGTTTTCTCACTGAAGCATCCTTGAGAGGTGCATGTTTATTAACTACATGATTTATGGTTTTATAAAGGTGAGAGAATGACTTGTTTACGTCGCAGTTACCAGAAAGCTCCTCCCAATTAATTGCACTTAGGTCATTCATGAATTCATTAGCATTAAAGCTGGAATAATCCCTAAATTTAGTCTTTTTTGTATGCGGTAATTTTTGCTTGTTTACATTGACAATACAGATTTGTGAAAAATGATCGGTTGTATCGGTGACGATATTGCCACTAGAAATATTATTCGTCAGGTTATTTGTGAATATATTGTCAATTAAAGTCGCTGAGGGCCCATACACTCGTGTTGGTTTATCAATTGTAGGAAGCATAGAAAAACTTTGCATACACTGAAGCAGTGTCTGGCTGTATTTACAGTTTTCATATTTTAGCAAGTCTATATTGAAATCTCCCATGAGATATATATTATTATTATGATTACTGAAATACTCGAGGGAATCCGAAATATAGTCAAGAAATTGATCTGCATTATTATGTTGTCGGTAAACAATGCCACAGATATTTTTCTTGTGATTTGGTTGTAAAATTTCAATCCACAAGGCTTGATAAGAGGAATTAGTAGAGCGTTCTAAGACTCGATATTTATGGTTTTCATTAATAAAAAGACCAACACCACCGGTAGACAACGGGGTTTTAACAAATTCAGAGCAATAGCCAGGTAGTTGTGGTATAAAATCAATAGATTCGCCTTCGCATAATCGCGTTTCTGTAACACCTAATACCGTGAAATTATGTTTTACCTCACTGAGTACGTGACACTGAAAATGTTCAATATTTTTTCTTAAGCTTCTTATATTAGTGTGAAGAATAGAGAAATCGGATACGACATCCCTATTTGTGGTATTTTCAAACTTCACGGAGAAGCTATGAGGCGAATACTAGCTCGAACGAATTTTACTCGTTGTCATTAAGTTAGCATCAGGATCAATCGTTTTACCTACGGAATCGTTCTGTAAAAGACCAAGATCATACAAGCTATTAAATGAATGGATCGATTTCCTGGAGGCTAGATTAGTGTCCAGTAAAGCGTTATACTGCGGGTGGGCATTTTTCAGATCTTTACAGTTATAATATGGCAATTCCATCAACAGCAATTTGTTTTCTTTAGCGAGATTTTTCTTCTCTTTGTGCGAAGCCATTTCCACTAACTGTATCACATCATTAAGATTATGAACAAATAACAATTAAGACACTTATCTCCTTAATCCTGAGTTGGGTTACTGACCAAGCTTTGCTTCAGATTGTCAAGATCGGCCATGCGTTTTAATTTGAAGACCTGAGAGCTACTAGATTAACGAGCCAGAATCTCAGAGTTCTTCACCCAGACGTACTGGAATTGATGTGTAGATTTCAATTTGTTTGCCTCGCTAAGAAGTTGCTGTAATCTCGGGATCAGGTGTTCATGAATTCGGATATTTTCCGAATTTAATCAGTCCGTTCTCGTCAAATGCCAAACCCTTCAAGTGGCTGTGCAGCCGTCTCGTGACATATTGAAACTGATATTATACACCTCCACCAATGACTTAATTAGAAAAAATTCTCCTAAGGGCCTTGGACCTCATAAACCTAGTAGTCTCAGCTGGTAGTCTAAACGGAAGTCCACGTAATGAAGTAGATGCTACTTTTTCCTTAGAGGTGTGATCAACGGCCACTTGCCAGAAACCAGAGGCTAGATCTATTGTAGAAAATCATATCGAGTCGCTAAAAATCTCATTAGCTTGAGAAAGGGTAAAGGATCCTTCACTGTTGCTGCCATTCGGTTAACGGAAATAAAGACATAAGTTTTGACTACTGACCACCGAGGAAGACCAAGAGCCTTTGTATTTTTTCACCCTCCCCTGCTGGAGTTGTTATATTAACGTCCCTTTCAATTTCATCCTGCTTGTATGTAGAGCCGCTGTCCGGTCGAGGAGCCATTACTCGTCTTAACTTAGTAGGGACCTTACAAAAGTACGACGGCCACGGCGACAGCAAGGTCAAAAAGCAATAGGTTTAGTTGGCAAAACATCGACTCTGCATGTGCATCACACTTTTTTGTACATTTCTTTGCCGTCCCTGCACGACTACGACGTGAAATGACCAAATTTTAAGTTGTTTTGAGGACGGGACAGGCAAGGCGATAAATTCTACCATCCCTGTCTGAACTCGGGGGCGGACCCCGTCTCTTCAGCTCCAACAAAAATTCCCTTCTTTTAAGTAACTGGGCGACTTGGGATAATCTTGAAATGGTTTGAAAGGATGCGGAGTCTATTTTTCAGCGAGGTTTTCATGGACGTCGCCGTTGCCTGATCGTAAGGTCCCTTGTTTCACCGCTGTACCGTGGTCCTTATCTTGAGGAGAGAAGACATGTTAGCAATTATAGAGCAACTCCCTAGCTATTAGCTCTAGCTTTGTCAGGAGGACTATCACTATCTGCCTCACAAAGCTCAACAGAAACAACACTAAAACGGGCTTAAGGTGGCTCCGTAATTAGTACAAGAGCATTTAGCTGTGACAAATTTTCCGTCATAACTTTTTCGATTTAAACGCGATGGCTGCGAAACTTTGCAAAGAACAACAGATATCATTCGGCAATAATACGAAATATTCCGATTTCATTGATGGTAAATATTTCTTGAGAAATGAGCGCTTAACGGGACCCTAATGTTCAAAGAAAATCGCGTCCAGTAAAAAATTTTGCTGATATTTTTTACTGAAATTTCTGGCATCGGCTTTAATTGATATAATAAATATGCCATAGGAATTTCAGAAAAATTGCATTGCATTGCAATACATCAAAATGTATGTAGCACGAGTTTGAACCAAAACTACCAAGGGATATTTTAAAAATGTCGAGGAACAAGTCATTCGACGTCAGAGCAAAGTTTGGAGCAATTTATAGTGCTTCTAAAACTGAAAACTATCTTTTAAAGAATAGCACGATAGGCAATCGCTTCTGTTTTCAGAATTAGCAAACACTGAATTTACTTGTCCCGAAAAGTCAAACCTGTGTCTCCTTTTTCCTGATAGTAATTTATTTTTGAAACTCCAAAACAATTTCACAGCTGAATTTTGAGCGACTTTTAGTTACGGACTTCTGCTCCAACGATTTTTCTGAAATTCCTCTGGCATATTTATTATATCAATTAAAGCCGATACCAGAAATTTCAGTAAAAAATATCAGCAAAATTTTTTACTAGACGCGATTTTCTTTGAACATTAGGGTCCCGTTAAGCGCTAATTTCTCAAGAAATATTCACCATCAATGAAATCGGAATATTTCGTATTATTGCCGAATGATATCTGTTGTTCTTTGCAAAGTTTCGCAGCCATCGCGTTAAAATCCAAAAAGTTATGACGGAAAATTTGTCACAGTTAAATGCTCTTGTATTAATTACGGAGCCACCTTAAACAAATCAACCACAGAGTCGGTGGCTGAGTTACACGTTTAAAACATGTAGGGGACTACTTTAAACAATCCACGTAAACAACCACTAGCGTCCTTCCGACTAAAATACCTTCCTTTCCAAATATTAATTGAGTCAGGTTTGGTGAACATAAGCTAACCAAATACGGAAGAAATTACTAAATTTTATTTAAATGCAGTAGTGGAGTAATTGAGCTCTTCTAATAATTAATCTCTAATAATTCCAAATAGTTTAGCGTTTCGTTCCAACGCAGCTACGCAGCCTCAGTAAAAATTAAACCCTGTATGATCTTAAACGTTGAATTCTCTGAACATTCCAATCGTCTTACTGTGTTTCCGCTCTAGGGGCAGGGATTACCATCGAGGGTCGTTCTTGAAGAACTCATTGGAAAAGACAAGGTAACAGACTTAGTGTTTCAACATAGACCTTAATATATATTTAAGATTAACTCTGGCATTAATTAATATAATAAACTGTCACTTGTATAAGAGAATGCTATTCGTTGCAGATTGACGGAGACTTCAACTTTAAAGATGTAATAGACGCCTTATGGCCACATTTATGGGGTACTCACCAGGAAGACGATAACAAGTATCTTGTGGTAGGAGCTCAACTCCTGCAATGATTCGTTCAATAGACAATAAAATTCAGTTCTCTAAATCTTAGTGCAAATAAAGTATACGTAAGTTCTGCAATTACATAAACTGTACAATAAAATTACAAAGAGGAAACAACGAATTCCAGTCAAAGTTACGAGCCTTTCTGTAAACTCCAGGTCATTATAAGGTTTTTCGCCCATCTTTCGGCCATTAGGGAGCTTAAGCAACGACGACGGCGACGTTTACGAGAACGTCAAAAAACCAGTAGGTTTAACCACAACTTTGCACGTGCATCACGCTTTTTGATAATTTTTTTGTCGTCACTGAACAACTAAGACGTGAAAGTGCCCACTTCCACGTTTTTAGGAGGGCGAAACTGTACAACATAACGACTTTCTTTCCGTTTCCTGGATTTCGAAGTGAGCGAGATGGAATAAGCGCGATAAATTTTGAAGCAGCGCGAATGCACTTTAAAGTGACGTTTTCGTAGCCATCGTCGTCATTGTTGCCTGAGCTCCTAATTTTTTGAGCGCGCGCAGGAATTTGACGCGGAGTAAAATTCGTCACGTCGTTTACAAAGTTTGATTGGTCAGTTAGCTTTTCTTCTCTTTCCAAATATAGTACTTGAGAACTATGAATATTCACGAGCACATGTTAGAGTTACATGTTTCAAGCCCTTATGAGTTTCTAGTTTCTCTTAGCTAACTAGAGCAGCACAGGACCCCCACCATCTGTGAAACGAAACTAAGAACACTACCCCCGACCCCGAGTGGGTGTTTTACGAACTCCCGAGAGAAAAGCCCGTAACCACCTCTCCCATAACCATCCCGTTACAACTAACTGCCCATGGCTCTCCAAGATGTCGAAATACTTGTGAAACTGTGCATGGAAAATCCCACGCCTCTTCCTTCATAGAGACGAAACACTACCCTCAAGAGTACAACGAAAAATAATTTCAATATTTCCCGACAAAGCCAACAAGGGATCAATCATTGTATATTCTATTTATCGTATACTCAGTCTAAAGGGCTTTAATGTTTTGCCATTTTGCAATCAAATCATTGATATGTACGGTTCAGTTTATAAGAAAGTTCCAATGCTAAGATGCTTGTCAAATGAACCTTGTTTAATTTTCGAGTCTTCTAAGTTTTGTGGTAGAGAAGGAGGTAATTAATTCGCCTCTTTTTGGAGAAAATGGATTGCGTTTTCACTTTAATTATTTTTTTTCCCAAGACATTGGGAATGTTCATAGAAGACGACCCTTACGAAGCATTGCTTCTGTGGTCTGTACTCAGCAACATGCAGAAAATGGCGCTTTTCATGTGGGAGCGAGGGGAAAAGAATCTGGCGCGTGCTCTCATAGCAGGAAAGGTGTACAAGCTGATGGCGAGGTTGACACGCCACGATGACGCAAAGGCGGATGTCACTGACGAGCTCACAGCGAATTTCGAGTAAGTGTTGCGAATGTAACCTCGACATTTAGAGTCCGCTGATAACTTGTTTTACTATATGGCTGAATCCTTCGCGGGAAAAATGAAGTGAATCCTGCGTTCCGATTAGCTACCCGAGCGGGGGTCATCTATAATTATAATAATAATAACAATAATAATTGAGGCATTCTCTAATGTTTTCGATCTGTAAATCTGTGTCAACAATGTCTAGCTGTCTTCTTCTGGATCTTGAGCCTGTCAAGCATAGTATCGCAGAGAGTACTATGGCGAAAGAGACTTTTGTTCTTATCTAGGAAATTGCGGTTTAGTAACTTTCTCCCCTCTTATTTGTGATCAGCTCCGCAAGTCTGTTGTGGTACTTAACACACTCATCCGCCATTCCACCTGTGGTCAAGAAAACTAGGGGAGTGAACGTTCCCTGTTCGATCTCCATTACTATTTCCGCATACTGCCTCTTCTTCTCGTTCTCATGCTTCTTGTAGATCTGCTTAGGAGTCAAGTCTCTGTAAGAGTTTGCATTAGGGTGACACACCCGAACATCGAAGAGGGCAGATCTCTGTCTCTCTCAAAAGCCTCGAGCATGAATATCCAAACGGGCATCAGGGGCTTTGTTAGCGCCATGATTTAATGTCTCCCCAGTGACCTCCCGAAGGACCGGCTCTACTTCCACATCATTACAAACCGTCCTTAGCATCTCTGCTTCCAAGTCGCGCAGTTCGTTATGGCGCTGGATAACGAACCCACCGCGCTGGCAGACCATTGCGGGATCCACGCTAAATCGAACACCGCATGCGCAGGTCATGGGTGTGTCCGTTATTTCCCAGCCGTACCGTAACTTATTATGATAATGATAATAATAATAATAATAATAATAATAATAATAATAATAATAATAAATTCGGATTTATATATTTACCCTCGGCAGTATTTAAAGCACTTATGCTAGTGGGATCGAGCAGATGACTGAAACAAATAATTCAAATCGAACTTAACAGGGTGAAGCATCCCTGGCCGGAGGCAAACCAGCTGGCTATTTACAAGCGTGGCCAAGGATTTGAACTCGGAACTACCGAGAACAAATCCAGCTGGCGGTCAGGGCGGGACTTGAACTCGGGGCCTCTGAATTACAAGTCGAGAGCTCTAACCGCTCGGCCACTCTGCAATATAACACATATGTCTTAGATGCGTATACTGACCACATTTGTAAAGCCTGGACGGTGACAGCCATATAAGTTTATCAAGACTCTAGATTTGCATTAATATTCAATTATTTAGTTTTTAATCAATAAAAAACGACAAACTTTCGATTAAATTATCTTTGAAAACAGCCTGGTTATCCCAAATTTCATTTTTTCCTTTGTATGCGATTTACTAATTCTTATATGATTAAGATCTTCTTTTCACTTTGGAAGCAAATAACTATCTGCCTCCAGCTAAAAGTTTCCTAGTAACTGGCAGCTGCTTTTTTTCTTGTCAGGGAGTTTAAGCGACTGTCTGTGGCCTTCTTAGATCAGTGCTTTCGAACTAATAAAGATCGCACCAAGCAATTGCTCATTTACGAATTGAAGAACTGGGGTGGGCAGAACTGCCTGTCACTCGCTTACGCCATCGAACACGAGGAATTTATGGCTCATGTTAGTTGCCAGAGTGTTCTCACCGAAATATGGACGGGATATATGAAGACTTCACAGAATTCCAGCCTTAAGGTCAGAAATTTCCTTTTTACAACGTTCTTGACAGCGTTTAGAACGGCTCAAGGTGGATAAGCTTGTTGTGTTTTTACATAGAAAGACTAATCGTTTCCGACGCAGCGAATAAAACTTGAAATGTAGCCTTCCTTTTCGTTTGGATTAAATCAATACGGAGCTTTAGCAACGACGACGGTGACGGCAACGAGAACATAAAAAAAATCAATAATAAACTTAGATAAGCAAACCAATGAGACATGCGTCATGCTTTTTGTACACTTCTTTGCCGTCACTGCTCGACTGTAACGTTATATCACCTTTGTCACGTTTTACTGAGGACGTATTAAGGACCTTACGATCCCACAACGGTGACGTCTATATATGAAAACGTCGCTGGAAAATAGAATTTGCATCCTTTCACTTTTTTTCCCGATTATTCCGAGGGGCTCACTTACTTAAAAGATCAGAAGGGAATTTAGGTTGGAGCTGAGGAGAAAGACCGCGCCCAAGTTCAGACAGAAATTGTAGAATTTATCGCCTTGCCGTTCCCGTTCCCAAGTAAACTCAAAATTTGGTCATTTCACGTCTTAGTTATGCAGGAACTGCAAAGAAATGTACACTAAAAGCGTGATGCACGTGCAGAGTTGTTGTTTTGCTCATTAAACTTAGTATTGCTTTTTTGACGTTCCTGTTGCCGTTGCCGTCGTTGTTTCGTAATTAGGGACCTTACGATCCGAAAACGGCGACGTCCATGAAAACGTCGCTGAAAAATAGACTTCGCATCCTTTAAAACTTTTCCGCGATTATCCCAATTCGCCCTGTTACTTAAAACAAGGGAATTTTAGTTGGAGCTGAAGAGACGGGATCACGCCCGAATTCAGACAGGGATGGTAGAATTTATCGCCTTGCCGTTCCCGTTCTCAAGTAAACTTAAACTTTGGTCATTTCACGTCGTAGTAAAGTAAGTAAGTAAGAGACTTTATTTTATGAGGGTGACACGTAACAGTAACTGAACATTACTGATCTACTTATGGCGCTCTAAAAATATAAAAATACAATTTATAAAAACTACATAATCAATAAATTCTAATTTACAATAAAAATATTTCTAGAATTCGATAAAAATAAAAATGAAAAACTATTAAAAACGAAGAGCATCCTATATCCATCTATCGACTTCTGAGAATTTAAAAGTATTTTCCATAAGGATTTCAAAGACTTCTTTGTCTTTAGTGATCGGGGTAGATTGTTCCAGCCCTTTACAGTTCTTACAGCAAAGGTGCGTCCTCCCTCCGAGATGTTCCTGTGAAGAGGGCACAATAAGTTCACATTACAATTTCTCGTGTTTCTTGAGTGAACATTATTCGGAGTTTTTTCTTAGAGATGCGCTTTAATAGTCGGGTAACTGACTACCATTTATCCTTTTAAAGGCCAGTTCACAACGTTTAATATACGCTTCATTATAAAAGGGGATCCAGCTAAGGTTGTTAAATAATATTACTGTTTTTCGACTTGTGCGATGTACTTCAAGAGTAATACGTGCGGCCCGTTTCTGCATACGGAGAACTCTCTCAAGTACCTCTTTGTTGCACGAAGTCCATATATACATGTACTGTGCTTGCATACATCATAAGAGGTTTAATTACTGCGTTAAAATAGCTTATCCTCTGGTTTTTCTTTAAGTAGGGGCTAATATGGCGTAAAAGGCTGAGTCGCTTCGAAAGTTTGTTGCAGAGTTTATCGACTTGCACTACGTAAGTTAGATCTTCATCAATGATCATACCAAGAAGTTTATGGTTTGCGACTTGTTCAATTTCTGCGTTATCCGTTTTTACTCCCATGCGCTTTCGTAGACGCTTCCCCGTTACCAACAAAGCTTTAGTTTCTTGCATATTCATATACATTTTGGTCTCTCTAGCCCATCTCCCTACTTCACTCAGCTCCTGTGACAAAGATTGATTTAGTAATGGCAGGGTTTTCCAGTTTGAACTCAACGATAAGGTGGCGTCATCTGCATAAATGTCCATAGTTGACTTTTGGACGTGGAGGGGTACATCGTTGACGAACAAAAGGAAGAGCACCGGACCTAGGATTGACCCTTGGGGAACACCTTACTTTATCGTCAACTGTTTAGACGTAGTTTTCCCTAACGAAATAAACTGCTTCCTCTCAGACAAGTAGGATTTGAACCAGGCAACAGAGGAAGGGGTAGCACCGTAGATAGACAACTTTTTTAGAAGAAGTTCATGATCAATCACATCAAAAGCTTTTCGAAAATCTATAAAAACCAGAAGCCGTCACTTCGTCATTGTCCATCTTGTTTAGAATCTGATCCTTGAGTCTGATCACGGCTGTTTCAGTTGAGTGTCCTGACCTAAAGGCTGATTGCAGCTGGTATAATAAGTAATTATCGCGTAAGAAAACAGATAGAGACCTGGCCACGTTCTTTTCGAGAATTTTCAAAAGGATAGGTAAAACCGATATGGGGCGATAATTGTTGATATCATTTCGTGCTCCTCCTTTGTGCAGTGGTGCGACTTTAGCTATTTTCCGGTGCAATTTTCTCGAAAACGTACGCTTAGGCCATCGTACCCAGACGCCTTGTAGTTGTGGAGGGACAGCAAAAGAAATTTACAAAAAAGCGTAATGCACGTGCAGAGTTGTTGTTTTGCTCATTACACCTATTGCTTTTTTGACGTTCTCCTTGCCGTCGCCGTCGTAGTTTCGTAAGGTCCCTATTAGGGAGCTTAAGCAACTACGACGACGACGACAACTTCAAAAAACAATAGGTTTAATGATCAAAACAACAGCTCTGCACGTGCATCACGCTTTTTAGCATGAGAAGACACACAGGGCTTGCACTGTAAGTATCCCGGAGAGCTCCATACAATTCCTTATAATTTTGTTATAAGGAATTGTATGGAGCTTTCGAGGAGACTTTTCTCAATTAGATAGATAGATAGATAGATAGATAGATAGATAGATAGATAGATAGATAGATAGATAGATAGATAGATAGATAGATAGATAGATAGATAGATATATTGTCTTAATACCTTGCAGCCATAGGCTGAATTACGAAAGACATTACAATAAAAGGACATTACAATAAAGACATTACAATAAAAAAAAGTATATAAAATATAACAATAAAAAGGTAAAAAGTATAAAATTGCTACTATAACTAACTAATTAAACACTACTAAGCGCAGAAAACGTGACTAAAAATGAAAGATTTTTTGCATCGATTGGTCTTGCACAAAGGTAAGGCAAAGTTCCGATTCCTCCTTAGAAAGTAATTTCTTTTCCAATTAGTAATTTCAAAGTTTAAAGTAATTTCTTTTCCAATTAGCTTAGGCGCGGCGGATTTTGTCACCTATGATCAGCGCGAGGTGTTTTTCCCGACACCCTTCTGTCAGGAAAATGTCATCATATGAAAGCAAAACAGACACGATCGCGTCGGCAGGCCGAAGCCGGCAAAAATAAAAGGCTTTTCTTCTTCCATTTCAGAGGTCAGTTTTGTTTCGATCTGGTCAAAAATCAGGTTTTTAGGTTGTAGGTAATAAAATATTGTCTTATTCTGTTCTCAAGGACCTTTAGAAAACGAGACAAACGAGATAATTGACTAGAGAAAGAAGCGTGAAAACGCTTTTTTGGAAGAAAATATTTCCGCAGCGATTTTGCGAAATCGCGAAGAGCAATATATTCAGTTTCTTCCAAAGCCGTCATGATTAAGCAGTGTAATGCCATCACAACTAAAAATGAATTTAGTTTGTATGGCAAAAGCTGCGAAAATAGAGATGAAAAAAAATATGGATCGGAAAAATTAATAAAATCACCAAGAAACCGTCTCGCGGGAGCTTTGTTAAACAAACCGTTGGTACGGTTTATTTAACCTAACCTGGAAAAGGAGACGTCTGCACGCAAAATACATTTCATCCTACATGTAGTTGTGATTTCCAGAACGGACCTCGGGAGCCTCATTGCCGTAATATCTTCCACACTACAGAAACCACAGCAGAATCGCCCTGCTCGCGTGCTAACTTTCCGCTCCAATTATGACTATACAGTACCAGTGAAATGTTTCAAAATTTAAAGCGGCCGAAACTTATTTCTATCAGCGCGCAGTTAGTTAGTTAAGCAATAATAATGCACAGCACTGTAAATAACACGGTTCTAGAATATCTGACGGCTTCGCGTTTTGTTTGTCGCTGCATGCGATTTAGTCGCTTATAACCTAACAGAAAATGTAAATGTACCTGAAGAAAATACCGTGTATTACCTTACCTTAACGCTGTGATGTGTGTAAATTTGTCTTTTGCTATGGTTTTAGACAATACGACTTCTCCTGACTATCAATTGTGCGTCAAAACAAGCGCGATAATGAAATAGTCGAAGTGCCATGGTATAGCACTTTTTGACAAAGTTTTAACTGGAAAACTTGTTACCATCTGATGTACACCTGTATAGTCTATGTTTGTAACCTCTGCCTAAAGAATCATTGGGTTACACTGCACCCATTTTGTTAGCTCTACCTAATGAATCACTTGGTTACACTGCACCCATGGGTGTGCCACCTGAAGTGCAGCCTATGTTTGTTAGCTCTACCTAAAGAATCACTGGGTTACACTGCACCCATGGGTGTGCCACCTAAAGTGCAGCCTATGTTTGTTGGCTCTACCTAAAGAATCACTGGGTTACACTGCACCCATGGGTGTGCCACCTAAAGTGCAGCCTATGTTTGTTAGCTCTACCTAAAGAATCACTGGCTTACACTGTACTCACGGACGTTTGCCTCGCGCTCTCTTCAAAGACAAAAAAGCTATAGTCTGTTTGGCCAAAAATCAAGCTTTGTTTCCTCTAAAAATTTGACACCATATTAGGGCCCCGAAAGACGTTAAAAGTTCCTCCATAATAGAAGAGTGTTTTGCCAGAGTTAATAAACGTTTGGCTTACACGAGTTTCAATATAAAGGTGCAAAAACTTATCAGCATGATTATAGCACATAAACATTGTCATCAAACTCCTGGCATGTAGCCTGAATAAGCCAAGCAAATATGAATAAAGCATATAACGAGACATGTTCGTCAAATGCTCTCGTTAAGTAAATTATACTTCACTTTGCGAAAGAAATTGATCGCTTGTATCCGTGTTACGTATCGAAAAAGCGAGGAGTCATCGCATGACATTAGGTAACAGAGGTAATACTCACGAGTTTCACGAATTCCAATTCCACGATTTTTCGCCGAGTAACAAATTTAAAACTTCAATTCTTACCTTACAGTGGTCGGTTCATTTACTTTACATTTGCCAACACTAATAAACATGAACAAAACGATGAAATCCGGCACTCTTCTTTCAGAAGAAGCAAGCCGCATGAAGTAAAATCCACCGATATGCGCTGCATTCTCACTACAAATATAAGCATTTGTCGTGAAGAAAATACGACGAGGAGGAAAAAATGCCAGATCTTCGCCTCGGCAATGTATTCCAGCTACCAAACCGGCGTATCTCCAGAAGGTGGACTCGAAGTGGGACAAACCTTGTGATTTTTTTAGGAGCCCTTTGCGCGCAAACTAATTTATTCTGGCGCGAGATGAAGATTAAGAAAATGTATCTGAAATCTAATACACGACAAGAAAATTTTCGCACTTTCGAGGAGCGCGACATATTAAATGGGATTAAGTAGGATTAGCTGCCCGCAGGGAAAACATCCCTGTGTGGGATGGTACTTCCAGTAAAAAGCCTCTGTGTCCTCTCATGACATTTCTTTGACGTCCACTGCACGACTACGACGTGAAACCTCCGAATGTGACGTTTTATGAAGGACGTGGACATTCTTCCTCTTTTTGATCCTCAATAAAATCCTTAAGAATTCAACTCAAGGAAAAGTCGCCTGCATTTGACATATGGAGCGAGTCCAAATAGACACGATTAAGTTTTAAAGAAGGCAAGTTCATTTTTTAGTGACGTTTTCACTGCCGTCGTCGTCGTCGTTGCTTAAGGTTCCTATTAAAACACATGACGTCGAATTCACTTTCCACTTTTAAACTTTGTTTGTCCCTAAGAAAAATTCACCTACTTGAACATTTTTAGCGAGTTGGAATAATTGCAACAAAGTATGAAAACAGAGAAGTCCTTTAAACAGTGACGTTTTCGCTGCCGTCGCCGTCGTCGTTGCTAAAGCTACCTAATTCTTATGGGAACTCCGCAACAGCAGATACCAGCAGAACTTCGGGTTCTGGTCTCTGTAGACTGCATGAGTCCGCTCCTGAGTATTTTTTGCGTCTGTATTTTATCCCATTAGATCGTATTAGGGCTTCTGATGCCCACCACAGTACTTTCACTTGAGTTTCATCAAGTACCGGAAAAACAAAAGAATCTTGGGAAGGACAATCCATCCTTCAGGCCAGACGTTCCTGAAAATGGAGGGAATGAAGGAAGTGAAGAAGGGTATGTGTGCAGAATCTCTCTTAAAACAATTGAAGCACTTTGCCTATTGAGAAGCGTGAATAATGTTAATGTTGTTGTTGCTTAGTATTTGATTGGAGGAAGTTTCAAGTCTGCGTTTACAGAAAGGAATTATAACAGCATTATGAATAACTATAGTTCTGTATTAATTGTCTCTTAGAAACATTTTCTCAGCGAGTAAATTCGACCCTAACATAGTATGGCGGGAAAAAGAAAAAGGACCCCTGTTGACGGAATTGACCTGGAGGGAAACGTTTACAGCGTTCTACCATGCTCCAGCAACTAAATTTTGGGCCAACGTGGTGAGGGACGACTGTTTTTTGTTTGATTGTTTGTTTGTTTGTGAGATTTTTCTGCCAGTTTAAGATTTTAAATAAAATCCTTGATAAGTTATAGCATTTTTCAAAAGCCATATAATTTATTACATATGAACAAATAAGTTGTCCCCGACAAACGGTACAAAGGATTAGGGAACTTGGTATGTCTAGATTAATACAAGTTATGGTAAAATATTATAAATCGACCACATCTAAGGACTTTGTAGTCCGGTGCTCGATTTACTTAAGTTGGTAGAGCTGACAAGTCTGAAAATCGGGGGATCGTAGTTACAACCCACGGTAGGACAGCTAACAAGGCCCGTATTTAAGAAAAAGAGACTATTATAACATAGCACGCGTGCTTGCCCTATATATGTCCTATTGAGCCGCCATGAACAAAATCTTTATTTACACACGCCCTAGCCTGCGCGCAGACGAAATTAAACTCTGGTTAACTCCGTCTGCGAAACGGCGCCGAAATCCTTGTTCTGGACTTCCAGCTGTGTACCCAGATTTGAGTACGCGCCACGATTGGCCAGTTAAAAAACGCCTTTGTTTTGTTTGTCGTGATCGCCAATCAGGTTGAAGGGAAATTCAAAACGCACTTCCGGTAATTCGTTGAGTCCGTTGGGGGTCCAGAACAAGGATCTCTCCGCTGCTTCGCAGACGGTACTAATCAGAGTTTAGTTATCGTCTGCACGCAGGCTACACACGCCCGTGCGTAAATAAAGATTTTGTTCTTGATGATATGTTCAGCTGTGTTTTTCGACTCTTTTACTAAGTACCCAAAAATCGACGGCAATGATTAAAAAACGTTCTAGACTTTTTTTGGAATTTAGCTTCGTTCTAGCCACTCAAACTCAAACCAATAGCAATAGCGGTGCAGATGTTTCGCAAATAATAGCGTCTGAATAAATGGTTGAAAAAGTCTGCCGCTAAGACTGACGTTTGAGTGGAAAAAAGACCACTAATTGGTCTGTGTCGGAAAATATCCAATTTGTATAAAGTGTCCTCCGTTTTTAACGTTTGTTTTATATCCTATACAAAACAAGTTAATTATAAAGTAAGCTCAACAGCGAAAATTATGCACTTTTGCTATCGCCGAACAATACGACTGAAGCAGGAAAATGTCTTTTGCAATAACAAGACAAATTACACAAGAAGACATAAATTTATTACTAAAAAAAAAAAACTTCTGCCAGGTCTTCTCAAGAAGCCGTAATGACCAGCCATTGTTCGTAAATGAAGATAAGTTTAAAGTAGGATGACAGTCGTCTTCGCTAAAAAACGGGTGTCTTGAAAACAGACCCCTAAGACCCCCTAAGACCCCCACCCGAACGACTCTGAACTTTATTGATTAGGGTTAAAAAACTGAGTGAATCGGGTTCCATTTAAGTCATTATACTGGACAAACTGACCTGAAAGTTGATTAACTCAGTTTCTTAAGCCCAATCAATAAAGTTCAGAGTCATTCGGTGGGGGGTCTTAGGGTTCTTAAGGGTCTTTGTCTTCAAGACACCCATAAAAAACAAGTTTTCTGGATTTCGCCGAGCAAAAAATAAACATATTTTTCAGCAAATCCAAACCATACTCCACGACTTCTTACAAACATGTGAGTATTTTAACTTAAGGTGGACTTTAAGACTATTTTACCTTGGTTTCTGCTTAGTTTTCATTGATCGTTAACGAATATTGCTTTGTTCGAATTGTTAACTACTTCTCTTATCTTAATTAGTTTTTTTTTTTTTTTAGTCGCATTGTCACTGAAAAGCCCCACCAGGGGAGTGTCAATAAACTATTGTATTGTAATAAATAAGCAAATTTTCTTTCTCAATTTTACAGAAAGAATTTTCATTCAAACTAGAGGATTGTGGCGTGTTTGTAGTCAGCCAATAGAAGCGTTTGTTATTGTGTTGCGCGTCACGAGAATTTTGTAGTTGATCGAAAAGCAAACATTTTTTTTTTCAGCTATGGTATAAAAGAATTTGCTCATGCTTTTAACTGTGCGTATATCGAGTTATGGATGCACTTGGGAAGTTTGGAGAGCACTCAAGAAGCTAGGATTGCTCGAGGTGCAACTCTTACGCATCTTTCGTGCTCTCCAAAAAATTAAGGAGGGAAAACAATAGAAATGAGGAGGAGGTGGAGGAGGAGGAGGAGGAGGAGGAGGAGGGAACAAAAACATTGAGGAAAGAAAATAATAAAAATGAGGAGGAGGTGGAGGAGCAGGAGGAGGATTCAATAAAAACATGGAGGAGGGAAAATAATAAAATTGTGGAGGAGGGAATAAAAAAATTCAGGAGGGGAAAAATGTGTTGGTGGTCGTATATAGTCCCTATTCACCAAGCTGTATTGAAAAAAGTTGATTCTAGGGTCGATGTGGGGTCGATGTAGTGTCGACATGGGGTCGATGTGAGGTCGATGTGGGGTCGATGTAGGGTTGATGTAGGGTCGATAGGAGGTCGATGTATTTGTGGATGGAAAAATATATAGAATAAATATAAATATATATATAGAATAAATGAGGAGGTGGATGGGGAAGGAGGGAAAATAATAAAAATTGTGAAGGGGGAGGATAAAAAAGAATGAGGAGGAGGTGGGGAAAGATTAATATTGTGGAGAGGGAGGGAATTCAAGAATGAGGAGGGAAAATAATAAAATTGTGGAGGAAGGAATAAAAAATTGAGGGGGGAAATTAATAAAATTGTTGAGGAGGAGGAAAATAAAAATGAAAAGGGAGACGGGTAGGTAAAGCATTGTCTTTCGTGCTAAAAAAGGGCTAGTTTGCCTTTGCCCTCATTAATATGCACGATTTGCCCGTCAAAAATCAGTGAACCGGAACTAGGACAATCACGGCAGTAGGAGATAGGACTTGCATAATTATGTTACGTCTCAGTGATTTAAGTCACAGACAAGTTTGACTTTACTCCTCAGACACTATGAATGAAACAATGAAAAAGTTTCTTATTTTCTGACTAACCAATCGAAAACGAAGACGTTTATCGACCTTAAAGTAACCTAAAAACCTAAACCAACTAAAAATAGCACACGACCTTATCTTAATGAGATTCCTGTGCATTTTATTCATGAGATAAAGACAAAAGGTTATGACGTTATTGGCGGTTAATGTATTCCTGCCCAAGTTAATGAAATTCCTGCGCCAAAAAGTCTGTTATCTCGTCAATGTGTCGATTCCACTTGAGATCTTCTGAGAACCATACACCTAGGTATTTCGCGTGATCAACCTCCTTTAGTGGAGTGCCATGCAGGTAATAAGTATGTTGGATTAGGGTTTTAGACGGCGAAATCCGGAACACCTCCCACTTAGTGTAATTAAACTCCATCCTCCAAGTTGCCTGCCATTTCTGTAGCGCTTCAAGGTCATCCTGGAGCTGTCTTCGGTGATCTTCACTTGTGATAGTCAAATAGAGAATGGTATCGTCGGCGAATAGGTGAACTTATGTTCTGCTGGGGGATCGTTTATGTCTGCCAGAAAGAGAACTGGACCTATGACGGAGCCTTGAGGCACACCAGAAAAGACAGCTACAAAATTAGACCTCTCGCCATCGACCACTACGCATTGTTGCCGATTTTCAAGGAAGGCTTTAATCCACTTCAGAGTCAAATCGTCAGTTGTCCAGTCGTTCTATCGTTGTTAGTTTTGCTTAATTCCGTCAATAAGTCGTTTGTACGGTGCTGGTAACTGTTGACTGCGATTCAAAGCTGCTTGTTCTAAGTTAGTAAACCAGCTTTCTAAAGTGAGTCGTTGATAGTAGTCTGTAGAATATGTTATACATGTCGCAGAGTCCCAGTGGGTTTGATGTTTCGTCTGTTAATGGCATGGTACTCAGCAAAGTGATTGTTGACAGGTTTTGCAACTGATTTTGAGTTCATTGTTGTTATTGTTGTTGACTTTTCAGTTTGATTATATGTTATTCCTGGCCCTGTTCAGCTACGTTGTTCTTGTTCGTCAAGACAAAATTCCTTCCATCGCCGAAATTGTGCTTATCATCTTCGTTTGTACTTTGTGCGCTGAGGAAATCAGACAGGTAACACAATCTTGTATATAACGACCTCTAGCCTAGCTGGTGACTCTTTGACACTTAAAAAAAGAGATCACTTATGTACTACATACATTGAACTTCACATGCTTTGAGAAGAGAGTATAATTTTGCTGATTTTGGTGCCCCGAGTACGGTACTCGTTGGGCGCTGACAGATTTTAACACACACTTTTTTAAAGTACCGAGTGCTACGGATCGATGGATGAATGGACGGATAGATACTTTATTGGTATGGACATCGCAGCCAGAGGCTGAACTACGTATATACATACAAAAGACAAAAACTACTAAATTATAGAGAACGCATAAAATACAATCGATTTGAGAAATTCAAAAGCTATAACTACAAAGGATATCTAAATATACAAAAAATTTATAAAACACGAACAAAGTTTTATTTTAAAAAAACTGGTGGCTATTAGAATGAGTTCACCCGAAGGCATTGTAAATTAACAAAACAACTCTTGACCCTACAAGTTTTAGACTTGACACCAAGTCCTGGCATGTCTGAAGGGGTCTGACCGTGTATATTGAGTAAAACTGCGGAACAATGCAGTTTGCGATTTATATGAAAGATTACTCTTTTTAACTCGTGGGGACACGCAAGCGTACCACGAGTTATTGCAGGGACACGGATATGCAAATTAGTCACTCGAACACTCGTAGTAGACGGACATTGGGTCCAGGCTAGTACGAATTCTTATGAGAACGTGCTCGTTCGCTGCTCAGACTCAGAGTTTTCTTTGTGGCAAATTTTCTACACCACGGTTAGAGGTCTTACCAAATTTAAGACACGCAGGAGTCTTTCAGATGAGTACGATGGTTAACTTCGGGATTGGATTGACAAGAAGATGAGCATTTGCTCTTCGACTCCGCAAGATCACTGGGGATATGCAAATTCCAGCTTGCTGGAAAGTGATCTGAAAGTGAGAAAATATCATGTCATGCTATTCTTAAGAACCTCCATGAGCCAGAAATGGATGTGACTTTGACCATTAGCTTCAAAATAACAGCGGAAATCGGGGTAAGAAAACATATGTTTTGCGTCGTACTTCGCAGACGAGGTTTATCGGCTCAGTAAAGCATACAATGTATGTTCTTTCGTTCATTCATTGCCTTGAAATGCGTTTACACTGGATTTTTTTCCTTTAACTGTCAATAGCTCCGTTTATGCGGCTCGATCATCTTTAAAGGTCGGTACACACTAGGCGACAAGTTGCAGCGACACGTCGCGGCGACATATCACTCCATGTGTAGAGGTCGGGCGACTAGTTGCAGCAACAAGGTGAGGCGACACGTCGCAGGGACAAATCGCTTCGTGTGTACTGGAGAATTTTTGTGAATATCTTTGTCTCCGCAACAAAATTTTGTCGCTGCAACAAGTCGCAAAAAATCAAATCAGACTGAATCTGAGCGACTTGTTGCGGCGACAAAATTCTGTTGCAGCGACAAAGATTTTCACAAATTTCTCCAGTACACACGAAGCGATTTGTCACTGCAACGTGTCGCCGCGACATGTTGCTGCAACTTGTCGCCTAGTGTGTACCGACCTTAAACGGCGTTTGCCAGCGGATTTTCCATGGGAAAGGCATTAAATAAAATACTTTTCACCATAATGACACAATCAGTTTTAGTGGTGTAGCGGTTAGGTAAAGTCGCACCGATCCGAAGGTGCCGAATTAGAGACCTGCTGAGCACCTTTCTTTCTTTCTTCCTTCCTTCTTTCCTTTTTTTCCCCGTTTTTGTTTTCTTGTTTTTCTATAAATATATACCTTAATAAATAACTGTTATTTATTAAAGTGCAATAAACAGTAAGAAAAGTATTGTGTTTCCAGAGAAAAGATAGTATGTTAAATATATGGATAAACAATCTGAATTTCTATCATTTCCCACAATTTACTGTGGGAAAACCAGAGTTGTTAAGGTGGCTCGACTGGATTTTTTGGGGTTGATACCTCCCAAGTTTGAGCATTAACTACGTCGGCATGAGTAAAGATATGGAAAAACGCTTACCACAACTGTATTATACAAAGATGAAAATTTCTTATGATCTGGGTTTTATTAAAAGGGGTTGTATCCCTTTGATCTGGGTTGTATCAAAAGCAGCTGAATGCAAGTTAATAAAATTCTTCTTACTCGCGATCGCCCAGAGCAATTCCCTTCTTTTTTTGTATGCAGTTTTCAATGGAATCAGACCACTATGAGATGAAGCCGCGATTCCAAAGCTTATTATTTTCCTAAAATATTAGCGAATTGTGCGGCTAGCATGCTATTTCACTGCTTTGATGATTCTTAAAACTGCATTTCAAAATATTTCGAAAACGCTCTCATAGAATTTCTTCAAACTTTGCCATAATGGAGGCAATTATGGCAGGTACATACTCCCTTAAGCGATTTCTTCAAAAAACTCCTGGTACAGAGAAACACAACGATAAATGAAAAACGTAATGGCGTCATTACGTTGCCATGGCGACTCCGATTGCAATAAAACCCAGATCATAAGAAATTTTCATCTTTGTATAATACAGTTGTGGTAAGCGTCTTTCCATATCTTTACTTATGCCGACGTAGTTAATGCTCAACGTTGGGAGGTATCCCCCTAAAAAAATCCAGTCGAGCCACCTTAACCATTTGATTATTTTCTAAACAACTTTCCCACGAGTTGACGATAGTCTTTCTTTGATTTTGGTAGATTCTTCACTCCGAACCACCAACACTGAAAAAAAGATTCAAAACTTGGGCCTCCAGTTACTGGAACCGTCTCGACGGCCTCGCAGTGGTATCGTTTTTCATTGGCCTTGGACTCAGACTATATCCACCAACGCGTGATGCAGGTCATGTGGTTTACTGCTTTGATGTGGCTATGTGGATTATGCGTTTGATGCACTTTTTTTATGTTAGCAAACACATGGGACCTTACGTGGTGATGATTGGCAGGATGGTAAGGGACGACAGTTATTGAAGATCATTTAAATATTTAGCTTGAAAGTAACACGCCGGTTACCTAGTAATTTCTCTATTTGGAGTTCAAATTTACTACATTGCATTATTTATAAGCACGCATGATTCATATCCTTTACATAATTGTGATCGTTACAGTATACAAGTGTCACATGTTGACATAAATAGTCAAAGTAAAAAAGGAAAGTGGCCAATTGAAAGTGGGCAAAACATAACGGGGATTCAGTCCAACCTGGTTGGAATGCTTTGAGCGCAAGGCATGGTAAACTTGTCGGGCTTCATAACTATTAGATTATACAGGCCCGTAGCAAGCATAAAATGACTGGGGGGGGGGCTGAGCGAGTGGCCCACATTAACTCCCCCCCCCCCCCCTCCCACACACACACACACACTTTGGTCCCTCGGTTAAAGCATGTACTTCTTGGTACATGTCAGATCACTACATTTGTCTACAATACCTTTTGTTCTTGTCTCTAATTTTCCGTTTGTGTTGACTTTGACGAAATAGAAAACTTGTTTGGGATATCGTTCGTGGAAAATTTGCCAAACAATTGCTTTTGGGTTGTTCTTTGATTCGGATTGTTTCTTCGACTACACCAGGCTCTGTGTCACTAGTGCATGGTTTTACCCACGATAAAAGTGTTCCCTGCTTATTTTCGACTTTTTTGGATTTCTTTTTCGGCGGCTGTTGCGAAGACATTGCAAGACTTTCAATATAAACGCGCAAAAACCTGAATTTTACTCTAGTACAGTATATTTTACACTGGCGGACCTCTTAGGAAACCAATAAAGTTCAAGAAGTCAAGTTCAGGGATTGTCATTGGTTCATTTCGATCCATTTTGCTTCTGACTATTTTGATGCTTAATAAGCAGATATTTTAACGCTGTTGGTTGTTTTTGGCTAAGCAAAAATACGATTTCGTTCATTTACACAATTTCAAATTGCACAGAAGAACAACAGTACATACTCTTACTATGATTGGCAATACTTTGAAACTTTAGCTTCCATTGACAGCTGTCCATTTCAGTAAAAAAAATTCCACTTTTGTAGCAGAATTTAATTCAAGTCTGAAAATTTCTGGGGGTGCTCGAGCCCCCCCTGCCCCTGCCCCCGCTACGGGCCTGTTATATTAAATACGACCCAGTGAACAGCGTATAGCTCTCGCATTTTAATAACCAAATTGAACTTACAGGGTAATGAGTAAAAGCAATGCTATTTCTAGGTTATATATATTCTCATCATAAAAATGCTAATCGGCTCTGTTTGAAAGTCAAGTAACTGAATGCACAGGCAGCCCAAGCGCACTATGTGTGGGTTCGGGCTTCAGAGGTCATTTGGTCGGAATATACTAGAATTATTAGTGTATCATCTGATGCCAAATAAATGCAAAAAGTCTTAAAGATATGAAGTCTTCTTGTTTGTCTATCTGTACTAGTAGCATTAAAGATAACGAAGGTCGATATTTCTTGCATTATTACATGTGATTCGGGCCCTTATTGTTCGAATTTTATCACATGTATTCGAATCTACAACGCTAAGCGAAAAAAAAATTATGATCACGCGAAATATTGATTCAAAAAGCTCCCTTACCTTTAGTTCATAGCCACTCTGTGTCCTACGGCCGGTTTAAACGCCGTTTAGTCGACTTTCTTTCCATCGAGTACTGAACACTATAAAAGAAGGGAAGGCTGGAGACCTTCCAACCGACCCTCGCCGCTCGAAGGCCAATAAATTCCAAACAAAGCGACCGATCTCCCTAAAATTGCCACCAGCCAGACCGAAGAGTGTATACCTACCACTTCGACGAGCGCCAGGTTCTAAATTCGGCTGCATGAGCTCGAGGAGCTCTGCATTTCGCATCGATTCTGGCCAGCTTCGCTTCGCCATGATGCGCAATCTGACTGTTATCCTACGAGATTTGAATCTTGGAGCTTGGCGACCGCGTCAGATCGACAAAACGTCACTCTCGCGGGGGAGGGTCGTCACTTTTGCCCTATCGCAAACCGACACCGTCCGGGGAGCCGGTGTATTTAATTCGGGCGGAAACAGCTCACGCGTGTATGACACATGAAACCCAAAAACGTCCCCAACTGTCAGTTCGTTGCAGTCAGTTGTTTGGGTCAGTGGTTCTGTTCAAGTTCGATATTTCCTTTCGTATTTTAACAACAGTTCTTTTCAGAGCTACCCTAAAATATATTTTTCTTTTTCACGTAGCTTGTTTGTTAGTAAAAATCGCG
>OZ037992.1:40311050-40328766 GCA_964035705.1 Porites rus
TCAAGATGCTGCATAAATTTTACGCATGAACTCACCCGTCAAATTTTAACCAATCAGAGCATAAGAATTGGACGTGGAGCGTGACCAACACGTGACCATGGTAAGAAAAGGTCTTCCCCGCCTGTATTAAAAAAAAACTGGCTGAATTTTTGCGTCTGAGGTCAGTTTGAAATCAAAATCGTAATAGTGCGGGGCGATACTGACATTTGATATGAATTTAAACAAAAGTAAACGTGAGCCTGCAATCAATTGAAAACGAATAAATTGTCAGCGGATAACTTCAAAAAATACTCGACCTTGATGGGTCGACACCTGAGCCTGCGGTACGGTCAGGTGATACTGGTCAGCGGATACCCTATTTTGACAGCTGTCAATTGATTGTTGAATTGATGACAACATTGATGTGCAATCAGCTTCCTCCTGGGCTCCCAAAGTAGCTAGAAAGTGTGAGAGTAAACATTGGTATGCCTGTGGTGCGGACGGACGGTCGCTCGCTCGCTCGCTCGGTCGGTCACGTGATTACCAAATTTTCTGGGATGGGTAGATTACCTTAGCTATGGGGCTCCGCCCACGCGCGCCTTCGCGCGCGCGTGGAGCTCCGCTATGAAGCCCGACAAGTTTACCATGCCGTGCGCTCAAAGTATTCCAACCAGGTTGGAATGAATCCCCGTTATTTTTTGCCCACTTTCAATTGGCCACTTTCCTCTTTTAATTTGAATATTTACGTCAACATGTGACACTTGTATACTGTAATGATCACAATTATGTACAGGATATGAATCATGCGTGCTTATAAATAATGCAATGTAGTAAATTTGATCTCCAAATAGAGAAATTACTAGGTAACCCGGCGTGTTACTTTGAAGCTAAATATTTAAATGATCTTCAATAACTGTCGTCCCCTTACCATCCTTTGAATCATCACCATATAAGGTCCCATGTATTTGCTAACAAAAAAAAAGTGCATCAAACGCATAATCCACATAGCCACATCAAAGCAGTAAACCACGTGACCTGCATCACGCGTTGGTGGATATAGTTTGAGTCCAAGGCCAATGAAAAACGTTACAACTGCGAGGCCGTCGAAACGGTTCCAGTAACTGGAGGCCCATGTTTTGAATTTGTTTTTCAGTGTTGGTGGTTCGGAGTGAAGAATCTACCAAAAAAAAAGAGCAATCTTTTATATAAATCGCAAACCGCATTGTTCCGCAATTTTACTCAATATACACGGTCAAACCCCTTCAGGCATGCCAGGCCTTTTGGTGTCAAGTTTAAAACTTGTAGGGCCAAGAGTGGTTTTATTAATTCCCAATGCCTTCGGGTAAACGCATTCTTATAGCCACCAGTTTTTTTTAAATAAAACTTTGTTCATATTTTATATATTTTTTGTATATCCTTTATAGTTATAACTTTTGAATTTCTTAAATCGATTGTAATTTATGCGTTTTCTATAATTTAGTAGGTTTTGTCTTTTGTCAGGAGCCCATCAAATGGAGCCTCCATCTCCATTAATTTCTTGAGTCAACCCTTTCCCGAGTAGAGTTATAAATAGAACGGCTTGTTTCCCGCGAAAAGTGTCGTATTTGCGTGAGTCTCGTATGTCACCTTGAAAAAAATGAAGGTGGATGAAGTCGATCTCAGAAGCCCGTCCTTCGACCGTTTTCCTTTTTTATTATACGTCCATCTTTACGATTTTACAGCCGCTGAGATCTGGGTATCATGAAATAAAAGTTAATGAATTACCCGCTGACTGAGCATGAAGCGATGGGACAAAGGCAGCGGACTGAGGATCACGGAAAGGTTATCTTTGCGAGTGTTTTTTTTTTTGGCCATCATACATCCCACATTTAAACGTGCACCTGGAAAAGAGTCGACGATTAAGCGTTCTGTGGAAGATTTGGAACTTTTCGATGATCAGCACCGAAAAAGTGCCAGGATCACTTGATTTTTGTCATCACCGTGGAGTGGATTGCGCCGGTTAAGCACCGCGTGCAAAAGCGACGACCTAAGTAACAACTAAGGAGGAATGCTTCAGTTCCGAAATTTGAGAAATTCCAGTCTTCCCTTACAACTGACTTGTATCACCGTGAGAGTTGCCTAATAAAACTGGCACTTGAAAAGTTGAACAGAAGAGAACAGTTGCACGACCGTGAAGCTAACTCAAAAGTAATTTGCTAACAGAGGAATTCGTGACATCGCGCTCCAGTCCAAAGACCCTCTTATCTCAAGAAAAACAAAATGGATTGTATCTGCGCCAAACTGGAATTATGACTGACTAACAGGACAATTCTCGCAATTAATGTAGAAGTTTAGGCCAACTCTTTTCTTCGAATTCGCATTTGTAGATCACTTTTTAGCGAGAAAACAATACTGGGCCCGACGTTACAAAACATAGCAGGGAATCATCACACTAGCTGACGGGCAGAACAACCACAAGGACTACAAGTATTTATTTAGATAAACGCATTTCGGAAAAAAAACTTGAAAAACTAGAAATTTGATTAATATTGAGTCATTTAGCCGAAATAAGAACCTTAACGCTCAAAAAAATTGGCTAAAGAAAACTAATCCTATCAGAACTACGGACTGCAGGTAGTAGTTAATCATTACGCATGTAATAGACCAGCTTCGTGGCCTCTTAGTGTGAGACAAGCAACCAAAATTAAGATTAACATAGTCAGAGTTTAAACCTCTCCACAGTATAATCTACCCGCTAGAAAGAAAAGAAAGAAAATCTCTGAGGGGTGAAAACGCTAAAGTCACGTTTCACCAGCTTATGATTGTGTTTGGCCTGTCAACACCGAATTTCCTGCTGTTTGATGAAGTACAATAGCAGTGTCATTGTGATTGGCTCTTCCCACCGTCGGCGCGCGAAGTCTCCCCTGGGAACCGTTCTAATTATAAATCTACTCGGGAAAGGGTTGACTCCAAGGGCTTGTATGGGAGATGGAGGCTCCATTTGATGGGCTCCTGCTTTTGTATGTATATACGTAATTCAGCCTCTGGCTGCGATGTCCATACCAATAAAGTATCTATCCGTCCATCCATCCATCGATCCCTAGCACTCGGTACTTGAAAAAGGTGTGTGTTAAAAACTGTCAGCGCCCAACGAGTACCGTACGCGGGGCACCAAAATCAGCAAGATTAAAGCAAGTGAAGTTCAATGTATGTAGTACATAAGTGATCTCCTTTTTAAGTGTCAAAGAGTCACCAGCTGGGCTAGAGGTCGTTATGTACAAGATTGTGTTACCTGTCTGATTTCCTCAGCGCACAAAGTACAAACGAAGATGATAAGCACTATTTCGCCGATGGAAGGAATTTTGTCTTGACGAACAAGAACAACGTAGCTGAACAGGGCCAGGAATAACATATAATCAAACTGAAAAGTCAACAACAATAAAAACAATGAACTCAAAATCAGTTGCAAAACCTGTCAACAATCACATTGCTGAGCACCATACCATTAACAGACGAAACATGAAATCGGCTGGGACTCTGCGACATGTATTATATATTCTACAGACTACTATCAACGACTCACTTTAGAAAGCTGGTTGACTAACTTAGAACAAACACCTTCGAATGGCAGTCAACAGTTACCGGCACCGTACAACGACTTATTGACGGAATCAAGCAAAACTAACTACGAGAGAACGACCGGACAACTAACAATTTGACTAACAATAAACGACTGTTAAACTGTGACAAAAGATCGAAACGCACCAATGACATTACGAGTCTTCATAGCCAAAAACATCACGGCTTAACTGACAGACGACCAATAACATCGCGACTTAATTGACCAATCAGGTCAATAACCAGAGTTTAATACCAGCAACTGACGTGATACAACTCACTTTGCTAAGCTAAGCTATTAGATAACCTAAAGCCACACAAGGCCGCTGGGCCTGATAGTCTTTCTCCCATGGTCCTTCGGGATCTCTCTTCAGTAATAGCAACAGTCCTTCAGAAGATCTTCAGTAAGTCCCTATCATCTTAACAAGTACCAGAGGACTGGAAAAAAGTCTTGGTAATACTCATCTTCTACAGACTAATTTCCCTGTCATGTATCTGCAGTAAATTGCTAGAGCACACAATCACTAGGAGTATCATGTCACATCTATAACTTCACAATCTCCTCTATCATTTGCAGCATGGCTTTCGCTGATTCAAGTCGTGTTAATCGCAGCTAATTGAGTTTGTAATGATATTTTCGACACCTCGCATGCTAAGCAGACTAATATCATCATAGTAGACTGTTCAAGGCCTTTGATAAGGTTCCACACAACAGACTTCTTTATAAACTGGAGAATTATGGTATTGGAGGCGACACTCTGAAGTGGATTAAAGCCTTCCTTGAAAGTCGGCAACAATGCGTAGTGGTCGAGGGCGAGAGGTCTAATTTTGTAGCTTTCCTTTCTGGTGTGCCTCAAGGCTCCGTCATAGGTCCAGTTCACTTTCTGGTAGACATTAACGACCCCCAAGCAGAACCTAAGATCAAGGGTTCACCTATTCGCCGACCATATCATTCTCTATTTGACTATCACAAGTGAAGATCACCGCAGACAGCTCAAGGATGACCTTGAAGCGCTACAGAATTGGAAAGCAACTTAGAGGATGGAGTTTAATGACACTAAGTGGGAGGTGTTCCGGATCTCGCCGTCTAAAACCCCATTCCAACGTACTTATTACCTGCATGGCACTCCACGAAAGGAGGTTGATCACGCGAAATACCTAGGTGTATGGTTCTCAAAAGATCTCAAGTGGAATCGACACATTGACGAGATAACAGCCAAGGCAAACCGCACGCTTGGCTTCCTTAAAAGAAACTTAGTAGTATAGGAGGGACCGTTTACTCCGCTTTTTGGCGCAGGAATTTCATTAACTTGCGCAGGAATGCATTCACGCCAATGACTTCATAACATTTTGTCTTTATCTCATCAATAAAATGCGCAGGATTCTCATTAAGATAAGGTCGTCTGCTATTTTTAGTTGGTTTAGGCTTTCTAGTTACTTTAAGGTCGATAAACGTCTTCGTTTTCGACTGGTTTGTTAGAAAATAAGAAACGTTTTCATTGGTTAATTGATGGGCAAATCGTGCATATTAATGAGGGCAAAGGCAAACTAGCTCTTTTTTAGCACGAAAGACAATGCTTTACCTACCTCTTCCCCATTTTTCTTAATTTCCCTCCTCAATTTTTTTAGTCTCTCCTCCACAATTTTATTATTTTCCCTCCTCATTCTTGCATTGCCTCCCTCTCCACAATATTAATCTTTCCCCACCTTCTCCTCATTCTTTTTTTATCCTCCTGCTTCACAATTTTTATTATTTTGCCTCCTCAATTTTGATTTGCCTCCGCCTCCACAATTTTATTAGTTTCCCTCCTCAATTTTTTTAGTCCCTCCTCCACAATTTTATTATTTTCCCTCGTAATTCTTGCATTGCCTCCCTCTCCACAATATTACTCTTTCCCCACCTTCTCCTGATTCTCTTTTTATCTTCCTGCTTCACAATTTTTGTTATTTTCCCTCCTCAATCTTGATTTGCCTCCGCCTCCACAATTTTATTATTTTCCCCCCTCCACCTCCACCTCATTTATTATATATATATTTATATTTATTCTATATATTTTTCCATCCACAAATACATCGACCTCCTATCGATCCTATATCAACCCTACATCGACCCCACATCGAACCCACATCGACCCTAGAATCAACTTTTTTTCAATACAGCTTGGTGAATAGGGAATATATACAACCACCACCACATTTTTGCCTTCCTCAATTTTTTTATTCCCTCCTCCACAATTTTATTATTTTCCTCCTTCATGTTTTTATTGAATTCTCCTCCTGCTCCTCCATCTCCTCCCTATTTTTATTATTTTCCCTCCTCAATGTTTTTATTCCCTCCTCCTGCTCCTCCTCCTCCTCCACCTTCTCCTCCACCTCCTCATTTTTATCGTTTTCCCTCCTCCTTCTCCTCCTCCTCATTGTTATCGTTTTCCCTTCTCCTTCGCTTCCTTTTCCTCATTTCTATTGTTTTCCCTCGAAAAGGCCAAAGAGGTCAAAATCAGGCCATCGCATTTGAGTTTGGCCTTTTGGGCCTGATTTTGGCCTCTTTGACCTTCTCGAGGGAAAACAATAGAAATGAGGAGGAGGAGGAGGAGGGAAAACAATAAAAATGAGTAGGAGGAGGAGGGAATAAAAACATTGAAGAGGGAAAAATGTGGTGATGGTTGTATATATTCACTATTCACCAAGCTGTGTTGAAAAAAAGTTGAGTCTAGGGTCGATGTGAGGTCGATGTAGGGTCCATATAGGGTCGATGTAGGGTCGATGTAGGGGCGATGTAGGGTTGATGTCAGATCGATGTAGGGGTGATGTAGGGTCGATGTGGGGTCAATGTGGGGTCAAAGTAGGGTCGACGTGGGGTCGATGTGGGGTCGATGTAGAGTCGATAGGAGGTCTATGTATTTGTGGATGGAAAAATATATAGAATGAGGAGGTGGAGGTGGAGGATGGAAAATAATAAAATTGTGGAGGAGGAGGATAAAAAAAGAATGAGAAGGAGGGGGGAAAGATTAACATTGTGGAGAGGGAGGGAATTCAACAATGAGGAGGGAATATAATAAAATTGTGGAGGAGGGAATAAAAAATTGAGGAGGGAAATTAATAAAATTGTGGAGGAGGAAGGAAATAAAAATGAAAAGGGAGACTGGTAGGTAAAGCATTGTTTTTCGTGCTAAAAAAAAGAGCTAGTTTGCCCTTGCTCTCATTAATATGCACGATTTGCCCGTCAAAAAATCAGTGAACCGGAACTAGGGCAATCAGAGCAGCAGGAAATAGGACTTGCATAATTACGTTACGTCTCAGTGATTTAAGTGGCAGACACTATGAATTAACCAATGATAACGTTTCTCATTTTCCTAACTAACCAATCGAAAACAAAGACATTTATCGATCTTAAAGTAACTAGAAAACCTAAACCAACTAAAAATAACACACGACCTTATCTTAATGAGAATGTTGCGCATTTTATTCATGAGATAAAGACATAAGGTTATGACGTCATTGGCGTTAATGTATTCCTGGGCAAGTTAATGAAATTCCTGCACAAAAAAGTAGAGTAAACGGTCCCTCCTATACTACTAAACTTACGGGCAAATTCGTCAACTTTAAAAGCCAAAGCTTATAAAGGCTTAGTCTGCCCCCAGGTTGAGTACTGCTCAAGTGTTTGGGACCCCCGCCCAGGCGTTGATAATAACGGTTCATATAAGATCGAAAGGATACAGCGCCGCGCGGCTCGATGGTGCCTGCGCCGATACAACAACACATCTAGCGTCACCAACATGCTTGAAGATCCTACATGGCGTACCCTTGAGCAACGTCGGATTTTTAACTCGCACGGGCTACTGCGCCCTGTCATGCGCAGGACACGTCGCTCGCACTCGGAAAGGCTTCAAACTAGCCTGTCCTCCGAGTGTCTATCCTATTTTTCAAGAACAATTATTCAGTGCAAAAATTTGCCACCTGCTTCTGTCTTTAGCGAACACTGCTCTTTAGATACTTTCAAAGCCCATGTAAGCTGCCTAAATCATCTTCCTGTTTATTAGCCTATAAAGTTAACTCTTTTGCTGACCTAAAGAGCCAATAATCCTTAAATGTGAAGGGTAGGATTAATTTTGATCACCAAGATAGAGGTTATTTTTAGTGCACCGTTATTTAATTATGCAGTAAACCATGTGTCATTGATATGTTTGTACTAAATCTAATGTAAGGGTTTGCACTCAAATCATGTCTGGAACGTTTCGGAGCAGGGGCTGGACAAATTTTTTTCTCATTCTGGGGGTGATCCTCTTTGACTCGGGTCAGTTCAGTTCGACTGACACTTCCATCTTCAGAATTTTTCATTTCCTGGACCATTTCTATTAACGTAAGCTGAGTAACAATGATTCCTACAGGGCGCTGTGATCATTCCTTTTATTTTTTCTTGTAACATGTGATTTAAGAATTTGTTCATGCTTAGCGTGCGTATATCAAGTTATGGATCCTCGCGGGACGTTTGGAGAGCCGTAAGATGCGTAAGAGTTCCTCGAGATGCAGCCGAGAGCAATCCTAGCTTCTTGAGTGCTATCCAAACTTCCCAAGTGCATCCATAACTCGATATACGCACAGCTAAAAGCATGAGCAAATTCTTTTATAACATAGTTGAAAAAAATGTTTGCTTTTCAATTAACTACAAAATTCTCGTAACGCACAACACAATAACAAACGCTTCTATTGGCTGATTACAAACACGCCACAATCGTCTAGTTTGAATAAAATTCTTTCTCTAAAATTGAGAAAGAAAATTTGCTTATTTATTCGTTAACGATCAATGAAAACTAAGCAGAAACAAAGGTAAAAGAGTCTTAAAGTTCACCTAAAGTTGAAATACTCACATGTTCGTAAGAAGTCGCGGAGTATGGTTTGGATTTGCTGAAAAGATGTTTATGTTTTGCTCGGCGAAATCCAGAAAACCCGTTTTTTTAGGGGTGTCTTGAAAACAAAGCCCCCTAAGACCCCTAAGATCCCCCACCGAATGACTCTGAACTCTATTGATTAGGTTTAGGAAACTGAGTTAATCAACTTTCAGGTCAGTTTGTCCAGAAAAATGACTTAAATGGAACCTGATTCACTCAGTTTCCTAATCCTAATCATTAAAGTTCAGAGTCATTCGGGTGGGGGTCTTAGGGGGTCTTAGGGGTCTGTTTTCAAGACACACGTTTTTTTAGCGAAGACGACTGTCATCCTAATTTAAACGTATATTCATTTACGAACAATGGATGGTCATTACGGCTTCTTGAAAATACCTGGCAGCAGTTTTTTTTGAGTAATAAATTTACGTCTTCTTGTGTAATTTGTCTTGTCATTGCAAGAGAAATTTTCCTGCTTCAGTCGGATTGTTCGGCGATAACAAAAGCACATAATTTTTCGCTGTTGAGCTTACTTTATAATTAACTTGTTTTGTAAAGGATATAAAACAAACGTTAAAAACGGAGGACACTTTATACAAATTGGATATTTTCCGACACAGACCAATTTGTGGTCTTTTTCCACCTAAATGTCAGTCCTTACGGCAGACATTTTCAACCAATTATTCAGACTCTATTATTTGCGAAACATCTTCACCGCTTTTGCTATTTGGTTTGAGTTTGACAGGCTAGAAGGAAGCTAAATTCCAAAAGAAGTCTAGAGAGTTTTTTTCATCATTGCCGTCGAGACGAAAAACACAACTAAACTCATCATCATGAACAAAATCTTTATTTACACACGGGCGTGTGTAAATAAAGATTTTGTTCACAGCGGCTCAATAGGACATATATAGGGCAAGCACGCGCGCTATGTTATGATAGTCTCTTTTTCTTAAATACGGGTCTTGTTAGTTGTCCTACCGTGGGTTGTGACTACGATCTCCCGATTTTCAGACTTGTCAGCTCTACCAACTTAAGTAAAACGAGCACCGGACTACAAAGTCCTTAGATGTGGTCGATTTATAATATTTCACCATAACTTGTTTAAATCTAGACATACTGAGTTCCTTAATCCTTTGTACTGTTTGTCGGGGACAACTTAATTGTTCACATCTAATAAATTACATAGCCTTTGGAAAAATGCTACAACTTATCAAGGACTTTATTTAAAATCTTAAACTGGCAAAAAATCTCACAAACAAACAAACAATCAAACAAAAAACAGTCGTCCCTCACCACGTTGGCCCAAAATTTAGTTGCTGGAGCATGGTAGAACGCTTTAAACATTTCCCTGCACGTCAATTTCCTCCACAGGAATCCTTTGTCTTTTTCACGCCATACTATGTTCGGGTCGAATTTACTCACTGAGAAAATGTTTCTAAGAGACAATTAATACAGAAACTATAGTTACTCATAATGCTGTTATAATTCCTTTTTGTAAACGCAGACTTGAGAATGATATTCAGTGACCTTTGAATTTTTAATACTTCTTTCCACCCTCTGGTTCAGAATTAATGGCAAACATTTGTTCCACAGTAAATTGAGTGGAAAGTACGATGTTGTATCTTTGAGAAGCTCATTAAAGGAAATCGAAACTTTATGTTTAAACATTTACAAAGCTGCTGCCATATAGTTTTAGCAGTTACATTTCTATAGACAATAGAGTTTTAAAAAGATGACGTCATAAAATTGAAGTTTTGAAATTGTGGGATTTGTCAAGATATTCTGAAAGAACAACATCTAAGAGGCCTACTTCCCGAAAACTAGCATTTCAGGGCAAATTGTCCCCGAGATATTAGCCCAGTTATGCTCCGATTACTCCACACAAATCCTTCTAAATTTGACTCAGTTTGCCACACTAGGAACCGAGTCAAATTTAAAGGGATTTGTATGGAGTCATCGGAGCATAACTGGGCTAACATCTCAGAGACAACTTGCCCCAAAATGCCAGTTTTTGGCAAGTAGGCCTCCTAGATGTTGCTCTTTAGATGTTGTTCTTTCAGAATATCTTGACAAATCCCATAATTTTACAAACGTCCTCCAATCAAATACTAAGCAACAACAACCTCAACGTTATTCACGTCTCTCAATAGGCAAAGTGCTTGAATTGTTTTAAGAGAGATTCTGCACACATACCCTTTTTCACTCCCTTCATTCCCTCCATTTTCAGGATCGTCTGAACGTTTGTCCGTTGCAGGATTCTTTTGTTTTTCCGGTAGTTGATGAAACTCAAGTGAAAGTACTGTGGGGGGAAGCAGAAGCCCTAATACGATCTAATGGGATAAAATACAGACGCAAAAAATAACTCAGGAGCGGACTCATGCAGTCTACAGAGACCAGAAACGAAGTTCTGCTTGTATCTGCTGTCGTGGCGTTCCCATAATAATTAGGTAGCTTTAGGAACGACGACGACGACGGCAGCGAAAACGTCACTGTTTAAAGGACTTCTCTATTTTCATACTTTGTTGCAATTATTCCAACTCGCTAAAAATGTTCAAGTAGGTGAATTTTTCTTAGGGACAAACAAAGTTTAAAAGTGGAAAGAGAAATTCGTCGTCGTGGGTTTAATAGGGACCTTAGGCAACGACGACGACGACGGCAGTGAAAACGTCATTGAAAAGTGAATTTGCGTTTTTTAAAACTTAATCGTGTTTATTTGGTCTCGCTCAATATGTCAAATGCGGGCGACTTTTCCTTGAGTTGAATTCTTAAGGATTTTATTCCGGATCAAAAAGAGGAAGGAAAATTCGTCCTCTTACGTCCACGTCCTCCATAAAACGTCAAATTAGGAGGTTTCACGTCGTAGTCGTGCAGTGGACGTCAAAGAAATGTACTAAAAAGCGTGATGCACGTGCAGAGCTGTTGTTTTGATCATTAAACCTATTGTTTTTTTGAAGTTGTCGTCGTCGTCGTCGTAGTTGCTGAAGCTCCCTAATAGGGACCTTACGAAACTACGACGGCGACGGCAAGGAGAACGTCAAAAAAGCAATAGGTGTAATGAGCAAAACAACAACTCTGCACGTGCATTACGCTTGTTTGTACATTTCTTTGCTGTCCCTGTACAACTACAAGGCCTCTGGGTACGATGGCCTAAGCGTACGTTTTCAAGAAAATTGCACCGGTGTTTGCAAATCCTTTATGCAAATTACTTAATCTTTCAGTATCGACAAACAGTTTTACTGACCACTGGAAAATAGCTAAAGTCACACCACTGCACAAAGGAGCAGCACGAAATGATATCAACAATTATCACCCCATACCGGTTTTACCTATCCTTTCGAAAATTCTCGAAAAGAACGTGGCCAGCTCTCTATCTTTTTTCTTACGCGATAATAAATCATTATACGAGCTGCAATCAGCCTTCAGGTCAGGACACTCAACTGAAACAGCTTTGATCAGACTCACGGATCAGATTCTAAAAAAACATGGACAATGACGAAGTGACGGGTTCTGGTTTTTATAGATTTCCGAAAAGCTTTTGATGTGATTGATCATGAACTTCTTCTAAAAAAAGTTGTCTATCTACGGTGCTACCCCTTCTTCTGTTGCCTGGTTCAAATCTTACATGTCTGAGAGGAAGCAGCTTATTTCCTTAGGAAAAAACTACGTCTAAACAGTTGACAGTTAAGCAAGGTGTGCCCCAATGGTCAATCCTAGGTCCGGTGCCCTTCCTTTTGCCGGTCAACGATATGCCCCTCCACGTCCAAAAGTCAACATGGACATTTATGCAGATGACACCACCTTATCGTTGAGTTCAAACTGGAAAACCCTGCTATTACTAAATCAATCTTTGTCATCGGATCTTAGTGAAGTAGAGAGATGGGCTACAGAGAACAAAATGTATATGAATGTGCAAAAAAACTGTACCTTTGTTGGTAACGGGGAAGCGTCTACGAAAGCGCATGGTCCAAGATACAGGAAAAATGGGAGTAAAAACGGATAACGCAGAAATTGAACGAGTCGCAAACCACAAACTTCTTGGTATCATCATTGATGAAGATCTAACTTACGAAGTTCATGTGGATAAACTCTGCGACAAACTTTCGAAGCGACTCGGCCTTTTACGCCAGTAGTATAGTACATGGCGGCACCGACGCATATCATATATTATGAATTTGACCTTGGGTTTTTGATGACGTCAACATTTTTTCCGAATTGGATTCCAGAAATTTGACCTTGGGAATCCGCTTTGTAGGGGCTTAAAGAAATAATGCTTTATTTTTAGTATGCAGAATATAAACGCAGATATGAAAAATTTTATCTATAGTAATAATATAATTAGTCGACATAATGAACTTATAAGAAGATTGTTATCTGGGCTTACAGATGTGACCTCGAGAATTTAGTACGAGTGAGGGAAGAAGCACACCCTATTTCTGTTAGAAGGACTCCAATCTCAAAGCCAAGAAGGAATGTACAGCAATTAATCCGATATTTTGAGAATAATCCCATCCCATCATATAGACCGATTCCAGCTCCCAGAACAAAGAAACAGCAGCCAATAGCAGTACCACGGACAAAAATTGGTGAAAAACGGAAGGCTCTCAAGGGCTTCACTAAATCATATGAGATCGGTTTGAAGACTGATAGAGATGCTTTGGTGCAGCTTCAAACTACGAGACTAGCAATTAGTAGATTATTTAACACTATACTCAATAATACAAAAGGTTTCAAATTTGTGGAGACGTTAAAAGTAACATTTGTGAAGAGAAAGGATGATGATAATATTTATAAGCCAGCTTATTTCAATAGTAGAGCGCAAATAGTAATTAATCCTAATGATTTTTTATCAAGCTTGCAATTATCACAGCAACAAATATTAAACGGTATTGGTGTTTGGTTGTCTGAGGGCAGTGGTTGGACTGTTAGTAGTATTAATGAACATTATATAAATACCGTAGTGTATGAGCCGATGAGAGGTAATTCCTATATTCCTCTACCGGTAAAATTACAGAATTCTGCTAAGGGGCTAATCAATCTTCAAAATAAGGATAATGAATGCTTTCGCTGGAGTCATATACGATATTTGAATCTGCAAGAAAAGGATCCCCAGCGGGTCAAAAAGACTGACAGAAAAATGGTCCAGGAATTAAATTACCAAGGAGTGGAATTCCCTGTCGCTGCTAAACATTATGGTAAAATAGAAGAGCAAAATAGCATTAATATTAATGTGTTTGGTTATGAGAATGAGCAATTGTATCCAATTCATGTCTCAAAGCATAAAAAACGAGAAAGTATTGAACCTGCTGTTGATTGCACAGGGAGAGAAGCAACATTATGTCCTTATTAAGGATTTTAATAAGATGATGTGCAATAAGACTAAACACCAACACCGTAAACATTTTTGTATGTTTTGTCTCCAGTGTTTTAGGACTAATGAGATACTAGCAAAACATAAGAGCAATTGCATGATAATAAATGGGGAACAGACAATAACGATGCCCGAGGAGGGCAGTACAGTCCAATTTCAGAACTATCATAAGCAGACGTTAGCACCTTTTGTAATTTATGCAGATTTTGAGGCAATTACAGAGAAAGTATCTGGATGTCAACCAGATGGTGTTAAATCTTATACTGATAAGTACCAAAAGCACACTGTCGGTAGTTATGGTTATAAAGTAGTCTGTTGTTGTGATGACAAATATTCAAAACCAGTGAAAATTTATCGAAGGGAGAAATCTATTTGCTACCTCATATTGGATATGCTCTTGGAAGTAGAATATTGCCAAAAAATGATTGTTACTGAGTTCCAAAAACCACTCCAGATGACAGACGAGGAGGAAGAATTATTCGAGGCTGCCGAGGAATGCCACATTTGTGGGAAGAAATATTTAGATACTGAAGTAAGAGTCAGAGATCATTGTCACATCACTGGACAGTATAGGGGATCAGCACACCAGGACTGTAATTTGAAGCTGAGAATTGACCCAGATAAATTCAAGGTGCCAGTCATTTTTCATCATCTGCCTGGGTATGATTCCCATTTTATAATGCAAGAAATTGGATCAATCGGAAAAAGTAATAATTTGAGCATTAATTGTATCCCGAATAATATGGAAAAGTATGTGGCTTTCATGCTGGGTAAATACTTAGTATTTCTGGATAGTTTTCAGTTCATGGCCAGTAGTTTGGAGAGATTGGCCGCCAATTTACCTACCAATGCGTTCAAGTATACTAGTCAGATGTTCCAAGATGAGAAATTAGCACTGATGAAACAGAAAGGAGTGTATCCTTATGATTACATGGACAGTTTTCAGAAGTTTGGTGACCAGCAACTACCCCCAAAAGAGGAATTTTATAGTATTCTTACAGATGAGGGCATTTCTGATGCGCAATATCAACATGCCCAAAAAGTCTGGAATACTTTTAATATGAGGACAATGGGCGAGTATCATGGTCTGTATCTGAAATCTGATATTCTCCTATTAGCTGATGTTTTTGAGAACTTTCGTAAGACCTGCCATCAGTATTACAAACTAGATCCCTGTCACTATTTTACATCTCCTGGGCTATCCTGGGACGCTATGTTGAAAATGACCGGTATAAAATTAGAGCTTATGACGGATGTTGATATGTTTCAGTTTATAGAAAAGGGATTACGCGGCGGTATTTCTTATATTGCTAACCGACACGGGGAAGCTAATAATAAATATATGAGCGGGTATAATCCAGAGAAACCAAGTAAGTATATTACGTATCTAGATGCGAATAACCTTTTTGGATGGGCGATGTCTCGATATTTACCAACAGGTGGTTTTCGGTGGATGACTGAAAAACAAATACAAAAAGTTAATATGGCTGCTTGTGCAGAAGACAGAAAAAAGGGTATGATTTTAGAAGTCGATTTGGAATATCCTAAAGAATTACATGAGCTGCATAATGATTATCCTCTAGCCGCGGAGAAAATAAAAGTTACCAAAGAAATGCTTTCTCCTTATTGCGAAAATATTTAGGAGCAGTTTGGAATAAATATTGGCCAGGTTGCTAAGCTAATTCCAACACTATCTAGTAAAAAGAATTATGTGTTACACTACAGAAATCTACAACTCTATTTGTCTCTTGGTCTCAAACTGAAGAAAGTACACAGGGTATTAGAATTTGACCAGTCTCCCTGGCTCGCACAGTACATTAATTTTAACACCCAAAAGAGGATGAATGCTAAGAATGCATTTGAGAAAAACTTTTTCAAATAATAAAATAATTCCGTATTTGGAAAAACCATGGAAAACATAAGAAAGCATAGTAATCGTACGTTTTTGGGGGATCAATTGATGACACTTTTCCGAAAACACCATAAGCAATCATCCAGTTTTTTGTCCAATTTTTTGGGTAGGTGTTGAGATCAATGCCCCATTGGGGTATATTAACATAAAGATCCAGACAGTTTTTTGAAAGTTTACAATTTTTTTGATATAATACATATACGCAGTGTTCCCACTACTATTTGTGTACCGGTGAGAAAACTTTTGTACCGTAAAACCAGCAACTGATACCCCCTTTGATGTGGTTTTATCAATTGTAGCAACTGATTTATGCCATAATTGGTAATCTAATTTGAGGATTTCAATACACAGAGTATAATCTTTATCTTTATCAAGTTGATAACAATTGATTCCCATTTTATAAGAGTATCCTCCTTGCTGATCTTTTATAATTGTTGTATATAGAACTTTGTGGTTGTATTGATGGTAGTTACCATCTTGGGGCATTAAATTATCAATTATAGTAATGTCAAAACTATCCGCCTGAAGATCAGTCCATGCTAATTTATTAGTCATCAGGTACTTGAATTCATTATTGTAATTGCTGGGTTTAACATGAGATTTTTCCAAATACTGCTGATTAGTAATTTGTACAAAAAAAGCATTTCCAGTGTTCCGGCTTATTGCTTGATATTGTGAAGTAAGGATAGCATTGTTTAATATTATATGGCCAGTTACAGTGCCACCAGACAGTTTCAAATAATTATCATCTATGTATTTCTTATTAACCCCATCTTTATCATCAGTTGGTTTGGCAAGATGAGTAATTATATTATTGGACATATTTAGTGATCCTGCCATTACTCCACTGGATTTATCAAGGAATTTATTTTCTGACCATATTTTTGTAGCTGGTTGATTATCACCATTTGGTTGTGCTACATTGTATATCCTTTTGCTATTCATATCCAAATTGCCGGTCATTAATCCACCAGAAAGTGATAGTTTAGCATCAAGTTGCTGTTTTGTTACTGCATCACTGGAGTCAGTTCCTTTAGCCATATTTGTCAGTTTTTGTTTGTCATATCATAATTCCCATCTGATATGAGATTAAAACCAGTGCCTGATGCACCAGTAGCACCACGAGGGCCAGTGGGGCCACTGGGACCAATAGGACCCGCTGCACCAGTAGGGCCAGTAAAGCCCCGAGTCCCACGAACACCGGTCGGGCCAATAGGACCATGAACACCAGTAGGTCCTATGGGGCCAATAGGCCCACGAGGGCCAATAGCACCAGCTACACCAGCGGGGCCAGGCGGGCCAGGAGGTCCTTGAGGGCCAGTAATTCCTTGTTTTCCTTTCGAGTATGACTGATTATAATTAGGTTGCTGATTAAAAATTCCCATTTTATAATAGTATATTAGATATTTCCATCCACTACTATTTTGTTATTTAGTTATTTCCCTTACATGAAATCCATTTGCTTTTAACAGCTTGGCTTCTTCATTAGTAATTGGATCATCCATCCCAATAACTCTGCCAATAATCCGAGCTTGTTCTAAAGATCCATGTTTGTGATTAAGAAGTTCATATAGACAACCCTCTGATAGATTTTCAAATAATTCAGTAATCATTCTACCATATTTGACATCTTCAATTTCTAGATATACTTCCATAGAAATAGATTATATTAATTTAGTAAGTTGTTCTCTTTGCTCGTAGGTTATTTGATTTGGTTGGATAATTTGTCCAAGAACTGAACCAAGAGCCCGTTTCATATCTAGTATATCTTTTAATATTACAGGATGGAGGTCATACAACAATTCAGTTGCCATTAGAGTATACTGGAGACTTTTAAATTTCAAATGTACCTTCATATATTATTGGTTAAATAATTATCTACCAGAGAAAGGATAATACATTATATATTTCCATAAAAGTTTCTTTTGACTGTTTTCATTGGTTTGTCAACATACAGGAATGAGTAGGGTTGTTTGG
>OZ037992.1:40328966-40371466 GCA_964035705.1 Porites rus
TTAAGAGTACCGTAAATTAATTTTAAAAACCTTCTGGCGCATAAGAAATGTTTGCCCGCAAATAAGTAGTCCTAGTAGGCCTGGGCGTGGGGAGCAGGTAATTAAATTAGGTTTTACTCCCTCTACACTTTTGCATCCGTCAGCAAGGTTCAGCAGCGGATTTTAAGGTGTTTGGATACAGTTTCCCGGACACCACACCAAAATTTTTCAATCACCTTAAAAGTGATTTTAACCTTGTCTGATCGCTACAAATTTTCACCAGTAATTGGCTATGAATTGATGTTTGCCATAATGCAGTTTTAGTAAAATCGATATCACTATGACCACAATCTTGATGTGCGGCCGCTATCTGTAGCCACGAAGCGTTTTTGAATATATTAATGCAATTACAACTCATAGTAGTTTCAATCTTTTTAAACTATGCGTTTGTGAAAGATCATGGAGACAGCTCTAGCCGATTGCTAGAAAGAGGTATTTGATTAGGCGCCCTTGTTAGCGGTTTTGGATACATTTTGGTCTACTTAAGGCGACTCGACCCAGTTTTTTGGGGGGGGTACCATCCTACTTTGAAGCTCTCTGGTATCCCCACCTTTACTTTTATCGTAAGTCTAACACATAGAATGGATAACATATAGATCAATCTACAATATAACATAAAATTTTTGGCGATCGGAGTAAATGTCACGTGGTTATAATGCCACGCCCCTTTGAGGTCTGAGTCAAAAATCTGCAGTTGCCGGCATTTTTTCGTGAAAATCTCTCGGCTACACATAGTGCGCATTAGTGCCTTAGGCTGAACAGAGTTTCACCAAAATCGCAAAGACCCAATTCGAGAAATTCAGCGGTTTCCAAATTTAGGTCATAATTTATGCGAAAATGATAAGCAAACTTAACACGGATTATATCTAATAAACTATGAGATTCATCTCTTTATTTTGGGCATCGTTATAACAGATGGGTCCTTGCAAGTCAGCAAAACGCTTTAGGGCCTTGTAAATGCGCGCGATTTCGAGCAAAGCAAACATATAGAAATTATAGTCTTCGCTATTTGTTGACGTTTGTCAGCGTTTAAGAGTCCTTCTCACGAAAAAAGCATTTTCTTAAAAATTCGTAGTTTTTTTTCCTTCAAATTTTTTCAGGGCCACAATTGATTAACTAACTACCCGGACTCTGAATTTCATGGTCATTGAAAAACTGTGGCATTATCTTCTATAAGCCCAAACTTGAGTAAACATTGAAAATTTTTAGCGTTTTGGCTGAGTTTGTGCTTTGGGAGTTGTCTATTGTTTCTAGTTTGTCATGATACAGCATTCTTGTTCAGCACGCGTGCAATGACCGCACTTGGCTGACTTCCGAATGCTCACCGAGATATAATAATTTTGGTACAGTGAGACAGGCCATCGCGTGATACATAGAGGTTTAACTCACAATTTTTAATCAACTCTCGTGCTTCTTGTGCCTTTGCAAAAAAATCAAGAAGTGCTACACACTAAATCTACTTACTATTGAAAAAAAATAATTTTTTCATAGGTTTAATGCAAGCCAATAATTAACCAACTCGTGACGGGAATATCTCGGTGAGCATTCGGAAGTCAGCCAAGCGTGGTCACTGCACGCGTGCTGAACAAGAATGCTGTATAATGACAGACTAGAAACAATAGACAACTCCCAAAGCACAAACTCAGCCAAAACGCTAAAAATCTTCAATGTTTACTCAAGTTTGGGCTTATAGAAGATAATGTCACAGTTTTTCAATGACCATGAAATTCAGAGTCCGGGTAGTTAGTTAATCAGTTGTGGCCCTGAAAAAATTTGAAGGAAAAAAAACTACGAATTTTTAAGAAAATGCTTTTTTCGTAAGAAGGACTCTTAAACGCTGACAAACGTCAACAAATAGCGAAGACTATAATTTCTATATGTTTGCTTTGCTCGAAATCGCGCGCATTTACAAGGCCCTACAGCGTTTTGCTGACTGGCAAGGACCCATCTGTTATAACGATGCCCAAAATAAAGAGATGAATCTCATATTTTATTAGATATAATCCGTGTTAAGTTTGCTTATCATTTTCGCATAAATTATGACCTAAATTTGGAAACCGCTGAATTTCTCAAATTGGGTCTTTGCGATTTTGATGAAACTCTGTTCAGCGTAAGGCACTAATGCGCACTATGTGTAGCCGAGAGATTTTCACGAAAAAATGCCGGCAACAGCAGATTTTCGACTCAGACCTCAAAGGGGCGTGGCATTATAACCACGTGACATTTACTCCGATCGCCAAAAATTTTATGTTATATTGTAGATTGATCTATATGTTATCCATTCTATGTGTTAGTCTTACGATAAAAGTAAAGGTGGGGATACCAGAGAGCTTCAAAGTAGGATGGTACCCACCCAAAAAAACTGGGTCGAGTCACCTTAAATATTCCATTTAACTTTGCCATTCCACTTCCAGTCATTTCATCCATTTGCTTTTTTACAAGCTCTGTTGTAGGTTTAATTCAAAAATAATATACAAGGGAAATAATGTGGTTAAATAATGTGATTAAAAATATTAAATGCCCGTTGCAAGCTAAACTTTTTGGACAAGAACTCTAGGTTTCGGACAACCGAATTTAATGTATTGCTTGTGTGAAGGACAAGTGGATAGGAAAATTTCTCTCTTACCAGAAGGTGATTTTTAAAGCTTGCCATTTGGGCAAGCTGAAGCTAGCATATACTAGCCCAAATGTCATTTCAACTAGCCCCCAAACCGTTTTGATGAGCAGAATTGATTTCACAGTTCTTCTTTAATTTGAATTCCTCAAAAAAACTTCACTTGCCCATCGGGCAAGTTAAGTTCAAAATTCACTAGCTCGATAGCAAAATCCACTAGCCCCGGGCTATCGGACACTACTTTCTTTGCGCACTGCTTACTCTCTAATCATAATAATGTACATCCAGTGGTTTTTCATAGCACTTTACAACAATATTAATGGATGATACTTTTATAAAAATGCATACATTAAAATAAAAAAAGATATACACTGCAAAACATTGAACTCTAATAATATAATAAACCATTGTTAATAAATTTAACATATATATGCTTCAGTCTCCCCAATTAGTAAGGCACTGTGCCTGTGTTATAAGACATGAGACTTTAATAAAGTTCATTACTATTATTATTATTATTATTATTATTATTATTATTATTATTATTATTATTATAAGGTTTCCATGTAGCATTTTACCCTGATTTTCACTCAACTGCAAGTAGGGTTCTAAATGTAAATATTATTGCCTTTAAGGAAAGCCTTTAACTCATACTAGTCAAACATTTTGAATCTCTAACAGTCAGATGAATCTTATTCAGTTGTGTGAATTTGTGGACATTGAAATCATTTGCTGCTCAGGTTTTGCACTTTTATTAGACCCCATGTGGAAAATGCCTTATCATTTTTTTCAAATTTTTAGTCTTGGTTTGTGAAAAGAGGCATGTGGGGAACCCTGTGTCAAGTAAAATTGTGCTGATTGTAGTAATTTGGCGATAAGTGCAGGAAAAAATATTATTAATTAGTAATAGCAGGCGGTGACCTCTGGCAACTTAGGGGGTGTTTACATGACACCGGGGCAACTTCTGCCCCGGAGTGAGTTCACTCCGGTTCCCTCTCATAGCTCTATATTTGTTTACATGATACCACCACAAAATGTCATGCAGGCACGAGTCACCCCAGCGTGAGTTCACCCCGGTTCTTGTACCAGGGCACACTTCTGGGAGTGAAAGGGCTAAATCAAGAAACCATCAATGTTATACATGTATTAGGCTTTCAGTCTTTTTATTTCTTATCTAAAATTGTTTAAGCTTTTAATTTGAATTATGCTAAATTATACTAAATATTTTCATTTTGGAAGAGACCATTTTGACCCACCTTTACATTAATTTGTGTGTTAGAGTTGCTGTTTTTTATCAAAATTTAACTTCATCAGTTTTCTTGTACACCCTGTACCTTGCATGTAAATGCTAATAATTATTTTAAACTATAAATCATCTTAATTTGGTATAATACTAAGTTAAGATGATTTTTTGGGATATTTTGAGAAGACTGTTTTGACCCATTTGAAAAGTTTATGTACACTGTATCTTCTTATTTAAACCTTAGGTGTTGGAAAAATTTTCGTTTTTTTAATTTTTAATGTAATGACAAAGATGCTAACACAGAAATAAATCATGTTATATTTAGAAAATTCAGTTTTAGAGTATCAGTGTGTTTTGTTTTTTAAAACCTTGTAAGATCACTCTTTACGGGACTAAACTTGAAGAATGCGATTCGTATTTGCAGCTTTTGCAGTTACAACAATGTAGCATACCTGGCGATTTTCATGGGATTTGAAATGTAAAAATAAAGATAGGCAATTTGAAAATTGGTTATGGTGATGCAAAATTGGAAACGGAAAGGGGCCCTATTTTTTAAACTACTACTCCTTTGCGTGTCCGCTTAACGGGTAAAAGGAATGTCTAAATAAGATCTTTACACCAACTTTACGCTTCAATTACGCTGGTTTAAGTCTCTACTTTAAAGCGTATTTACACCAACTTTACGTTAGCTTAAATCTCTTCTTTACGGCTTATTTACACCAACTTTACGCAGGGCTTAAACTGTCTCTTTACGATACCTTAACGGATACGCGTAAAGGTAAGGTAAAGTTCGGCTTTACGTGGCTGAAATGTGTCGTAAAGTTACGTAAATGAGAGCTTCACGCTAGCTTTACGCCACCATTACGCTAACTTAAATTTGCCTTTTCGTGCTGTGGTTTGCTTCGCGTTGATGCATGCCTGACGGTCACCAAAAAGAAGATTTTACTCTAGCTGGAATAGCCTTAACTTACCCGAGATCTTTTCACAAAGAAAGTTAAGGATTCATGCGATTCGGCGCGGCGATGGGAAGCACTTTACAGCAAAAGTGTCCTCGCTTCACTTGCTTTAGATGAGAGGACTCACGAAAGTATTTGAATGAAATAATTTTCACAAGAGATGGTGCTGTTCCAAGATGTTTGCATGGTCTGCATGGTTTCGAGATAAACTAACAGCGATTTTCCAAAAATTGCTTCTTTATGGCACTACTCAAACTCTTGAACTCAGGATCGTCAAGACTGTGAAAACATTCGGCCTTGTTGTATGTCGTTGTGTCCCAGAGAGCGCCTAAAGATTGGTAAGTGGCAACGGCGGATCCACTCGTTCTCGAGGATATTTACCTTTCCTTGGTAAGAGAACGCCGGGACGAGGCAAACTTGAAACAGAACCATGAATCTTTCAGTTATTCACCCATTCTAATAGTTTCGTGAGTCTTCTCTTCTGAAGTGAACCTTGGCAAAACGAAGACAATCAACTTTCGCTTCTGCTGGAGTTAAATCTCCTCTTTGATGGCTCTTAAGCACGTAACAACTCGAAGGAAACCATATTGATCGACTGAATCGCTAAGACGCGCAGTCTAAAACAAAACTATCGAGGCCTCACTAGCCTCGCTTTCGTGCAACTAGACCCGGGCCGACCGAGAGATCCGCCATATTTGCATTCGGTGTATGAGTAGGGCTGTTTGGTGGCTTTAATATATTGATCCTTTGTTACATTCAACTCTCTAGAAATCATATTTCTCTCATAACTGCTAGGGAAATCATAAACAACATAATGACTGCAGTTTAATCTGATATCTCTTGGTGTTTTATAAAATGATTGTGACAGGTAAATAACACTACAGTTCTTATGACGGCCTTGAATGAAATAATCGATAAGCGGCTTTTGGTTTTTATCACAAATGAAGTCATCAAATATTACAATTTTCTGGGCATCACTCTCCAGACTTTTGACAGGTTTAATGTCATCATTATTGCAATGCATTATGTCATATCCAACCTGGCCACTGATATTATTCATTGTTTCTATCATATGTCGATACCTTTCCTGTTCCAGGTTTTTACCGTATAAATGAATCTGATCATAATAGACTAATGGTTTCATAAGGATGTGATAAAGCAGGCTTGTTTTGTCTGAACCTGAATTGCCGCATATTAGCATCCTAAAATTGGATTTGGGCATATACTTATACAGTTGTTTAAAGTTTGTATTTTCATCTTCATTGAAATCATAATTTGGAATCTCCATATACTATTATGTTAGATAACTTAAGATAAGTTCAGATAAGTTTTTATATAATGTAATGGTATAATGGATATTGAAAGATTTAAGAGACTCAGTATCCCTAAAATTGAAGCAGGAAAAATGACTGAAGTTGTCAGGGATGTTATAAAGGAAGACCAAACTAATAAGCAGAATGTTTACGAAAAGACATCTGAAGATCTGAAACCTCTAACGGCAAAGTTTGATAAGGAAATAGAAGAGATCAGTAAATTGAGAGATGTTAATAAAAAAGTTGTCCCATACGCCGAGCAAGTTCAAAGATTAGCATTACCAGGCCCAAGTGGTGAGGTGGCCCCTAAAATGGTAGCTGATATGAATAAAGGATTCACTCAAGAAGAATTGGCATTCATACAAAGCCAGCAATTGCCATTACCAGCTGACATCTTTTTTCAAACCTTAAAAGGGCCAAATTATGCGAAATACTGGTGTTTATGGAAATGTAACCATTGACGTGCCCAAACTGTATGGGCAGATAAACTAATTGCTCATAAGGATGGTAAAAAAGTCTATGATAAGCAAGTGGACTTTGATACCCTTGATCTGCTCACAAAGCGGTTCAATAGTACAAAGAAGTATTCACCATTATCAAAAATGGTATTTGATGACCTGAACAGAATAAGTGATATTCCAATTCACCGAACAAGTAATAAATACAAAAAAATCGGTGCAGGTGTTGTTTATTATAATAACCCAGCTGACCTTCCGGACAGATTGGAATTGTTAGATGGATCCATATTGGCTGGAAATAATGTTGTGAAAAATGAATTTTCCAAAATTGCTCAGACATTAAACAAATTAGGTGTTCAAAATAACACCCAGCTTAATAGTCTGTTGAAGGAATATGTAATCTAATAATATAAATGCAAGAAAGAGCAATCCATATATCATCTGTTGATAGACAAAATCGGACGGAATAAAGCAGAAGATTTTATAATCAAATTCGATCCACTGTTAAAACTCCAAAATAACATGACCTATGAATTGGCACTGGATAAGGTTAATATGTCTTACAGTTGGCACAATATTTCAGAACAGTATCAAAATAACCAAATAAAATACTCACCTAATGGTGGCACATCATGGGAAACCGTCAAATTTGTGGATGGAATGTACACTTACTCGGATCTAAATTATTATCTCCATCAGTACATGAAAAAGAAAGGCCATCTCACCACTGACGATAAAACTGGCGATAAATACCACATTGAACTAACATTCGTATTGTCAACATATAAGATTCTCATTCAGATTGACAGCAATTACCGACTGGATCTGAGGAACAGTAAATTTGGAGAGTTGATTGGATTTACAGAAAAGATTGTCGGTAAAACAGAATATGGGACAATTCTTCCCAATATCACAAATTCCATTGACATGATTTATATCAATACCGATGCTATTACGAACAGCATATTGGATGGTGTTAATACTAATACGTTAGCTGTTATTCCAACTGACAATTTGACAATGAGTTTCCCATTCACATTTGAACCCAGAAGACTATTGTTAATGAAGTTTCGCAGCTTAATATTTCACAAATGAGATTCTACATCACAGATTTACTGGGGCGACTAATTGGACTAAATACGATTGACTGGTTTATGACATTGATATTGCGATCCAAACCAGCATAATATCTAACCTAATAATGTACAATGAGACAATCAGAATTTAAGAAACGTTATGATGCAAAAATGGGTAGATATGTTAAGAAGCACATTTATGGAGAAGGTGTTGTTACCGATGTTTTCAAAACGATTGGTAAAAAGTTATTTGGAAAGACAATGAAAGAGGCGGCTAAAACAGCAACCCAAAAGGCTCTACAGAAAGCTGCTACTAAGACTGGCGAATACGCTGCGTAAAAGCGGGCGACAAAATTATTCAGTTGTTGAGCAAAAAGAATAAAAATACAGACACCAGTAGCGACATCGCCAAAAAAAAAACGACAATCAAAAGAGCTAAGCGTTTATGAGATTAATGAGAGGGTGAATCAATTATTATCCGGTTGTCAGATGAGAAGATTTATGTAATCTATTATTATATGAAATCATTTAGAGATCCAAACTATGTTGAACGATATGAAGACGTTGTTTTTGACCTAGAAACAGCACTAAATACAACTGTCGCCAATAATGCTCACCAAATGAAAGATGGCTACAGGTTTGTTGTTGATAACAGTGGTGAGGTTACACCATTTTACTGGTACAATGCTCGAATCAGAATCGAGTTTAAAGTAGTCTTACTGGCTAATGGAGGTAACATTGCAGTAGCAGATCATAATGGTATTGTAAACGGGTCGTACTCACTGTTGAAACATTTTGATATTAGGCTCAATGGTAAGAAAGTGTATGATTGCAATGACGCGAATCACGCGGTTAGTATTAAGAACTTACTTGAGTACAGTCCATCTTACGCTGATAAGACAGCTAGTAATGAGTTTTTCTATCTTGATACATCCAGAAATGCAGAAGAGCGGGAATTTGAAGTTAGTGGCACAAATCAGTTAGCCAAAAGAAGAGCAGCTTACAATAAGGGTTTTGCTCTTCGGAAAGCACTCCTAGCTACCTCATCAACAGTAAATACTGAAATACCACTGAATAGATACTCATTCTTTGAAATGTTAGAGGATGAGCTGTTACCTAACACAAGGGTTGAGATGAATTTTGAGATTGAGTCGAATGGTAATCTAACTTGGCAAGCTGGAGCTGATTGCAGAGTGGTTATAACCAGGATGCAATTTTATGTTCCACGGAAAACCTTTAACAGTGAGGGCCAATCATCCTACATGAGTCAGTACCTTAAAAATCATAAGTGGACTTATTTGAGACAGAATGTAGAAAGATCAAATAGTAGCCGCCAGAGAGCTGGGCATTTTAGAATCTCAACTGGTATCTCAAAACCCAGACACGTGTTTGTGTTCATAATCAATGATGGTAATATCGATAACCAGACAGCTAATCCATTCCTCTACAATACATTCTCCGTGTCAACTGACCCAAGAACCTTACCCAATTGTCACCTGGAAGTCGGAAACGGTAACGAATACCCCGAGATACATTACACACCAACTACTGATATGACCAGAGTCTTTAGGGATGTGTTGAAATATGTCCACAAAAATAATGAATACGGTGAAGGGTCATTACCTAATAAATTTAATTTTAGTACCCTTTTTCCGTTCTTATATTTCGACTTAACAAAACAGAAAATGGACATTAAGGATGGCACTACAAAACTAACATTTAAATATGAACTATCAGGAACAACAGCAACAGCCTATTCTATTTACGCATTAACATTATATGAGCAAGATGTTGAGCTAATTCAAAAAGATGGTAAGATAATACTCAGATCGTAAATTGAATATGGTTAAAATTATGTAACATATATTATACACAAGTAATGACGAAATATTATCCTTATGGTGTGTCACTTAGTAAAGGACAATTGGAAAAGCTTTCGCGAGCTTACAATAATAATTCTGCAATAACAATCAGACTCAAGTGTTTGTTGAAGAAGGAACAGATGGAATATTGCTAATTGATGCTAGTAACGCTTTTAACCAAGTGAATAGGTCAGCGGCCTTACACAATATCCAGATCATGTGCAAAGAAATGGCGCTCTATGTGATTAACACATATAGAAGCCCATCTAGACTGTTTATTTGTGGGGGAGGTGAAATACTTTCTCGAGAAGGCACCACACAAGGAGATCCGCTAGCGATGCCATGGTATGCACTTAATACATCCATAATGATACAGAATTTGAGGGATCATTGCCCATTGGTTAAACAGGTGTGGCTTGCAGACGACTCAGCTGGAGGAGGGAGTATAGTACACTTATACAATTGGTACAGGCAATTGAGTAAGGAAGGACAAAAGTTTGGTTACCTTGTGAATGGGACAAAGAGCTGGCTTATTGTGAAGTCTAGGGAACTAGCGGAGGAAGCAAAGAGGGTGTTTGGAGAGGAAGTCAACATAACGACTGAAGGTCAGCGCCATCTGGGAGCAGTTATTGCGTCGCAAGAATACAAAGATCAGTATTGTGAGGAGAAGGTTCGTGCATGGAAAGAGGAAATCGAACGTCTCTCTGAAATAGCGAAGAGCCAGCCCCATGCGGCGTATATTGCTTTCACAAAAGACTACAAGTCGAAGTTCACCTACTTCATGCGCACGATTGAATCGTTTGAAGATTATGTCGATCCAATCCAGGAAGTGATTGAAGATTTACTACTCCCTACTTTGTTCGGTCAATCAGAGCCTCTCCCTAACGAGGTGCGCAGACTTGCTACCTTAGCAACGGGTCAAGGGGGTCTAGGCATTCCTGATCTGAAATCCGAGGCACCGCAGCAGTTTGCTGCCTCGAGACTAATAACCACCGCCAACGTAGATTCTATTACATCACAGAGTTCCATCATGGTGCCAGGAGAAAGATCTACGGAGGAGCTAAAGAGGCATCAACAATCACTTAAGAGAGCAAGTGCCAAAGAGAAAATGGATAGCATTGATTCAAGCCTCTCCCCAGGCCTGCTGCGTCTGGTTAATCAATCGAGGGACAAGGGCGCAAGTTCGTGGCTGAATGCGATGCCTCTCGCAGACAAAGGTTTAGCCCTCAACAAGCAAGAGTTCAGAGACTCGCTACGCTTGCGTTATGACTTACCCTTAGTCGATTTACCAAGTCATTGCATATGTGGGGATAAATTTACCGTTAGTCACGCCCTCTCTTGTAAAAAGGGGGGGTTTGTAGCGCAGAGACATGATGGTGTACGGAACTTGTTAACGACATTCATCGACAAGATCTGCAATAATGTCGAAATCGAACCACGCCTTCAACCCCTGGACAACGAGCGATTTCATTTGAGGAGCGCTGTTACAAGTTCTGAGGCAAGGTTGGACATCAAAGCGGGAGGTTTCCTGGCAAGAGGAGTTACGGCATTTTTTGATGTTAGAGTTACGCACGTCACCTCCAAGTGTTACCAGAGCAAGCCAACATCGGAAGTTTTCAAAGAGCAAGAAGAAGAGAAGAAGCGCAAGTACCAGCAGCGGGTGTTAGATGTCGAAATGGGTTCGTTTACGCCTTTAGTGTTTGGAACCAATGGCGGAATGGGAAACGAGTGTCAGCGGTTCTTAAAGCATCTCGCAGACAAGATAGCTCAGAAAGACACCGAGCCTTATCATGTTGTAATCACTTGGCTCAGGACACAGATCTCGTTTGAACTCTTAAGATCGGTACATGCATGCGTCAGAGGTTCGCGAACGCCGTTTCGTAGCAAGCTAGAGCAATCATTAGACTGTAAAATAAATGTCGCTAGTGCGGATATCTGAAATGCGTGTCTATATGCTTTTATACTTAGGGCTTTTTATGGACACTGGTTTAGCCGTCATTAGTATAATTCGATTGCAGGATCTTAATATCTCTGCATAATGGAATTCTTAATTTTATAGAATTTTGACTTTTTATTATTAATTATATCTATTTCCTCTTCTTTTATGTAAGGTTAAGTTACTTCTATTTTTTTAGAATTTGAAAATGAATAGTTTTTTCTATCTTCACTTATAATATATAGGATTGTTTTTGTTCTCTAATGAAGGACGAGGGGTTTCTTTTGTAACAGATGGAATTGTAGATAGTGTTTTTGATGAATTAATTAGATTTTTTGTAACAGCAGGTTGATTGTAAATAGGATTTTAATTGAGGTTTTGTAATAAAGATTCTTTTCTTTTATTAATTAAAAAAAAAAAAATAATAACAATCAGACTTGCCAGAAATGAGTTATCCGGTCCACACGAATTAATGCTCACAAAAACTCAGATCAATAAATTGAGAAAAGCAATGAGCCAGGGTACAGGGTCGGATATCAAAATATCAAAAACACAAATCAGAAAGGCCGTTAAACAGGGTGGTAGTTTGTGGGGATCATTATTCAGATAAGGAAGCAAGTTGCTACTATGGCCATGCCTCTAGCCAAAAAAGCTATCGCGCCGCTTGCCACAGGAGCATTATCGGGATTATCCGATATTCGGAAAAGGTCAACTAGGAGGTTTTCTTATTCCGCAGGATAAAATAGCACAATTGATTGCATACAAACATTTACTATCAGCGGAACAGAAAAGGGATATTCTTAAGGCTCTCCAAACTGGCAGTGGATTGGTTATCAGACCAACAAAAACACAGCAGCGTGGGTTTTTAGGAACTCTACTAGCGAGTATAGGAGTCCCTCTGTTACTAAATGCATTAACAGGAAAGGGTACCCAAGTCGATAGTACTGCATCACCTTCAAATACAGTGTCAGTATATGTTCCCGATACAACTAATGGCCACGGAATGATAACCCCGTACCCTTACATGTCACCACCTTTTTTTGAAACATGGAATAACCCAGTTGGTGCGGGAGTAAAAAAAAAAGGAAAGGGAAAGGGATTACTGCTAGGCAAAAACAGTCCATTCAATTCAATCCCAATTCTAGGAACAATACTTTAAGATTCATAAACAAACCATTATTAAACATTGATTTGTTACATTTGGTTACACAATTGGGAATAAAATATTTCAGGGGTATCTACAGCCGTGATAATTTACCACAAAAAATACATAAATTGGAAACAGGAATAATTAATCTCGATGATTCAATGGGTGGGGGCAGTCACTGGGTCTGTTATAGAACGTGGATAAAAAATTTTGTGAGTATTTTGATTCGTTTGGATTGATCATGCCCAATGAGATTAAACATTATCTGAAAACAAGCGGTAAAAAAATGGTGTACTCATCAGATGAAATACAAGAAAGAGACATTGTTTTGTGCGGTTATTGGTGCTTATATTATCTCCTGGAAAGACAAAAAGGAAAACCATTATTAGACGTTATACACAACCCCAAATTCAGTTGCACTAATCAAATGATAAATCACCAATTTCTAATAAACTATTTTATGTAATCCATATATATATAAGATGACTGAAAAGTTCTGTGTTTATTGCCAAGAAATTACTCCGCATTATGCGAATCAATATGGATGTTTCGAGTGCTGCAACTGTGAGCCCCTGAGTGAAAGTGATTATGAGTCAGATAGCAGCCATGATACTTATGTTCCAGACAGTAATGATAGTGATTAGACAATAATTATATAACATAAATATATAATAATGGTGAAATCTTATTGTGTCAAACAGAAGAAGCAAACAGAATATGTAGAACCTTCGGGTTACAAAACTGCCAAAAATGGTAGACTTATGTTTTGGTGCACTTGCGCTGAATGCGGAATAAAAAAGTTCAAATTTGTAAAGAAGGGAAACTAGATCAGCCTGTCCTAGGGGTAGGCGTAATGGACACATTAGCTGGTACTGCTCTTGATGAGTTTGTACATCACGGGCTACCTTGGATGGCTAAAAAAGCAGTTGAGATCGGAAGATATTATGGGTCAGAAGCATTACGCAATAAAAAGTTACAGAAAAAAGCTATCGACTACGCTCTGGATAAATTGAATCCAGTAATACACAATGTTGGATCTCAAGCTCTTGACCAATTATCAACCAAAATACGACCAAAGAAAATTGACAAAACAAACAGAAAAGATCTTGATGGAGGCGCTTTGGACATCCACAAGGCCATTGGAAAATTACCAAGACCCGCAGGCGGATGGACATTACCAGGACATAAATACACCGGGCCCTACAACGATCTAGAAAACCAAGTAAGATACAATCCAAAAACTGGCGAAATATTAGAAATTTATGATCAACCAACTGGGCCAACCGATGCTGTGGCCATGCAACATGATATTGATTATAGTGTGATTTGGTGCTCGGATCTGGTTGAAATACAACAGTTCAGCAAATGGAACAAGGGTTACAGATACCTTCTCATGGTACTAGATCTGTTCTCCAAATATGACTGGATTGTCCCATTAAAGGATAAGAAAGGGGAAACTGTCACAGAAGCATTCAAAACTATTTTCAAAGAGGGCCGTAAACCACAATATCTTTGGACTGATAAAGGGAAAGAATATTATAACAAAAATATGAAAGAATTTGTTGGAAAAGAATAACATAACACTATACTCAACCGAGAATGAGGAAAAATCTAGTGTGTGTGAAAGATGGAACCGTACAATTAAAACCAAAATGTGGAAGCAGTTTACTGTCCAGAGTAATACCGAATATTTAGACATACTACCAAAAATATTGGAGCAATATAACAACACCAAACACAGTTCCATTAAAATGACTTCTGTAGAAGCTAGTAAAAAGAAGAATGAAAGTGCCGTGTATTACAATCTGTATGGTGATATGAAGCAGTTGTCATCTAAGCCCAAATTTAAGATTGGTGATAAAGTTAGGATAAGCAAGTATAAGAGAAAGGTGTTTGATAAAGGGTACACACCTAATTGGACAGAGGAGATAATTCTTGTTGATAAAATCCAATCCACAAACCCAATTACCTACAGATTAAAGGATCTCAATAATGAGGGAATACAAGACAGCTTTTATGAACCAGAATTATTACCGGCAAAACAGGATGTATTTCGCATTGAAAAGGTCATTCGGAGGCATTATAAAAAGAAACAAGCTCTGGTAAAATGGTTGGGTTATAGTCATGATTTTAATAGTTGGATCCCACTGAGCAACCTGCAAAAGTTATCTAACTAATAGTATATATGAAGGATCATGTAAGAAAGATTGATACTAAAATCCGTAGTAAGGAAACCGAGCTTAAAGCACTATACACTAAAATCCAAAAATTGGAAGAAGAGATGGCGACATTACACCACAAAAAATTAATCTCCAAAAAACTGGAAACAGCAGAAATGTCATTAACTGGCGTCCTAGGTGCGATCTTTGAAACAGAGGAAGAAGAGGAGGAGAAAGAGTAAGGATATTGTTAAGATCCTAGGTTATAGTAATACAAAATGAGACAGTTTTATTGGGGTGGTTAAACGCCACCTCAACCTTGGAGCTCTAAAATGGAGCGTCAGGTCGAAGGTGCTGAAACGGTACCTCAGGCCTAGCATACTTTTTAATCTATCATATATACCATTTTATTGGTCTGTGTGACAGAAAATAATGTAACCTATATATATGGTATACATGATAGAAAAAAAGTATATCAATCAAGATATGAATATCGAGCTGACTTCATATATTGATAGTAAGCAAAATGTTTGGTTCCGAGAAAAGGATATTGCTGAGATCCTTGGATATAAGGATACTCGTCATACACTAAAAAGACATTTATCAAAGGAAAATAAAATGATCCAATTATGTTGCACCCCTAAAACGGGGGATCAACAAAGTACCTCAATTGTTGGCGTGGACGTTTCGCCCCCTCAACAAAATGACACCAGAGGGAAATATTACACATTCATTAATGAACCCGGCTTTCATGAACTAGTATTTAGCTCCAAATTAGAGTTTGCCAAAAGATTCCGCCAATGGGTATTCACTACAGTCCTCCCATCAATCCGCAAATATGGCCAATACAAACTATTTGATAGTCCCTGGAATAAAATGATTATGATTGGCAATGAAACTGACCTCCATTATAAAGTAGTAGATCTAATAAGAAGATATTATCCCGATACTATATTAGTAGCAGGACTGGGGGAGAATCAGGATACTGAGGATAAGAGACTGGATTCATATAAAAAGGGAAATATGAGAGGACAGCCTGATTTATTGGTACTTGATTACCACAAAGATTATAAGGGCCTGGGCATAGAATTCAAGAGTCCCACAGGTAACTACTATGTATCAGAAGCCCAAAAGGAGATGAAGAAGAAGTACGTTAATAATGGTTATGCATTTATACTCCGTAATGATTATGAAAAGGTATCAAATATGAAAGGTATCAGAGTACAGTGTAAATATTGTATCAAACAATTCCTTAATAAGGACACACCAAAAATGCATTATAAACTTATCCACCGAATTGAAAAATAAAATTATCACAAACTAAAAACAAGTCAGTATCTATTTAACACACCTTTTTTATATTCCATAATTATATAAAATATATATATTTATATATGGAAGATTGATCTTTTTTTATGTTTTCGTTGCCGTCACAGTCGTCGTTGCTAAAGCTCCCTACTGATTTAATCCAAACGAAAAGGAAGGCTACATTTCAAGTTGCCGCGTCGGAAGCGATAAGCCTTTCTAAGTAAAAACACAAGCTTATCCACCTAGAGCTGTTCTAAACGCTGTCAAGAACATTGTAAAAAAGAAATTTCTAACCTTGAGGCTGGAATTCTGTGAAGTCCTCATATATCCGGTCCATATTTCGGTGAGAACACTCTGGCAACTAATATGAGCCATAAATTCCTCGTGTTCGATGGCGTAAGCGAGTGACAGGCAGCTCTGCCCGCCCCAGTTCTTCAAGTTGTGAATGAGCAATTGCTTGGTGCGATCTTTATTAGTTCGAAAGCACTGATCCAAGAAGGCCACAGACAGTCGCTTAAACTCCCTGATAAGGAAAAAAGCAGCTCTCAGTTACTAGAAAATTTTTAGCCGGGGGCAGACAGTTATTTGCCTCCAAAGTAAAAAGAAGATCTTAATCATATAAGAATTAGTACATCGCATACAAAAGAAAAAAAGAAAAACTTGGGATAACCACGCAGTTTTCAAAGATAATTTAATCGAAACTTTGTCGTTTTTTATTGACTAAAAACTGAATAATTGAATATTAATGCAAATTTAGAGTCTTGATAAGTTTATATGGCTGTCACCGTATAAGAGCACTATACCATTCTTTACAAATGTGGTCAGTGTACACATCTGTAGTGTCGTTACCATATATATATAGTGTTGCTACCGTATATGGGAATGTGTTGTGTAGGATCGCCCGGATGCGTGGGCAGGAGGTTGTCAGATCGGTGTTATAAGCATGTAGATTAAACGTCAGTTATCTATTACTCTGGACTCCTTGTTATTAAACATCTTTACATTGGCGACGAGGATTCTCTGTCCAAACAAGTGGATGGTTCTATACGATAGTCAGACAGAAGAACACGCGACACATGGCCGCAGCGCTACCTACGTTCCCGGAGTTTGACGTAACCGATACCAGCACACAAGCTGCTAGGTGGAAGAACAGGTGGTGTGGGCACTACGATTGCGATGCATTGTGGATGCAAAATTTTTTAAGATGGCGGCGAAGGTCGAGAAATTTCGCAGTTTATGTGCTTTGTTTTTCAATAGAAATATTTCTTTCCTTAGATCGTTTTTCTCAATATCATAAGCTAATATTTGTTTAGATTTTTTCTGTGAAGAAAAACAAATCTTAATTCTTCATTTCAATCTAAAACGTGGAACACGAAGATTCCTCCTGTCAGAGCATGAAATTTGAACCCAGTTTTTAAGAAGCTATAATTTCCATTATATTGCCCGACGAAAGTAGAAGTTAGTTTTAAGTGTTTCTACAAACCTTGTTCTACGCTAATTTTTTATCACTCCCCAACGTGCCCCACGTTTTGTGATACTTTTGCCGAATCAAAACCGGCAGGTTTTCCTGGGAAAATGTAGCCTCGCGAAGAAGAATGTGGCGTTTTTAATACTGGAAGTGTTACTGTTGTAATCACAAGCTAATCACAAAATAGCGGGAAAGCGGCGACTGGTTCCTCCAAACAATAGCATCAGGTGAGCATAAAATGTTCCAAATTGGTATATAAATAGGCTGATGAGTACCCTATGTATGAATATCTGTTTTTGTAATAGGACTAAAAAAACATAGTAAAATTGCAGTCATACATGTGATTCCCTTTATGCAGGTATAAAATCAATAGGATAAGAATTACAGGCATTAAATCAAATGATAAGTTTGATTAAACAGTTAAGCTCCGTGCATTTTGAAACCAGCCATGCTCTATGAAAAATGATTTTTGGGAGAAATGCAAGAGTGGTGCAGTGTAGAGGAAGAATTTCATAACATCCACCAAGCTTGCACTTTACTTTTATCCAGAGAAATATGCACATCACTCTTGAGAAAACTAAATCATACTCTACTTCCAAGACTAGTGTGTGTTGTTGTGTGGATGTTATGACTATGTCAGTTTCAAGGTAGCATGAATTTGATTACTGATTTGACTGCTGAGAAATTCTGCCAGGGCAGCTAGGCAACAAACTGCTTATTCTGTGGTGACTAGCCTCTGTAGCAGGCATTTGAAAGGAAAGGCAAGGGGTTGTGGGTGCGAGAGAAATGCGAAGAGTGAAGCGAAGGAGGGAGTGATTTCCACATTCACCGGGTGGATGTTCATAATGCAAAAAAAATAGTCTCCTGGCAGGCATTTCCCTCCCTCCTCTCATTTCTCTTGCACCAAAAACCCACTTTCCCTTCCATTTGAAATGCGTGCCACATAGGCTAAGTGATCGCATTCAATCCTTTTACCCTTTTACACTGGTTAATATATATCAAGCAATTTGCATATTTTTGTGGCTTAAGGTAAAATATATGTACTTTTGATCTTGGAGAACCAAGGCTGAGAAAATGGTGACGGGGAAAGGAAATATAAAAAGTGGAACAATGGTACAGTAAAACCGTGAGACTAAGAACCTGAATTTAACCAAGTAAGCCAAAACAGGTTCTTATATAAATAGTAGTTAGCACAAGTTTAGGCGACTTAGGCTTTTAAATGGGTTCATATTTTCTGAAGAAAAACTATAGCCAAGAGTATTTGTGTTTCACCTTATTCCTCATATAAAGTCTGCATACCAAATTAGAAGTTATGCGAGAATGGACATAAAAAAGAGGAGTGTATTTAATTTATAATTGTATCAATATAACAATTTCATTTAATTTAAACATTGGCATTTACATTGCAGTTGGAGTGATAAGACAGCTTTGTCTCCAAAAAAGATTCTAAATGTTGATTTACCTTTGCTCAAGTGTACAGAATTTTTTCATAGATGTCAAAAATAAGAACCTGTTTCAAATTTTAGGCTGAACAGGTTTTTATATAGAGGGAGCTCATCTGGCATATTTTTGCCTAACAGGTTCTTAAAATTCAGGTCCTAAGTCACGGGGTTTTACTGTACTACTAGGATCCGACCAGTGCAATAACTGGTAAAACCAAAAGCCCGCTTTACAGACAACCGCTTAATACAGACACCTCTTCAAGGCTGTGCTCTAGTAGAGCCCGGTGGCCCCTGGTGTCTAACTTTTGCTCTTGGGCGACTAGAAAATCGCAGACATTTCATACAAATCATATGCTGGGCAGCCTAGATTTTACAGGTTCAGAGAACTGGGCTCCTTTCAGTATTCCTTAGAGCACAGCCTTGCTCATCATTACAGACAGCTTGCTTTGCTCCCTGAAAAAAAAAACTCTTAAATTTTCTCTAAATTAAAATGGACAATTTCTACGGTCCCCTCAGTGTCTGTACAACAGGGTTTGACTGTAAATGTAATGAGATCCTATGACACCATATTTGAATTGGGAAAAACTGGGGGGAGGGAGGGATATTACAAAAAAGGAAAGGAGTCTCCCGCTATGCTGCCTCAGCCTTGATTACAGGAGATTTGTAAACATGTATGAATTTCACATTTTGAAGAGTTTTTGTAATACAAACAAATATGTAATAACATGTGTTTGTACATACTGACATAATCATTAAACAAGTTGTGGCTGAATAGCTTTTAAAATCTATTGACTGCATCAGGCTTTGTAATCACAAATATGCCATTTTCAGTTTCAATCCAGTTATGAGACATTCTATGACTCATACCAATAAGAAATATATATGCAAATTTGCAGTATTGCTTGAATAAAGGTGTTCAATATTATCTGATAAAGAGGACACAAGTCAATCCTTGTACACAAATACTCTCTACTTTATTTACTTTGCTTCATGTTATGATAAATACAGATGTTAAACAAAACGAAATGCAGACTTGGTGCCAGCAGAGAACTAAGTCCTTGAAAAGATGTCCCCCTCAACTTCTCTTACTATACCTAGCAAGTGAACATCTTGTAATGCTGAATGATAAAAGAAAGTAAGCTTACTGTGTTTACATTAACCGTGGCCGGGTATTCTGAAGACGCTCCTAGTATTTTATGAGTATATCACAGTTATGCATGTCAGTACCTCTTAGCACTAGTTGCACTGATTTCAAGGTGCATTCAAAATTTTCGGCGAACCGAACGTCTTACCTTCAGTGCTTTTCATGATTGATGCATTGAACAAAGCGATTCTGTGCCGACTTAGCCTGAAATTCATCCGATTGCTTCGAGTCGTTTTTTCCTCTCAACAACGACGTTACTGAGGGAGTAATAACGACTCGAAGTAGTCGGATGAAATTCAGGCTAGTGCCGACTTTTCTCGGTCAGTTGCAAACAGGATGCAAGTGATTAGGAAGAGAACACACCAGAATACACTTAACAACGGAATGAGACTGTTTTTTCCTTGAGAATTCGACAGACTTTGTTTTTCGAAAGCTTCCGGAAGAGATTCAAAGCAAAATCGTATATTTCTACAGCGTAATTAACGAATATTCACTCCGCCGTCGAGATGTTTACTCCACGCCATCTTGACACAAATGATCAGATTTTGAATATCGCCCATGATGCGTAGCAATCGTAGTGCGCACATCACCTGGTGAAGGAAAAGGCTTTCGAGATTACGCAATCTACTCGTTGCGATGAACATCACAAACAAGAAGAGGAAGCGAACATTGTTGCTCCATTATGCCGGCGAAGCCACGAAAGAAATTTTTGACAGGTTACCTGATACCACACCAGGCGAAGGTAGACACGTTCGAGAGAGCCGTACAAGCCCTGACAAACTTCACTCCCAGACAAAACCGTCAGTACGAGATTTATGTTTTCCGTCAGGCTAAGGAAGAGTCAAACGAGAGCATTTCAGCCTTCCCCACGAGACTAACGCAACTAACAGTGACCTGTGATTTTGCCGACGTCGACCGCGAGATCAAAACACAGATTGTTCAAAGTTGTAGTTCCCACAAGCTTCGCACAAAAGCGTTCGAGAACCCGTCGTACACTCTGACGCGACTGTTAGATGCCGGAATAGCCATGGAGCCGTTAACATAGAAGAGAGTCAAACTGTAAACAAGTTGTCCTCACAGGGTGGCTATCGAGATCAACGGAATTGGAACGCCGAAGCTGGCACAAATAAAGATGGCGGACGCGCAACTGACAAGAAGTCACGCAACTTGAAGTCACGCGGAGATGGTCACGAGATCCGGAAATCAAGTGATAAGTGCGGAAGTTGCGGTGCATACTACCACCATCCCGGAGAAAAAACGTCCTGTCCCGCTGATCAAGCTACTTGCCGGGGCTGTGGCAAGTTAAACCACTTTGAAACAGTATGTAGATCCAAAGGAAAAGGGAGTAGCCGAAACAAACGCCGGCCCACAGTGAACAAAGTGAGCAAGGACGAATCAAGTGACGAAGGTGAAGTATACACGTTCTCCCTGAGCACGAAGACCCTGAAGGATCAGCCTCTCTTCAAGACCAAGGTACATGACATGCCAGTAACGATTATGGCTGACTTTGGAGCGAGCATAAATATCCTGGATGAAAAGGAATACCGCAGGTTACCCAATTGTCCCAAGCTTGAACCGAACAGTGTGAAAATTTACGGCTACCAGTCAAAACATCCCCCTTGGCGTCCTTGGAAAATTCAGTACCATGTTTGAGTCGGAGACGAAGAAGCTGCGCGCCAAGTTCTATGTGGTGAAGGGATCCAGTGGCTCCTTGCTTAGCTGGAAGACTTCACAAGATCTTAGTCTGCTTCAGACAGTTGAGCAAGTCAAACTCCTACCGTCGAAACTGGAAGCAGGAACACCTTCGGGTCTATTTGCATAATATGACGACCTGTTTCATGGGCTAGGCAAACGTAAGAACTTTCAGCTAAAATTTCACATCGACGAGGAGGTACCACCCGTCGCACAGCCGCACAGAAGAGTCCCATTCCATGTTTGTAAGCAGCTAGAGGAGCAGCTAATACGCGACGAAGAGTTAGGCGTGATAGAGCGTATCGAAGGCCCTACGCCTTGGGTGTCCCCAATCGTGGTTGCACCTAAACCGAAATCTCCAGGCAAGGTACGAGTGTGCGTTGACATGCGTAAGGCGAACAAGGCGGTCAAACATGAACGTCATATCACCCCCACCGTGAAAGAGATGATCTGAGACTTAAATGGCGCCAGCGTTTTGAGCAAACTAGACCTCAATCAGGGCTACAACCAGCTTAAACTGGCACCTGAATCCAGGTACATCACCACCTTCAGCACACACATGGGTCTTATGTGGTACAAACGTCTCAACTTTGGTATTTCAAGCGCCGCTGAGATCTTTCAAAACGTAATCTGCGAGACGGTTGAGGGTATTGACGGCGCAATTAACATCAATGACGACATACTAGTGTTTGGTAAGACGCTCGAATAACACGACCAGAACTTCAAGGCCGTGTTCCAGCGACTTAGAGAGAAAGTTCTGGCCCTGAACAAGAGCAAGTGCGAGTTCAGAAAAGATAAGTTGGAATTCTTTGGATACGTGTTCTCCAGAGACGGCATCTAGCCAGACCAGAAGAAAGTTGCAAATGTCGTCAATCTTCAGACACCGTCAACAGCATCAGAAGTACGCAGCCATCTGGGGATGACAAACTACTGTTCAAGGTTCATCCCTGACTATGCTACCAAGACAGAGCCCCTGCGCAAGCTCACCCACAAGGACCAACCGTGGTGTTGGACGGAAGAACATGACCATGCAGTCAGCCAATTAAGAGAAACACTTGTAAGCGCACCCGTCACTGCCTACTTTGATCCAGAGAAGAATACGAAGCAAGTCCAGTCGGCTTGGAAGCCATCCTCTCTCAAGTGGACTCGAAAACTGGGGACAGTCATGTTATCACCTACGCAAGTCGCTCTCTTACAGCAACTGAACAGCGGCACAGCCAAACAGAGCGCGAAGCCCTCGCTGTAGTTTGGGCTTGTGAACATTTACACCTGTACATTTACGGGAAAGCGGTCACAGTCTACACTGATCACAAGTCCCTAGCGTCTGTCTATGGCAATCCCAGTTCCAAGCCGCCTGCAAGAATCGGGAGATGGGCTCTACGACTTCAGCCGTACCAGATCACGGTCAAGTATCGAAGAGGAGAAGTTAATCCCGCAGACTATCTATTGCGTCACCCAGCCAAGCTTGGGGCTGAAACGAGCCGGCAACAGAAAGTCGCAGAGGAGTACGTCAGCTACCTCGCAACCTCCTCTACTCCCAAAGCCTTGAAGACACAAGAAATAGAGAGAGCCACTCAGGATGGTGCAACTTTGCAAGCTGTAGCAGAAGCCATTGTGAAAGGCAGTTGGCACCATGAAATCAGACGTCCCTGCGTCAATGCCGTCGAGTTTCGCCTTCTCGAGAGGGTGAAGGATGACTTACCGTGAGGGCGTCTGGCAACCTTATTCTACGTGGGGCCCCGCATAGTCGTCCGGAAGAGTCTAGAAGACCACATGGTCAACGTCGCACACGAAGGCCACAAAGGGCTCGTGAAGACTAAATCACTGTTATGAGAGAAAGTTTGGTTCCCGCACATAGATAAGCTGGTTGAAAGCAAGGTGAAGTCATGCGAAGCCTGCCTGATTGCTACTCCTGAGTGCAAGAGAGAACTCTTGCAGATGTCGCCACTCCCAGCAGCGCCTTGGAAAGAAATTAGTATTGACTTTACTGAGATCCCAAACAAAGAGTATCTCCTTCTGATTACTGGCGAATACTCCAGGTACCCAGTGGTGAAAATTGTGAAATCAACGACCGCGACAACGGTCATACCAAAGCTCGACAAAGTGTTCTCAGAGTCTGGAGTCCCTGCTGTAGTGAAATCTGATAATGGGCCCTCGTTCAACAGCAAGGAGTTTACAGCATTTGCAGATGACCTTGGCTTCAAGCATCGAAAAGTGACTCCAAAGTGGGCACCAGCAAACGGAGAAGTAGAAAGATTTGTGCGCACCGTAAAAAGGTCATAAAGACAGCAAAGTCGGAGCACAGGAACTACAAGCAAGAGTTAAACAAAATGCCGAGGAACTACCGCGCTACGCCGCACAGCACTACAAGAGTTGCTCCGACGATAGCACTGTTTGGCAGGCTAATGAAGACAAAGCTACCTGAGGTGACGACACGCTGCTCAGATGCTGCTATCAGGTAGCGTGACCAAGCAGCGAAGGCTAAAATGAAGGAGCACGCGGACAACAAGCAGTACGTTAAGCCGTCGGCCATCTAAGAAGGCGACATTGTACTGGTCAAGAGAGACGAGACAAAGAAGAAAGGTGACACACAGTATAACCCGATACCGCGGACTGTCATCAAGACCAAAGGGTCTAAGGTCACTGCAGAAAATGCCGAAGGCGTCCCTGTTACGAGAAACTCTTCGTTCTTTAAGAGCGTGCTCGACTTTAAGACCTCCCGTGAAGGGCAAGAGGACTCCTACGGTGATGGTCTTCCGTCGCAGCTCAATGTTGCGCCTGCGAGACGCTCCCCGCAGCGTGCGCGAGCACGTTTGCTGACTATGTTCTTGACTGATACTCCTTTACATGAGAACTCTTCTATAAGGATTTTAGGACTTTTATGGACCCGGACACTTTCCGTTACTCTATTCCGTATTCAGTTATGTTTACTTTCGGGCATGTTATATTCTTCGTTTGATTCATAGTTGTTTAGCCTCGGTGTGCGGAATTCTCTCCAAAGAGGAGAGGGATGTAGTGTCGTTACCATATCTATATAGTGTTGCTACCGTATATAGGATTGTATTGTGTAGACTAGGATTCCCGGATGTGTGAGCAGGAGGTTGTCAGATCGGTGTAGTAAGCATGTAGATTAAACGTCAGTTATCTATTACTCTGGACTCCTTGTTATAAAGCATCTTTACAGCACCTAAGACATATGCATTATATTGCAGAGTGGCTGAGCGGTTAGAACGGTGGACTTGTAATTCGGAGGTCCTGAGTTCAAGTCCCGCCCTGACCTGACCGCCAGCTGGATTTGTTCACGGTAGTTCCGAGTTCAAACCCTTTGCCACTCTGGTAAATAGCCAGCTGGTTTGCCTCCAGCCAGGGATTCTTAACCTTGTTAATTTCAATTTGAATTAATTGTTTCAGTCATCTGCTCGACCCCACTAGCATAAGTGCTATAAATACTGCCGAGGGTAAATATTATTATTATTATTATTATCATAATAAGTTACGGTACGGCTGGGAAATAACGGACACGCCCATGACCTGCGCATGCGGTGTTCAATTTAGCGTGGATCACGCAATGGTGTGTCAGCGCGGTGGGTTCGTTATCCAGCGCCATAACGAACTGCGCGACTTGGAAGCCGAGATGCGAAGGATGGTCTGTAATGATGTGGAAGTAGAGCCGGTCCTTCGGGAGGTCACTGGGGAGACATTAAATCATGGCGCTAACAAAGCCCCTGATGCCCGTTTGGATATTCATGCTCGAGGCTTTTGAGAGAGACAGAGATCTGCTTTTTTCGATGTTCGGGTGTGTCACCCTAATGCAGACTCTTACAGAGACTTGACTCCTAAGCAGATCTACAAGAAGCATGAGAACGAAAAGAAGAGGCAGTATGCGGAAAAAGTAATGGACATCGGACAGGGAACGTTCACTCCACTAGTTGTCACGACCACAGGTGGATGAGTGTGTTAAGTACCACAACAGACTTGCGGAGCTGATCGCAAATAAGAAGGGAGAAAGTTACTAAACCGCAATTTCCTAGATAAGAACTAAAGTCTCTTTCGCCATAGTACGCTCTGCGATACTATGCTTGAGAGGCTCAAGATCCAGAAGACGACAGCTGGAACTTGTTGACACAGATCGAAAACATTAGAGCCTGCCTCAATTATTATTGATATCATTATTATTATTATTATTATTATTATTATTATTATTATTATTATTATTATTATTATAGATGACCCCCGCTCGGGTAGCTAATCGGAACGCAGGATTCACTTCATTTTTCCCGCGCAGGATTCAGCCATATAGTAAAGGAAGCTATCAGCGGACTCTAAATGTCGAAGTTATATTCGCAACACTTACTCGAAATTCGCTGTGAGCTCGTCAGTGACATCCGCCTTTGCGTCATCGCGGCGTGTCAACCTCGCCATCAGCTTGTACACCTTTCCTGCTATGAGAGCACTCGCCAGATTCTTTTCCCCTCGCTCCCACATGAAAAGCGCCATTTTCTGCATGTTGCTGAGTACGGACCACAGAAGCAATGCCTCGTAAGGGTTGTCGTTTATGCGTTTTCTCTACAAAGAGGCGAATTAAGAGTGATTTTCTGTAAAATTCGAACTTCGGCCTGACACGGTACCTCATCGATTTGGCTGATTTTTGGCATGTAGTCTTAGAATGGTGTCCTAAATACTGAATGCATATTCTAAGGTTCGAATTCTCGTTGGTTTCAAAGATACAGGAATGACAGTTTTGACGAGGCCTCGAGCGGCCGCCATGTTGGTGAACTGAAGGAGATTTACAGTAATTAATTCTAGCCTTATCATTAAAATAACTTAATCGTGACTCATACAGTTGCAAAGAACTATCCTTCCTCCTTTCATTTACCTACTCTTATCTGAAAATGGTTAAGCCTGAGCTACGAACGGCTATAACTTCTCACAGCGCTTTTTCGGTACTTAAAAGGTACACAAATTCAGTAGAAATTGGAAGGCCAATATCACCCATGCCACATCGATTTAGACTAAGCCATTTTAACTAAACATAGTTTGTTTATAGCGAAGTTAGATTGTTGAATAAAATAATTGGGCAAATGCAACGGAACAGAAATATGATTGCATGAATGCGCAGTGGTTCAGCCACTTGGCCGCTAAAACTTCAAAACAAAATTCGGTGAATATTTGAAAAGAAAATTCTTTAAAAATTTATCGTGCCTCTTAAACCCTATCTATCGCTTAAAAAACCCTCCCTTGTAATGTAAACAGATGATCTTTTGATTCTGATCTTGCGAAGAGCAGAAATATGCGCTAAAATGAAAATTATAAATTTTGTTACACACGGTACTAGCTCAAGTTCGCTCTTCGATTTCCCAGACCAATCGGCAGCCGCTCGTGTACTGCACAGTTACAATTTTCTCTGTAGTATTTCGCTGTATACAGCTACAAATTACATATTTTCTTAGGCAAAGATAACGCAAACGTTGTCAATTTTAATCAAAAGGCTAGAAAAACCAACCGTGCACTGTAGCTTTATGCAAATTGTATGGTATTCGATAATTACACGTGTAAACAGGAACCTACCTTTGCTAATGTACACTGTTTGGCAGATCTTTCCAGCGTAAGATATAAAACTAGTACATGAAATGAAATTAAAGAACTCATCAAGTCAAATTACCTGATCGTACCGTCATTACTGAATAATAAGTCCGCAAAATATGACATGGAATGATCGGTGGGAGACGAAGCTATTTTTAGGAGGACAGGGAAACTGCACGCTGGAACGGAACTGAAATGAACAACCTCAATCAAGTTCAGTCTTCTTGACGCTATTAAACATTTCACCCGAATTTGAACAGGAAGTTGTTTTCTATTTTCTTTCTCATTCTTGCATGTATTCTGCAGTTCGCCCACTATTTTTTCGTAACTTTTAATTTTCTAGCTAACTGGAACTGTTAAGAACTACCAACCCCCCTCCCCCCTCCCCCCTCCCCCCTCCCCCTCTTTTAGTGAACTTTCATTCGGTCTGATTCACAATAATTTTCGAACGGTGACAAAGTGAAATTTGAAATGACATTTTATTTAGTATTTTTAAAAGCTCCTTCTTTTTTTCCCGATAGCCAGGAATGTTTTGAACGTAAAGGCTCAAGTGGCGGTGTTTTTCACGACTCTGCTTGTAGACTGACCTCACCACCAGTACCACGGACATAAAATCTGATCGGAGAGGGTCATACAGTAACTGATGGGTCTCTGTAAAGCGAAATGCAGTCACTTTGGGGCGAGTAGGCTATATAGATGATGAACTCATTGTTTATAACCCCATAACCGTATCCCAAAAGTCGAGCCAGCCCGGGGCGAGCGAACACAATTTTGGGGCCACTGGCCACGCCCTTATGTTTAGCGGGAAATTGGTTGATTAGTCAAATCTCCTTAACTCCACGACCATGCACCTTTCCAAATATAGCCCTTCTAATCATCATATAGTTAGGGCCTCCCGTAAGCATTTGCAACTATTTTGATTCGTAGAAGACTGTTTAACAGTTTTCATTACTTTAATGTCTCGTAAACAACACGAGGTACATGTTCTGATCTCTCTCCCCCCCCCCCCCCCCACCCTTTCCCCATCCATAACAAAAAATTTTCAGACCAACACTGAATTGCATGAAGGTATGTACAAAAATATGACCATCTCGAGGCAAGGTTCATCACTGTAACTTACCACATAAAAGCCTTTTCGTTGTTTGCCATCGACTGATTCTGTTCTGAATACTAAGGTCCCATAAACAACGCCACGTTTAGAAAGAGCCCGCCCTTTTCAATCCATGAAAACCCAAGTAGCGATTTCACCAACGGACATAAGCCGTAAGAAAAGGACCGCGTCAAATAGTTCATGAAATCACAAACGCCTCATGACACCTTTAATTCACTCTTTCTTCGATAAACTAATTTTTAATTTTTTAAGCATAAATGACATCAGAATGCGCGATTATGAGCATTGTAGCTTATGAAAAGAAAATTTAACACCTGATGCACATGAAAGCGTCTAAGAAGGGGACGAGGGGGAATTAGGAACATTGTGCTTACCGCTGGAAAAATATTGGCTAGTCCTTTGAATAGACTCAATTAAAGCCGTTTTTGTTCAGTAAGGAGCTGTTAGATGGGGGGAAAGCTACATAAAGTAGATCGCATCAGAATACGGCAGAGGACTAGGCTCTCAAAATCGATAAGCTGAATGCAAGACCAATTATTATGTAAAACAGAGAAAAATTCCTTGAGGGAAAAAAATTATGGCTAGGGAAAAGACCCGAATGTGGAAAGTTAGGATGGTAGCTTCTTTTCAGGTAATCGATCATTTACGTTAACTTCCGCTATCCGACGGGCGTATCGGAAAGACTGAATGGATGAGAGTATAACACATTCAAGAAGAAACAAACTTGTGATTTTTCACAACTCAATAAAATAACTAAAATTGTGTACTACTCGGTTATACAAGATTTTTGTTTTCAATTTCAGATTTTTACGATGGGGCATTAGCCCCCGTACTCACTAGACACTACTTTACAATCATCGTGTTAAAATCAGTGAAATACTCCAAAACAATTTGGATTCCTACCCTTATACCTTTATTAAAAATTAAAGTTGGGAAGTTTGTTGTTTTCTAAAAGTAGTTTGAACAGCCGAACGACATTTTTTTACACGGAGTGGGGAAGGCAAAGCTTCACTTATCTCTTCTAAGGTAGAAAGTGTCAGCAAAACGTGAGAGTCGTCCTTGAGGGTAGGTGTCTAACCTAATTTTCTCACCGATTGCAAGTGCCATTTCATCCACGCATAACCTCACCTAGTTAACAGAATTAGCAAATGTAGTGGGGAAACGTTGCGAGAGAACTGAGTAAGATGTTAGGGTAAGTTTTGGAAATTTTCCGCACACCTGGAAAGTCCTGGCTACGCTCCTGATAGAGACTTTTGCTGGAGAGAAATTGAAACATGTTCGCTAATATAGTGACGACCAGAAAGGACAAGCCATAGGATAGTTCCAGAAAACCACCCATTAAAATAGATCACGAAGTTGTTGCGGCGGAGGATGAACTTGAAGGCATCTGATGAAGTGCAATTTTTCAAGGGAGCCCAGACAAGATTATGTACGATGGGCACAGCTTGTTTGATCTGGAAAATTTAGAGAAGCTCAAGGCAAATCGCTAGACAACACATGCTAGAGCTGAACTAAAAATCTTTTGCGCCTTTGAACTCTGTCCCTAAGGGTAAAGGAGAAAGTTTTCCTTTATCAATGCATTAACCGAGTTGATTATGAATGTCTCCTTATGTTGGACGTCTTACTAACAAGCACATTACCACTACTTGCCCTCAGAGGCGTTTTTCAGTTGACGAGCAGAGAAAATTAGGTTTTGACTGTTTTTTTTGAAAGCCCTTCGGTGGGGTGACTGTGGTTTTTGTTGTCCCGGGCTCATCCCTCATTCTTCTTAACCCCTTCCAAACCAATTTTTCTGTTTATCAAGAATCTCCTCAAAACGGGCTTCGTGATTGAGACAAGATACCTGAAAATTGTACACGGAACCGTTGTTAACGGTGTACAAGGTAGAATGAGTCTATTCATTACTTTGCCGACGCCCAATTTTTAAAACCGGAAGTAATGATGTTTATTTCAAGGGCTCATGTCTCATGGGTTTTGAGTGAATCTTCAAACGCTGTAAATACATGTAGCTGGAACTATCATCGCATCGATCCTCGCTCACTAATAATGATAACTTATATCAACTTCCATTATTTATTGCCTGGCTAAGATTTTCACGGATTCTTCAGTTCAGTTGTTTGAAACCAGGCGGCTTCACGTGAGTTGTAACGCCAGGCAAGGAACGTGACGACCCGCGATATGCGTGGGAAAATATTACTTTTTTTCGATCAAGGTGGAAACTGGCAACTTTGTCGTCGAGTAAGGTAATACATCTCAATTTTCATTACTATGGTTAATTTTAAAAGCTCTGGTTTCGGTAAAGGAACTGGAGGAAAATCAGGAAAATTCCTGTTCGACTGTGATGGTTGGATTTTGTTTACGCGTCATAGCATAAACATAACAAATTGATTTTCCTTTCCTTATACAATCTGCCTTTTTTTATACTGTTTTTCGCAGCAGAGTTATCGATTATATTACAGAGGCTAATTTTATTACACAGATCACTCAGATTTAATGACAGAAACTCTATTATCGATTGTAATTTTGGCAACACCTGGCGAGTATTCGGTGTACAGATTATTGACAAAGTCGCTAGAACAGTCTTCCATTCATTACTTTTGTTTCTGTTCCGTTAAATTTGCCCAATTTTTTTATTAATGAACTCGATTTAACTACAAACAGTGAGTATTCAGGCAGATTGGCAAGCTTCAATGCGATGTGGCAAAAGAGATATACGCCTTTAAAATTCTGTTAATTTTGCGGGTGTAAAAAATTCAAAAAGCATACCCACCAAAAGTTTAATCGATCGTTGCGAAAACGTTATCAATTTCGAAGTAGTTTCTAAAAATGCAATAAAGAGGGATTGTTCTTTCAATCTGTATTGGCAAAGGAAGATTAGCTTTGAAGACAGGGTTGTAGTCGAAGGCTCAAAAGCAGCTTCTATTAACCAATATGGCGCCGGTCCGAGGCACCCAAAAACCGGCCATGTTGATAATTTCCGAAGTAGGAGGAATTAGAACCTAAAGTTACCTATTCCTTATTAAAGACCTCAAATCAAGTCTACATGCCAATTTTTAGCCAATTCGGTGAGATAGTGTGGCAGCGCCTTTTAAATATAGCTCGAATCTTACAGACAGCTGCTCTTAATTACCTTCTTCTCTACCACAGAACTTAGAAGACTCGAAAATTAAACAAGGTTAGATTGAGAAGCATCCTAGCATTTGAACTTTGTTATAAACTGAACCGTACATATCAATGATTGCAAGATGGCAAAACATTGACGCTCTTTTTTAATTTAGACTGAGTATACGGTAAATAGAACATAAATGATTTTCCCTTGTTGGCTTTGTCGGGAAACATTGAAATTATTTCTCGTTGTACTCTTGAGAGTAGTGTTTCGTCTCTATGAAGGAAGAGGCGTGGGATTTTCCATGCACGACATCTTGGAGAGCCGTGGGCAGTTAGTTGTAACGGGGTGGTTATGGGAGAGGTGGTTAGGGGCCTTTCTCTCGGGAGGTAGTAAAACACCCACTCGGGGTCGGGGATAGTGTTCTTAGTTTCGTTTCACAGAGGATGGGGATCCTGTGCTGCTCTAGGTAACTAAGAGAAACTAGAAACTCATAAGGGCTTAAAACATGTAACTCTAACATGATGTGCTCGTGAATATTCATAGTTCTCAAGTACTATATTTGGAACGAGAAGAAAAGCTAACTGACTAATCAAACTTTGTAAACGACGTGACGAAATTTTACTCCCCGTCAAATTCCTGCGCCCGCTCAAAAAATTTGGAGCTTAGGCAACAAGGACGGCGATGGCTACGAAAACGTCACTTTAAAGTTCATTCGTTGTTCAGTGACGGCAAAAAAAAAATCAAAAAGCGTGATGCACGTGCAAAGTTGTGGTTACACCTACTGGTTTTTTGAGGTTCTCGTAAACGTCGCCGTCGTCTTAGTTTAAGCTCCCTAATGGCCGAAAGACGGGAGAAAATTCTTATGATAATGACCTGGAGTTTACAGGAAGGCTCGTAACTTTGACTGGAATTCGTTGTTCCCTCTTTGTAATCTTACTGTACAGTTTATGTAATTACGGAACTTACGTATACTTTATTCGCACTAAGATTTAGAGAATTGAATTTTATTGTCTATTGAACGAATTATTGCAGGAGTTGAGTTCCTACCACACGATTCATTCTGTCGTCTCCCTGGGGAGTACTCCATGAATGTGGCCATAAGGCTTCTATTACGTGTAAAACGTTGAAGCCTTCGTCGTCAATCTGCAACGAATAGCATTCTATTATACAAGTCACAGTTTATTATATTTATTAATGCCAGAGTTAATCTGAAATATATGTTAGGGTGTATGTTGAAACACTAAGTCTGTTACCTTCCCTTTTCCAAGTCGTTCTTCAAGAACGACCCTCAATGGTAATCCCTGCTTCTAGAGCGGAAACACAGAAATACGATTGGAATGTTCAGAGAATTCAATGTTTAAAATAATGGAGGGTTTAATTTTTACTGAGGCTATGTTGCTGCGTCGGAACGAAACGCCAAACTATTTGGAATTATTAGAGATGAATTATTAGAAGAGCTCAATTACTCCACTACTGCATTTAAATAAAATTTAGTAATTTCTTCCGTATTTGATTAGCTTATGTTCTCTAAACCTGACTCAATTAACATTTGGAAAGGAAGGTATTTTAGTCGGAAGGACGCTAGTGGTTGTTTAAGTGGATTCTTTAGAGTAGTCCCCTACATGTTTTAAACTTGCAACTCAGCCACCGACTCTGTGGTTGATTTGTTTAAGCCCATTTTAGTGTTGTTTCTGTTGAGCTTTGTGAGGCGGATAGTGATAGTCCGCCTGACAAAGCTAGAGCTAATAGCTAAGCTAGAGCTTAAGATAAGGACCACGGTACAGCGGTGAAACAATTAATTAAGAGACCTTACGATCAGACAACGGTGACGTCCATGAAAACCTCGCTGAAAAATAGACTCCGCATCCTTTAAAACCATTTCAAGATTATTCCAAGTCGCCAAGTTACTTAAAAAAAGGGAGTTTATGTTGGAGCTGAAGAGACGGGGTTGCCCCCGAGTTCAGACGGGGATGGTAGAATTTATCGCCTTGCCTGTCCCGTCCTCAAAACAACTTAAAATTTGGTCATTTCGCGTCGTAGTCGTGCAGGGACGGCAAAGAAATGTACAAAAAAGCGTGATGCACATGCAGAGTTGATGGTTTGCTAACTAAACCTATTGCTTTTTGACCTTGCCGTCGCCGTCGCCGTCGTAGTTTTGTAAGGTCCCTACTAAGTTAAGACGAGTAATGGCTCCTCGACCGGACAGCGGCTCCGTCGCAGCTCTACATACAAGCAGGATGAAATTGAAAGGGACGTTAGTATAACAGCTCCAGCAGGGGAGGGTGAAAAAAATACAAAGGCTCTTGGTCTTCCTCGGTGGTCATTAGTCAAAAATGTGTTTATTTCCGTTAACCCAATGGCAGCAACAGTGAAGGATCCTTTACCCTTTCTCAAGCTAATGAGATTTTTAGCAACTCGATATGATTTTCTACAATAGATCTAGCCTCTGCTTCCTGGCAAGTGGCCGTTGATCACGCCCCTAAGGAAAAAGTACCATCTACTTCATTACTTGGACTTCCGTTTAGACTACCAGTTGAGACTACTAGGTTTATGAGGTCCAAGGCCCTTAGGAGCATTTTTTTCTAATTAAGTCTTTGGTGAAGGTGTATAATATCAGTTTCAATATGTCACGAGACGGCTGCACAGACACTTGATGGGTTTAGCATTTGACGAGAACGGCCTGAGTACTCTCCTTCATGACCAATTAATAGTACGGCTGTATTGAAGTGTTGTGTTAGAGCGTTTCCGAAAGCAGATTCAAACGCTTCTTTCCCCAAGTTTTCTCGACTGCACTCCCTTTTGTGGCAACCACCAACCCATCCCTGTACGACTGACATAAGCACTGGCCAATAGTAACGTGAAAACGGGAAAGTTATATGCCACTTGGGCGCTATGGTCTCGCGCTTCGTACCTGAACAGCAATGATTTGGAATTAATGAAGAGAGATAAACCGATTGCTATACAGTCTAGTCTTGTATGATGTACGAATATCTAAGTTGGTCTTACGTCGTCATGTGTTGTACTTACGTTCACTGCCTCGAAAAGGTTATTTAACCGATCTGTAGTCAGGAACTTCCTCATACTGACACCTTTTTCTAAAAGAAGATCTACAAATTCCACACGATTGTTGATTAAAGCGTCCTCCATCTTATCTTCCAAGGTCTTCATCTGTTAGATAAGCCAGCACAAAACAAATGATTAAGATAAACTAGAATGCAACCTTAATCTAAGTAAGAGATAGATATGATTTAACTATGTTCCATCAAAACTGGACGTCACTTGTCCACACGCTAAAAGACTGGGCTTCCATTTTAGTGAATTAGTCTGAAGAAGGATCTTTAGCACTTAACAATTTGTCCGGCTATCGAAGCAAGTATTTGTCAAAACAAACTTGTCGAGTGCCAGATAAATAACAGCCCACTATTAGAGACGTCATGGAGAGTACTTTGCATTTGCGAAATTTTGCTCTTGAAGCAGCAACAATTTTGTATATATGTTTTTTTTTCGGTTGGGCTATCAACATAGGAGGAAATATATCACTGCGCTAAGTTTTCCCAGCCGCCCTGTTAACTTAACTGTCGTAACTGGATACGCTAAGGGACGGCCTGCCGAGCCGAGGTCGCAGGTTGCGGTTCAAACCTCAAATAATAACAATGAAAAACATCTTTTGCCTTATGATTATTCAAAACCAAAGAAAAAAGATGCTGATGATTTAGTTGCAAAATTCTTTCAAAAATAAAAGATTGGCTCTAGAACCCTCGTTTCTTTGAATTGAACGGTTTGATGAAAAATGATATTTGTTTATATAAGGTTCCACATGACCGAAACGCTGCCATTGTGATTTCCAGATGTAACTAATCTAGCTCAAATTCTGGAGGGACTTCAGACACCTTTCAACGAAAACAAAGTTAAAGAAGAATTCTCTTTATAAATTAAAAAATGGTATGGATATCAGTTCACTGATAAAACGAGTGGTAAGAGCCCATCTTTATGTTTGACATTGCCAAAACAAGACCTTAACTAAATCTTACGCGGAAGAACGTATATTGCCGATCTATATGTTCTAGGTCATTTTAAGAGTGGTTGTCATAGAAAACCGGGCAAAATGTTAAAAATGTCAACGGAAGGGGGTCAACAGAATAAGTTCATACTAACATCATAGATAGGTCTGGTGGAGTAATGGACAAATATACCAAACATAGGTAGTCCACTGCTCTTGTATTAGAGATACGAGCATCACTTTATTCGACCCCCTCGGACGCCATTTTTATAAGCAAATTTTAACCATTTTCTGAAACTCACAGGACCCTCCAAATTTAACGAGCGAAGTTTATTTTTTGTATGCGATACAACACATTACAGAACTACTTTCTAAAACCATAAGATTTGTTAAGCATCCACGGACAAGACTAAAATTTTCTTATTTTATCTGACCTAAACTTAGTGTCTGCAAACGAGCAAAAAATCGGGCATTTTTGAATTGATCTACAGCACACAACTAAAACGACAGAACAACTCTGACAGCCAAATTGCAGTCTACTATCATGCATGTAACCAAAACACTAATAATCATTTTGGGCCATTAAAACAGGAAGAAATTAGAAAACTCACATTTGTTATAGTTTCCAAGCTTTTTCTTGCAAACAGGCCGATCCCTTCGTGTTTGTTTTAAGTCCTCTTCGTGAATTTTCCTTCATATTTCGCTGCAAAGTATGTTCAGCAGCTGGAGGACATATCAAAAAGCTCGAAATACTGCCTAGGTAACATTTTGAAAGGGCAAAAAGTGCTGAACGATAGGATGAAACTAGAAAATAACAAAGCGACGCCATCTTGAAAATTCAGCACTCGGGAGGGACTGGCACTAGTAGCCACGTTCGATATCATCTAAGGACAAAAACTGCAAATTTTTCCCAACTCAATTGTCTCGTAATTCCCAAAAGAGACTTGAGCACATAGAAAACCAAACCTAATACAGAAATGTAACCAGAAAGCCTCGGATTCATGTAAGAAGTTTCTTTATCGAACGTTGGCTATTACGAACTATTACCAGGAGCCTATGGGCTCCTGTAATTACCAGTAACATAAAAAACAAAAAACAAACAAACCAGCTTATTAGCGACCTACTCCAGTCTTATTTCTTCTTATTACTTCTTTTAGTTGAATTTAGCTTTTTTTTTTTCAAAGGAAAAAAACAAGAAGAACGCCTGATCGCAGGTTAATAAGCCATTTGCACTAAGAGGTCATGTGACATCGTTTTTATGAAAATGAAAGTTATATGATTTTTCCTTCGAAAAACCATTAGTGGGTCATATCTTAAACAAAATAATAGTCATTTGGTTTTTCAAACCCGCACCATTTACTTAAAATGAATAAGTTCGTAAATGGTCACGTGACCAAAGTGTGATTTTTAAAATTATGAATTGCCTCTCTCTGAACACCAATTTTGCACTTAATCTTCAAGGAAAATGTTGAAAAGATGATGTGATAACGTTTACAGCACATCTGAGCGTAACTATGAAACGTTGAACAAGATATAAGCAAGAAGTAGTTTTGGCCGCCATGTTGGAGGGCAAAAGCATGCCCTCCAACATGGCGGCCAATACAAATCATACTACTTTGCTGAAAAATCAAAGTGCCATAAAATATCTCCCTTAAATGCGTTTCCTCTCAAATTTCGGGTTTGAGATAATTTTTGTGTGCTCTAACAATTTTTGGCATCAACAAGATTCCAACTCATTGTTTAAAGGAAGCATTGGTCACGTGACCTCTTAGTGCAAGTCGCCTATTGGTGATTAACTGGCATTGCTTCATTCCCTCCTCATTTCGAGGTGTCCCGTGAATGTAGATGTTAAAGATCTATTTTGTCTCTTTATGAATCACTTAACTTCGCTCTTATGGAGGCTAGCTAGACTTGCTATATATCAACCTCGCGAGTTTCTAAGCGTTCGGGCTAACTACGGGCAGTGAATATTGCTTGCTGTAAAATTTGCAATAATTTTTATCACCTAAAATAAACAGTTAAATCAGCGTGCGGAGCGGGCATTTTAGGCCCCAAAGCGGCCAAGACAGCCGACGAAGTAATTGTTGAAAGCCCGGAGGGGGGGAGGGGTCCGCATATGAAAGTGGTGGGGGTGCTCGTCGTCTCGCTTAGGGGTGTAAATTTCGGATTTTGGTCTCATTTAGGGTGTTCTGGGCAAAACGCCATCATATTTAGCCGTGAAGGTCTCGTTTAGGGTAGCACGCAAAAAAGATAAAAATATATATTTGATATGTATATTTTTAATTCCTTTTATTTACTCCATTCATATCATCCAAGTTTTTTCATTTGTCTGTGTTTCAACATGGTCTCTTTTAGGGATCAAAAAAAGCTTGGGCCACGCCCAGATCGGTCTCCTTTAGGGGTTTAATTCAAAATTTCCGACGAGCATCAATTTACTGAATCCAACGATACACACCTGAGACTGTAATAATAACGCGAGTATTTATACAGAATAACCTATCAGTTCTAATAAAAAGAACAAAACTGTTATCAAAAGGGTCCTGTAATTATCTCATAAATTGCTAAAAACTGAAAAAGAAAATCGAAGGAGGAAAATAAAATAACACTTCGAAATCTAAGATTCAAAAATCAAAATCTGTAAAAATTATTGGCTTATGAGAGTGAAAAGAGTTTTGAATTATGGAATACTTTTGAAAAACTCTTTTAAATTACTCCTGAAAAGAAACCTAGAATTTAAATTTCTCAAATGCCAAGGTAAAGTATTGTAAACTAAAGCCCATTGAAAGGCAAAACTTCTCCGAGGGAACCGTATGCGGAGTCCCCCCCGGGTTTAAAAGTAAGCCTTCTAACTGATGATCTCATCGCTATCACTTCGCATTTCCATAAGGTAATAGACTGTTAACAAAAGCTGTCCAAATAAACCATTCAAAGGGTTTACCAGAATCTGGTTTACCGGAAGGATCCAGAAGGAGCTTTTGTTAAAAAGTACCATTACAGGATTTCCTACGGCTCTCACTCCGTACCCCAACCCCTCATTGTTTTTCCTGCTCACTTCTTTTTCAGTATGCTCTTTGCACGGTCCACACAAGCTAAACGCCATGGGTCCGGACGAAGTTTTTACCTGTACAACCCGTTTAGAGGGAACGTGCAAATTCTCCATAGATCGCAATACTGTTTGCAGCTCAAAACCTTTACGGTTCCGCGGGTCGCATGTAAAGAAAAGGCGGATCCATGCAAGTTTTTGGCAGTTCAAAAATTTTTAAAAGGGGTCTAAGTGTTAACTCGAGTTTTGACATCTCCTACATCTCTTCGTCACTGGATTTGTAAAAAACACTCTCACTACGGTGTTTAACACAAGCAGAATCATGTTCACAGTCCTCACATTTAGAGTAATTGTCAAGGTCTTGCCTTAAATTCAGAGGAGGCAATGATGACAGAAACGGAATTTATTCATCTGCTACGGAGGTAATTTTCAACGGCATTTCGTCTGTTAATACTTTCCACGGCGCTGTTGCAAAAAATGCGCGAGCGAGTCACACAAGATGGCACAAAATGTGCTAAAAATAGTACATTTAATGGCTATGATATATATTTCGATGAGGTCAGCCCCATCCTGGAAAAGGTATCCAGTTACGGTCTACTACTCCCATTTATATATCTGTGGCTCCTGGTAGAGTATAAAAAAGTAATTTTGTGCAATTTTGCAGCGTAATTAGCGTTGCTAGATAACTCTGTCAACCATCAGGAGCCCGTAAACCACAATTAAAAACTAATGTATGAGTAAAGACTACTCATCAATATTAATGTTAATCTTGTAAAAATTCTAGAATAAAGCCATTAAAATTGTTGAATGACCTTCTTCACCTCAGACACTCGTGTCAGTCAAGTATGAATCGACGTCCGCCATTTTGAATTTTGTTCAAAAAAACCTCTGATCTAGCAGCCCGGCTGCATCTTGCGCCCATCATCTGCCCCCAAGGGTTGAGGATCTGGCTCCTTTGTCATAGGAAATTCATAAATTGTCTACTAAAACACTGTGCAATATGGAAGCAAGGCCAATTTAAGCACTAAAAGCTGGTCAGATATCTCAGAATTGGAAGAAAACTAGTAAGAGAAATTGCTCAGAAATTATGCAAAAAGCTGCTCGAAATACTACAGGTTGCCAAAAAGGTTGGCGAGCAACTTGTGGAAAGCTCTAGGGAGAAAGGGAGAAGGGGGAGGGGGGGAGGGGTGGGAGGCTACCTAATAAAGCTTTGTTGGGAGAGGCTTCGCCCCGAGGTCCAGTCCCTTACCCTTAAATATACTATTTTTGCCAAAAGGTACCCCTTCCGTGTATCTTTCATTAAAAAGTTGTACCCTTTATATCTGCTTCGTGAGAATAAATCGGTAAGAAAGGAGGTCTTACGGTCAATTTCGAGTAACCTTAACATGTAAATGATATTGCCGTAAGGCGTGTTTCTTCGAAGCATTTTAATAATAGGCTCTTTAAAATACTTAATGAAAGATTTTCCTCTCCTTTCACATACTTCAGCTTGTGATTTCCTAGCTACCCTTTGATACACCTGATGCTTGAAAGAGGTACCCTTCGGGCGAAGCCTTCTGGACTATGAAACTGTGCATCATGAAATCATGAACAGGAGATGAGTGGACCTTCGGACATGCACGGTGATTGAAGACTGACGCAAAAATAAATTATACAATAAAGAGTCCAAAGAAACGCTAAGTTTATATGGGATAACTCAAAATGAAGTGAATGAAGAGCAGATGAAGACTGAATAAAGTAATGTCAGTTGGTCACCTGTTCACCACACTTCATCACTCCGCCGAAAAAAAAAAACGACAACAATTTAACTAAAAGTAGTAATTGAAGAAGAAATAGGACTGTAATAGGTCGCTGATAAGCCGGTTTGTTTGTGTTTGTTTTTTATTTGTTTGGTAATTCACTTGTGGACAAGGCAGCTGCTAGTGCCAGTCCCTCCTGAGTGCTGAATTTCCAAGATGGCGTCGCTTTGTTATTTTCTGGTTTTATCCTATCGTTCAGCACTTTTTGCCCTTTCAAAATGTTACCTAGGCAGTATTTCGAGCTTTTTGATATGTCCTTCAGCTGCGGAACATACTTTACAGCGACATGTGAAGGAAAATTCACGAAGAGGACTTAAAACAAATACGAAGGGATCGGCCTGTTTGCAAGAAAAAGCTTGGAAACTATAACAAATGTGAGTTTTCTAATTTCTTCCTGTTTCAATGGCCCAAAACGATTATTATTGTTTTGGTTACATGGATGATAGCAGACTGCAATTTGGCTGTCAGTGTTGTTCTGTCGTTTTAGTTGTGTGCTATAGATCAATTCAAAAATGCCCGATTTTCTGCTCGTTTGCAGACACTGAGTTTAGGTCAGATAAAATAAGAAAATTTTAGTCTTGTCCGTCGATACTTAAAAAATCTTATGGCTTTAGAAAGTAGTTCTGTAATGTGTTGTATCGCATACAAAAATTAAACTTTGCTCGTTAATTTTGGAGGGTTCCGTGAGTTTCAGAAAATAGTGAAAATTTGCTTATAAGAATGGCGTCCGAGGGGGTCGAATAAAGTGATGCTCGTATCTCTAATACAAGAGCAGTGGACTACCTATGTTTGGTATATTTGTCCATTACTCCACCAGACCTATCTATGATGTTAGTATGAACTTATTCTGTTGACCCCCTTCCGTTGACATTTTAACATTTTGCCCGGTTTTCTCTGACAACCACTCTTAAATCCCTTGCCTATTTATTTACAGACCGAAAGTGACCTAATTTGTTTTACAACGTAGGTGCCTAAATGCCAAGAGCTTTGAATTGCTCTCCGCTTCACTACAGGTTTACCGCAAACCTGCACTCTGTGCCCCTTGAGAAGGAAAACTGTAGATTGCACTGTTGCTCTGAAAGCGGCATGGTTCTTATCTTTAGGAAGATCGCTAGCGGCCACCATTCTTTGGTTTAATTTGGACTGTAGAGCTTACCCTGAAAGACGGTTATTGAAGTCTATTAATAGTTTTCCGCTATTTTCTTACATTTGTACAGGTGTTTGTAACTTTTCTTTATTTGCTCTGCTTGAAAGTTACTGTCACCACCAAGAGAAATGTTCCGTCTCTTCCTGGGGATCAGCTAAAGAGGGATTAATTTTACTTCTCGATACTCAGATTGGATTCGTGACAAAACTAACCTTCATCAGCATTTCGCAGCTCTGATTAAAATTCAGTTCTGACTGACCGAAATTTTGGGCAAAAGTACTCTATTTTAGCTGTAAGATTAACTTGCATTTCTTGTTTTGATTTTCAAAACGCTTAATTCCTTCGATCCTTGTCAACTACAAAATAAACTTTAATTACCGAGCGTACATTTGTATCTAAGCCTCCCACTGTGCTTTTCGGTTCCGTATCAAGTATAATTACTGAGCGCTCACCTGGTCAAGTACAAAAATGTAATGCAACAACTGTCAACTTGCTCGATTACACCCATACCTTCCACTTTCGGTCTTTAGTAAAGATCTCAGTTCTAGCAATATCAGCTCGGTTCCACGTCAAGGCCAAATCAAGCTGGTATGAGGGCGAAGCACTTTGCGCTACAAAAGCAAACGTATAATAGTCTCATCGATTTTTTTCTTTCAATAATGAAATGACTAATCAAATTTTTTTTCCGGGGTTCTTTTATTGCCTTATCTAGCTAATGACCGACGAAGAAAATGATGGGGCAAACTTCTAGTAAGTCCAGCAGGATTAAATATCGTTTCGGCCTTGCTAAAATTTAAAAGGAACAAAGAATACACTGCATGATAGCAATTATTGCCATTGTTATTACCGCA
>OZ037992.1:40378966-40423966 GCA_964035705.1 Porites rus
GGAGATAGCGAAAGCGGAAAATGGCATCCAAACTTTGCTAATTTGCTGAGGGCCTCGTAAAGACTGATAAAAAGCCATCTTTCTCGTTTTGCGTTCTGAAGATTCTGTCTTTAGACAGCTTTCAATAGGTAACAGTTCCTCAAGTGCATGCAGGAATTAGGTATTTAGGACGTTGAATTACCTTGTTCAGTTCTTGAGAGTCTAAGCATATTCGGATTTTACCGGGCTTGGTTGCCACTACCACTTTTCTGATCCATTCTGTACCTTTCGGTTTCTTTCTAGATCTGTGAGCTTTGCTTTCATTCATTCTTTAGGGCAACGTCTAGAGGTGTGCCGTGCTGGAACTGTTGAGAGATCAAGTACAAAGCTGAACCTGAACGAATATGTCCAAGACCTTCGAAGAAATCGCCAATAATCTTTCAGTCGTATACTTTAAACTGTCAAGAGAGCTGTTTTGTCATTCAAGAGAAGAACTTCAGCCCGAGATGGTAACCTGAGAAGTTCCAACTTTTGAAAGGTTCCTGCAGACAGTAAAGTCTTATTTGTTTCGCTAGAGACTTGAAACTTGGGAAAATGCGAGCTTCCACCATGTAGGACTTGCAGAAGGACCTCGTCAAGAGGCTTCTGGCATCCGTGAAATAACTTAAGCTTGGTTTTGCCTCTTTCCATGGGAGGGATGCCTTCTTACTTGGTAATCGACAAGTCTCTAAAATTGAGTACATTACAGGTCGCAGCTGTGTCTAGCTGACATCGAGGCATAGTTTCCAGATTATTGTGTTTACAAAAGAAGCTGAGCGTTGCAAACAATCGATTACCACAGGACTCTATATACGAAATGAGAGTTTGAGAAACTGAGCTATCGTGGCTTTCTTGTAAGTGTTTAACGCGGGTACCTTATCTTTCTTCTTTACCATACACACGCTTCAAAACGACGCCATTTGTGACCGTATTTTCGGTTGTATGCCGGGGATTCGTTTCGTTTGTGTTGGGTATTACCAAAGTCTTTGTACCTCTCATTGCTAGTCGTCTTAATTCTTGTAGCGAAACGTTTCTCTCCTTGTTTGTTTTTGCTGCCGTTTGGCTTCTTCTTGGAACCCTTGGCTTTGACATGCCAACTGACTCTCGTTTGCTTTGCTCATAAGAGTTAAAGACATACCGTTCCTAAGAAAAGGTTGCTTGCGTTGAAGTTTGAAATATTTTTCCAACGCGGCCATGCATGCTTGCACTTTATTATTCCTGGACCTGTCAGAGATTCAGGATAGTTTAGACCAGCTAGCTTCAATTTATGTTTTTAGTTTCCCACTTGTTCCCTTTATTACCATTATTTATTCATTTACCTATTATTCTTTTTCTTTCACAGGGCCTCTCACTATTGTAAAGTGTGTTTCCTATTTAAAGATTTGTTGTTGTCGTTCCACGCTCAAAAGACGGGCGAACATAATATCTTCCTCGTGTGCGCTACTCAGTGTCTTTTAAAATGCTTCCTACCTGTCCAATCAACTCCGACCTGTGCTCCACAATGCCCCATGGAGCGATTCCGATCAAGTGCACCTGAGACGTTTTATCTTTGAGCATTGCCCCTCGTGACATTACAGTATGACCCTTTACTGCTTCTCCTACGTGTTTCATTACGCCAGTGTTTGTTCCCCCTGTTATAATCCATGCACCAGTGGTCTTGGCTGCCTGTGCAAAAAATTTTGAAGAGAGGTTAACAGTTAAGTTTAAGGATTTATTATGGATGCAGCCTTTCTACGCTTATTTTTCTTTACTTTGGGTACATGTATTCAAAGTCACGAACTTTTCAAAACCTTCAATTCGTTCTTTCTAATGTTAAACAAGAGACCGTCAGTGGGTACCCAGCTGTACCCTTTTATGGTGTCTTGTAACGATAAAGGCAGACTGATCCTTTCAGGTGCTATGGAAAGCGGCCTTGTGTAGTCATGGATCGGAGTGAGTCACGTGTATATTGGGCTGCTGTCGATAAGTTTCGAAAAGCGTCATAATCTACCCAGGCTCTGCACATGAAAGATTTCGAGAGTATTTCCCAAATGATCTAGAACTTGCTCAATTTTTATAGCATCGTTTTAAAGACTAAAATCTTATTAGGCTGAGGACAAAGGCACTAAAATTCCATACACTTTAAAAGGCTTGGGATGTTCACATGATTTTAAAGGAGCTGTGTCACGAAATTCAGCCAAATTAGGAAATTATAAAACGTCTGTTAAATTAAGAGTAACATACAAAATAACTGCTTAAAACTTTCAAGAACGGTTAAAATAACATAAAAGAAACAACATATGCCACGGATGGGCAAAACTGAAGAAAATTGAAACGGATTGAAAATAGGGTTTTTGAAAACTGTTCTGCCTAACAGTTTTTCAAAGTTGATCCCTGCTGCTTGCAACTTCAAAAATAATGTTCAGGAGAACATTTGTTTGTCTCGGATCTCTGATTTTGTCATATACCTGTAATTTCTTTCCTTTCTTTAATTTTCATAGTGATTGAGGGCGAGTAATTGGCAAACTTAAACAAAATGAACTGGACTGCCGTGACACAGCCCCTTTAATAATGATGTTTTTCAGTTTCATCTAGAACCTCTTTGTGCTACAGCCTAACCTCCATGTGCGACCACCTCTCGCGACGAAAGTGCCCACCACCCATAAGCGACCATCTATTCAAAACACCGACGTTTTCCCCGCGTGAAAGCTCTATAGTTAGAACTCTCGTAAACGATCACCTCCTATAAGCCACCTCGACCACTTTTTGGCCTGACGTTCTTATAGTTTTCTATTGTTTTTCACCTCTTGTAAGCGACCACTTGATGAATGTTGCGGCGTTTTTTTGTCCACTGTATATACTACGCCACCCAGAGTACACGAAGAACTTTCTGTGACAACTTTGAAAAGTAAATTGTTTCCGATAGATTCTCTGCCTTTTTCATAAGAGACCAAGAAATCCTCTAATTTTGAATGGTTGCTCGGGGAGGTTTAGCTTGTTCCAGGCTCTGGGTTAGTCGGGTCCAAGAAACTGAGAAAGTGCGAACACGAAAATAAAACGGGAGGAAAGTTGGGAGAAGAAGGTCGTCTCCCTTCCTCTCTTTCCATTCCTTTTTTTTCGCCAATGCCCCCTTTTCCCAGATCACGCACTCACAATTTCGCTTGTCTTTTACTTACGCGTCATCCCCACTAACGGAGAGCCTGGAACAGGTTAGGGAAGGTTCGAGTATATTAAATCAATTCAGAGGAGATCATCACAGTAAAATTCGCAATTTATGCAGTTGCGAGAAGAAACGGTGAAAAAGTTCAGGCTTGCCGGGATTGGAACCCGGGATGCGTTACCGGTGCAGCACTAAAAACTGGGAGCTGGTTATATGATAAAAATATTAAGTTTCCCATAATTCAACTGCCCGGTGAAGAAATATATGAAGAGAAGGCAACCTAAGGTCAAGCCTGAATTTTATTATGCTTTCTTTTCGCAACTACATAATAAGTTGCGTATTTACTGTGATGATTTCTTCATTCATTTCTTCACCCCGTAGTTTAGCAGTTCAATTTTATAAAATTCATATATTATTCAAGTTTGTATTAACTTAGACTTTAGATCTAGGTTTTGAGTCTGTGGATAAAATCTTATGGTGTGACCATTCAAATGAAACCTCTTCAGCAGTACTTTCACGTGGTACTAGTTATTTAGTATGAAGTTCTAACTTTTGATACCCTGGGTACCAGAGGTTTTTTCTCGCGTGCGACGGGGAGCTTCGTTTTGTCGGCCGCATAGGCCGACACGTGTTCGGCCGAAGGCCGAACTGACACGAGCGGCAAAGGGTCACCCGCAGGTCACTTTTTAAGACTTGACCGAAACCGGAAACCGCGCATGAAAAGCCTCTGGCACCCAGGGTAAACTTTTGACTATGTAAATGAAATCCTATGGGGTGACCATTCAAATGCAACTTCTTTAACAGTACTTTCATATGGTGCTATTCACTTAGTATGTAGCTCTAACGTTTGAGTCTGCGGACCAGATCCAGTGCAGTGACCATTCAAATGATACTTCTTCAGTAGTACTTACACATAGTACTATTTATCCAGTATGTACTTGTAGTTATAATTTTGGGTCTGGTACTATTTGTTTAGCACGTTAAGTTATAACTCTTGAGTCTTAAGATGAAATCTTATGGCTCATTATGGCTCATTTAAACGAAGTCCTCTTAAGTGATCCTTTTCCGTTTATTTCTTTTTGTAATGTTTTAGAGGTCAATTTGTAGTAGTTTAGAAAAGAAGCCTCTTCTCCTTCTTCTTAAATTTTCTCTTTTTTATGTTCGGGCACTCTTCGGACTGATATCTTTAACAATTATTCCTTGAGCCCGAATGGGCTCTGAGTCAATAGCCCATGAGGCCGAAGGCCGAATGGACTATTGACTCAGGGGCCATGGGGGCGAGAGGAATAATTGTTTTAGTAAAATCCAACTAGTTGGTCAAAAATATCGCGACAAAACAAAAATCCGGCCCTTTTCGCTACTAGTAGGCTATAACATATAGCCCAGTAGTAGCTCAACCAATCAGAACGCAGCATTGATAATAGACCACTTGCTGGATTTTACTAATTAAGGATATGTTTACACTATACTGGAAAGCTTTTCGTGGCGCCAGGTAAAGCTATCCGCCATAGTGTAAACATTGCCTTACTTTCAGACTTGAATAGCAGTCTGAATCTAAACACTATTTTATGATGGCATTTCCAGCAATGATTATGTGTATTAATGATTTACTTTACACAATTAAACACCTTCAACAATCCCTGTCGAAACAAATCCTTTAATTTTGGATGCATGACAAAGCTTTTTGATCCACCAGTAACAGAGATGACAAGTTTAGGTAATTCTAACTTCCATTTCTCTTGTAAAAGGTGCAGAACATCGTCAGGATTAGTGTCATCAGAAATACGAATGAACTACCGAAAAAAACAAAACCATGATAAGAACTAGCGAACTTAAGATTTCATCAATCTGAAGCGAGTTTGTTGAAGCTTTACAGGGTTACATTTGCAGTCACTAAAGCATATCGGATAGTCCTCAAAAACAGTAATTGTAAAAAAAAAATTGTAAATTGTAATTTGTTTACCCACGGATCACTAAGGAGTTCATAAGAACTCGCTGAGACGTGTCCGTGCGTTCCAGATCGAATTGGAATTTGGAAGTGTTGGTTTTTAAGGAGAGGGGAAAACCGGAGTACCCGGAGAAAAACCTCTCGGAGCAAAGGAGAGAACCAACAACAAACCCGGGAACCTGGTTAATGCACACGGCCAAGGGGACATACCATGGTGTCGTCCATATTTATCGGGTTCAACGGTAAAACGTCACGGACAAATCTTGTATTGACGTAAATACTAAAGCAGACAAACAGGAAGAAGTGTAGGAACAATGACTTCAACAAAAAAGCTAAGGAAGTGAAACGTCTTTAGTGAGGCCGAAACTCTGTTAAAGGGCTTCAGTACAAGGGTTAAAGACTGTATTAATCCATGAAAGTCATAAAAAAGTTCTTAAATGTGGGTGTTCGTATCAAGGGGGCTGTCCTTAGGGCGGGGTCCCACTCTTTAATAGGGAGCTTCAGCAAAGATGTTTTTGAGCGACACACGTCAACTGGAAGTGAGGTCCTCTCCCTTTTTACATGCCCTGACGCTACCAAATTTGTATTGCTAAGTTTCTTTTCTCTTATAAAGAGGATTTACCCGAGAGTTTCAACCAAACCACTACACAATGATGCAAAAAGTCCACTTCCAGTTGACGTCCGTAGCTCGGCCAAAATGTTGATGCTTAAGCTCCCTAGTCTCTGTCGAGCCCAAACCCTAAAGTGTACAACTTATCCTCCATTTTACTACGGTAGGGTGTGTAGAAATAAAAACAGCCTCCATAATTATATTTGCCTTGTGTTAGCGGAATTAAGTCTAAGCTTACCTTAGCTCTACTTGTTTGTCCAGCTCCTGTAAATTCAAGTTCGCCGAAAGCATCCGTCCGTCCATCTATTAATGTGTGCTCGAATACTTTCCATTCAATGGCGCTAGTTTCCTGATTGATTGTTAGAACAATCATGAAACACATCAGAACCTATACTGTACACCCGAAAAATTGCAAAAATTGAACTCGTGGCCCTCTCTCCTCCGTATAGTCCGGTTTGTGTCGCGGCGGCTAGGGAGAGGGAAAAAGAAAGCGTGTAAGGGACGATGGGAAGGGGAAAGAGGGATCTCTTACCCCCCCCCCCCCCCTCCCCACCCCCACACCCCCAACGCGCGGGGAACCGCTGCGGAGAAGAGAGTCTGGTAGCCTCATATAAGCGACATTTAACTCAGTTCTACTTGCCTGTCCAGGTTCTGTTAATTCATGTTCTCTACTCGTTTGTCCATCTGCTGTTTCGTTACCATGGGAGGCCTTTGAACGACCACAACCGCAACTAAAAATGTAAAAAAATGATCATCGTTAAATCATGATGTCATAAGAAACGCAAATTTTTGCTGATTATGTTTCAGTTTCTTCTAGCCTGCTTAACTTGTTATACATTTAGAAGTCAAATGTTTCACCTATTCTCTTTCAGTATACTTACGGACATGAATATTGGTCATAATCCTATGGTACCATTCAAATGAAATCTTTTGAGAAGTAATTCCACAATGTACTAATATATAGATTTAGCCAGGGCTTAAAGCGAGGCTCCCATTTATAAATTTATAATTTATATTAAACAATAAACTTGTATTAGAATTCCACAATTCAGTTAACTTTAGAGCACATTTATGTGACTTTTGAGGGAAAGGCTACCTGATTTTAGAGAAAAATAATTTGCAAACAGCCCAAGAGTGAACCAAATCTTACATCGAGTTGATAGCCTCATATGTACACCCAAAAACTGGTAATCATCTTCGATCACATTTAAGAGCCATAATGGCTCTTGATCACCGTAGATTAATTAGTGGAAAAAAAATCAGGCCAAGTTTTTTGCGTTCGACAAGTTTACTTTGCAAAATCTTGTCAACAAATCTGGGTGCGTGTAAACCAACCTTTTATACCATTTATACATCACATCTGAGGTGAAACAGTAGTATGAGGCACTGTTTTTATCATACCGGCAGACCTCGGACAAAAAACAGTATTTCACAATACAAATTGCACTCATTCAATATTCATAAACTGTTAAAAAAATTTCCAAAATCACCCATACGGCCATCCGGTTCTCACTTTTGTAGTGCGAGCTGTGGCGAGTGTTTGAATGAACATTAACGGAGTTACGCTCCAACATTATAAAAAATTTATTCTGTTTATTTTTTATTTAATGGTTTATTAACGCGCGGCATTTTGAGTACTCCTGCAAGCGATGTTCACTGAACGACTGAAAATAATCGGCACAGCGATTAAAATTATAAGAGAGACTACTAACAATCAATAAAAGAAATATAATTCGGTGAAACATATACAGAAACAACAATTTTCATTCAGGAAGACAAGTATTAAAGTATCCCTAAAAATCCTGAGTCTTCAAGCTTCAAGCTTAAGTTTATGTTTTAAGCCGGCTTCCCGGTGTTTGCTTTTTTCAAAGACGAACTCGAGGCGAGAAAAACGCTCAAAGCTTTCTTTCCGGCCAGAATTATAACTAAATATTCTTTGGAACGTTTTCTTTCTATTTGCGGTGCGAAACTGTCTAAATGCTTTTTAAAGTTCTGTAAGCTTATATCAAACCTGATACTTGGTCAGATCATTGTCTCAAATCTTACGAACGTGCATAAACTAAATGACCGCATAAACTCCGCTCGACTTCATTAAATTAGATCCAAAAAAACAAACATCAAATACAATAATTTCTCTGGCTTACCATTCGAGATGCAGCTCCTGAAAGGTATCAGAAAAGCCAGTATCGCTTCAGACTTTGCAATCCTCTTACGCATCAAGCAAGGTGAAAACGAAAACGATGCCATCCGAAATCGTATTTCCGACTTTGACAAGCGACGTATTCCTCAACCAAAAACCGAATAAACAAACTAGCCATGAATAACAGAGGACTCCTGATAGCAGCTGAATTTCATTTTGCACATCCAGTGGAAAAAGACAGTTAAAAACATCACAAGTTGACACAAAACTCTGTCAGCTTCAGCTTTCAAAGTAAACAAGATTCAAGATGCTGCATAAATTTTCCGCATGAACTCACCTGTCAAATTTTGACCAATCAGAGCATAAAAATTGGACGTAGAGCGTGACCAACGCGTGACCATGGTGAGAAAAGTCAAAAGCAACTGTCTTCCCTGCCTGTAACAACTGGCTGAATTTTCGCGTCCGAGGTCAGTTTGCAATCAAAATTTTAATTGTGTAGCACATAACACAATATATTTCATATGAATTTAGAAAAAACTTGAACTTGAGCCTGCGATCACTTGAAAACTAGTAACTTGTCAGCGGTTAACTTCCAAAAAATACGTGACCTCGATAGGTCGTCACCTGAGCCCGCGATACGGTCAAGTGATACTGGTCAGCGGGTACCCTGTTTTGACAGCTGTCAATTGATCAAAACATTGATGTCCAATATGTGTGCATTATCAGTTTAACTAGTAAAAGTATGAGATTGAACATTGTTCGCGATCTAGTAAAACAATTAACTGGTCAGCGGACAGCTTCCAAATAAATCACGCCACCTCGATGAGTTGACACATGAGCCCGCGATATGGTCCTGGGATACTGGTCAGTGGCTATCCTGTTTTGACAGCTGTCGATTGACCATATTGTGAATGTCCTAAAATCCTATATTAAAGATGTGGACTTGCCAAGACACGCCTGAGACACCCCTCCCATCCTTTTGATAGTCTCCCCTACCCCACCCGTACAATCTGTAGACGCGTACGTACGTACGCTCGGTCAATCACGTGACAAGCAAACGAAAAGAGGTTGACCATATTCCATGAGTATGGGGCTCTGTCCCACGCGCGCTTCGCGCGCGTGGGAGCCCCGCTATAATTTATTTAGTACACACGGTTCTAACTTTTGAGTCTCAAGTTATTCAAACCAAACCTTTTCAGCACTACTTTCACATCGTACCGTATATAATTAATAGTTCTTTTTATTTGGTATGTAGCTTTTTAATCCCGGTGGAAAAAATACTATGGCATGCGGACCATTTATATCAATCATTGCATAATATCAATTGTTTTTCTGAATTTGGCTATTCCTAAGAGTTATTCCTAATTCAGAGTAATCCACTGATACATAAATGAGGCAGCCCATGAAAGTCTGCTTTCTTGGTCCATTTCTTGTTCTTTGACAGAAAGGCTTTTAAATTTTTGCCGCAGCGAACTGACTCATGTGTAATTCTTGTAAACAACTATGGAATCTACAAAGTATGGTTTTTTATCATTAATTACTCACCGGTCTGGCTCCTTTTTACAAGGAATATAACGACTGCACCTTTTCTTCTTAAAGGTTTCGTATACCCATTTTGAAGATTCAGCCTGTTTTAGGGATAAATGTCCAGTGTGTGAGCAGAAGCATGACGTTTGGATATCGATACAGCTTTAGCTTTAGTCCCTTCATGTAAATAAGGGCAACACTGAACTAAACTAAGAAAATCGTTGTAGTCCTGTTTTCTTGTATAAAACAGTTAATTGAACAGTCAAGTGAGTCAAAAGTTTATATTATTTGAGCTTCACCCTTTGTAGATGGGATTACTTCGTACGACTTGCGAAGCAAGCTCCTTGAAGCGCTGTGATTCTGTGATGCATGGCTAAATGACAACATTTACTGACTAGCCGAGGCAAACTTTTCTGCCTCTGAAACTTAGTTCATTCAAAAAAAGAAAGAATTATGAAAAGAAGCAGTAACCAAAAAAGGATTCCTTTTATCGTTACAGGCTCACAGTACTATCAGGGTCTGGAAGAGGGGGTTTGGATCACGAATAACGAGTTAAATTTCCGTACATTCACGAGTCACGTTACCTTTTCACGAATCACGTGATTAGGGGACGAACTGATCAAGTCCATCTGTCATCGATTCTTATTGGTTTCTGGACTATTATAGGCAATAGTTGGTCTTAATGACCTCTTGATGGGAAGGAAACAAAAAGTATGTTGATCAAACTGTCGATTCTCTGTTTTTTGTTTTACCACTACAAAGTTGACTGGCAATGAATTTTATTGCTATAAAATCGAAGCTTTACAACTTTTTAACTTCGAACCCTCGTCACGACACTTACATCTCAATTTATCGGTAGAAATCTGAACTCACAGACTACAATATTAGAGGATCACTCGTCACGGTGAATATATAATTCACGAATCACAACTGTATTTCATGAGTTTTCCCGATTCACGCTCTGTTTTAACGGTCAGTTCACGGATCACGCGAAACCGCTTCCAGACCCTGTACTCTCTACTCAAACAGTGAAATTTAACGTCCGAAAGATCAGAGAAGGAAGTTTTGAATGAAGTGCCTGTCTTATATTGTAAGCAATCATTACGTATAGGAATTATGGTTCGTTAGACTTCCGTTCGGCTAATCATGAAGGAAAATTAGTTTGTCTTCATGTACTAGGAGTTGCTGAACACTTGCCAGCAGCGCAGGGTGAAGGGAGCAATTAAACTAGAAACCCATGTGATGACAGGAGGTGATGATAAGTATTTCTCAAAATACACCTTCCCAAACCATGCATGTTGCTTTTTTTTCTTTATAAGAGTCATAATTAATTGAGAACAAAGTCTCATAACTATAAATTTTGAATACATTCTGGAATAATATTTTGTTCATAATAACTCGGTATTTGACTTAGTATATACACCGGGAAAATGAACACATGTAGCCCAAGTTCGACATTGGACGTTTATTTATTAAAACAATTCAGTTTTGAAAGATTCTATACATACAGAATTAATCCTTTCTTCCTAACAGAACACTTCTTTCGATTAAAATGAAGACTTGGAATCTCTTGATAGAAAGATTTAAAATTTACCTAAACTCTTCCGGACTGTAAGAGCTCTCTTCAAACTCTTTTGAATGGCAGACTCTCATACAAGAAAAAGAACCCACAAAATTTGTCCACATATATCACTGATCACTGTACCCCTGTAATTTGGCTACTTGCTTAACTTTTAATAAACCTGACGCGAGTTGTTTGTTTGTGGTTTTACTTGACTTCCCGTCACTCGAGGACACGGTTTCAGGATCCAATCTGAGGGCCGGTCATTTAATGTTAACGGATTTTAGACAGAGTCTAACAAAACCACGTTCTAAGACATTTTCATTTTGTCCAGCGCTTTTATCTAACTTCCCGCATTTATCGTGAACAGTTTCATGAAAACATATGGAGTAGACTAGAAAGGCACTTATTTTCTTAAACTAACCCACTAAGAAAGAGATTTCGTTCAAAAAACCGACCCTCAGTGTTGAGTTGGCTCGCAAGGCTTTCATTCCCGATAATGAGTTTAAACTACGACTAAAGTGACTCTTTTTCGGAAGTTTTAACCGACTTTTGATGGAAAAAACAAAAGACAAATAAAAAGGAATCATGGTCCATTGAGCAATGGTAACAGCAGCCACAAAAAACTGCAGCATAAAGAACAAAATTCTTGATTCGAATCGTAGCATAAGCTTGTTCAGTCCGAGGGAAAAACTAACCCCAGGCCTGACCAGATCACCGAAACTGGCGCAATGTAACCGTTGAAAAATGAAGGAGTTAAGAGTGAGTAAAGGAGCCGTTCGCTTTAAAAGCTGCCTTTCAAAATGTCTCGTTAGAGTAGCAACTGCTATACCTTGCTAACAGAGTCTCTTGGATCCAAGCGACTCTGCTGGCAGGGTACAACTGTACTGACAAGCATAAAAAGCTGATTTTCTTAGTACAAGGACACCCATAATATAGAACTCCACTGATGTTCTCAGAATCTGTTAGACAGTGGTTAAACATTAACAACTGGCGATAAAAGCAGGTATGAAGTGGGAGAACGATTTTTAATCCATATGCATCGTTTTCATAACACCGCATTACCTCTAATGGAATGTTGAAGCCTACTATCATTCGGCGCTTCTGGTATACCTTTGTTCAATACAAACATAGTTATTAGAGGAGACTGGTTATGAAAAGCGGCAAACATCAATGATAAAAACAACAGTGCTGCAGTTTATGTTGGAAGCACCCTGAAAGTGCACAATCCTTTGTTTTCTGTTGGCAAATTGTTACGGAATAAATTAATGCAACGTTTTTATTGGTCAATACAATCAAAATGATAGGAATTCTTTTGAACGTTGTGCACTTTCAGGTCCACAAAAACATATAACAAAGGAGTCTGACGGGTTTCATAACCATTCCACTCAATTAACTATGATACAAACAATGTGCAAACGCCACAAAATGCAAAGGTCTTTGGATGATAAAAGGAACAATAAAAGTGCTTGAATCTTGTTGTTGTCTCTTTAAACATTTGTATAAGTAATGACAGGTCGCCTGTCTTGAAGACTGTGTTCATAGATATCTCTCTGGCAAAGTGCACAAGATCATAATTAATACTTTCTTATAGCTAGATGCTGCATGCAGATATAAGTCAATTTTTTATTTCTCTTCGTTTTGGCTTTACCTTGTGAAGTACAGTCGATTTTGCTGCTTTGATATTTTTTCCTAAGCTGGTAAGTTCAATATCATTCACTGACAAATACTGCTCATCCTTGAGAAGAGAGAAAAAGACGTTATGTATAATGAAATACACATCTCAATAAGCTGGTAATTCTTTTACCCAGTGCTTTAAAAATAGCAATTTAATGAAAAAATGTTTTTGTTAATGTTAATATTACAAATAATTAAGAGTTAAACACTGAAAACGTCATTTTACTGATAAATACCGCAAGGATATAGAGAGGTCCTACAGACAGCCATGGCCATCGAGTCAAAGTCGCTAAAAAAAACTCATAGTGGCTGGCGGTTCCATCTAAGTTGATATCTCCTAACATTTATTGCAACAACGTCATTCAAAAAATCAGTGAAGCACTGAGCATTTGCTTGTTTGACAGTAAAAAAACCAAGGTTGCCTGGCGCACGCTACTGGTGTACACGGCTAAAAATCTCACATCGTTTGGCTCTTATGAACTTATTAAAACTCAGATCGCATCGAAACTTGGCAAGAAGTTAAAGTTTATAAACAGCTTTCCATTGAATATTTCTTTTCTGGCTGTAAGACAAAAATAAATTAAAATATGAAAACTATAGCTTAAAATGGGACAATTTTTTAAGAGATCGCGTAACATTTACAGTCTAACCACGCATATTGTGGGATTTCTCTGTTTCTGTTAATGGTACTTTGGAAAAATTTCTCCACAGAGGTCGGTGACTTATGAGTACTACCTGTAGTAAAAATGACTTAACATAATGGCAAAACAACAAAGTTTAGGGCGTTTTCAGAAAGATGTTCTGTCTACATCCGATCTCTGTGCAGCGCGAGCGTCAATTTAAAAGGTTGCTTTTGATTGACTTTCTTTTGTTGTTAAGAGGAGAAATAATAATTTTTGGAATGCTTATAAGTTAAAACTTCCTTATATACTAACTGTTAAGACCTCGGGAAACCCATTTTTAAGCTAAGATCAAATATCTAAGGTTAGAAAGCATTTTTTAACGTGAAAATTCGTAAACCGTGCGTTGGACCGAAAATCGGATTCTAGAATGTGCTTTAGCACAAAGATTTTGTGCCTAATGTGTGCCGAAGATGTGCATAAAGTGTGCATTTTAGTTTTGAAAAACGTGCCTAAGCTGTGCCTCACTTGTGCCTAAGTTGTGCCCAAACTGTGCCTAATCTGTGCACAAGTTGTGCCAAAATATTGAGTCACTCGGAAAATCATGTCCAGCCTATCGAGCTCCACAGCGAAAGAAAAGTGCGCACGGCAATTATGTCAGTTTTAATGTTTACCAAGTCTAGAAACACGGTCTTACGACCTTTTATATTTCTCTCTCAACCCACTACACAAAGGGCAGGTGGAGTTGGTTTGTATATTAGGAATGGTATTCAATTTAGTGTTAGACATGACCTTACCTCTAGCACTGGTGAAAGTGAAATGTTATGGGTTAAAATTGAGAGTGATTTAGACAGCAATATGATATGTGGAGTAGTATACCGACATCCCTCTTCCAATCTTGAAACATTTTTGAATAACTTTTACTCAGTTATTGGCAAAATCAGTCAAGAAGGGAAACTCTGCCTAATATCTGGTGACTTTAATATTAATCTCTTGAACTACGATAAACATCCTCTGACAGAGGATTTTATTAATACTCTAGGTTCATTCTTTTTAGAACCTCATATACTGAAACCAACTAGAATTACAAGTCATTCTTCTACCCTAATTGATAACATATTCTTTAATTCTACTGAATATTAAACAATCAGTGGGAATTTATTACATGATCTCACAGACCATTTGCCTAATTTTCTCATCATTGAGAGGTTTACTTTTTCAAGACATAAAGAGAAAAAATATAAACGAGATTATTCTAATTATAATGAAGAAGCTTTTATAAATGAATTTAGTTCCATTGACTGGTCTGATTTATTTCATAGACTCTCAGATACTACTGAAATGTTTGATAAAATTTATACAAAAGTAAACAATGTTATTAATAGTCATTTACCTTTAAAGCCACTTACTCGAAAGGAATCAAAATCTCAAACAAAGCCCTGGATCACCCCTGGATTAAAGGCATCCATTACAAATAAAAATAGGTTGTATAGGCACTACCTGAAGACACGTACATGTTACAGTCATACCAAATTCAAATGCTATCGAAACAAACTAAATCATCTACTTAAACTAAGTAAAACCAATTATTATAAAGAATATTTTGTGATCAACAAGGCAAAAAAACAAAAGAAATTTTGGAAAGGAATAAAGCAACTTATATGTCTCAAGTCCAAAGGTTCCACCTTGCCTAGCAAATTAATTATTAATGAACATGAGATTACAAATCATAAAGTCATTGCTGATCAATTTAATAAATTTTTCTCTAACATTGGAAAAAACTTGGTCTCAGCTGTACCAAAACCAAATCTTGCATTTGATTATTATTTAGGTAAGCCCCAGGCCTCTAGTTTTTTCTTATCACCTACTAATTCAACCATCCATGCTCTTCTCCTCTTGACCGATAAGATACAGAGATCAATCGATAATGGCACCTATTCTTGTGGCATTTTTTTAGACTTATGTAAAGCATTTGATACTGTCGATCATAAAATTTTATTAACCAAGTTGGAGTATTATGGTATTAGAGGTGTTGTAAATGATTGGTTTGCATCATATCTAAGTAACAGAAGACAGTTTGTCTCTTTTTTTGGTACTGATTCTGACTACCAAACTGTTTCATGTGGAGTACCACAGGGGTCAGTGCTTGGCCCACTTCTTTTTCTTTTATATATAAATGATCTGCCTAAATGCTCCAACATTTTGGATTTTCACCTTTTTGCAGATGATACAAACCTGTTTCTTGACAATACTAACATTCTAAATTTACAAACCAACCTAAATGTAGAACTAGATAAGGTGAGCCAGCGGTTATTTGCTAACAAATTATCTCTGAACATTGAAAAAACTAGCTTTGTGGTATTCCATTCTCCGCAAAGACGAATAGCTCATAAGTTGAATCTTAATATCTCCAATATGTCTGTTAAATCTGATAACCAAGTTAAATACCTAGGACTCATTTTTGATTCTAATTTGAACTGGAAACAATACTTGCACGAATTGAGCAAGAAGATTTCAAGAGGTATTGGGGTACTATCTAAAATTAGACATTATGTAAACGGAAACATATTACTTCAATTATATTATTCACTTATTTACCCCTTCCTCACCTACGGTTTATCAATTTGGGGCAATACTTATAGTTCTACTCTCAGACCTTTGATAATTCTTCAAAAGAAAGCAACACTTATTATAACTTTTTCGGAACCAGGTGATCACTCTGAGCCTCTTTTTAAGAAATTAAACATTCTTAAATTAACTGATCTTGTTACCCTTCATAATGCACTCCTTATGTATAACTATCACCATAATCTTCTTCCATCTTCCTTTGAAAATTTCTTTAAAACGGTAGCATCCATACACTCATACAATACCAGGCCTGCTTCTAAATCAACCTATTACCTCAATACTATCAAAACAAACTATGGTAAATTCAACTTTCGCTTTGCGGCTGTAAAAGTTTGGAATAACCTTGATGAAAGCATTAAACCCCTCCCCCTTAAATCCTTTAAAAACAAAGTCATGTCAAACATCTTACAGTCTTACTGTTCGTGAGTCTTTTTTTTTTCTTTTTTTTCCTTTTTCCTTTTTTTCCTTTTATCTATTTACTAATTCCTTGTTTGTTCTAGCTTTAGTGCCAACTTACCTCCTATGCCTGAACATTATTTAGCTTTACTCAGCTCGATTAGCTTTTTAGTTATTCTGAGTAAATGTTACCTTTTTTTGTATTAATATATTATATTGTAAATTAAGTTAAGTTAACTTTTATTTGGTAATAAAGCTTATGTTGTGTTTTATCCCCTAATGAGAAATAATATGACTCAGAATACGGTTAGAGACAGCAGGGAAAGGCCCGACAAACAGCAAACTGGAATTAAACAGGTTAGCGTATTTAAAATAAGTTTTCAGCTTATTTACATGTTTATATAATTTCATCGATTCAAGAATTTCACTGATGTTAAAAAATTTCCAGTTGGGTTTCTTCTCCCCTTCTTTACGGAGCGTTTAGTTGGAACGAAATATTTGTTTTCTGACGAGGGCAGATTTGCATTCAAAAAAAAAAAAAAGAATTTACTCGTGATATAACTTACAAAATGAAAACGAAAAACTTGATTGTACGCCAATGAGTTTTGAAGCAAAATTGGCACGTCTCATCGATTATTAATTATACGATCAAAGCAGAATTTGCTAACAGAGCCAAAAAACAAAAATAACCAAGCAGCTTGAATTATTTTGCTGCTAAGTGTAAATTCTACCTTTTTAGTTAGAGAAATATTTTTGAAAAGAAGCTGCATTTTGCAATAAAAAACAACACGCGTTGGCATGAAGGTTTCAAATTACCACTTTTCATGTTATTATGCAAATTCAGACAAATTTTACCGCGATTGCAAAAAGTTTTTTTCTACGACTTTTATCGCCTATTTTTGTGCCATACTTCTTTAGCTTTGCTTTTGTTATTATGGCTTCGACCTTCTTTCATGAATTATTTTTGTAATTCGTACCAAGTTTTTTCTTTTTCCAAGTCGGGTGACAAAGATTTTCAAAAAAGTGCCCAACGTTGAATATTTTTGCCCAAACCGTGCCACAACTGTGCCCAAACTGTGCCTAAAATGTGCCTTAGCAATATTTAAAACGTGCCTTAACTGTGCCTAAAGTGTGCCTAATCTGTGCCTTTGTATGTTTTTTTCCCTTACTTCTTTAGCTTTGCCTTTGTTATTATGGCTTCGACCTTCTTTCATGATTTCTTTTAGAAACGAAAGAAAGCTATATAAAATTGCATGGTAATCGAAAAGGTTCAGACCATATATCGCGTGTGAATTTCCACTTTATCCTCGGAGTAAACACGGACTGTCGAAGAATACTTTAATTTTCCCGACTTTAGCCGCGGCTCAAAACTTGCACTTCCTATACTTCTAACTGTATTGTGTTTCATCTGAATTATTTTTGTAATTCGTACCAAATTTTTTCTTTTTTTCAAGTCAGGCTACAAAGATTTTCAAAAAAAAAGTGCCCAACGTTGAATATTTTTGCCTAAACCTTGCCAAAACTGTGCCTAAAATGTGTCTTAGCAATATTTAAAACGTGCCTGAACTGTGCCTAAAGTGTGCTAATCTGTGCCTTTGTATGTTTTTTTCTCTTGCTTTGGCACAAAAACCGTACCTTTTCTTGAGCGCGAATCGTGCATAGCGTGCGCCAAGCCGGATTTTAGTTTTACCTCAGTTACCTCCTGCGTAGAATGTGAACTTCGGGTGTACTCCTTGGCGTTTCTCGATTGTTCCGCCATGGCTGGATGTCACCTTTTAAACTGGATAAGACAAACTTTGTGTCGCTCAAAGTAGAAAGCCTCTCTTCCTCTTTATGACAGGTGGTAACTGGAGTGATAGAGGGCAGCTGATGGTTTTATTAGTTGGCCTTTTCAAGTATGTACAAACACGTAAGAGCTTTGGAATCAAGGAAGTTTTAACTTGATTTAAACAATAATTATATACGTAAGGGAAACATGGTTTATTGGAGTACAGTGACATAACTGATTGCGTTTAACGGCCAACTAAAGCATTAGATTCTTCAAAACAAACCTCTTCTTTTGCATCTTCGAGTTTTTAGCTGGGCTAACTACATTTACGTGCCGGCTACGATTGAATTTAGGATGTTAATTTATAGTTTTAACTGGCGATTCGCCCAAGTAGTGATAAGTATGAGTATTGTTGAATAAATACCTCTTATTAGCCGAGTTTTCGGTCCGTACTGTAGATTACGGACCGTGTTTTTTTCCATTTATGGCCCAAGCGCGAAACGCGCGGGCCATAAATCGATGGAAAAAAACGAGGATCCGTAATTTACAGTACGGACCGAAAAAACGAGGCTATTAAGATGTTTATTATATGGCTTCTTCTTGTTTGAGGGACCGGAAACAAGTGCAGGACGCACGATTTGACAGTCATTTGACAGGCGTCAAAGAAGAAAATTTTTATTGGCGCACGAAAACAATAGCACATAACAAAGGCTTTCCGAGAAAGTAAAAACAAATTCGCCATGCTGAAAAAGTTTATTCGGTCAAAACTAAGAGCACTGTAAGTTTTAGCTCTTTAATGTAACGCCGGAGTATTTTGGAAACCGGACACTGTGTCTGTCTAGAAGTCGTTTCCATCTTTCCTCCGTTTGTCCTTGTGAAAAAACACTGCAAAAGGCAAAGAAGCTTTTCAAGGTAAGTTTGTTGCGATTGTCGAAGGATTTGCTAGTTCATTCTCGTCGTCAATTGTGATCTGCGTTAAAATTTTCAAACACTGACTAGAATTCTCTTCCTGGGTAAGGGTACGATTCAGTTTCTACAACAGCTACGTTCTCATTAAAACAAAGCTAGGTTAAAAATTAAAATGGCAAAGTCAGCATCCCAGTCTTCAGGGTTTACAGACATATTTCAAAGTTTATTCGGTGGAAACTAAGAGTACTGTAAGTATTCACTCGTTAATGTGACGCTGGAGTCTTTTGAAAACTGGACATTATTGTGTCTGGCTCGAACTCGCTTCTATCTTTCCTTCGTTGGTCTTTGAAAAAAAACTGCAAATGGCAAAGAAGCTTGTCAGGTATGTCTGTTATCATATTTGTTGAAGGAATTACTCATTTTCTCTTAGGTAAAACATCTCGAATCTCTGCCACTCGATTTTCGTCTTCTTAACTGTGTACTACGATAAAATTTTCAAACACTGACTAGAATCCTCTTCGATAAGATTACGAGTTAGTTTCTTCATCGCCTTCGTTCAGAAATAAACGCAGTTTAAAATGTTGAAGGCCAAAGTCAACATCTAAGTCCTCAAGGTTGACGGGCGCCTTTTAACTTTATTTAAACCTTTTTTCCGAGGTAAAGAGATTTAGAACTCCGAAATGAGCATTTTCTTTAAACGTTTTGTTCCGCATAGCAAGTTACGGACCGCAAATTGACCAATCGCATGGCGAAAACAGACTCAGTCATATAATAATATATTTTGGGGAACCCCATTCCAACCTCCACCCAGGCGTGTACTGTCTTTGAATGAGAATAATAAATATTTCAGAATGGTGGCATTCCTGATGCAAACTCTATTTTACTAACAAGCGGCCAAGGTTACATGAAACGGTCTCGAATTTCCCTTACTGCGGTGACATACGAGGTAGCATAAAAGCACATTTTTACCATGTCAAGAAAACGATTGATTACGTTAGTTACTCAGCGAGTGACCCCCACAAAAGACGTTCTGCACACATTGAAAGACTGGATCCCAGTTCCACGTTTCAGAGTAGTTATGAGTGAGTTTGGCTGGTTAACACACGCCAGTTTACATGTCTTAATGACTTCCATGTCCTGGACATCTCTAATTTTAGACTAGTGAAAGCAAATTTGTTTTGCCAAAAAAACGTAAACGCCTGAAAAATCATTTATAAAACCTATCTACGTAAAGCATCAGGCTTAGTTGAAAGCGAAAAATTATTGATTGCAGAAGGAAGGAAGGAAGTTCTAACGCTACTGAAAAAGCTGACGCATAGGAATCATGGTTCAGTAAACAAGAGGAACATAATGTTTCAGTTCAGCTAACCATGAAGTTGAAAAGATTCTTCAACACAAGTCTTCTCGTCCTTGTACCTGAACAAGAAAGATTTGCACTGGCATTCAACACAGATAATTGATTGACTGAAATTAGCTGATAATAAAAGCCGCATAAAAATACACAAAAAAATATATTAATAAATAACTGTAGTGGTAGAATAGCGTAAACTGCTGCTTATAAGCCCTGGGCTAATAAATATTCATCTTCGTAAGGGGTACTGGGAGGGCTCTTAAACCGGAAGGGCTTAATATACGAGGGGGCTTATTATCGGAATAGAACAAGGGCTTTGAAACAAGCTATAGCAGTGCTGATCAAAATACGTTTTGCAATTAACGTTAGAATTTGTCAACACTGTCCATCTGATATAATGATATTGAGAACGAATTGCACTTCATCTTTGATATATGATTTGATATTGATTTCGATTACGCAAGAGAAAAATTGAGAAAAATTATATGATGGAATTACTTTTTAATATCCGAACTTTGCTAATCGAAATACAATAGCTAAAACATTTTTCCTCTTCAGTAAATGATGTAAACCCATTTATTTGTAAAAAAAAAAAACTAGTTTATTTTATTTGTGAAGGATTCCAGAGAGGAAAAATTAAGACTTCGTAAATTGTTGTTCCTGATGAACTTCCGTTTATCATTGTGATGTTGTGATTGTTGATGTGCGTCGCTGAAAAACGTCATTGCTTGAGCTAATAAAGATTCAGGGGATCACAAACAGGGAGGACCATAGAGCTCCTACGGAATTAATGTCGTAGATTGCCCGACAATAGCCCCCGAACCGGACGTTTTAACCTCGAATAAGACAATTTCAAACACAGGAATTACAGTCTGTTATTAGTTCGTGCAAGCACACTGGCTTCACTGCTACTGGAGAAAGGATTCAAACAAGTCAACCCGGCACATCGATTCTGCACAGACAGAATGTGGCGACTGTGTGGACCAGCACAAACGGGCCTGTTGATGATAGCTCAATCAGAAATACTAAAACCAGTTCAAGAAAAAATCCAATGTCAGCCTTGAAAACATCCAACTAATTGTATGATTATTACTTGAATTATTCCACAAAACTATCCACACTTCTTACCTGATGGAAGGTTCTAATTATAACCGTAAGAATACTTCCGTATAAGAGGCTAATGGGGATGTGCCGCTGGATGGGGTCGCATTTTCACGACTGGATTGACCATAATGGGGTCGCGATAACAGTATTTCATTACATGGTATTCTTGATTTTCAGGTGACCTTTTAAAAATTATAAAATCTGTAATCCCAAAGAACTTTTAAGACTTTATCCCCTCCGGGAAAAAAACCCTGTAAAAATCAACCCTTCTGCAAAATTTTCAGCCTACTGGAGTCCTCCGTTGTCATGAGTCCTTGCTATAAACACGCACAAGTTAAGGTGGCTCGACTGGATTTTTTTGGGGGGGATACCTCCCAAGTTTGAGCCTTAACTACGTCGGCATGAGTAAAGATATGGAAAAAAGGTTACCACAACTGTATTACATAAAGATGAAAATTTCTTATGATCTGGGTTTTGTTGCAGTCGGAGTCGCCATGGCAACGTAATGACGCCATAACGTTGTTCATTTATCGTTGTGTTTCTCTGTACCAGGAGTTTTTTGAAGAAATCGCTTAAGGGAGTATGTGCCTGCCATAATTGCCCCCATTATGGCAAAGTTTGAAGAAATTCTATGAGAGCGTTTTCGAAATATTTTGAAATGCAGTTTTAAGAATCATAAAAACAGTGAAATAGCATGCTAGCCGCACAATTCGCTAATATTTTAAGAAAATGACAAGCTTCGGGAACGCGGCTTCATCTCATAGTGGATTGATTCCATTGAAAACTGCATACAAAAAAGAGGGGAATTGCTCTGAGCGATCGCGAGTAAGAAGGTTAAAAGAGGTTACAATCTGGAGGTGTTTGATGCACACTTTGTTTTGCCTCATCGTGGACCAATAGGTATAATTAAGTGAAAATCCCTTTCCCTAAGTTTGCGGAAAGAAATTTTATGAAGGAAAAGTCATGCATGAACCAGTGCAGCCCACTTCGGCCCCACTGATGACCAGTCCAAAACGCTTTGTGTATGTAAAATTGCGTCTGGATAAAAAATAATGGAATAAGCCATGAGCATCTTAGAGGATACTTAACATGCTTTGTCATTATGTACCTGTACCTGTATATTTACATGTACCCGTATCTATGTGTTTTGGCATTCACACTCTGAACAGAGTTTAGTTTTGATTAATTTAGGACAATACTATGGCATTATTTTGTTGAAGTAGTTCACACTTGTACTTGCGCTTGCCTGCTTCATGATTTAGATCCAGATTTTTAACTTTTGTCAGGCGCTAATGGACTGGCAAACCCCCGAAACTTCCTAACACCTGTAGCATGGTTTGAAGACAGAGATGTACCCTCTGGTTTCACAGTTATCAGAAAATTCCAGGGAAAACTCTTTAAAGCCATTCAGGTTTTGATTTAGAAGTACTAGTGGCTAAACTTCTCTGTAAAATTATACTGGTAAGAACATTCCATTGGACCAATTTCAATATATTAAAATTTACCCTTAGCTCTGAGGCTTGGGGGAATAAAACAAAAGAAATCATCCTGAGCTTCAGCAATGAATAATATATTTTATTTTTATGTTTTATTCCCCCAAGCCTCATGGCCAAGCTTTGTACATGTATGAATTTTAATGTGCAGAACTTGGTTTATTATAGGCCCTAGGGGATGTCAAAGGAAATTGAGAATCAACCTAGGTTAAAAAAATTTAACCTGAAATCAAATTTGGCCAGTAACATATATAATATGGTTTATATCTAGCCTCTGGAGGTACTGAGTATAGTTTTGGACATTGCTCATCAAAGTAAGGCCTTCTGAAAATTTTGAAGGTACACATGAGCCAAAAGGCCTACATGGCCATAGCTTATCCTGGTTTCTGTGGCATGAAGGACTAAAGAGTAAAATTTCAACTCCTCCCTGGAGCTGATGCTAGTGTCCACTGCATGGATAACTCTCAGCAGAAAGTTGTTAGCACTCATTTTATACTCTCCTGGGTGAAAGAAAAAGTAGAGCAAAGTTACTTCTTGTCTAAGGAAATGATGTGACAGCAAAAGGCTTGAACCCAGAGCTACAAATTCAGAGTTCAAGGTGTTAACCTCTTGATCATCACACTTCCTGAGAAAAAGTGTGTTAATTCATGATCAAAAACCCGAACAACACACCTGTAAATGCATAGCTTAATTCTGTTGGAAATGACTCACACATTGCATTATTGTCCCGCTCCTCATTCCTCCACCTATTTTTCATTTCTCCTATTATTGTTACTTATCAAATACAGTGAAACCTCTACTAAGCGGACCCCCAATTAGGCGGACTCCCTCTATTAAGCATAACAGACATTGCGCAAGTTTTACAACCTCTATCAAGTGGACACCCTCTATTAAGCGGACACTTGGAAAGGTCCCGAACGTGTCCGCTTAATAGAGGTTTCACTGTATTATTATTATTTTGCCCTCTATTTATTCATGCTTCTTTTGCATGACTTGTTTGTTTCTTTAGGGTCATTCCCCTTTTGATGCTGTGGCTTGGCATGGTAACTATGCTCCTTACAAGTACAACCTAAGCTGCTTTAATGTCATTAACACAGTTTCATTTGACCATTGTGTGAGTATATATGTAGATGCTAGGTGTTCTAGATCTTTAGTGTGGAAGATATGTGACCATGAATCATGCATACCAGTATCATGGAATGTTCCTCCATACAGGGTCTAATACTTGTCGACCAGTTGTACACAATTCTGCCAGTAATACACCTCCAGGTATTTTGATTTGTAACGAAAGGACACCATAGTAATTGTGGGCGACAAGAGAAGCCCGCAATCCTAATCTCCAGGTTGTTATTTTGCACGCATCGCATGTATGTAGCCAGTATTCGTTTCGACTTCTACTAAGAATGAATGGATGCACAAAATGCAATTTGATCACGCGCGTTTCAGCCTTCCAGACCTCGTTATCTAATCATGCATGTTTTGACCATCTGTCAAGTGAAACTTACGCAAAGCACAGCATTGGAGCAAAAGCGTTTGGACCATTGATCGTTGTCAACTGCACTCCCTAACCTTGGTTATTACTAGTATTACTTTTAATTTCAGCCCTTACTTTATACTGGCTAGATCCATTTTGTAATAAAGAATCCGAGAGTCTTCTGGTGTCTTGGTTGTTCATAGAAATATATTTTGCATCTTGATCCAGACTAACACGTCTGGGTTTGAGAAAGATTTTTATAGACTTGGGGTGCGTTCGATTGGGAAATCTGGATTTTGATTTTAAAATCCGGATTTCGGATTTACAATCGAACGCGAAATCCGAAAACGGATTTCAACGCTGAGATATCTATTTTTGGATTTTCATTTTTTCCGTTCGGTTGGGAAATCCGAAAAAGGAGTTGAAAAACTATCCTTAAGAACAGCGGTCTTGCACGCGCACGCATACTTAGCAAAAAGAAGACCAGTATTCACGAGAATAGTTTTGCAAATCCTTTTTCGGATTCCCCAATCGAACGGTAAAAAGGAAATCCATGAAATCCGGATTTGGATTTCTTAATTGAAATCCACCCTGAGGACGGATTTCTCGGAGGTGAAATCCGTTTTCGGATTTCGCGTTCGATTGGGAAATCCGGATTTAGATTTTGAAAATCTATATCCGGATTTCCAATTGAACGCACACTTTGTGAATGACTCATGGTAAGCTAGGCCTTTTAGTAGGTTTATAGCTGTTGAGTGTTGTGGAGACTGCTTGGACTAGCAGTCAAACTAAATACATCCTGTTTAAATGTTACATTTGGGCAGTCATCTGGATGTGTGATGTCCTGACATGACTACAAACCCTATAGAACTTTGCCGTCATACATGTATAGCATGTATACCCCATACACCACCCACCTAGGTATTTATTTCTCATGTTTATTCGCAAGCATGGATTGAAGAAAGTAGCTGAGTTCCCAATGATGGGACACAAACCTGTGACCTGTCCACACCAGATCATTGCTGTAACCAAATCTTTTTATTCTTTGTAGGACCCATCAATATTCACTGTGTTGACATGTCCCCAGTTTAAAGCCTGGAGTTGCTATAGCAGATTTTGTTATATTTCCACCAAGATGGAGTGTTGCTGAGAACACTTTCAGGCCACCTTACTATCACAGTAAGTGACGTTTTGAAGGTTATAATTACAGTGAGAGTGACTCAGACTTCTGCTGGACCTGACCAAAATTACAAATGGGTCGGAAAATTTTGGCTATGTAGTGTAGCAGTGGCGTCCTTAACAACATCCTGTGGCCTCTCCACCTTACTTTTGCGCTTAGATGACTAGGGAGTCTTAGTTTTTCGCTAGAAATCCTTTGCTGGGCACCCTGGATTTCACAGGTTCAGAGCACTGGGCTTCCTTTCAATTTTTCTTAAAGCACAGCCTTGTGTAGAATGGATGTGGCTTGTTTCATGTGCTTCCTATGCAAATCAACAAGTATGCATGCTTTAAATGGGTATAATATCTATGACTATTTTAATATCACACGCATTTCAGGGATCAGATACAACTGTAGATCGTAGAGCAGTAATTCCTCTCATCAACGTTTGTGAAAGAAACTACTTTTACTGGGGACAACAAGAATAGCAAATAAATTCAAGTCTCATCAAGGCTGTAGGTTGTTTGGCATTTCTTTGAATTTACAAAGGATCTTGCATCCCATTCCCTGGAATACAATTGCAGGGGCAGAGGACAACTGCAAACTATATTTAAGTTCAGAAAGAGAAAGAAAAATTTCGTCGCTTGTTTACGTCCTCCATAAAACGTCAAATAAGGCATTTTCAGCATTTGCAATGACGGCAAAGAAATGGATAAAAAAGCGTGATGCATGTGCAGAGTTGTTGTTTTGCCTGTACAACCAATTGCTTTTTTGACGTTCTCGTTGTCAACGCCGTCGTGGTATCTTAAAGTCCGTACTAAGAATAATACAAGGAGATGCAATGTGAAGGAGGCTGTTAAATCAATATACAATGTATGGTCCGAGCAAGAATAGTGTCTCCCTCCTCACCTTAAAGACAAAACATTTTAAATTGTAATGAAATAAAAAGGAAAATGTTCAGGTACCCTTGGCAAGAAATGTGTCCTTCCCAGCGTAAAAAAAAAAAAAAAAAAAATTGGTTAAGAGATTAACTTAAAGTGCCATGTCTTTCAACCTTTGCTTTTAATTTCTGAACAGGAAACTGTATGAGTGAATTCATGGGACTGATTTATGGAAAATACGAAGCCAAAGTTAGTACCTAGTATTTATTATATTCCAATTATTTATGTGCAGTTTGAAGGTTTCTGTTTTCGTTTTTTCTTTTTTGTTGAAGAGCGAGCCACACCCTGCCTCTGATCTCAGCTAAATTTTTCGCTTTTTTAATTTTGAGGGTTGTTTCAACTGGCTTACATGTAATTGGTCAAATCAAGGTGAGATTTTCTGAAGTTGAAGTTTTAGGGAGCTCATCAAAATGTAAAACAAGAACCAAAAAAAATCGTTTACGTCCTCTACAATATGTCCCATTGGAACGTTTCACGTTTTAGTCGAGCAGTGAGAAATGAACAAAAAGCATGATGCACGTTCAAAGTTGTTCTTTTTGTGATCAAACCTATTGCTTCTTTGACGGCCTGTTGCCATCGGCGTTGTGGTTGCTTAAACTCCCTGGTATTCGTCTGAAACTATAATATGTACGGTTTTTTTTCTTGTCATGTTAGGAGGAAGGATTTGCCCCAGGGGGTGGTAGTCTGCATAGCATGATGACTCGTCATGGACCGGATAAGGATTGTTTTGAGAAGGCGTCAAATGCAGAGCTGAGACCCCAACGAGTGGCAGATGGAACTATGGTATGTATAACATAAACAGCGCATAATTAATGTAAACCCTAGCCTCGCGTTTTTAACATTACCTAGTGGACCAGAGTAAAGAAATTGTATGTTTGCCATGACGGCATCCATGACCATTGTTTAGTGGTTACTTGAGTATATTTCAGCCGGTTTAAAATCAATAAATGTATTATTAAATGGCCGGGACGGCTGTTGAATCAACGTGTTCTGTTGTGACAGTTTCAATGGATATATACTCTGCTTTGTTCTTTTTTGCCCTTGTTTTAAATTTTGTTTTAAATTTTATTTGTACATCACAAAAAGATTATCAGACATTATCATACCCACAAAAAAACTTAAACTTAAACTTAAACCAGGAATAAAACTGACTCTCAACATATACCTGAAAGGATTTGCAAAAAGTTACCTACTTGCTCTGCACAACTGTTCTTCATTCATTTTTTATTATTAAAAAACTGTTTGTCTCCGCAGTAGCCGTAATAAAAACCAAAAGTGTAGCCTTTGTTTTTTCTTCTTTCTCTCCTTCACTTTTCCTTTCGATTTTCTGCTTTGGCGTGATTTTCAGGTTTGTCGGAACCAATAGAACTCGCATATTGGCCATACACTAGTCAAGTGGTTACTTCAGCTTAGGCTCGTAGGATGAGATCTGGCTATGTGGAACTCCGTGGCTTACCTTGATCTTTCCACATCTACCATCATTTCTTAAGCTATGTTCAGACCATACTGTAAAGCTTTTCGTGGCAAAGCTATATTCGGTATAGTATGAACACCTATGGCCATCCCTTTTTTCCCTCGTTTACCGTCGAATACGTTTCCTGATATTGGGTCGGTCGGTCGGTCGGATTGAAAAAAAAAAACCAAAACAAAAATCACAAGAAGTCTCGGAATAGTAGGCCCTGGTACCCCAGGACAACGTTCAAAGTTAACATTCACATATTTGAATTAACAAAATCTACAATATACTGTGAAAAATTAAAATTCTTACGCGGTTTAATGCCTCTTAGGACAAATCAGGATATATAAATCGTTTACGTCCTCTACAATATGTCCCATTGGAACGTTTCACGTTTTAGTCGAGCAGTGAGAAATAAACAAAAAGCTTGATGCACGTTCAAAGTTGTTCTTTTTGTGATCAAACCTATTGCTTCTTTGACGTCCCTGTTGCCATCGGCGTTGTACGGTTTTTTTTCTTGTCATGTTAGGAGGAAGGATTTGTCCCAGGGGGTGGTAATGGAAACCTGTTGGGTAAACAGTGGTCTTGCGAGCAAGCTCTCCCCTGGTTCTTTTACTGACAGTCGCTGCCGTAGGTCGTCTCTTTCCACCCCTCTCCATCTGAATTTCTTGCTTGGGTTGGTCCTCAGCTCCCGCAAGCCTCTGTTTCCCCAAGGTAGCCTCCTGATAAATAAACCAGCTTATTTTCTTTTTTAGTCTCCCTCTTAACAGAAAATATGACAGAAATAACACTCCACCTTTATTTACTGTCCTATCGAGGATTGAAGTGATAATACTCAAGGTGATAATACCAGAGATTACCTTTATTGAATATGAAGCATAACGTGAAGCAATTTTTCAACGCAAATAAAAATACTGTGCGAGTGAAAGTTTTCTGGCAGTTTTCTCAGACCACAAAATTTGGCAAACGGTTACTTTGGATTGTCTAGCATAATATTCATGACTTGACTCAATTTATCAAACACTAGTTGAAGTGTTTCATCTCTTAACAAGAAGTGGGTTGAATAAGCGAACTCAGTTTATAGTCAACAGTAAAATTTTGCCAGACCAGGTGCAGTAAAGTCATGGGTATGGGTCAGATTAAAAGAGGATACTTCCCCACAACCCCTTTAGACTGGATAGATTGTTCCGTTTGGGAAATCCCCTCTCCCAAGCTACAATGTAGGTGAGGGAATCTCGGGTTTCGGCCCACTCTATGTTCAACTGCGTTATAATAATGGACCTTCATACAAAATAAGTCAGAAACGAATAGGCACTCAGAATATCAATTTTAATTTCAACTTCCATTTTTCAAACATGGCAAGAGTCCTGAAAACAACACAAAACTATAAAAACGCTGACTAATCAAACTGAAACTTAATTAACTAGACGATATAGGTGCTTAGAACGAACACTCTCAGAATGGTAAATTATAATAAACAAAATCAACGTAACTCTGATGTGAGTTTCAACCAAAACAGTGGGTATAAATTAAGCACTGCAAATCTCAATCTAATTTTCAGTTACATGGTGTAAAGAAATACTGAAAGGCCAAGGAACTGATTCAGACAGCATTTCAGAAGTGGGCCACCCCAGCAAACGGCTCAAAAACAGTTGTGGAAACACACTGCGAAAAACACTTTTCCTTTTGATTAAAACTGAAAACCAAACGCTAATATAACAAAGGAAAAAACAAACAACCGCTAAGTATACTTAAGCCAAGAAAGCTATTTTTCGAGGGCCAGAATGCAAAATCATTCCAAAAAATATAGCTTAATAGGTAAAACGCCATTGCCCCTCATTTCCCCCATTTTCAGAAAAGAAGCAAGGATGCATTTGCAGAATAAAGGCAAGTAATTGAGCTCAACACACTTTTAAAACCTATCCTTCTGTTTATATATTGGCTAATGAAGTTGAAATAATTGTGAAGTGTTTCTTAGTGTTGCTAGCCTGGGAGCAAGCTCTCCTATTAGGGCGAGCGAAGCGAGTCTCGCGACAACGCGCGAGGGAGCGGCGAAGCCGCGAGGGGCAGAGGAAAGGAGCTTCCTCGGCCCCTCGCTCGCGCGTTCTCGCAAGGCTCGCTCCGCTCGCCTAAATAGGAGAGCTTGCTCGCAGGATTTAGTGTTGCGGAAACCATTGTTGGTTCGCTTGTGTGTTATTGTGGCGTGGGTATTGTTCGGTGTCGTTCAGTTCCAGGGAGGGGAGGGGGGGGGGGGACTCCCTTATATAAGCTAGGTATGTGCCGCCCCAAAGGGTAGGGTTTTTGCGTCGTTTTGGTCTGAAAACGGGCGCAGACTTCACCCATTATGGTCTGGAATAGGGTGTGGTTTTCGAGGGAACTACGGGAGTGTATGAACGTATGTATTGTTTCAATTCCAAATGAGTAAGTAAGAAAAAGAAATATGCAAATTCGAAATGGATGTTAAGAAATCTTTTTTGATGCTGTTCTAAGCTAAGTAATGATGTCGTAATTTCTTAGAGGCCAGGTCTGAAAACGGGCATGGATTTTTGGGGCCAGGGGCCCGTTTCTCGAAAGTCCCGATAATTAACGGGCCCGGTAAGCTGTCTCCGTTTACATTAAACAGGGGCACCCAAGGAGAATATAGTTCAAAACCACTTAAACATAGCATTGTTGAACGTATTCTAGTATTTAAACGGTAGATATAGGCATATTTTTATCCCCTAAAAATTTTCATCTGTTCGGATTTCCTAGCTGAAAGTCTAGTGATCCGAAAATTATAAGGATCAAAACTTATGTTTTCGAAAATTTCAGCCAGAAAAAAGGCTCCCGAAAATTCCAGGTGACCTTTTTAGGGTAAAAATCCGTTAAAAATGGGCGATTATACCATTTTTTAGATGTTCGGGAGGCAGGCAAGCAAGAAATTTTACAGTAAATGTTCCGAAAATTCTAGGTCTCAAATCGTCTTCCGAACAGATATTTTCCGAAAATTGACGTTGGGTGCCCCTGATTAAAGATCGAGGTTTCAATGGTTTTACATCTAACACAATAAAACTGTAAGTTAATGAAACAAAATTGAGTAGTTTGCTAGCCAGGACCCGCGCTCTTATTCTTTATATTTGGATTTGAATATTTGATTTCGGGCCCGAAAAGTTACCAGGACTTTCGAGAAACGGGCCCCAGGTGTGGAAAGGGTGTGAAAAATGACAGCTTTTAGTCTTTCTGGTCTGGAGAACCGGGCGGCACACCCCCACCAAGAATTCTCAGGAGTACCCCCGCCAGGGTCCAGTTTGTGATTGCAACACCAACAAGAAACTACCCAATTGTATGACTTTTGTATGAATAAGATATTCACGAAGCAAGAAATGAAAAAAAAAAAAAAAAAAAATTCAACACACACGCACAATATATCCCGGTCACCGGAAGGTAACTTCAGACAGGGGAAGAAGTAAATGAAATGTGACTTAAGGCCGGGACTCCATTCAAAAGAATGCGTTATTTAACGTGGCCACCTTGTGCAAGATAAATGAGAGATTGGCTTGCAGGTTGATTTGAACGATGACTTCTTGCCAGTTGACACTGCAGTCACCCACTTTGTCCTAAGAGGGAAGAAAATGCAGTTCACATTCTAAAGAGTAGAGTTAAGCAGCATCTTCCTGTGAAAAATTTTCACGACATTCATGGGACGAACTGTCTACTTCTTTGAGACATATTTTCAAATATCACGAGTGGTATTTACACCCAAATATCAGGTATAAATCATGCTATTATTTGTTTATACTGCTACCCACAAAAGGATTGTAATTTTCACATGTAGGTATTTCAAATTAAGCTGAAACACCACTGCTCTAAGCCAATCAAATTACAGAAATTTCTCATGTAGTATTATAAGAGCGCTGATATTGCAATCCCGAGGCCCCGAGTTCAATCCCTACCGTAACAGCTAGCTGGATTTGTTCTCGGCAGTCCCGAGCTCATCTCCCCGGTCACGCTCGCAAATAGGGAGCGTAAGCAACGACGACGGTAGTCCAGGTCCGTCCCGTCTCTCTACGTCACGCAACGCCGGTAGAGAGCGGTAGAGAGAGGGACCCTCTCTCACTCCCGGCGTTGCGTGACATGGAAGGGGGCGTGGGGGGGTGGGGCGGAACTGGATTACGACGACGTCGACGGCGACGGCGACGGCGACGATAATGAAAACGGCAAAAAAGCAATAAGTTTAGATTAGAAAAACAACAACTTTGAACGTGCATCACGCTTTTTTGTACATTATATTGCCGTCTCTGCACGACTACGACTTGAAACTGCCTAATAAACACAAGACAAAGACTTTCTATTTCTTTTTCTGAACTATGACAAGGTCCTTTGGAATTCAACTTCTGAAAAAAATCGCCAACTTTGACAAATTAAAAGAGTTGGAATAAGAGCGATGAAGTTTGAGACCGCCAGAATTCACTCTTTGGAAACGTCATCATAGCCGTTGCTGTTGTCGTTGCTTATTAGCTCCCTATTATTGAGCCAACTGGCTTTCCTCCGGCCTGTTGGGATTCTAATTAAAACTTGTGGGCCACAATGAGAACTAATGGATTACCATTAATTGTGGTTCCCCTTTTAAAGTCCGTTTTTTCACTTTTGTACCTAAGGCCTGGTTCACCAGGCCCCACATATTTGAAAACACAACTTTATATAATGGTTTCGTGGTAAGACGAGTAAGTGGGGTGTTCACTATATTGAAAACGGGAGCGTTTCATAATTTGGGTCTGGATAAATGTGCATGTTGAGCCTAACCATTTAAATATAGTTGCGTTTATTATAAATTTTATCCTGCGAAGTGTAGACAGCCGGGCCTAAGAGTGATTGTGCACACTAATTATACAGCTAATATAATACAAACACTTTCTATATCTGGAGAACAAAAACAGTCCCACGCTATAATTTTACCTGTTAATACGTCTGCGATAGATGGACGCCTTGATTTCGAATCGAGTTTTCCCAGTCTATAGAACTCTTCATCAACTTTCTTGAACCGCTGGTTAACAAATCGAAACATATCTTGAAGCTGGCTACAAACTGAACCCATGCTGTCAGATTTGCAAAGGATAGATATCTATCACATTGGAATAATGGTTATCTTTTTAACTACTTGTAAGCATTTTTTGTGAGGTTTGAAACTCGTTTGGTAAATAAATATATCTAGAAAGGACAAAAGAAGCAACAAAAACGAACAAACAAACAAACAAACAAACATAAACAAAACGAAACAAAGAAAAAAGCAATCGTTCACCACTGGCTGCTTTACTTATTCTTAGTATCAAAAGCCATACTTTCAAAATTTATCAAAGTGCAGCCAATGAAAAGCATTTGTTTTTTTTTTTTTTTGCTCCACGCTCCTCCCAATAAAATTTTGTAAAAATAGTCACGAATTGATTGATCTAACTGACAAAAAATGTAACTAGAAGCATAATTCCGGCTGGTTATACCTATCATTGATCACTCTGATTTGTTCTTCTTGGGTGGCACGAAGCAGTGCGTTTTTCTCTCTAAGGTATTCATCCACGCATCGCTCTTCGAAAATTTTCATGTTATTGTCATAGGAATTCCCTAGGGAAAGATAAAATACAGCTGCTTACATGGCGATTAACTGGTCAGCATTCGATTCCATTCTTCAGAACCACCTTCCCCTCTTAGCTACACTTACATGAAATTTCTAAGTCACTCAAACGTCTGCCCTTCTAATCTCTTTTCTTAATCTAAGTCCTATCGATCCCGGGACCGAGACACCGAATCCTATCGTCTCCACCACCTTTACCACGGTGGATTCGACTGCGAGATCAGCTTCGTTTTACATGTTTATGGCGACAGACCTAACAGTAAATGAAAGCCAACCATTTCGAGTTAGTGCTTAGCCCTAATCACTATTGTCAGTGTTTAACCCTAATTATTATAGTCAGTTTTCAACCCTGATCACTATAGTCAGTGCGCTTGCTTCTATATGATGAACTGCTTTGTGTAACAATCATGACGTGTCTAATGTGGTTCTGGACGATGGAATCTAATGTTGACCCGATTAACTGGTGTGTGATGAGAATGTGATCTCCCATCTTTTCTGCCATCAAAAACCATGAAAGCCTAACACTGAAGGTTAGCAAACAAACTAAGATGAAGTAATTGCGCATTCGTCTTTCATATATATCACATGATATCAGGATCGAATCAAGACACAGTTGTCTAAAAATTACCTTCTGCTCTCCCTTTTTCGATCTGAATAGTTCAGACCAGGAAGTTCTGGCGAACTTTGCTTTGGTTTTAAAAACTAGACGTCTTACTTGTCAGTGTAGAAGCAGCGTCTTGATTTCCATTTCGATTGCAAGATTTCTTGAAACAGCAGCGGTACAAGAATCTTATAGCGTAGATCACATGATTCAAAATAATGAACGGTGGTACTAAGACAGGTCTCTGCTTGTATTCCGTAACCAGGTAGTAACGCTCAAACATCCAGATCTGTTTTGCGTTGGTCTGCACCTTCTCGTACGTATTACTGAGATGCAAAGGATGAAAGTTATATAGCTATAATAATATGTAAATTAAGGGTAACGGTAAAAAAAAGGCCGGAGCTTATATTATCCCGATTTCCTTAGAATGAGGCATGCCTAGGAGTATTGCTACTCCCCTCTGGACGGGATGCTAGTCCATCGCAGGGTTACCCCCAGCAGTATGTCGCCGGTACCCATTTATACACTTGAGTGAGGAGAGACAAAGTGGAGTAAAGTTCCTTGTCCAGATCCAGAGTTCGAGGTGTTAACCGCTCGACCACAACCGCCTCCACAGGTGTAAAGGATGAAAGTTAAATAGCTACATGTAGATAAAGATGTAAGAATTATGGCATAAAAGGCGCACGCTGCCGACTCTCAAGCCATTTTCACCATATCTTTTACAATCAATTCAGTGATATTTGATTGATAGTTGATTTTCTCATTAAGAATGAGCTTTGGACACCATTAATAGTTAAGGTTTTTCAAGCGATTTTCATGCGTTTCAATATTTTTAGGTGTCTTTACAGTGCTACTACTATAACAGGGGCCACCTAGACGAACTTGACCAATCAGATTACAGGAAAATGACAATATGTTCCGGGAAAGTTAGTTGTCAACCATAATCGAAATAAACAAAATGGATCGAAATCAACCAGTTACAACCTATAGAAGTGACCTATGGAACCGCTGAGGAAAGCCCGTCTTTCTTGAGAAGTCTGTTAGAGTGAATGGCGGAGGCAAAGAAAGCGTACAAGTTAGTCTGGTTAGTTAAATTTTTGACTCGAGCTCGTGATGTTTTTGCAAAGCCCGGGTGCAAAGCGCGGCAATGGAAGCGAAAAAAAAATTGCTGGTAGATGACAAAATAACAGCGTGTGTCAAACAAATATGTCTCCTGGGTGTTATATCACTGTTAAGTTTCGAATAGAAAAACATTGTCTGGCGAAACATTTTTCTTGATAAATGTTTGCTATCAATATTTAAATCTGTGCTTTGAGTAACTTATTGCCATTTTTTTTTTACGAGCTGCTGATTGGCTCAGGACCAACTTTCTTGGAATGTAATTGTTATTTTCCCGTAATCCAGTTGGTCAACTTTGTCTAACTGGCCCCGGTTACAGTAGTCTAACTTTAAGTGTCATGGAGACTGCACCTCAGTAATCGACGGTCTCCATCCCCGTCGAAGGCAATCGGACCTAATCGTTCAGTTTTTCAATTGTGGAGACAGCGTGGCCAAGTGGTGAGAGCGATGGACTTGCAACCCAAAGGTCTATTACAAAACAATCGAATTAAGTTCCATTGTGTTCGTTAAACTTCGTAGCGTAAGGACGGGCCTCTGACACCCTGCGTGGAAAAAGTTTGATTGGTTCGGTAATTGTTCTATTTTGTTCGATTACCGAATCAGTTGAACTCAATCAGTGACAGGCACAGAGTTGAGGTCGATAGAACTAGCGTTCGATTATTGTTATCGTTTTAAGAACTAACAAATCCACGACAAATTTCCATGGTCTGTACTCTTATCGACTATAGAAATGATGTCAACATGTTAAAATGTTTGCAGTAAAACCAGTCGCCTGCGACTAGTGGTTGCACTTGACTTTTGAACATTTTGACGTCATTTCTATGGTCTGTAAGAGAACAGACCATGGAAAATTGTCGTCGATATTTTTGCAATAACATTGGCAGTTGTTGAAATCCATTTAGGTTGAAGCTTCTCGAAAATTCGCGCGCGAGAGAAAAGAGAAAAACAAATTGTGCCACCATCACATCATTTCCATGGTCTGCAATCTTATCGACCGTAGCTCTCGGCAAAAGAGCGCGCGAGAAATCACTCAGTTATTGTAAAACTAGAGTTCGATTTTGTAGGCTAGGTCTACATGTAAATAATAGTACGGTGATAGCGTAACGAATTAGTCCACTGTTTATGACGATCTTTCTGTATGCATATCGAATTCTGGAATAAAAATACGCTGAAATTTGTGACAAATCCGTTCAATCCCCACTTTTTAGACCATTAGAAGACCACTTTCATCTCATTTGTTAATATCCTCCAGATTTCTAGATTTTACTATTGCAAAACAAGTGATTTTTGACTCTATTCCATGTTTTCTTACTCCGGAATATGGTCATTCGAACGAGCCCTAGGCATTTTTTTAATAGAGCAATTTACTCTTGGAGACTTACTTGAAAATAGCAATAAGAAGATTTAACAGAAGAATGTTGACGACAAGCAAGTAAATCGCAGTCATGAATAACACCACTGTGTCCCCGTAGCTATCTTTTCTTGCAGTGCCAAAAACGGTCGTCGTGTTTTCAACTGGAATAAAATATACGAGACAATTAGCTACCACAGCCAGACCCACATATACATAAACCCAGAAACCGTGGGACCACAGACCCATAGGCTCATAGAGCCCCAATCACAAGTGTAGCACATTTCGAGCGTAAAGGATATCTTCATCGTAGATCAAATTAAGACAAAGGAACAAGCGAGCTGAATAACGAAAGTTTTCTGTGGAAGTATAATTGTAACCGCGGATTATTGCACTCGACAAAACTTCTATTTTCGAATACATGTTCACGAAATGGTAGCCATCACCTGGTATTCTGCGATTATCAAAATGAAATACTTACTTTTATCTGGAGCATCCAAAAAGAGCTCTCCATGGGCCTGAAAGTACGGCCTGAAGAAGATCCGAGATGCCATGGACCAGGAAGGACCTTCGTTTGGGTACAGGATAGCTTGTTGAGGAATTCCATAGGCCAGGAAAAAAACCACCATGATCAGAAGAAAATACATTAAATCCAGAGTCTAAGGAGTCAAAAGATATTAAATAAAAAATGTATTGCAAGGTTAGAATGTTCAATGCCCTGACAAGCATTACACGAATAAACACCATCAAGCAAATAAGCAAACAGCAACAACAACAAATATGCTAAAGAAATACGAAGAAGCTGCATTAGTGTGTTTCTTGCACTTCCTAAATATTTTTATGACTCAAAAATAAAAGAATATCAAGGTAAATTTTTCTGAATGTGTTTTCTTTAATTGCCTCAAGTTTCTTTTCAAAATGTGAAATCTCTGACGTAAAAGTAATTTTTCATTCAGTTACTTGACATTCAAGCAGAACCGATTAGCACTTGCCCTGCATTTTTATGATAAGAATATATATAACCTAGAAATAGCATTGTTTTTAGTCATTACCCTGTAAGTTCAAGTTGGTTACTAAAATCAGAGAGCTATACGCTGTTCACTGGGTCGTAGTTAGTATAATCTAATAGTTATAAAGCCCGACAAGTTTACCATGCCTTGCGCTCAAAGCATTCCAACCAGGTTGGACTGAATCCCCGTTATTTTTCGCCCATTTTCAATTGGCCAATTTCCTTTTTTACTTTGACTATTTATGTCAACATGTGACACTTGTACACTGAAAAGATCACAATTATGTAAAGGACATGAATCATGCGTGCTTATAAATAATGCAATGTAGTAAATTTGAACTCCAAATAGAGAAATTACTATGTAACCAGGCGTGTTACTTTGAAGCTAAATATTTAAATGATCTTCAATAACTGTCGTCCCTTACCATCCTGCCAATCATGACCACGTAAGGTCCCATGTGTTTGCTAACATAAAAAAAGTACATCAGACGCATAATCCACATAGCCACATCAAAGCAGTAAACCACGTGACCTGCATCACGCGTTGGTGGGTATAGTCTGAGTCCAAGGCCAATGAAAAACGATACCACTGCGAGGCCGTCGAGACGGTTCCAGTAACTGGAGGCCCATGCTTTGAATTTGTTTTTCAGTGTTGGTGGTTCGGAGTGAAGAATCTACCAAAAAAGAGTAATCTTTTATTTAAATCGCAAACCGAATTGTTCCGCAATTTTACTCAATATACACAGTCAAACCCCTTCAGGTATGCCAGGACTTTTGGTGTCAAGTTTAAAACTTGTAGGGCCAAGAGTTGTTTTATTAATTCCCAATGCCTTCGGGTAAACTCCTTCTAACAGCCACCAGTTTTCTTTCAAATAAATCTTTGTTCGTATTTTATATATTTAATGTAGATATCCTTTATAGTTATAACTTTTGAATTTCTTAAATCGATTGTAATTTATGCGTCTTAATTTAGTAGTTTTTGTCTTTTGTATGATATACGTAATTCAGCCTCTGGCTACGATGTCCATACCAATAAAGTATCTATCCCTCCATCCATCCATCGATCTCTAGCACTCGGTACTTGAAAAAAGTGTGTGTTAAAATCTGTCAGCGCCCAACGAGTACCGTACGCGGGGCACCAAAATCAGCAAGATTATACTCTCTTCTCAAAGCAAGTGAAGTTCAATGTATGTAGTACAAAAGTGATCTCTTTTTTAAGTGCCAAAGAGTAAACAGCTAGGCTAGAGGTCGTTATATACAAGATTGTGTTACCTGTCTGATTTCCTCAGCGCACAAAGTACAAACGAAGATGATAAGCACAATTTCGCCAATGGAAGGAATTTTGTCTTGACGAACAAGAACAACGTAGCTGAACAGGGCCAGGAATAACATATAATCAAACTGAAAAGTCAACAACAATAACAACAATAAACTCAAAATCAGTTGCAAAACCTGTCAACAATCACATTGCTGAGCACCATGCCATTAACAGACGAAACATCAAATCGACTGGGACTCTGTGACATGTATTACGTATTCTACAGACTACTCATATCAACGACTCACTTTAGAAAGCTGGTTTACTAACTTATAACAAACACCTATGAATCGCAGTCAACAGTTACCGGCACCTTACAAACGACTTATTGACGGAATCGAGCAAAACTAACTGGACAACTGACAATTTGACTGACAATAAACGACTGTTTAACTGTGACAAAAGACGGATCGAAACGCACCAATGATATTACGAGTCTTCATAGCCAAAAACATCATCGCTTAACTGACAGACGACCAATAACATCGCGAGTTAATTGACCAATCAGGTCAATAACCAGAGTTTAATACCATCAACTGACGTGATACAACTCACTTTGCTAAGCTAAGCTATTAGATAACCTAAAGCCACACAAGGCCGCTGGGCATGATGGTCTTTCTACCATGGTCCTCGGGGAGCTCTCTTCGGTAGCTTTAAGTAATAGCAACAGTCCTTCAGAAGATCTTCAGTAAGTCCCTATCATCTCACCAAGTACCAGAGGACTGGAAAAAAGTCTTGGTAATACTCATCTTTAAGAAAGGCGATAAGGAGACTCCGGCAAACTACAGACCAATTTCCCCGACATGTATCTGCAGTAAACTGCTAGGGTACATCATCACTAAGAGTATCATGTCACATCTATAACATCACAATCTCCCCTTTCATTTGCAACATGGCTTTCGCAGATTCAAGTCGTATTAATCGCAGCTAATTGAGTTTGTAATGATATTGTCGACAACTCCCATGCTAAGCAGACTGATATCATCATACTAGACTGTTAAAAGGCCTTTGATAAGGTTCCTCACAAAAGACTTCTTTATAAACTGGAGAATTATGGTATTGGAGGCGACACTCTGAAGTGGATTAAAGCCTTCCTTGAAAATCTGCAACAATGCGTAGTGGTCGATGGCGAGAGGTCTAATTTTGTAGCTGTCCTTTCTGGTGTGCCTCAAGGCTCCGTCATAGGTCCAGTGCTCTTTCTGGTAGACATTAACGATCCCCCCGCAGAACATAAGATCAATGGTTCACCTATTCGCCGACGATACCATTCGCTATTTGACTATCACAAGTGAAGATCACCGCAGACAGCTCTAGGATGACCTTGAAGCGCTACAGAAATGGGAGGCAACTTGGAGAATGGAGTTTAATGATACTAAGTGGGAGGTGTTCCGGATCTCGCCGTCGAAAACCCCATTCCAACATACTTATTACCTGCATGGCACTCCACTAAAGGAGGTTGATCACGGGATATACTTAGGTATATGGGTCTCAAAAGATCTCAAGTGGAATCGACACATTGACGAGATAACAGCCAAGGCAAACTTCACGCCTGGCTTCCTTAAAAGAAACTTAGTGGTATAGGAGGGACCATTTACTCCACTTTTTGGCGCAGGAATTTCATTAATTAGCGCAGGAATACATTAACGCCAATGACGTCAGAACCTTTTGTCTTTATCTTATGAATAAAATGCGCAGGAATGTCATTAAGATAAGGTCGTGTGTTATTTTTAGTTTGTAACGTAATTATGCAAGTCCTATTTCCTACTGCTGTGAGTGTCCTAGTTCTGGTTCACTGACTTTTGACGGAAAATCGTGCATATTAATGAGGGCAAAGGCAAACTAGCCCTTTTTTAGCACGAAAGACAATGCTTTACCTACCCGTCTCCCTTTTCATTTTTATTTTCCTCCTCCTCCACAATTTTATTAGTTTCTCTCCTCAGTTTGTTTATTCCCTCCTCCACAGTTTTTTTATTTTCCCTCCTCATTCTTGAATTCCCTCCCTATCCACAATATTAATCTTTCCCCACCTCCTCCTCATTCTTTTCTATCCGCCTCCTTCACAATTTTTATTATTTTCCCTACTCAATCTAGATTTCCCTCCTCCTCCCACATCGACCCCACATCGACCTCACATCGACCCCATATCGACCCTACATCGACACCACATCGACCCTAGAATCAACTTTTTTTCAATACAGCTTGGTGAATAGGGAATATATGCAACCATAACCACATTTTCCCCTCCTCAATTCCTCCACAATTTTATTATTTTCACTCCTCCATGTTTTTATTGAATCCTCCTTCTACTCCGCCACCTCCTCCTCATTTTTATTATTTTCCCTCCTAAATGTTTTTATTTCCTTCTCCTCCACCTCCTCCTCATTTTTATCGTTTTCCCTCCTCCTTCTCCTCCACCTCCACCTCCTCCTCATTTCGATCCTTTTCTCTCGAAAAGGCCAAGGAGGTCAAAATCAGGCCATCACATTTGAGTTTGGCCTTTTAGGCCTGATTTTGGCCTGTTTGGCCTTTTTGAGGGAAACAATAGAAATGAGGAGGAGGAGGAGGAGGAGGGAATAAAAACATTGAGGAAGGAAAATAATAAAAATGAGGAGGAGGAGGAGGAGGATTCAATAAAAACATGGAGGAGGGAAAATAATACAGACCTTAAGTTAGGGTGGACGGTAAGGTGGAGGACGGCAACCAGAAATAAAAGTTGCCCGATTTGGGCCTAATTTGCATATATCTCAGCCGTCCAGCCTACGTCGACTGCAAGTCACGACGGTGAGAAGGCTTAGTGCGGCGGTGTCTCGAGAACGTGAGATTTCTCTTCGTGTTTTTTGTCTTCAAAATATCTTTATTTTAACAGAATACCGCTTTAATCCGTTTCTGTAACGTCTAGTTTACTTTAAATGGTAAACCTTTCTCAATTACTTGTTATAACACTATTTGATGATGGAATATAGCACACTGAACTTGTCAAAATGGTACAACTGCAGGATTTGAATTCCCAGCGATAAAATTATCACATTTAATACTCTCGCATCATGTGAACATCGGCTTCTACCCTTTTCTTTATTCACGAAGTATTTAGTTCACTTTTTCCGCTTAAGTTATAGGCCAAAATAAAATTACGTGTTCTTAGGTTCATTTATTCGACAAAGTAAGCCCCTTGATAAAGCAAGATGAAGAAACTCGGCTTGTTTATCGCTCGCATTGTCCATCGTATAATTTGTTCTTATTTTAAGAATGTGGAGTGGACTAAAGTTCACGATATTCAGCTTGCTAAAGAAATTCTTGTAAGTGAACCCTACCGCTTCAAGCCCAGAACTGTGTAAGCTCGATTACCAGCCGTTGTTACTCTAAGAACTGTGGAGCGTGAGAAAATGTGGCTGATACGTAGATCGCTAGTGGGCTCAATGAAGCTACAAACATTCTCTTTAGAGTAACAAAGTGCTCAACTAGTTTTCATTGTATAAGAGAACGAATTCCTCATCTGATATGACACCATCATATAAAAGTAGACCAAAATCTCTCGGATCTCTTTCACGGAACTGATTCTCTCGAACCTTCAATAAAGTGAAAAAAACGTCTTCGACCATCACCTCTACTGAAACTTAAAGTTTGTTTCTCTCGCCAAGTCAACCCACGCCGCCGCGGCCAAAGTCAACGTCCTCCATGTCACCGTCCACCTGAACTTAAGGTTGCTAATAAAAATGTAGAGGAGGGAATAAAACATTGAAGAGGAAAAATAATAAAATTGTAGAGGAGGGAATAAAAAAATTGAGGAGGGAAAAATGTGGTGGTTGTTGTATATATTCACTATTGACCAAACTGTGTTTAAAAAAGGTGAGTCTAGGGTCGATGTGGGGTCGATGTAGGGTCGATATGGGATCGATGTGGGGTCGATGTAGGGACGATGTAGGGTCGATGTGGGGTCGATGTGGGGTCGATGTAGGGTCGATGTGGCATCGATGTGGCGTCGATTTACAGTCGATGTAGGGTTGATGTAGGGTCGATAAGAGGTCGATGTATTTGTGGATGGAAAAGTCCTGAATTGTTTTTCTGGAATTCTATACATTCTGCTGGCCTAAATCGTTAAAATAACTTATGAAGTTAAAATATTTATGAAGTTGAGCGTTTGCATTTCCTTATAAAACAGAGAGTAGCGCGAAAGCTTCGATCTATAGATTTTCTTAAGTTAAATTACCTTTGTATCGTAGAAACAATACCCTAACACTTGAGTGTTGAATCAAAGGACGCGACATGCGTCGGCTTCCTTTGTGAGCGCGCAAATAGTCATGGGATCCGCGATTTTGCGGGCGACACGGATCTACAGGCGCCGTTCCGTAATGTGTGATCATTCCTTTTATTTTTTCTTGTAACATGTGATTTAAGAATTTGTTCATGCTTAGCGTGCGTATATCGAGTTATGGATGCACGCGGGACGTTTGGAGAGCACGAAAGATGCGTAAGAGTTGCTCGAGGTGCAGCCGAGATCAATCCTAGCTTCTTGAGTGCTCTCCAAACTTTTCAAGTGCATCCATCACTCGATATACGCACAGCTAAAAGCATGAGCAAACTCTTTTATAACATAGCTGAAAAAAAATGTTTACTTTTCGATTAACTACAAAATTCTTGTAACGCGCAACACATCAAACACGCCACAATCGTCTAGTTTGAAAGAAAATTCTTTCTGTAAAACTGAGAAAGAAAATTTACTTATTTATTCGTTAACGATCAAAGAAAACTAAGCAGAAACAAAGGTAAAAGAGTCTTAAAGTCCACCTAAAGTTAAAATACTCACATGTTCGTAAGAAGTCGTGGAGTATGGTTTGGATTTGCTGAAAAGATGTTTATGATTTGTTCGGCGAAATCAAGAAAACTTGTTTTTAAGGGGTGTCTTGAAAACAAAGACCCCTAAGACCCCCCATCGAATGACTCTGAACTTTATTGATTAGGGTTAGGAAACTGAGTAAATGAACTTTCAGATCAGTTTGTCCAGAATAATGACTTAAATGGAACCTGATTCACTCAGTTTCCTAACCCTAATCAGTAAAGTTCAGAGTCATTCGGGTGGGGGTTTTAGGGGGTCGTAGGGGTCTGTTTTCAAGACACCCGTTTTTTAGCGAAGACGACTGTCATCCTACTTTAAACTTATATTCATTTACGAACAATGGCTGGTCATTACGGCTTCTTGAGAAGACCTGGCAGCAGTTTCTTTTTTAGTAATAAATTTATGTCTTCTTGTGTAATTTGTCTTGTTATTGCAAGAGAAATTTTCCTGCTTCAGTCTGATCGTTCGGCGATAACAAAAGTGCATAATTTTTCGCTGTTGAGCTTACTCTATAATCAACTTGTTTTGTAAAACAAACGTTAAAAACGGAGGACACTTTATACAAATTGGATATTTTCCGACACAGATGAAATGTCAGTCTTTACGGCAGACATTTTCAACCAATTATTCAGACTCTATTATTTGCCAAACATCTTCACCGCTTTTGCTATTGGTTTGAGTGTTGGTGGCTAGAACGAAGCTAAATTCCAAAAAAAGTCTAGAAAGTTTTTTTCATCATTGCCGTCGATTTTTGGGTACTTAGTAAAAGAGACGAAAAACACAGCTGAACACATCATCATGAACAAAAACTTTATTTACGCACGGGCGTGTGTAAATAAAGACTTTGTTCATAGCGGCTCAATAGGACATATATAGGGCAAGCACGCGCGCTATGCTATAATAGTCTCTTTTTCTTAAATACGGGCCTTGTTAGTTGTCTTACCGTGGGTTGTAACTACGATCCCCCGATTTTCAGACTTGTCAGCCCTACCAACTTAAGTAAAACGAGCACCGGACTACAAAGTCCTTAGATGTGGTCGATTTATACTATTTCACCATAACTTGTATAAATCTAGACATACCAAGTTCCTTAATCCTTTGTACTGTTTGTCGGGGACAACTTATTTGTTCATATCTAATAAATTATATGGCCTTTTGAAAAATGCTACAACCTATCAAGGACTTTATTTAAAATTTTAAACTGGCAAAAAATCTCACAAACAAACAAACAAACAATCAAACAA
>OZ037992.1:40431466-40501466 GCA_964035705.1 Porites rus
CTCGCTCACTTCGTCAAGTGTTAGTAACTTTTTCTTAAGTTGCATCCTAAAGCCCGCATAGAAATTCAGGAAACGGAAAAGAAAGTCGCTATGTTGTGCAGTTTCGCCTTCCTAAAAACGTGGAAGTGGGAACTTTCACGTCTTATTTTTTCAGTGACGGCAAACAATTATCAAAAAGCGTTATGCACGTGCAAAGTTTTGGTTAAACCTACTGGTTTTTTGACGTTCTCGTAGACGTCACCGTCGTCGTTGCTTAACCTCCTTAATGGCCGAAAGACGGGAGAAAAACCTTATGATAATGACCTGGAGTTTACGGAAAGGCTCGTAACTTTGACTGGAATTCGTTGTTTCCGCTTTGTAATTTTATTGTACAGTTTATGTAATTACAGAACCTACGTATACTTTATTCGCACTAAGACTTAGAGAACTGAATTTGAACGAATCATTGCAGGAGTTGAGTTCCTACCACAAGACACATGTTGTCGTCTGACTGGTGAGTATCCCATAAATGTGGCCATATGGCTTCTATTACATCTAAAAAGTTGAAGCCTTCGTCGTCAATCTGCAACGAATAGCATTCTCTTATACAAGTGACAGTTTATCATATTAATTAATGCCAGAGTTAATCTTAAATATATGTGAGGGTCTATGTTGAAACACTAAGTCTGTTACCTTGACTTTTCCAATGAGTTCTTCAAGAACGACCCTCGATGGTAATCCCTGCCTCTAGAGCGGAAACACAGAAATACGATTGGAATGTTCAGGGAATTCAATGTTTAAAATATTAGAGGGTTTAATTTTTACTGAGGCTGTGTTGCTGCGTCGGAACGAAACGCTAAACTATTTGGAATTATTAGAGATGAATTATTAGAAGAGCTCAATTACTCCACTACTGCATTTAAATAAAATTTAGTAATTTCTTCCGCATTTGGTCAGCTTATGTTCACCAAACCTGACTCAATTGACATTTGGAAAGAAAGGCATTTTAGTCGGAAGGACGCTAGTGGTTGTTTAAGTGGATTGTTTAGAGTAGTGCCCTACATGTTTTAAACGTGTAACTCAGCCACCGACCCTGTGGTTGATTTGTTTAAACCCGTTTTAGTGTTGTTTCTGTTGAGCTTTGTGAGGCGGATACTGATAGTCCTCCTGACAAAGCTAGAGCTAATAGCTAGGGAGTTGCTCAATAATTGCTAACATGTCTTCTCTCCTCAAGATAAGGACCACGGTACAGCGGTGAAACAAGGGACCTTACGATCAGACAACGGCGACGTCCATGAAAACCTCACTGAAAAATGGACTCCGCATATAAGTTTCAAACCATTTCAAGATTATCCCAAGTCGCCCAGTTAATTAAAAGAAGGGAATTTATGTTGGAGCTGAAGAAACGGGGCCGCCCCCGAGTTCAGAAAGGGATGGTAGAATTTATCACCTTGCCTGTCCCGTCCTCAAAACAACTTAAAATTTGGTCATTTTACGTCGTAGTCGTACAGGGACGGCAAAGAAATGTACAAAAAAGCGTGATGCACGTGCAGAGTTGATGCTAAACCTATTGCTTTTTGACCTTGCCGTCGCTGTCGCCGTCGCAATCGTAGTTTTTTAAGGTCCCTACTAAGTTAAGACGAGTAATGGCTCCTCGACCGGACAGCGGCTCCGTCGCAGCTTTACATAAAAGCAGGATGATATGAAAGGGACGTTAGTATAACAACTCCAGCAGGGAAGGGTGAAAAAATACAAAGGCTCTTGGTCTTCGTCAGTGGTCAGTAGTCAAAACTTATGTCTTTATTTCCGTTAACCCTATGGCAGCAACAGTGAAGGATCCTTTACCCTTTTTCAAGCTAATGAAACGTTTAGTGGCTCGATATGATTTTCTGCAATAGATCTAGCTTCTGGTTACTGGCAAGTGGCCGTGGATCACGCCTCTAAGGAAAAAATCACATCTTCCGTTTAGACTAGGTTTATGAGTCCAAGGCTCTAAGGAGCATTTTTTCTAATTATGTCATTCGTGGAGGTGTATAATATCAGTATCAATATGCCTTCACGAAACGGCTGCACAACCAAGGGTTTTGCATTTGACGAGAACGGACTGAGTCCTCTCCTTCATGACCTATTGTATAGTACGGCTGTATTGAAGTGTTGTGATAGAGCGTTTCCGAAAGCAGATTCAAACGCTTCTCTTCCCAAGTTTTCTCTATTCCACTTTCATTAGTGGCAACCACCAACCCATCCCTGTACCACTGACATAAGCACTGGCCAGAAGTAACGAAAAACGGGAGAGTGATATGTCTGAACAGCAATGATTTGGAATTAATGAACGTCGTTATGCACCTATCAATGTAAATCCCGTGGGGGGGGGGGGGGGGGGAGTGCGGGCAAGGGGAGGGGATTTGATGCCTGGGACTATCCCCGCTGTCGGGCTTTTGATCGTGTGAAGCGACCCCGGGGTCGGGACATTTGACTTTGACCGACAGAAGCCTGGTATCAATTCAGAAGCAGTTACCAAGTCCGTCCCTCGAGGCTTCCTGAAAGTCACGTTGTTGGAGAAAGGTATGAAGTTTTCATTTGTTTTAATCGCCATAATCCGATACTTTAAACTGGCATCTAAACAGATAATGTCTATTTTGAGGAAGTTTTTATCTTCAAGTTCCCACCTGATTGCAAAACTCGATTGAAATCGAATTCCACGATGAAAGTCAGAGGATTTTTTATGGGTCACTGATCCGACCTGTTCCGACATGTTAGCAGATGTTATAAAGCATTTTACGTTTTATTAATATTATATAGCACGGTCAATCTTCCTGGAGTGATTTTGTTGTTCAAGATAAGATATGCTAGTGGAGAGAGAAAGTACTTAATTACAGCGAGTAATTTAATGGAGCTTCCGTTAACCGTAAATAAAAGTAGTAACAATGTGTTTGAAATGTTCTTTTATTTGTTTTATATAGTATTATAGCATTCTTTGTTTAGATTTTTTCCCCTGGGGTGGGGGCTTTTTGACACTTTTGATTGACCTTTCGTTTCCCACCCTGGGGAATTTGATCGAAAAATTTTAAAATTTGTCAAATCCCCACCCCTTGCCCGCACTCCCCCCCCCCCCCCCCCCACGGGGTTTACATTGATAGGTGCATTATGTGTTGTACTTACGGTCACTGCCTCGAAAAGGTTATTTAACCGATCTGTAGTCAGGAACTTCTTCATACAGACACCTTTTTCTAAAAGAAGATCTACAAATTCCACACGATCGTTGATTAAAGCGTCCTCCATCTTATCTTCCAAGGTCTCCATCTGTTGGATAAGCCAGCACAAAACAAATGATCAAGATAAACTACTGAATGCAACCTTAATTTAACTAAGAGATCGATATGATTTAACTATGTTCCATCAAAACTGGACGTCATTTGTATTCCACGCGCTGAAAGACTGGGCTTCCATTTTAGTGAATTAGTCTGAAGATGGATCTGTAGCATTTAACAATTTGTCCAGCTATCGGAGCAAATATTTGGCAAAACAAACCTGTCAAATGCCATTATATGTAAATTAGTAACTAAAGATAAATAACACGCCACTATTGAAGATGTCACTGAGAGTATTTCGCATTTGCGAAATTTTGCTCTCGAAGAAGCGCAATAATTTTGTTTTTTACTCATTAAAAATATTTCCCCAATTCTGATTGGCTAAAAGCACACGCATAATTCACCATAACCAGTTACTGATGACAAAATTTGGAAGAATTTTGTGTTTAACGGGGAAATGACGTCAAAAATGCAGTCTGCTACAGGTTAATGTACCGTTAACCGAGAAGACCTGGGGACGAGATTGAGTTGTTTTCGTTTAACTAAAATGGTGGACACTTCACTCGTTTCAAGAGTAGGAACTACAGCTGAAACTGGGCGAAATAATGGCTAAAAACATAGCAAAAACAGCAAGAAGACAACTCGGAGGGCGACATCTGCTATTTGGAGAATATTTGCGGAGCTGGACAAACCTAAACTTAAACTATCGAAGATAAACTTAACATTGATGCAGGTAAGCTTGTTTTAGCTATGTTTTTAAACTAGGAATTATTTTGAATGAATAATAAAACAATTATTGAATTCGGCTTTCGTATCATATGAAGAATTATGGAGATCTCGGAGGGTGTTATCCGCCTCGGTCTACGGCCTCGACGGCACCCTCCTCGATCTCCATAATTCTTCATAAGATACTCAGCCTCATTCATTTATTGTTAAATATATGCTTTTTTCGGTTGAGCTATCAACATAGGAGGAAGTATTACTGCGCTAAATTTTTCCCAGCCGCCCAATTAACTTAACTGTCTTGACTGGACGGCCTGTCGAACCGCTCGGTCGCTGGTTGCGGTTCAAACCTCTGAGTTTTAAAATTACTCCCTCTCCTTTGGCAACTAAAGATGGTTAGACGTTGTAGTCTTCTCGGATAACGACAAAAACTCGTAGTCTTGGTCTCTCCACTCCTCTACTGTTCTGGTTGTTGTAGGACGTAAAAAAACCACACTACTGTTTGTTAAGTCCGTAGTAGGGGCCGTATACCCCGGCGGTGTGGACAACCTTTTAGGGGCTGGTTTGGTAATAAGGGGGTGATATCAGTTGGGACGTGAGTCCTCTTTCATCCCCTGTCCCTGTTACTTTCACCACCAAGAGAAATGTTCTACATCTTCCTGGGGATCAACTAAAGAGGGATGAACTTACTTCTCGATATTCAGGTTGGACTCGTGAAAAAAACTAACCTTCATCAGCATTTCGCAGCACTGATTAAAAGTCATTTCTCATTGACCGAAATTTTGGGCAAAAAGTACTCCATTTTAGCTGTACGATCAACTTGCATTTCGTGTTTTGAGTTTCAAGGACACAAGTCTAACGCTTTTTAAAATTCCTTCGGTCCTTGTCAATTACAAAATAACCTTTAAAATATATAGATTTAGGCAGGGCTAAAAGCAAAGCTCTGGCTAATAATACTTATGAACGGAGACCACAATGGATTTAAGACTAATAGATCTAATTACCAAAAAAAACAAATTACACGTGCAGCACACTTCTTCTTCTAATTAGCAAAAAGCAAATTTGCACGTGCGGCACGCTTTTCGTCTTTCCCTTGCCGTTGTTTTGCACCACTACAACGCTGTTTTGTACCACTAAAACGTCAAACTTCCTAGTTACACATTATTTTTATGGAGGAATTGTCTTCTGTGTTTGCCCAATATTTTGTTTCCTGTGTTCATGTTCGCCTTTATTTTTCACCGCCGCTCATTTTCACCTTGCTGGCCGCTAGCATTTCTCATTTTCTCACCGCTGCTTTAACTTTTCTATTTTTCTCCCTACGAAATTCGTCTCCTTTGTTTTCAGTAACTCGCTCTAGCTCTTTCTCTGTTATCCACGTTAGTGTAAACATAAAAGATAACGCCGAAAAAGACACGACTTTGTTGTTGTTCTTTCTTTCTAAAAGTCGGGGCGGCCATGTGGTTTCGTTCCAATTAAAACCTTGAGTTGCATTTGGGTTGCCATACCTGTTGATTGAGTTATTTTACATTGGTATGCCTGTGGTGCAGACGGACGGTCGGTCGGTCGGTCGCTCGCTCGCTCGGTGTATGGTCACGTGATTACCAAATTCTCTCGGATGGGTAGATTACCACATTTCCTTAGCTATGGGGCTCCGCCGTGGAGCTCCGTGGAGCTCCGTGGAGCTCCGCTGAGACAAGAATTTTCATACCGAGCTTACATTTGTGTCTAAGCCTCCCAATGTGCTTTTCGGTTTCCTACCAAGTGTAATTACTTGGCCCTTACCTGGTCAAGTACAAAAATGTAATGCAACAACAATATAAACTTGCACGATTACACCCATACCTTCCACTTTTGGTCTTTAGTAAAGATCTCAGTCCTAGCAATATCAGCTCGGTTCCACGTCAAGGCCAAATCAAGCTGGTAAGAAGGCGAAGCACTTTGCGCTGCAAAAGCAAACGAATAATAGCCTCATCTATTTTTTCTTTCAATAATGAAATGACTAATCAATTTATTTTCCAGGTCCAGCAGAATTAAATATCGTTTCGGTCTTGCTAACATTTAAAAGGAACAAAGAATACACTGCATGAAAGCAATTAATGCCATTGTTATTACCGTATCCTTTAACGAAAATGAAATGGCCTACCTCATACTGCCATACATTGTAAATAACTGCTTAAAAAGTGCTTTCAAACCTTTCAAAATAGCTTTTAAAATCGACTTGTCGATGTCGATACCATCGTCGTCCATATGGAATATTGTGATCTGTAGGAAGGACGTTGAACAGCTAAGTAAACAAGTGGCACTGACAAAATTCTTCTTGCTATATTTTTCTCTTAAATGGCAACTTTCTCTGAAAAAGCTTGACTACAGTATGTTGCCCAGTATCCGGCCGGTACCAGTATCCGGCCACTTAAAAAAAGACTCGATTTTTGCATCGCCCTTTTTAGTTTTCGGTAAACGAAGTATTTCGAATGGGAGCTGAACACAAGTTGGTTTACTGCTTGAGAAACAGTTGCAGAAGGCGCTGTTCTGTTCAGGTGAGTAAACTTTTCATTGACACTTTTTACTGCGCAGTAAAACTAGTGCTGTTCAAATAAGGGTTGGTAATATGTGATATTTTCAAAGAAACTGTTTTGTATTTAACGTGAAGATACTTAAAGAAGTCAGGTTGTCAGAAAATTTATTAATTCTTCTTGAAATTCAATTTGTTTGGAATAAAGGAGGCCAGACTGAGAATCATTCACTAAGTATTGATTTCCTTTGCAGTGCAGAGTCGGTGAATTAGCTGCGTACAATATCCGAACAAGACTTGTTTCTTACCTATAACTATAATTAAAGCTTATGATATATAATGTAATCTGTATAATGTAATTCTCGGTACTCAACCCTTTGGAAATTTTCTTCACTCATTCAGAGGCGAACTGATTTCGTGTGCACGGATTGTTTCGCGTTGCTGCATTTTCTATAACCGGAAGCGCCGAAATTGTACCCGGAATTCTCATACAAAATCCCCCAGTTGTCACTGGTAGAATCACAGGTAGCCCAAGCTCGAAATATGAGCATCGGCATTGTTGCGTAACATTCAAAATATAAGGATTTGTATGGGGAAAAGAACCAATCGCTTCTGTAACCTACGAAAATGAAAGAATTTCGATAAAAAAACAGCTTACCTTACTTAAAATGTGTGTAACGTCTCTCCTGTGGGATCCACGGGCCGATTTATGGCCGTTTTATGGGTTTTTATGTAAACGGTTTTCTGTCTATATAAAGGTTGAGGTAAGCTGTTTTTTTATTGAAATCCTTTCATTTTCGTAGGTTACAGAAACGATAGGTTTTTTTCCCATACAAATCTTTATATTTTGAATGTTACGCAACAATGCCGATGCTGGCCGACGCTCATATTTCGAGCTTAGGCTACCTGTGGTAGAAAGGGGTTGCAACGGGTCTGAAAAATTCCCCAAAGGGATTGAGGGATGTGAAAGAAGTAGAAATTAGTGCTAGAAAAGCAGCCCAAGTGTGGGAACTGAACATGAAGAAATCAACACTGCAGGTCAGACGAAGAGCTCTGATCTCTTATGGCTCTTGGTCAGACTAAGAGGGAGAGTGACCTTTAATTGACCGTCGGAAAGGCCCTTCTCCAGCTTTTTTTTTTGACAAAAAATTGAAAAAAAAAATCCAGTTCGCAGATTGGCTGATTGAGCTTGCAAACCGCGGCTTTGGCTTGTCCACGGATGCCTTCCTTAAATCAGGGAAAAAGTTCCTAGACAAGGAAGCAAGAACTATGCCATTTAAGACAGCAAGCCAAGCTGAAGAGGTTTCGGAGTTTCATCATTTTTTTATTCCTTCCCCTTTTATTAAATTATCTCCCAGTATACAATTTTGATTCAAATTTCTTGCGTTTCATTGAACAAACGGGCATTTCCTGTATGAGTTCCCTGCAGTGGCCACACCATCAATCCGCTGGAGACGGTGTGGTTAAGTAGACCGTGTTAACAAGTGCGTGTCGCAGTGTGAAGAAATGGCACGAAAATATTTACTACAAATGAACAGTTCAAAGTATTTTATAGGAAAAAAAATTGTCTTTTTGTTAGTTTCTGTTTTCATTTTTTCTCTTCGCATCTCCAACCTTGATCAGCCGCTCGCGTAGTTTTCCCCACACACCCCAGTCATTTTGTTTCACGATGCTAGGTTCCCAGATCGATTTATATCTTTCAAATCGAATGCTAGACTACTTTGCAAGTGCAAGAGGAGCTTATAAGTCACTTGCCTGTCGAAATTACATGTATATATTGTAATTACGTTGTTATTGTTGTGGCCGGATACTGGGCAACATAGGAGCTCTGCAAAAATATTAATTTCTTGATGGAAACAAAGGAAAAAAAATAAACTGTCTTTCGTCATATTAAGGATCGACTAAATAGCTTGTCTCTGGGCCAAATTTCAAAATTCGTGCGATCAAGAAAGGAAAGTAATTGTAATGTTAAACTGAAGTGGCCGGATACTGGGCAACATACTGTAAGACGAATCTGGGATGAGATACCCAGCACAGATCATGACATTTATTTGAGATTCACACACTCGTTTTCTCAACTTACATACTGACTTTTCTCCACGCATTCAAGTACATTAGAGTAACACTCAGACCATTCCTTTTCAGAGCTCTTTGGGAAGGCTTTTTCGATTCTTAGTTTAAGTATTTCGTGCTCTGCAACCTCAGGAAAGTGCTTCATATCAAACCTGTCAACATAGCAAAAACCATGTAAAGTGTTAAAATGTGTTTTGCCTTTTAGCAAGAGCTTTTAGATGATTCCTCCTTCAAAGAAACTCATAGTGTTAAGATTCTGAAAACATGATTGCCACCAAATCTTTAGTGGCATGATTTCAAGGTATATCCAAGCTTTAGAAAAATTTTGATAACACACTGAATCTGGTTTGAGTAAATGTACATTTTAACAATGACCGGTTAACGCAACTGCCAAAAAAAAAAAACATTATAAGAAGGAATACGAACCCTTCATTTGCTTTATACAGCGAGTACGCATACGCTAAAATATCAGCGGCTCTGCCGCTACCATCCGCAATGACGACAGGCACGGCAGGGGTCCTTGTAACTGACTCTAACACTGTGCGAATAGCGTTCGGACCTCCCTCAAGGACAACCAGTACCACAGGAATACCATTTGACTTGTTCTGCTGAGAATTTTCATCTAAATAGTTTTAAAAAGAGAAAGGACGTTATTCTTCTAAAAAAAGAAAGGACGTTCACTTCAGGCCTTTCCCCCCTTCCTTTTGCAAAATTCGCGTATCAGTGGGGGAGCTATTCCAAACACAGATTCACCTTTTTAGCAACTTAGATGTTTACAACGATGTATTCACAACCCCGGTAATATGGCAGGAAGCAATCCACCTCAGCTGGCAACAAGTAACGTGGGTCGATGCAGCAAAACACGAACTCTTGACAGACTTTTGAAGGAGGGAATGGGCCTCGTTTCATTGAGCTGACGATAGTTAAAAACAATAATCCCAAAATAAATGTCAAATATTGATGAATGTGGTAGAGCTCTCAATTGCTATCATGGGCTTGTCAGAGAGTGCTATATTGAACAAAAAGAAAACGACCCCGAAGGTATTATAAAAAACCTATCCAAACGACCGTTTTGGGGTGACGTTGCACATCGATTACGTTAAAGACTATTACAAAAAACTGAACCTCTTACCATTTGACTTGCTTTTCTGGGAATTTTCATCTAAATTCTCGGTTTGCACTGTCATGCCATGAAAAATAAAAATGCAAACCATTCAATACAGAAAGTCAAGATTCTGGGAAATGAAAGAAGATAAATATAGGCTTTGCCAAGAATCAGGTCTGTGCAATATGTTAGACGCAAGATATTCGGAAAAACGTTTTACCCAAATTTATAAAGCTTTGTATGGAAACGTTATATTTATATGGCCGCCGGAAACTAACAGAAACATACATCATGTATGTTTTCGAGTTTTCCAACTAATGCTTGAATTCTTCGCTTGAGGAACTCATAAATATTAAGTAATACTTATTCTGAGACAGGGAATGTTTAGATAGGAAAATCTCCCAAAATCGGTAATGTTTTTAACCCACATAAGAGCTTTCCTGGCCGTCAGCTAAATGCTGCGTCACGCAAAAGCCTGGAAATTCAAGCGTCCTCTCTCGCAAAACGAAGAACCCTTTCGAACCAAAAATTTGTTTATATAAAGGTGTTTAGGTGCTGTAATACCTCGTACATCGATTACGTTAAAGACTATTAGAAAAAAAAAACTGAACCTCTTGGATAATTACTTTTGGAAATCTCTTTTTTTGATAAGCAGTTTTGAAGTCTTGCACGGAATGCGATCTCTCCTCCGTATTTGCCTTCAGTGCCATCGTCCACCAGCAAAAAATGTGAATGATTGTTGTCGATACACGATCCCTGGATCTGTAAGCTTGACGTCATGTGATATGTAACAACATCCTGTGTTTAAAAAGATAATGAGTGTACTGTCAACTCTCTGTTGACCACCTTTGGTTCAGGAGAACGTTTTCGCTAACGGGAGATGGTCGTTTGCAGGAAAAATCAAGAAAACAAGCCACAAACGAAATGAATCCACAAAATATAATTGTTATATAGCTGCAAATGTTTTCGCAACCGCGCGCACTCTCATTGGTTACTTCGAGGTCACATGAAATCTAATACTAAAACAGTTTCCCGCCAAAATCTCTGAGCGGGTAACATTACAAAATCTATGACGTCAGAGAGTAACAGTGCACCGTTACCCGCGAATGTTGACCGACGACCGCTGTTCCTGCGAGAATTAATGAATTTTCTGCCTCAAAAATTCCAGCTGTATAACAAATCTCTCTCAAAGACTCGTCCCTCGGGAAACAGTTAATTTTGTTTCCCTCGAATCTCAATGTTTCCCGAGGCCGATTCTGGGGAAACAAAATAAACTGTTTCTCTCGGACGAGTCATTAAGAGTTTATTATCTACTGCTCTATAAACTGAGCAGCCACTCTTTATTAACTACTTCAGTTGAAGGAAATGTATCAAGCGCTCTTACGAGAACCTGTCGGAGATTCAGGATAGTTTAGACTAGCTAGCTTCAGTTTATGTTTTTAGTTTCCCACTTGTTCCTTTTATCACCATTATTTATTTATTTATTTACCTTTTTTTTTTTTCTTTCACAGGGCCTCGCAGACTCTCACTATTGTAAAGTCTGTTTCCTATTTAAAGACTTGTTGTTGTTGTTCCACGCTCAAGAGACAGGCGAACATAATATCTTCCTCGTGTGCGCTACTAAGTGCCTGTTAAAATGTTTCTTACCTCTCCAATCAACTCAGACCTGTGCTCCACAATGCCCCATGGAGCGATTCCGATCAAGTGCACCTGAGAAGTTTTATCTGTGAGCATTGCCCCTCGTGACATTACAGTATGACCCTTTACTGCTTCTCCTACGTGACGCATTACGCCAGTGTTTGTTCCCCCTGTTATAATCCATGCACCAGTGGTCTTGGCTGCCTGTGCAAAAAATTTTGAAGAGAGGTTAACAGTTAAGTTTAAGAAGTTATTATGGATGCAGCCTTTCTACGCTTATTTTACTTTACTTTGGATACATGTATTCGAAGTCACGAACTTTTTCAAAACCTTCAATTCGTTCTTTCTAATGTTAAGCAGGAGACCTTCAATGGGTACCCTTTTACTGTGGTGTCTTGTGACGATAAAGGTAGACTGATCCTTTCAGGTGCTAAGGAAAGGGACCTTGTATAGTCATGGAGTGAATCACGTGTATATTGAGCTGCTTTCGATAAGTTTCGAAAAGCGCCATAATCTATCCGGGCTCTGCACATAAAAGATTGTGAGAGTATTCCCTAGATGATCTTGAACTTGCTCAATTTTTACAGCATCGTTTTAAAGGCTAAAATCTTATTAGGCTGAGGACAAAGGCACTAAGGCTCCATACACTTAAGGCTTGGGATGTTCACATGATTTTAATAATGATGTTTTTCAGTTTCATCTAGAACCTCTTTGTGCTACAGCCGAACCTCCATATGCGACCACCTCTCGTGACGTAAGTGCCCACCTCCCATAAGCGACCATATGCATCTATTCAAATACCGAAGTTTTCCCCGCGTGAAAGCTCTATAGTTAGAACCTTCGTAAACGATCACCTCCTATAAGCCACCTCGACCACTTTTTGGCCTGACGGTCTTATAGTTTTCCATTGTTTTTCAGCTCTTGTAAGCGACCACTTGGTGAATATTATGGCGTTTTTTGGCCCACTGTATGTACTACGCCACCTAGAGTACAAGAAGAACTTTCTGTGACAACTTTGAAAAGTAAATTGTTTGCGATAAATTCTCTGCCTTATTCATAAGAGACCAAGAAATCCTCTAATTTTGAATGGTTGCTCGGGGAGGTTTAGCCTGTTCCAGGTTCCGAGGTAGTCGGGTCCAAGAAGTTGAGAAAGAATTTGAGAAACACAAAAGTAAAACGAGAGGAAATTTGGGAGAAGAAGGTCGTCTCCCTTCCTCTCTCTTCATTCTTTTTTCCGCCATCGCCCCCTTTTCCCAGATCACGCGCTCACAATTTCCCTTGCCTTTTACTTATGCGTCATCCCCACTAACGGAGAGCCTGGAACAGGCTAGGGGAGGTTCGAGTATATTAAATTAATTCAGAGAAGATCATCACAGTAAAATACGCAACTTATGTAGTTGCGAGAAGAAACGGTGAAAAAATTCAGGCTTGCCGGGATTGGAACCCGGGATGCGTTACCGGTGTAGCACTCTAACCAATTAAGCTATAAAACCAACTGGAGCTGGTTATATGATAAAAATATTAAGTTTCCCATAATTCAACTGCCCGGTGAAAAAATATATGAAAACAAGACTACCACAGGTCAAGCCTGAATTTAATTACGCTTTCTTTTCGCAACTACGTAAGTTGCGTATTTACTGTAATGATCTCTGCATTCATTTCTTCACCCCGCAGTTTAGCAGTTCAATTTTATAAAATGAAGTTTGTATTATCTTAGACTGTAATTCTAAGTTTTGAGTCTGTGGATAAAATCTTATGGTGTGACCATTCAAATGAAACCTCTTCAGCAGTTCTTTCACATGGTACTATTTATTTAGTATGAAGTTCTAAAAAAAAAAGAAAAAAAAAAGCACTTTATTTGAGTGTCAATCTATTTGGCACGAAAGCGCTAATTGGGGACACTATATTTTATGTCTCCTATTGGAGACAGGACCGCCATTTTACGTGGTCATCCGAGCCACGCGAAAGTCAAGCAGCCTGCAGGGCAAAGGAGGTACCTTCATTTCTCAGTTATTTTAAGACCCTGAGTATTGGTCCAGCTCCGGGAATTGAACCCGCGACCTTCCGCCCTGCAGTCAAGCGCTCTACCGACTGAGCTTATCCTGCTTAAATGAAACCCTATGGTGTTACCGTTCAAATGCAACTTCTTTAGCAGCACTTTCACATGGTGCTATTCACTTAGTATGTAGCTCTAACTTTTGAGTCTGTGAACCAGATCCTGTGCAGTGACCATTCAAATGATACTTTTTCAGTAGTACTTACACATAGTATTGTTTATCTAGTATGTATTTGTAGTTATAATTTTGGAGTCTGGTACTATTTGTTTAGCACGTTAAGTTATAACTTTTGAGTCTTAAGATGAAATCCTATGGCTCATTCAAAAGAAATCCTCTTAAGTGATCCTTTTCTATTTGTTTCTTTTTCTAATATTTCAGAGTTCAATTTTTGGTAGTTTCGAAAAGAAATCTCTTCTTCTTTTTTCTCTGTTTTTACTTCAGGCACTTTTTGGACTGATATCGTTAAAGCTGTGTTCACACTATAGCGGATAGCTTTTCGTTGCGCCAGGAAAAGCTGTCCGCTATCAATCCACTATCAGGGTTCTTTCTAGGATTTATCCTTTGGGGGAGACGTCCAAAGTGGCCGAAGGCAACGAGCGTCCTAGGGGGGTCCGAGTGCATGCCCCCCCGGAAATGTTTTGAAATGAATATGCACTGAGATGCAGGTGCATTTTGAGACACAATTTTGAGAAATGTTACAGTGTGTGCACCGACCTTGTCGCTTCTGGATGATTTTTCGGATATAATTACTTATATACTGTAATGATAACAATATTTTGGGGGGGGAAGCTGGGCATTTTTTTTTGGGGGGGGAACCTTCTACCCCTCAAATACCCTAGATAGAACCCTAGCTGTAGTTTAAACATTGCCTTAGGTTCAGAAATGAATTGCAGTCTGAATCTAAAGACTATTTTATGATGACATTTCTGTTAATGATCTTGTGTGTCAATGATTGACTTTACACAATTAAGCACCTTCAACAATCCCTGTCGAAACAAATCCTTTAATTTTGGATGCATGAAAAAGTTTTTTCCTCCACCGGCAACAGAGATGACAAGTTTGGGTAATTCTAACTTCCATTCCTTTTGTAAAAGGCGCAGAACATCCTCAGGTTTAGTGTCATCAGAAATACGAATGAACTACCGAAAAAAAAACAACAAAACCATGATAAGAACTAGCAAACATAAGATTTCATCAATCTGAAGCGAGTTTGTTGAAGCTTTACAGAGTTACATTTGCAGTCACTAAAAAATATCGGATCGTCCTTAAAAACAGTCACCCGGGAACCTGGTTAATACAGACCGCCAAGGGGACATACCATGGCGTCGTCCATATTTATCGGGCTCAACAGTAAAACGTCACGGACAAATCTTGTATTGACGTAAATACTAAAGCAGACAAAGAGGAAGAAGTGACTTCAACAAAAAAGCCAAGGACGTGAAACTTATTTAGTGAGGCCGAAACTCTATTAAAGGGCTTCAGTACAAGGGTTAAACACTGTATTAACCCATGAAAGTCATAAAAAGAAACTCTTATATGTGGGTGTTTGTTTTAAGGGGGGTGTCCATAGAGCGGGGTTCCACTCTTTAATAGCGGAGCTCCACGCGCCGCGCTTCGTAGGCGGAGCCCCATAGCTAAGTAAATCTACCCATCCCAGAAAAATTGGTAATCACGTGACCGTACATCGACCGAGCGAGCGACCGTCCGTCATCACCAGAGGCAAACCAATGTTTACTCTCGCTAGTTTGGGAGCCCAAGAGAAAACTAATTGCACATCAGTGTTATGATCAATTGACAGCTGTCAAACAGGGTATCCGCTGATCAGTATCACCTGACCGTACCGCGGGCTCAAGTGTCGTCCCATTGAGGTCGAGTACTTTTTTAAGTTATCCGCTGACAAATTACCAGTTTCAAATGATCGCAGGCTCAAGTTTATTTAATCCAATGATTCATATGAAATACGTTGTGTTTATGTCACTAAGGCCCTGCACTATTAAGATTTTGATTTCAAACTGACCTCGGAAGCGAAAATTCAGCCAGTTTTTTTAAAAATTTCAGGCGGGGAAGACCTTTTCTTACCATGGCCACGCGTTGGTCACGCTCTACGTCCAATTTTTATGCTCTGATTGGTCAATATTGACAGGTGAGTTCATGCGGAAAATTTACTCAGCATCTTGAAAATTGTTTACTTTGGCAGCTGAAGCTGACAGAGTTTTGTGTCAACTTCAGTGATGTTTTAACTGTCTTTTTTCTCTGGATGTGCAAAATGAAATACAGCTGCTATCAAGAGCCTTCTGTTATTCATGGCTGGTTTGTTAATTAGGTTTTGGTTGAGAAATGCGTCGCTTGTCAAAATTCGGTAATCCGATTCCGGATTGCATCGTTTTCGCTTTTTCACCTTGCTTAATGCGTAAGAGGGTTTAAAAGTCTCAAGCAACTGTGACCTTCCTTGATAGCTTTCAGGAACTGAATCTCGAATGGTAAGCCTGAGTAATTATTGTATTTGGTGTTTGTTTGATCTCTAAGTGGAGCACAGTTTATGCGGCAAGCTTATGCACGTTTGTAAGATTTGAGTCAATGATCTGACCTAGTATCAAGTTTGATATAAGCTTACAGAACTTTAAAAGGCCTTCAGATATATTTCTCACCGCAAATAGAAAGAAAACGTTCCGAAGAATATTTAGTTATAAATTTGGCTGTAGAAAGGAAACTTTGAGCGATTTTCTTGCTTCGAGGAGTTCATCTTTAATTTGAAAAAAGCCAAAACCGAAAGGCCAGCTTAAAGTAAAACATAATTAGCAGTTAATGAATGAGGCTGAGTAGGACATGAAGAATTAAGCAGATCGAGGAGGGTGTTATCGGCCGAGGTGGATAACACCCTCCGAGATCTGCTCAATTCTTCATATCTTACGAAAGCCGAATTCGTTAATTGCTTTGCTTAAAAACATAGCTGAAACATGCTTACCTGCATCGATGTTAAATTCATCTTTGATAGTGTACGTTTAGGTTTGTCCAGCTCCGCAAGTATTCTCCAAATAGCAGATGTTGCCCTCCGAGTTGTCTTCTTGCTGTTTTTGCCATGCTGTTAGCTATTATTTCGCCTAGTTCTAGCTGTAGTTCTTACTCTTGAAAGAGTGAAATGTCCGCCATTTTTTTTTACAACCAAAACAACTCAACCTCGTCCCCAGGTCCTCTCGGTAACGGTGCCTTATTCTGTAACGGGCTGCACTTTTGACGTCATTTCCTTGTTAAAAACAAAATTCTTCCAAATGTGGTCATCAGTAACTGGTTATGGTGAATTATGCGTGTGCTTTTAGCCAATCAGAATTGGGGAAATATTTTGAATGAATATTAAGCTTAATTAACTTAAGCTTAAGCTTTAAGCTTAAAGACTCAGGATTTTTAGAGACACTTTAATACTTGTCTACGTGAATGAAAATTGTTGGCTCTGTAAATGTTTCACCGAATTATATTTCTTTTATTGATTGTTAGTAGTTTCTCTTGCAATTTTAATCGCTTGTCCGTGCCGTTTGTTTTCATCGTTCGCTGGCCGTATGGGTGATTTTGGAAATTTTTTGAATGGTTTCGCTAAAAGACCGCGATTGATCGTCCTGAATATTGACTGAGTGCAATTAGTCTTGAAAAATTGTGAAATACTGCATTCTGTCCGAGGTCTGTATGATAAATAGTACTGTTTCACCTCCGATGTGATGTATAAAAAGTATTTAAAGGTTGATTTACACAATCCCAGATTTGTTGGCAAGAATTTGTAAAGTAAACCTGTCGAACGCAAAAAAATTCGGCCTGATTTGTTTTCCTAGAATTTGTTTTCGAAGCCTAATCTACTGTGATCAAGTGCCATTATGGCTCTTGAATGTGATGGAAGATGTTTGCTATTTTTTGGGTGTACATATATTTAGGCTATCAACTCGATGTAAGATGTTTCACTTTAAAATCAGTTAGCCTTTCCCTCAAAAGTCACATGAATGTGCCCTTAAGTTAACTGATTTGTGGATTACAAGTTTATTGTTTGATTTAAATTATAAATTTGTTAATAGGAGCTTCGCTTTTAGCCCTGGCTAAATCTATATATTAGGGAGCTTCAGCAAAGACATTTTTGAATCAAATCAAATCAAATCAGTCAAATCAAAAATCACTGCTTTATTGTCCCTTTTGCAGTCGGAATATTAAATTGTAGGATTCCTTACAAGCTGTGATATATATATACTAATACGCTTTTATTGATAAGATTAATATTTAATACTAACAAAATTTGAGAAACGTTCAGTCCTTGTGGCCATGGGCCTGCTGGAACTCCCTGATCTTAGACACACACTGGTAGATATAGGTACCACTCTGTTGTGTATTAGTGAGTATAATGGGTTACCTGGCCGAACCTTACCTATAAATTTAATACATGAGACCGCCCGACGATCAGAAAGAGTGGATAATGCAGCTTTGTCAAGTGCTGTTTCATACGAAATACCAGGCCAAATGACGGAAAGGGCCCTTTTTGCACGTTCTCAAGATAGCAAGCAAGATACTTGGGCAAGTCAGCAAAGAAAGCGGAGGCGTACTCTAGTATAGAGCGAATTAGAGCTCAGTAGATATGAACAATGTCAGCCGACGGAGCTTTGCACTTCTTGAGTTGTCTCAGTGCATAAAGCCGTCTTTGAGCAACGCACGTCAACCGGAAGTGAGGCCTTCTCCTCTTTTACATTCCTTAACTCTAACAAATTTGTATTGCTAAGTTTCTTTTCTCTTATAAAGACGATTTACCCAAGAGTTTCAACCAAACCACTGCCCAATGATGCAAAAAGTCCACTTCCGGTTGACATCCGTCACTCAAAAACGTTGTTGCTAACGTCTTCCGCCCCTGGCAAAATAGGTCTCCCAAGACCTAAACCAGAAAGATATTCGCAAAAAATTGCGTTACTTCCGATTGCTCCCAAATTTGGCACAAAGGAAGTTAATAGATTTAGCCAATCACCTGCCTAGTTCCAGCCCCTGTGGACTTTTGACCGTGACACACCGAGCTTTTGAAAATTTTGAATTTTATGGCGAGTCGCGGGGAATTTTTGTGAGCCGGTTTTGCGAAGAATGCAAGCTTGTATCGACGAATGTCAACCAAATACAAGTCAAGCAAACTATTCTGAAAGATTTTGGAGGATAACAAGCAAAATAAACGCGAAAATTGAAGTAAGGAAACACTTAGAATCTGTGCATGCAAATCGCCGATCGCCGAACTCTGTGCCACATGTTCTTGAAACGGCGACGATTTCCTTCCCGTTTTGCCTTCGCTTCGCTTTTCGCCGTCAAATTCTTGCTTGTTTTGATGAATTCTATCAGCAAATTCATGTCTGCTTGTCTCTAACTCGATATTTCTTTGGGAATCGAGGAAACAAAGCGTCTAAGTGAAGTAAACATGTGGTCACGAGGTGACGCCAAAGGATTATGCTAATTATGATAATCTAATTAGCATAATCATGAGCGAGTGCAGAAAAAAATTTGTAGAAAATTTCTAGTCGCTCCATGTTTTAGAACGATTTTAGTTTTTTTTTGCTTAGATATTGATGAAAAAAATTTCTTACTACCATATCACCCAAAATAAAGAAGTTTCCTAGCTGAATGACATTCTTTAAAATTTTTAAAAATTTTTATGCAAAATATGCTTTTTAAATTTTTTTGTGGCGGAATATTATGGGATTCCTACGACCAAAATATTTTTTTTCGAAAGGGTATTCTTTTCCCTTTCCAATGAGGTATAGCTTGATATTGAACTGTAAATAACACCGGAGATATGATTTTTTTAAAGTTACATGTCAAAATACATTAAAATAATATGGGGAAGACGTAGAGATTTATTAAGCTCCCTTATCTCTGTCGAGCCCAAACCTTAAAGTGAACAACTTATCCTCCATTTTACTACGGTAGGGTATAAATTTAAGTCCAGAATCAGTCAATGATCAGTGTAGAAATAAAAAAAGCCTTCATAATTATATTTGCCTTTTGTTAGCGTGATAGACATGGAATTAAGTCTAGGCTTACCTTAGCTCTACTTGCTTGTCCAGCTCCTGTAAATTCAAGTTCGCCGAAAGCATCCGTCGGTCCATCTGTTTCTGTGTGCTCTGATTCTTTCCATTCGACGGCGATGGTTTCCTGATTGATTGTTAGAAAAACCCATGAAACACATCATAACTAAGACTGTAAACCCAAAAAATTGCTAAAATTGAACTCGTGACCCTCCCTCCTCCGCATAGTCCTCTTTGTGTCGCGGCGAGGCTGGAGAGAGGGAAAAAGAAAGCGCGTAAGGGACGTTGGGAGGCGGAAAGAGAGATCGTCCTCGGCGCGCTTATATTTTTACTTGGGAAACCTCTGCGGAGTAGAGAGACTGGTAGCCTCGTATAAGCGACATTTAACTCAGTTCTACTTGCCTGTCCAGGTTCTGTTAATTCATGTTCTCTATTCGTTGGTCCATCTTTTGTTGTGTTATCATGGGAGGCCTTTAAACGACCACAACCGCAACTAAAAATATTAAAAAATGATCATCGTTAAATCATGATATCATTAGAAATGCAAAATTTTTGCATTAGAAATTTTTCCTTATTATGTTTCAGTTTCTTCTAGCCTGCTTAACTTGTTTTTAACATTTAGAAGTCAAATGTTTCACCTATTCTCTTTCAGTATATTTACGGACATGAATATTGGTCATAATCCTATGGTACCATTGAAATGAAATCTTTTGAGAAGTAATTCCAGAATGTACTATTTATTTATTACACACGGTCCTAACTTTTGAGTCTCAGTTATTCAAACCAAACCTTTTCAGCGGTACTTTCACATCGTACCTTGTATAATTAATAGTTCTTTTTAATTGGTATGTGGCTTTTTAATCGGCGAAAAAAATACTATGGCGTGCGGACCATTTATAACAATCATTGCATAATATCAATTGTTTTTCTGAATTTGGCTATTCCTAAGAGTTATTCCTAATTCAGAATAATCCACTGATACATAAATGAGGCAGCCTATGAAAGTCTGTTTTCTTGGTCCATTTGATGCTCTTTGGCAACAAGGCTATTAAATTTCTGCCGCAGCGAACTGACTGATGTGTAATCCTTGTAAACAACAATAGAATCTACAAAGTATGGTTTTTTATCATTAATTACCCACCGGTTTGGTTCCTCTTTACAAGGAATATAATGACTACACCTTTTCTTCTTAAAGGTTTGGTATACCCATGAAGATTCGACCTGTTTTAGGAATAAATGTCCAGTGTGTTAGCAGAACTGACGTTTGGATATCGATACAGCTCTGTTGTTAGTCTCTTCACATAAATAAGGGCAACACTGAACTAAACTAAGAAAATCATTGTAGTCCTGTTTTCGTGCGTAAAACAGTTAATTGAACAGTGAAGTGAGTCAAAGGTTTACTTTTATTTGATTAGTAGAAGGGATTACTTCGTACGACTTGCGAAGCAAGCTCCTTGAAGCGCTGTGATTCTGTGATGCATGGCTAAATGACAACATTTACTGACTAACCAAGTCAAACCTTTGTGCCATTCAACAAAAGAAAGAATTATGAAGGAAAGCAGTAGCCAAGAAAGGGTTCCTTTTATCGTTACAGGCCCTCAGTACTATCATGTACTATCAGTTGAATGATTCACTTGAAGTATTAAAAACTGTTCTCTCCACTCAAACGGCGAAATTTAACGTCCGAATGATTAGAGAAGGAGGTTTTGAATGAAGTACCTGTCTTATATTGCAAGGAATCATTACGAATAGGAATTACGGTTCGTTAGACTTCCGTTCGGCTAATCATAAAGGAAAGTTATTTTGTCTTAATGTACTAGGAGTTATTCAGAGTTATTGAACATTTTCACGCAGTGAAGAGTGAAGGGAGCAACTGAACTAGAAACCCATGTAATGATAGGAGGTTTTGATAAGTATTTCTCAAAATATGCCTTCCCAAACCATGCATGTTGCTTTTTTTTTTTCTTTATAAGAGTTATAATTAAATGAGAACAAAGTCTCATAACTATAAATTTTGAATACATTCTGGAAAAATATTTCTCCATGATAACTCGGTATTTGACAATATACATGCACCGGGAAAATGAACACAGGTAGCCTAAGTTCGACATTGAACGTTTATTTAACAAAAAAAAAATTAACCAGTTTCGAAAAATTGTATATACATACAGAATTAATCCTTTCTTCCTAACAGAACACTTCCTTCGATGAAAAAGAAGACTTGGAATCTCTTGACAGAAAGATTTAAAATTTACCCAAACTCTTCAGGACCGTGCAACTCTCTTCAAACTCTTTTGAATGGTAGGCTCTCATACAAGAAAAAGAACCTTTGTCGAAGAACACGCGCGGAAACGCTTCCCCTGTATTTTGACTACTTGCTTAAGGTTTTTAAAATAAGCCTTACAAGAGTTTTTTGTTTGTGGTTTTACTTGAGTTCCCGTCACTCGAGGACACGGTTTCAGGATTCAAGTCTCAAAGGGCCGCTTATTTAATTTTAAGGGATTTTAAACAGAGTTTAACAAAACCGCGTTCTAAGACATTTTCATTTTGTCCAGGGCTTTTATCTAACCTCCCGCATTTATCGTGAACAGTTTCATGAAAACATATGGAGTAGACTAGAAAGGCACATATTTTCTTAAAATAACCCACTAAGAAAGAGATTTCGTTCAAAAAACCGACCCTCAGTGTTTCATTCCTGATAATGAGTTTCACTACGACTAAAGTGATTCTCCTTCAGAAGCTTTAACCGACTTTTGATGTATGAAACAAATGACAAATAAAAAGGAATCATGGTCCATTTAGCAATGGTAACAGCAGTCACAAAAAAAGGAAGCATAAAGGACAAAATCCCTTGATTCGAATCGTAGCATAAGCTTGTTCAGTCCGAGGAAAAAAGTAAACCCAGGCCTGACTAGATCACCGAAACTGGCGCAATGTAACCGTTGAAAAATGAAGGAGTTAACAAAAATTGTTTCCGGACTGTTTGAGAATGAGCAAAGGTGCCGTTCGCTTTAAAAGCTGCCTTTCAAAATGTCTCGTTAGAGTAGCAACTGCTATACCTTGCTAGCAGAGTCGCTGCGATCGAAGCGACTCTGCTGGCAGGGTACAACTGGTACTGAGAGGCATTAGAAAAAGCTGATTTTCCTAGCACAAAGACACCCATAATTTAGCACTCCACTGATGTTCTCAGAATCTGTTAGTCAGTGGTTAAACATTAACAACTGGCGATAAAAGCAGGTATGAAGTGGGAGAACTATTTTTAATCTATATGCATCGTTTTGATAACATTGCGTTACTTCTAATGGAATGTTTAAGCCTACTATCATTCGGCGCTTCTGATGTACGTTTGTTCAATACAAACAATGTGTAAACGCCACAAAATGCAAAGGTCTTTGGATGATAGAAGGAACAATAAATGTGCTTTAATCTTGCTGTTATCTCTTTAAACATTTGTATAAGTTAATCAGGTCGCCTGTCCTGAAGACTAGGTTCATAGATATATTTCTGGCAAAGTGCACAATATCATAATTAATACTTTTTTACAGCTAGATGTTGCATGCAGATATACGTCTCTTTGTTTAGGCTTTACCTTGTGAGGTAAGATCGATTTTGCTTTTCCTAAGCTGGTAAGTTCAAAATCATTGACTGACAATTGCTGCTCATCCTTGAGAAGAGAGAAAAAACGTTCATGTATATTTAGCCTGTAAACAGAAGTTGTTTTATTTTCCTTTTCGTTCTTTTCAAAAACATCGCGAACTCGCGAGAACGAGTGCGGAGCGCGATTCTTCTTCCCCTACCACTACCCCCTTGCGCTGGCGGTCAATAAATCCCTTACGGTCTATATTTTATCACCCTTGCTCGACGGACTTTGAGGAGAAAATAGAGGGTCTGTAAACAGGCTAATGTATATTAAATGAAATACACATCTCAATAAGTTGGTAATTTATACACCCAGCGTTTTAAGGTGGCTTGATACAGTTTTTCAAAGCCAATACCTCCCAAGTTTGGGCATAAACTACGTCACCATAAACAAAGCTTTGGAAAAATTGGCCCCAGAGTTGTACTAGATAAAAATGAAAATTTGTTATGATCAGGGTTGGAACGACATCGCAGTTGTCATAGCAACGAAATGACGCTATTACCTATTTTACTTACAGAAGTATCTCTCGGCACTGGCAACTGTTCTTTCAAAATCATTCACAGGAGCTTTTTCCTCCAATAGCCGCCTCGATGTTAGTGAAGTTTAAGCGAAATCTGTAAGAGCGTTATCGAGATATTTTGGGATAAAGATTTTGTGGTTAGAAATACGGTAAAAAATGGATAATCTTGATGTTCGGTTGTTATCTGTAGAAAATGAAGCGCTTTTGACATGCAATTTCACCTCATAGTAGTTTCAATCTTTTTAAAAGAAAGACCGTGGAGATAGCTCCAGCAGATTGCTAGAAATAAGGATTTAATTAGTATGTATCGAGGCGCTTTTGTTAGCGGGTTTTGTACATTTTGGTCTACTTTAATAAATTTACTTTAATAAATAAGGGCTACAATTCGCCAAATTTTGGCAGAAATTTTGTGTTTACAAATGTGAGCCTCTCATTATTCAGGGTATTATCTCCAAGTTTCATATTTTTGCGCATAACAATAGCTAGCATTTTTGCATATGTCAAATGCATTGTTAGTTAATGTTGTTCACGTGAAAATGAAACTTGGAGACAATGCCTTGAATAATCAGAGGCTTTCACTTGTAATAACGAAACTTCCGATAAAAAAGTAACGAATTGTAGCCCTTATTTTACTGCTTTACAATGCATTAATAATCTTGAAACTAAAAGGTCATATAAAAGAAAGGTTAATCTCAAGAATCTCAAATTCTAAAAAAAATCTATCTAGCGGTTTAAAAATTATTCGCTAATTTATTAAAGAATACCAAAATGTTTACAAAACCGCTAAAAGAGCGCTTCGATACATACTAATAAAACCCTTCTTTCTAGCAATCGGCTGGAGCTATCTCCATGATCTTTCACACACGTTTTTAAAAAGATTAAAACTACTATGAGGTGAAATTGCATGTAAAAAGCGATTCATTTTCTACAGATAACGGCCAAACAACAATATTGTCCATTTTTTACTGTGTTTCTAACCATAAAAACTTCATCCCAAAATGTCTCGATAACGCTCTCACAGATTCACTTAAACTTCACGAACATCGAGGCCGCCATTGGAGGAAAAAGCTCCCGTGAACGATTTTGGAAGAACAGTTCTCAGTGCCGAGATATACTGCTGCAAGTAAAATAGGTAATTGCGTCATTTCGTTGCTACGACAACTCCGATGCCGTCGCAACCCTGATCGCAACAAATTTTCATCTTTATGTAATACAACTGTAGTGACAATTTTTCCAAAACTTTGTTTATGGCGACGTAGTTTATGCTCAAACTTGGGAGATATTGGCCCTGAAAAACTGTACGGAGCCACCTTAAAAGTAATTTCATCAATAGACTCTATTTTAAATACAAAGTAGCAGTTCAATGAAAAAATGTTTTTGTTAATGTTAATATTAAAAATAATTAAGAGCTAAACACTGAAAATGTTTTATACTGATTAATACCGCAAGGATATAGACAGCCATGGGCGTCGAGTGAAAGTCGCTATAAAAACTCATAGTGGCGGTTCCATCTAAGTTGATTGCTTCTAATATTCAGTGCAACAACTTCATACAAAAATCATTGTAGCCACGTTTGACAGTAAAAAAACCAAGGATTTTTTGTTTTACCTCAATTACATCCTGCCTAGAACGTAAACTTCGGGTGCTCTCCTTGGCGTGTTCCGATTGTTTCGCCATGGCTGAATGTCACTATTTAAATTGGACAAGTTAAACTTTTGTGTCGCTCAAAGTACATTTAAACGTCGGTTTGGAAATTGGAGAGGTCCTAGAAAGCGTTTCTTCCTCTTAGAGACTGACGGTAACTGGAGTGATAGAAGGCCGCTGATGGGTTTTATAAGTTGGCCTCTCATGTACGAATGCGGAAAAGGTTATTGGAATCAAGGAAGTAACTGCGCGCAGTTACTATTTATAGACCCGAAACTCAGAAAAAGCTCACGACAAATCCAAAAACCTCACGTCAAAAACAAAATACCTCACGACAAAACCAAAAACCTCACGGCAAAACCAAAGACCTCACGGCAAAACCAAATACTTCACAGCAAAAGCCAAATACCTCACGGCAAAAGCAAATACCCATGGCAAAACCAAAGCTATTTTGTTTTTGCTGTGAAGTATTTGGTTTTGCCGTGAGGTTTTTGGTTTTGCCGTGAGGTATTTTGTTTTTGCCGTGAGGTTTTTGGTTTTGCCGTGAGGTATTTTGTTTTTGCCGTGAGGTTTTTGGTATTGCCGTAATGTTTTTGTTTTTGCCGTGAGGTTTTTGGTTTTGCCGTGACAGTTGTGGACCAGTACGGTCCGATGTATTTCTGCTTTACAGGTAGATGGGCCGGCCAATAACTGGGGGAACTGGGGCAGTTTACGCTATACTGAAAGCTAGAATGACTAGCCTGTTGTCTTCTAAGACAATGACGAATTCGAACTGGAGAACCTGCACTTTCACTGAAGTGAGGGGCGATATACAGGGGCGAATCAAGAATTTTTTTAATGGAGGGTGGCTGATACCAATAGCCAAAATATACGTTAATTTATTTCAAGTTGTCTTAGGTTTGGCCCAGAACATGGCGATTAAGCAACAGTAACACTGCAAACTCTTGAAACGCCACAAAATAGAAGAAATATGAGCAAATAGAAATATCTTACTAACCCTAGCCGGCCAAAAGTGAAAATGCCGTCATTCGTCTAGGGTGCAGCGCCACAAATTTCTGACAAACCACACTTCGATCGATGGCAGCTGCATTTGTGAGGCTGGGTGGCTTCACAAGGTTTTTGTGACCCATGTATTTCCGTTTTTTCCCACGCATTATATTTCTTAGCGGCTGTTCTAAAGGGGGTTGAGTAGCCACCCAATCCCCCCCCCCCCTTCCACCTGGATCCGCTCTTGCGACAGGTAGTGGATAAAAACACTCCCGAGTTGAAGCCGCGGTTACTCAGAAGGACTGACCTGAAGTTTTTAGTTTTATTCGCATTCAGGCAGCTAAACCAACAGATGCCAAAGAGTGTTCAAGTTTTTTCAAGTAACTGCGCTAAAATGTTTGTAAACATGCCTTTGTAAACTGAAGGCTAAAAGCAAATGTGCAGTGAAAGGACTAAGATATGGACCTCGGGGTCAAAGAGTTCTATTATATATCTCACTTCCTTTGAGCTTCAAATCACCTTAATTTGATGTAAATTTAGATTCGGTGTCGAACGTACGGTTCCTGGTAAGGCTATACTGTCAGTCAAATCAGCGAACATCGACAACAGGATCAAAAACGTTTACCAACATAGCTAAAACGAATGTTTTTCTTCCATACGAGGATAAGTTCCACGAACCATATGCACTAAGCCTTTACGGTTTTAAGAGAACGTTATTTAGAAGTATATGATAAGTTATTAGGGAACAGAACAAGCAAAGGCCTGAATGAGCAACGCACACCAAACGGAAGTGAGATTTTTTTCTCTTTTATTATGCTTTGACGCTACCAGATATGTATTTCAAAGTTTATACTACTACATAAAAAATTACTGCAATTTGATTGGCTTAGAGCAGTGGTATTTCAGCTTAATTTGAAATACCTAGATGTGAAAATTACAAACCTTTTGCGGGTAGTAGTATAAAGAAATAATAGCATGATTTGTACCTGATATTTGGCATAAATACCACTCGTGATATTTCAAAATTGTCTAAAATTTCACCCGCCTAACGGCTCGTGAAATTACGTATAACAGTTTCGAAATATCACTCGTGGTATTTATGCCAAATATCACCACAAATCATGCTATTACCTATACGTCTTTACTCTTATAGAGACGATCTGTCCTAAAATTTGGGCAAACCGCAGCTCAAGAATGCAAAACGTGTACTTCCGGTTGATGTGCGTCGCTGAAAAACGTCATTGCTTAAGCTAATAAAGTTTCAGGGGAGGAGAAACAGGGAGGACCATAGAGCTCCTAGGGAACTAATGTCGTAGATTGCCCGACAAAAGCCCCCGAACCGGACGTTTTAACCTCGAATAAGACAATTTCAAACACAGGAATTACAGTCTGTTATTAGTTCGTGCAGGCACACTGGCTTCACTGCTACGGGAGAAAGGATTCAAACAAGTCAACCCAGCACATCGATTCTGCACAGACAGAATGTGGCGACTGTGTGGACCAGCACAAACGGGCCTGTTGATGATAGCTCAATCAGAAATATTAAAAGCAATTCAAGAAAAATACAATGTCAGCCTTGAAAACATTCAACTAATTGTATGATTATTACTTGAATTATTCCACAAAACTATCCACACTTCTTACCTGATGGAAGGTTCTGATTATAACCGTGGGAATACTTCCTTATGAGAGGCTAATGGGGATGTGCCGCTGGATGGGTCGCATTTTCACGACTGGATTGATCATAATGGGGTCGCGATAACAGTATTTCATTACATTGTATTCTTGATTTTCAGGTGACCTTATAAAAATTATAAAATCTATAATTCCAAAGAACTTTTAAGACTTTATCCCCTCCCGCAAAATACCCTGTAAAAATCAACCCCTCTGCAACATTTATAGCCTACTGGAGTCCTCCGTTGTCATGAGTCCTTGCTATAAACACGCACAATTTAAAAATGGCGGCCGAAAAAGCTTGAGATGGAAAAAACTGTTTTATTGTATTACATTTTCCCTCTGCACGATCGATGTATGAGAAATAAGGTTTTCTGTGCAGATAAGTGAACCTTCAAGAGGTTACATTCTGGAGGTGTTTGATGCACACTTTGTTTTGCCTCATCGTGGACCAATAGGTATAATTAAGTGAAAATCACTTTCCCTAAGTTCGCGGAAAGAAATTTTATGAAGGAAAAGTCATGCATGAACCAGTGCAGCCCACTTCGGCCCCACTGATGACCAGTCCAAAACGCTTTGTCTATGTAAAATTGCGTCTGGATAAAAAATAATGGAATTAGCCGTGAGCACCTTAGAGGATACTTTATATGCCTTGTCACTATGTACCTGTATCAGCTGTATATTTACATCTACCTGTATCCATGTTATTGGCATTCACACTCTGAACAGAGTTTAGTTTATTTTTTTAATTTAGGACAATACTATTGCATTATTTTGTTGAAGTATTTCACTTTTGCAAACACCACAAAGCGCTTGTCTGCTTCATGATTTAGATCCAGATTTTCAACTTTTTTCATGTGCTAATGGACTGGCAAACCCCGGGATTTTCTAACACCTGTAGCATGGTTTGAAGACAGAGACGTGCCCTCTGGTTTCACAGTTATCAGCAAATGTCAAGGAAAACTCTTCAAAGCCATTCAGGTTTGATTTAGAAGTACTAGTGGCTGAACTTCTTTGTAATACTGGTAAGAACATTCCATTAGACCAATTTCAATATATTAAAATTTACACTTAGCTCTGAGGCTTGGGGGAATAAAACAAAAGAAATCATCTTGAGCTTCAGAAATGAATAATATATTTTGTTTTATTCCCCAAGCCTCATGGCCAAGCTTTGTACATGTAGGAATTTTAATATATCGAAATTGGTGTATTAGAGAGCCTAGGGGATGTCAAAGGAAATTGAGAATCAACCTAGGTTAAAAAAACTTAACCTGAAATCAAATTTGACCTGTAACATATATAATGGTTTATATCTGGAGGTATTGAGTACAGTTTTGGGCATTGCTCATCCAAAGTAAAGGTCTTCTGAAAATTTTGAAGGTACACATGAGCCATGAGGCCCACATGGCCATAGCTTACCCTGGTTTCTGGTGCATGAATGACTAAAGAGTAAAATTTCAACTCCTCCCTGGAGATGCTGCTAGTATCCACTACATGGATAACTCCCAGCAGAAAGTTTTTAGCACTCATTTAATCTCCCGGATAAAAGAAAAAGTAGAGCAAAGTTACTTCTTGTCTAAGGAAATGATGTGACAGTAAGGCTAGGACTTTTAGTAGGTTTATCGAGCTGTTGTGTGTTGTGCAGACTGCTAGGACTAGCAGTCAAACTAAATACATCCTGTTTAACTGGGCAACGAAAATAATGGAAAAAGATGTTATATTTGGGTAGTCATCCGGATGTGTGATGTCCTGACATGACTACAAATCTTATAGTTGCCGTCATACGTGTATAGCATGTATACCCCATACACCACACACCTAGGTATGATAATTATTTCTCATGCTTTATTCGCAAGCTGGATTGAAGAAAGTAGCTGAGTTCCCAATGATGGGACACAAACCTGTGACCTGTCTACACCAGATCATTGCTGTAATCAAATCTTTTTATTCTTTGTAGGACCCATCAATATTCACTGTGTTGACTTGTCCCAGTTTAAAGCCTGGAGTTGCTATAGCAGATTTTGTTATATTTCCACCAAGATGGAGTGTTGCTGAGAACACTTTCAGGCCACCTTACTATCACAGTAAGTAACGTTTTGAAGGTTATAATTACAGTGAGAGTGACTCAGACTTCTGCTGGACCTGACCAAACTTACAAATGGGTCGGAAAATTTTGGTTATGTAGTGTAGCAGTGGAGTCCTTCAACAACATCCTGTGACCTCTCCACCTTACTTTTGCGCTTAGATCACTAGGAAGTCTTAGTTTTTCGTTAGAAATCCTTTGCTGGGCACCCTGGATTTCACAGGTTCAGAGCACTGGGCTTCCTTTCAATTTTTCGTAAAGCACAGCCTTGTGTAGAATGGATGTGGCTTGTTTCATGTGCTTCCTATGCAAATCAACAAGTATGCATGTGTCAAATGGGTATAATATCTATGACTTATTTGATATCACAGGCATTTCAGGGATCAGATACAACTGTAGATCGTACAGCAGTAATTCCTCTCATTAAAGTTTGTGAAAGAAACTACTTTACTGGGGAAAACAAGAATAGCAAATAAATTCAAGTCTCATCAAGGCTGAAGGTTGTTTGGCACATCCCATTCCCTGGAATACAAGTGCGGGGCAGTAGACAACTGCAGTAGAAAATGGATCACTAAGAATAATACAAGGAGATGCAATGTGAAGGAAGCCGATGAAAGCAAAATACAATGTATGGTCCGAGCAAGAGTAATGTCTCCCTCCTCACCTTAAAGAAAAAACATTTTAAATTATAATGACATAAATAGGAAAATGTTGAGGTACCCTTAGCAAGAAATGTGTCCTTCCCAGCGTAAAAAAAAAAAAGTTTAAGAGATTGAACTTAAAGAGCCATGTCTCTCAACCTTTACTTCTAATTTATGAACAGGAAACTGTATGAGTGAATTTATGAGGTTGATTTATGGAGAATACGAAGCCAAAGTTAGTATCTAGTATTTAATATATTCCAATTATTTATCTGCAGTTTGAAGGTTTTTGTTTTCGTTTTTGCTTTTTGCTGAAGAGCGAGTCACACCTTGCCTCTGCTCTCAGCTAAATTTTTCGCTTTTTTAATTTTTGAGGGTGGTTTCAACTGGCTTACATGTAATTGGTCAAATCAAGGCGAGATTTCCTGAAGTTGAATTTTTAGGGAGCACATCAAAGTATAAAAAAGAACAAAAAATCGGTGTTTACGTCCTCTACAATATGTCCCATTGGAACGTTTCACGTTTTAGTCGAGCAGTAAGAAATGTACAAAAAAAGCATAATGCACGTGCAAAGTTGTTCTTTCAGTGATCAAACCTATTGCTTCTTTGACGTCCCCGTTGCCATCGGCGTTGTGGTTGCTTTAACTCCCTGGTATTCGTCTGAAACTATAATATTTACGGGTTTTTTTTTCTTGTCATGTTAGGAGGAAGGATATGCCCCAGGGGTGGTAGTCTGCATAGCATGATGACTCCTCATGGACCGGATAAGGATTGTTTTGAGAAGGCGTCAAATGCAGAGCTGAGACCCCAGCGAGTGGCAGATGGAACTATGGTATGTATAACATAAACAGTGCATAATTAATGTAAACCCTAGCCTCGCGTTTTTAACATTACCTAGTGGACCAGAGTAAAGAAATTGTATGTTTGCCATGACGGCATTCATGACCATTGTTAAGTGGTTACTTGAGTATATTGCAGCCGGTTTAAAATCAATAAATGTATTGTCAAATGGCCGGGACAGCTGTTGACTCAAAGTGTTTTGTTGTGACAGTTTCAATGGATATATACTCTGCTTTGGTTCTTTTTTGCCCTTGTTTTAAATTTTATTTTCCTATGTACATCACAAAAAGATTATCAGACATTACCATACCCACAAAAACGAAGGAAAATTAACCTTAAACCAGGAATAAAACTGAATCTCAACATATACCTGAAAGGATTTGCAAAAAGTTACCTACTTGTTCTGCACAACTGTTCCTCATTCATTCTTTATTATTTAAAAAAACTATTTGTCTCTGTAGTAACCGTAATAAAAACCAAAAGTGTAGCCTTTGTTTTTTCTTCTTTCTCTCCCTCACTTTTCCTTTCGATTTTCTGCTTTGGAGTGATTTTCAGGTTTGTTGGAACCAACAGAACTCGCATATTGGCCTTACTCTAGTCAAATGGTTACTTCAGCTTAGGCTTGGATGAGATCTGGCTATGTGGAACTCCGTGGCTTACCTTGATCTTTTCCACATCTATCATCATTTCTTAAGCTATGTTCAGACTATACTGGAAAGCTTTTCGTGACAAAGCTATTCGGTATAGTATGAACACCTATCGGATGAAAAAAATTATGTTACTCTCCCCTTTAGAGATCGGCGCCGCGCAGCTTCGCTCCGTTACAGAAATCGCGCCGAAATCACTGTTCTTATGTGTGAACAGAAGCCTTATCAGGTATGGTTTTCGCGCCGGCGCAAGGGCTATCTGGTATAGCGGAAACATAGCCTTAGCTGGTTTGGGAATAGTCTGCTACACAGCCGTTTTTAGAGTCGTCACGCAATGAGGAGCGTTACGTGACGACACTAAAAACGGCTGTGTAGCAGACCGGTAGTTTGGGAATTGCTCTATTCATTTTTTTTCGTTGTAGGCATTTATGTTTGAAAGCAGTCTCAGTATGGCCATCACAAAATGGGGAAATGAAACATGTCTGAAAGTGGACCATGATTACTACAAAGTATGGGAGCCGTTAGAGAAACACTTCAATCCAAACTGGAAACCAGATGAGGAAAATAAAGCAAGCTAGCGTTGAGAACTTAAAAAAGATAGGGTTCAGGGAGGAAGGAAGGAGGAAGAACAATGTTTGGCGGCCTGAGTGAAGATTTTGTGGTTAAAATTCGTTCTCAGGTTAATCCAGGATTTCATTTGTCTTCTGTGAATAACTAGGGCTAAGAAACAAAGGAAATTCTGAGTCAAACTTAGCTCCTAAGTAACCGTTGTTTGTGCTTAGGCTGCTTGGTTGAAGTCTTTTTTTTTTTTTTTACCCCAGAGCGCATTTTACCTACAATGCGGACACCTCCTACTCCTTTACACGGAATAAGAAAGTTGGGAAATTATAGCCATTGCCAGGAGCCCAAAAGAACTCTCACGGTTTATTCATAAGCCTATCAGGTTTTGGACATCTTAGATTACTTTCCCCGTAGAAACAAGAAACTCTGCTCTGTCTGTCAGTTGCGCCTCTGTTGTATGACATAAGAAAGAGTGAAAGCAAAAATAACTGCAACAAAACTAAAACAAAAACAAACAATTCTACAGGTCATCCAAAACCACTAAAAGTCCGATGTTTGCGACCTTATTTTTTGGTGATCCTGTGGTACTCTAAACTCGCGTCGAACGCATTCTCATCAGTAAAGAGTCTTGACTCGAATAAATGGCAGGTGAAAGTCCCGTGTTATGGCCTCCTGTCACTACAAATGCTGTTCTCGTGGAAAGCATGCAGTGCGCCTGAAGCCGAACACGACTGGCGCTTTTAGTATATTCTACGTCGCAGGCGCTTGGAAAGGCGCAAGAAAGAACAAAACGCGCGAAGGAGACACTCTTCTCTCGTGTGTCTTTGTCGCGCGCCCCGTTTTTTCTCCCTTATTACTTCCGAGCGCCTGCTACGCAGCATAAAGTTAGTAGGGCCGGGCGATATACTCGAAACTAGGAGATGTCTGCATGCAGGGTGACACCTGAATTAAGATTCTTACACGGTTTAATGCCTCTTAGGACAAATCAGGGAACATAAATATGTTTATATGGAGAATAAACAACGGATATTTTAAAACTCAAATGTTGATCGAAGTGCAGCTATAATGGCAATCTGTTGGGGGAAAAAGCGGTCTTGCGAGCAAGCTCTCCCTCGGTTCTTTTACTGACAGTCGCTGCCCTAGGTCGTCTCTTCCCACCCCTCTCCATCTGAATTTCGTGCGTGGGTTGGTCCTCAGCTCCCGCAAGCTTCTGTTTCCCCAAGGTAGCCTCCTGATAAATAAACCAGCTTATTTTCGAAATTTGTAATTTTCTTTTTTAGTCTCCCTTTTAGCAGAAAATATGAGAGAAATAACACTCCGCCTTTATTTACTGTCCTGTCGAGCGCTGAACTGATAATACGCAAGGTGATAATGCCCGAGACTACCTCTGTTGAATATGAAGCATAACGTGAAGCACTCTTTCAACGCAACTAAAAATGCTGTGCGAGTGAAAGCTTTCTGGCAGTTTCCTCAGACCATAAAAGTTGGTAAACGGTTACTTTGGATTGTCTAGCATAATATTCATGACTTGATTCAATTTATCAAACACTAGTTGTAGTGTTTCATCTCTTAACAAGAAGTGGGTTGAATAAGCGAACTCTGTTTATAGTCAACAGTAAAATTTTGCCAGACCAGGTGCAGTAAAGTCATGGGTATGGGTCAGATTAAAAGAGGATACTTCCCCACAGCCCCCTTCTTGGACTGGATAGATTGTTCCCTTTGGGAAATCTCTCCCAGGCTACAATGTAGGTGAGGGAATCTCGGGTTTCGGCCCACTGTATGTTCAACTGCGTTATAAAAATGGACCTTCATACAAAACAAGTCACAAACGAATAGGCACTCAGAATATCAATTTTAATTCAACTTCCATTTTTCAAACATGGCAAGAGTCTTGAAAACAACACAACACTCTAACAACGCTGACTAATCAAACTGAAACTTAATTAACTAGACGATATAGGCGCTTAGAACGAGCACTCTCAGAATGGCAAATTATAATAAACAAAATCAACGTAACTCTGATGTGAGTTTCAACCAAAACAGTGGGTATCAATTAAGCACTGCAAATCTCAATCTAATTTTCAGTTACATGGTGTAAAGAAATACTGAAAGGCCCAGCAGCTGATTCAGACGGCATTTCAGAAGTGGGCCACCCCAGGAAACGGCTAAAAAACAGTTGTGGAAACACACTGCGAAAAACAGTTTTCCTTTTGATTAAAACTGAAAACCAAACGCTAACAAAAGGAAAAAACTAACAACCGCTAAGTATACTTAAGCCAAGAAAGCTATTTTTCGAGAGCAACACTGCAAAATCATTCCAAAAAATATAGCTTAATCGGCAAAACGTCATGGAATTCGAAAATGCCATTGCCCCTCATTTCCTCCATTTTCAGAAGAAACGAGGTTGCATTTGCCGAATAGAGGCCCGTAATTGAGCTCATTCATTCATCTCAACACACTTTTAAAACCTATCCTTCTGTTTATATATTGGCTAATGAAGTTGAAAGAATTGTGAAGTGTTTCTCAGTGTTGCGGAAACCATTGTCGGTTCGCTTGTGTGTTATTGTGGTGTGGGTATTGTTCAGTGTCGTTCAGTTCCCGGGAGGGGAGGGGGGAGGGGGACTCCCTTATATATATATGTGCCGCCACATCGGGTAGAGTTTTTGCGCAGTTTTGGTCTGAAAACGGGTATAGACTTTACCCATTTTGGTCTGGAATCGGGTATGGTTTTCGATGGAACTACGAGAGTGTATGAACGTATTTATTGTTTCAATTCCAAATGAGGAAGTAAGAAAAAGAAATATGCGAATTAGAGATAGATGTTAAGAAATCCTTTTTGATGCTGTTCTAATCTAAGTAATGATGACGCAATTTCTTAGAGGCGAGGTCTGAAAACGGGCATGGATTTTTGGGGTCAGGGGCCCGTTTCTCGAAAGTCCCGATAATTATCGGGCCTGGTAAGCTGTTGCCTTTACATTAATGATCGAAGTTTCAATAGTTTTGGATCTAACATGATGAAACTATCAGTTAATGAAACAAAATGGAGTAGTTTGCTTGGCGGGACTAGCACTCTTACTCTTTATATTTCGATTTGAATATTTGATTTCGGGCCCGAAAAGTTACCAGGACTTTCGAGAAACAGGCCCCAGGTGTGGAAAAGGATGTGAAAATGACAGATTTTAGTCTTTCTGGTCTGGAGAACCGGGCGGTACACCCCCACCAAGAATTCCCAGGAGTACCCCCGCCGGGGTCCAGTTTGTGATTACAACACCAACAAGAAACTACCCAATTGTATGACTTTTGTACGAATAAGATATTCACGAAGAAAGAAATGAAAAAAAAAAAAAAAATTCAACACACACACAATATATCCCTGTCACCGGAAGGTAACTTCAGACAGGGGAAGAAGTAAATGAAATGTGACTTAAGCCCGGGACTCCATTCAAAAGAATGCGTTATTTAACGTGGCCACCTTGTGCAAGATAAATGAGAGTTTGGGTTGCACGTTGATTTGAACGCTGACTTCTTGCCAGTTAACACTGCAGTCACCCACTTTGTCCTAAGAGGAAAGAAAATGCAGTTCAGATTCTAATGAGTAGAATTAAGCAGCATAGTCTTCCTGCGAAAAATGTTCACGACATTCATGGGACGAACTGTCTACTTCTTTGTCAAACATTGCCTTCAAAACATGCACCGCACTTAGCGGTTTATACCGTACTTATTTGTCACAAATTTTATTCGAGTCTAGATGACTTTAAGCTACGTGCAAACGGACGCAACAACTCCTGACATTGTTGGGCCAACAATGTTGGGAGTTGTCCCGTCCGTGTGGGCGGTGGCGTGCAAACGCATGCAAGAATTCATAACAACACGCAATAACATGCAACAATATGCAACAGGGTGTGCAAACGGACGCAACATGTAGCATCCAACAATTTTGGGAGTTTTTGGCCAACAATGTTGCGCCCGTTTGCACGGGGCTTTTGAACTGTACATATCGTTTTCTAAATTCATATTATGACTCTTCATTTCACATCTATTAGTGACGGTCATCGTACCTCAAACTCGAAATCGCCAAGTGCTGTTCTTGTATCATCATGGAAGTTGAGCACCACTGCTTCTAGCCAGGCATTGTCTGTATTTCTGGGGTCATCCACGTATCCTTTGTAAACCTGCAATCCGGATATTTTATTTTATGGAGCGAATTCAGAGGCAGAGCTAATCACCCTAATACAACACACGTAGAGTCTTACACGAACGGGTGAAATCAAGATTGGCATATATAAGCTTTATTTCTGATTGTCGAGAAAGTGACACAAGATTTCGTAAGCAATGTTGAAAGCGAAAACAGCGTAATGTAGCTTATGAAAACGCAGTATTAAAACTGCTGATGATCGATGGCTATGGTTACGACGTTGTTCAGTAAAAAGAATGTTCGAGTAGTATAGCACCGATGAAATTCAGTGGAATCTCATTAATTTCCTGTGGAATACATTTTAAAATTCTGTGACGTCATGGCCTTTTGTCTGATATCTCATGAATAAATTGAGGCGGAATTAATTATCTTGCGGTGTAATACAGGAGCGCTGCTGACGTCACAGCCTTTTGTCCTTATCTCATGAAACTTCCCGTTACCCTTACATCGTAAATTAACCCCAAGTTAGGGCTCAAAAGTATAGCACTAACGCCGCAGAAAACATTAACATGGGTAAGAGGTGCTGATACATCCAGTCAAACCCCTACACAATTGGAACCCAAAATTAAAAGCCTTCCTTTCGTCTGAGTTTTTAAAGGACTCATTACAGCCAAATCATCAAAGAATAGCAAACAAAAATTGTTATTTTTTCTAAAACTACCTCGTTGGCACTTTGGATTATTGTATGGAGATGACCTTCCAAAGTATCTTTGGCGATCATGAGTTTAAGAGATGGGACGACGGTGTTCCTCAATGACGTTGTCAATGCTTCCGGCACTGAATCCCCAACCATGATCATACCCTGAAAAAGGAAAAAATTCCATTAATCTCTTTTTCGTAGAACAAACTTTGAGGTTAAAGCTTACAAATGGCAACTTCTTCCAGTCCATTTTGTTTTGAATTGCCCATTACTCGCCCTTACTCGATGGCCCAGTATCATAATTAACGCTTGCGAAAGAATCACTAGTTAATTCATTTTCGTGACAAACAAATATGCGTTTCTAGCATTAAATTTCAAGCTACAAACGATAGAGATGACTTTTAAAAACAGTATGTTAGGCTAACAACTATTAAAAAACCCCGATTACAATCCGTTTTGGTCTTCTTCACTTTTGTCCAACCGTGTCTTCTTTTGTATTTGCTTTGTTACTTAAAACTTCCTTTGGTGTTTTAACGGTTTATTTTTATGTTTCTCTTAGTTTGGTGTCTTAATAATTCTAAATTTCGTAACATAGTTCCTTTATGAAACACAGCAAATTGTGAGCTGCTCAGGCCACTTAAGGCATGACTACCTAATGAAATATGCATATTTTGTTAAATGCTATTTAAACCGGTTTGCTTCCATCAGTGATCCTGAAAAGTGAACTACAAATGTGGCTCAATGAAAAAAAAAGGAGTAAAACGTGATTTCAATAACACATGACATTGCTTCGTCAATGACGTCACAAAAAAACGTTTTCCTAAACGGGGAGGGTAGCAAATCTTAATCTTAGGAATTTTCACCACCAAAACGTTACATAAACAGTGAAAATCGTAAATTCGCCTTGTATGATTGGAAATGTTATTTTTCCTATAAGCTATTTCACTAATTAACAAGTCACGTGACCCTTTTCCTTTTATTTACCGATGCCTATATATCGTAAACACACATACAGGGCGAATGAACTTGTTGCTCTTTCATTATCCTTTCCCCATTTGAGAGCAAATATTTTTGCCCGTTAATTCGCAATTATCAGTCACGCGACGAAAATTTGAACTTCTAAAATGTCAAATATTGCTAAGACCATTAATCTACATTTGTAATCCAATTTTCAGGATCATTGATAAAAGCAAACCGTTCTAAATTGCATTTTATCAAACGTTTTTTTATGCTTAAAAGCCCCTCTTCCGCGTAACCTTTTGTAACCTTCGCTCGCGACCTCTACTTTATTATGACCTGCTGAAGCACTGCGCTAGTGCCACAGATATCATAATGATGCACCTCACCCCAGGAATCTCCCACTCCAAGTTTGCCTCCGGATTTACAACGGGCATTAACTCCAGATAATTCTTGCCTTGCTTGTTTCCATCTTTGCTGGACTTCCATCTGTGTCAAAACAACATAACAGGAATGTACTAAACAATTATATCCCACTATTTAACTTTTTACAAGGAGCAAAAGCAGTTTGTCTTTGTAGCAATGGAAAGATAAGGAATATACCGTTTTCGTATCCTTGAGCTCCGTTGAAGACTCACAGTCAGAGAAAGAATTATCACCCGAAAAAATCTAGGCTTACTAATCAAAGTTCCCTCTAGCTTCTAGTAACTCAATTTGTACATTTATCAAAGGAGGACATGAAGAACATACTTCAAACCGGACCTACCCCATTGCCCATTTCTCATCCTTTAGACTTTTAATAGCCAAAAATTCCAGAACTTGTTTGCCCTTCTTTTGCACAATCGTTTTATTTTCGTCCATCCTCCACCTAGGAAAGAAGGATTACTTATTAGGAAAGAAGGATTACTTATTTAATCGAGCAACGAATTAAAAAGAATTAATGGATAATTTAATAATGATGATTTAATAATTGGATGAATGTATGAAAGATGTCCATAAAATCAAAATCATGTTGTAGTGGTAGCAAAGTTTGCAAAAGCACGTCCATCTTCGGGATCACAGCATTAGAAAAGGTGGAAAATCATTAAGCGCAGGAGTCGTGGCTCGTAAAGTAAGGTCCATTGCACACGTTTCCGGAGAAACTGAAAAGAACAACGCACCTTAAGAGAACATAAAGTAGCTGAATCTATAACTTGCAAAACAGAAAATATTTTGCTCTTGATATAAAACTTTAAGTGTGAGGTCAAGATGGCTGGATATTAGTCGAGTTCATTCTTTGAGTATTTATGGACTGAGGCGAAGTCGAGGTCGATAGAAACGCAAATAAAGCCCGAACAAGCTTGGTAAATGAAGGATTTATTATATGGCCAAAAAGAGATGCTTTTCATGCAGGACCAACGCGTAAAATTCCGAGCGGGCAAGATGGGCCCATCTCGCCCGCTCGAGTAGCCAATCAGAACGCAGGATTCGCTTCATCTTGCCCGCGCGCGGATTCAGGCATATAATAAAGGCCCGTCTTACCCGCTCGGGTAGCTCATCAGAACACAGGAGTCGTTTCATCCTGCATTGAAGAAGCTATATAATATCTTCCCTTGTAAACTAAGCAGGTTTAGCAAAGACGCCGCGACGACAGTGCGCGCAGATCTAAAAACCGACTTGACGGCAAATTGAGCACCGAAAGTCGCGTTCAGCCCTATCTGCGTGCCGTAGGGTTTTCATTTGCAGTTCCCTTGTCTTTGCTAAATCTACTTATTACAAAAGACCCGACCTTGTGATGATAAGGTAAGCGGCGTGATTGGGTCCCCATCGACTAAACAAACCACGTCCCGAGAGACCAGTTCTGCCAACTGGGTTTCTGAAACCAAGAAAGCAAGATCATATCTTAGTATCCTTCCAGTTGCTTAGATGATCTAGTGCAACAAGTTTGTATCTTTTTTAGGATCTAATGGAGAAAACAATTTTCCCAACCTTCTGTGCTAATGATTTGTACTAGGAAAACGTACTGAAGCGGGTTTTAGGAGAAAGCTAGGTTTCATGATGAGTAACTATCTGACTAGTTATGGGGTCAGGTGTTTCATACTTGCAAAGTTGACCTTTGTAGTGCTTCAAGTATGATTCTGCTGTGTAATTTATACTGGATCCCAGGAACCACCAGCAACATAGTTTGCCATTTTGGGTTGTACAGTTTACCATGTTCTTCTCAATAGGCTGAAGTTACATGACTTAGATTGTATACTCCTGCTTCATTTAGCTAATTGCATTCCATTTGGACTGTGCATTGTTCCTTGCTTATTTTTAAGTTTTACATCCCAGTGCTCCTGGATCATTAAGCTGGCAACGCACTAGGCAAAGCGCTGCGGTAACCGACAGCAGCGACAGTTCGTCTCTTGTGAAATACCCGAAAAAGCTTACATACAATCAAAACTGGTTTGATTCAATTCAGACAACCCACTGATCTTCAAACCAACTGTGTGTGTAAGATTTCTCCTAATGACTGATGGTATAATTTCATCGACAAAACGGAAACTCGAAAAAATTCTTTCTGAAGTGGAACAATCATTCACTCTAGACTGTTATCTAGGCAATTTTTAATTAACGAATTAGTGGTATATTTAGCACATCCACAATGAGGTTCTTCGTCTATCATCCGGATCGAGTTAGAAATTGGAATGGTTTTTAAGGAGATGGGAAAGGGGGAATACTCGGAGAGAACTACCGCACAGCTTTTAATAATATGGCGCAGTTGGAATTCGAACTCAGGCCGCGTTGCAGGTAGTGGGGGAGTGCTTTTACCACTGCCCCACCCTTTTGATACATTCCAATTCTCCTCCGTTGATACGTTTCAATGTGCTATAATAGTGGTCTTGCTCCAACTAGAAATCATGCCTTCAATTTACCCTTCCACGCAACAGTGAAAAAGTGATGGCAAACTCTCGCCCGATAATAAAGAAGGGTCTTTTCAACAATCTGATTGTGTGCAACACGTTGTGTTAAGTAGAACAGACTCTCCATGGGTGAGAAGGAACCTAGAATGAAGCCTGCTCTTTAACCAAAGAAGTGAGAGACGTGCCGCAGTATACTAGCGCAGACATCAACCATCTACACCATTCCGTCTGTGTATTGCTCTGTTTTTGGTACTGATTGATGAGATGATATTTTCTGCCAGTGTCAATGAGAGGCTGCGTTTTGATGTAATCGTTATTTAACACTGCAAAACGCTGTTCGTTGAACTTGCACACATGGGAAAGGGCAGGACAAATGCATCACTGTGATTGTACTCATTTTGCGCTATCCTTATCGACCGATCGATATTTGCTTTGTAAAATGTGCTACAAACCACGTTACCTATCTACCTCACTGAAAGTTGTAAGATAAAAAAAAACTTGGCGCGCAGGTTTTTACCTAGGCAACCGATCGACTACTTCAATCTCCCCACAATAGCTTCGTCTGTTTATCCCATTTTCGTCGCAATTAAATTTGATGACCAAACTTGAGTTACTGGGGCTGAAAGTGAAGACAAGACATAGTTAATATCGTACCGGCTTTAAGTTACCTCTGTGACATAGGCTGATTGACAGCGATCGAAAGCCTTTCCAGAACTAATTAGCTTTCAATTGCTTTGCTCAGTTGAGAAATTTTCAAGAACTGAGCAATGCCCGTCAAAACTAAGGTTGTTATTTTTCTGTTCAAAGTTTAAACCACCGTGTTGCTTGTAGCTGTTGATTTCCGAAAGCTTTTCAAATAGACTTAAAAAGTCAAGCTCACGCAACGGTGCCGACAAACTCGTTCCCGGGTGCGGGAATTTATGGTGGCATGCTACATGTCGAACCTCGCTTGTGGTCAGAAGAAATGTATGTTCATTATTCACGTTGAGATTTGTTTCATGATGAAAAACAAAAAAACGGTAGAAATCCCGCGATCTTCATCAAAGTGACCATAGTAAAATCAACGAAAAAACTTGACTTCCAAAACAACAGATGCTTACTCCATAATGTCAGGGTCTGCCCTGGTCGGCGATGCTTGAATTCCTTGTGCGGTGTATGATGGCGGATCGTAACCTGGGAAGGACTCCTTTGGAGAATAAATTATAGTATTTATTGTTAATGGAATCCCAAAACATTGTACAGCAACTTAATATAGCAGCTTCTCTCCTGTTTACTTCTATATAAAGGCTATTTAATTAAAAAACTGAACAGATTTAACGTTCAATTATCCATGAAGGGTTTGTTAAAAATCATACTACAATTATATGGTTACAATAATGATGACTAACAAAACTGTGCAAAAAATCAGTTGCAATTTGGCCACTGTTAAATTGACTAAACTTCGACTAAGGAGGATCATCCAAGAAAAAAAGTAGTTCTTAATTTTTGTTTTTCATGCCCTTTTCATGTCATGTCCCTAATCCTAACCTACTCCAACCCTCTCGCGCTAGACGAGACAAGTGATTGACATCAAGCGACATCAAGCGCCAGGCATTATTGGAAGGGGCAGAAAGGGGGTTGAAGTGCGCCTTGCCCATTTTCACCGTTCCACCGTCCCTTGTGCATCGTGAGAGAGAGGACGAGGCGGTTCAACATCATAATTCCTGTACTCTCAAATTTTGTTTTGCACAATCGATAATATAATAATGTTTCATACTTTTCAGTTAAATATTTCTAGAAGATTAAAAAAATCCTAATAATAAAAATATTAATCAACCTTTCATTTCAAATACTTCACAATAATAATAATAATAATAATAATAATAATAATAATAATAATAATAATAATATACACTTATATAGCGCCTTTCTCTTAGTGATCCAAAGCGCTTTACAACCAGTAAATACTTAGGAAACGAATAATTCAAATATAACGTCATAACAGGATTTAAAACCCCAACTGACAGGAGGCAGCCAGTTAGCTATTTAAAAGCGTGGCCGAGGATTTGAACTCGCGACGACCGAGAACAAATCCAGCAAGTGGCCAGAGCGGGACTCGAACCCGGGATAGCCGGATTGCAAGTCCGACGCGCTGACCACTCGGCCACGCTGCACAACAGTGCAAAGAAAGTATACACCTACATTTTGTCTGGTCACTAATCATGTCCGTAAGTATTAAACAAGTAATTACCTACTACCACTGAAGGCAGTTTTACACTATGCTAAATGAGGCTATGTTTTTCGCAAATCAATTTTGGATGCAACAAGGGGAACCCTTTAATTTGTTATTTCATCTCAAAGAACCGATATTTTGTGACCGCAAGTTATATTTTGACTCTTCTTACCCATACATCATGTCCTAGGAAACACGTGAACGTTAGGCTGTAAATCTTAGTTTATTACCGTGTGATATGCCTAGTTACCTGCCAAGCAACAAGGAAGTCCGGAACGAAAGTACGCTGTTGATTACTCTTTAGATCAGGCCACTGCCTCGCTCGCACATCTGTTATGTGTTCTTCAGATGATTTCTTTGAACTATCCTTGCTAGCGGTCTTCACTGGTCTTGTGGCGAGAGGAGAGAGACGTCTCTCTGTTAGGAGCAACAAAATTAAAGACGATAGTATTACGCGAAGGAAAGCCGATGTTTATTAAGCCTCATAGTCACTCCAACTGCCAAACTCCACCTTTCTCCCTCCCCGCCGCCCTATCCCTCGCACGAGTCCATAGCTTTCACGAAGTATCAGCGTGAGCCGTTGCCGTATATACTATCACATCTGGAATTCGATGAAATCCCTTCTAAGCATCTGTTCAAAACGTCGTAGAATTTTGGAAAGAACGTTACGATTGCTGTTTTTTCTATAGATATGCACCAGCATCTATGCAAGATGGAGGACGAGACACGGCAAACTGTGCCAAGACTGTCCAAAAAAAGAACAAAAGAACAAACAAACCTGGGCGAGTTGAGGAAGAACTTTCCTTGGCCTCCGGCACAGGCATCAACACGTCCCTCTTCATAAATTGATTATCCAGCATTTGAGAGGCCGGTCCAGGAGGAAGGGAGCCTTCAAAAAAAAAAAAAAGAAGAAAGAAACGTGTTTGTTATTTCTTTCTTTACCAATGTCTGAGATTATTCTTGCATTATTTTTCTTACCTTTTCTTTCTCGTTTTTGCACTTACACTTACACGTTCAGCCTTTTCTATTTTTATCCTATTTAATGATTATTCTCTATGTTCCAAACAAATTGTGCGTACATAGAGTTAAATTGCCGATGTCAGTATTCTAATTATTAATTACATAACATAATTCTGAAGGTAGTGGTCCTATACAGAAGCCCTATTGGCTTCCTTGGGCTCCCTTGCCTCATCTTTTTTTTTTAAATTTTATATGTACGTTTAGTGCGTATGGCAAAATAATAATAATTCAAAACAATAATAATAAAGATCAAAGTGGCTCGGCTTGCTTTTCTGACAATTCCTCCCAAGTTTCCTCATCAGCTACACCGCCATTAACAATGTTATACAAATCTAAAAACGGCAACTACATCCGTATTATCATATGATGGAAACTTGATATGACTAGTGTTATATTGATATCACAGTTGTGCCTACTTTACTAGTCGCATTTCTCGCCACTTGAGCTTCCCCAATGTTTATAAACTTTGGAAAAAGTCTATGAGAGCGTTATCAAGATATTTTGGGATGCGTTTTTGAAGGTTAGAAATACGGCAAATACTAATCAGTCGAAATGATTGGCTTATATCTATGAGAAACGAAACTTATTAATAATGCCATATCACCTCCTAGCGATTTTGTTTTTGTGAAAACGTGTCTGGTAAACTCGAGGGGATAGCTCCAATGTCAATTTAACACTGGTCATGAAAAATTTTCATCCTTATCAGAAAAAGATTCGGTATCCGTTTTTTTAAACCAGCGACGTAGTATATGTTCAAACTTGAGAGATATTAATCCCAGTAAAAATTAAGTCGAGCCACCTGAAGACCGCTTGATATTAATTACTTTAATTATGAGATCCACGTGTGGCAACACCAAAAGGTTTAAGGTGGCTCGATACAGTTTTTCAGGGTCAATACCTCTCAAGTTTGAGCATAACTACGTCGCAATAAACAAAGATTTGGAAAATTGCCACCACAGTTGTGTTAGATAAAGATGGAAATTTGTTATGATTAGGGTTGCAACGACATGAGAGTTGTCATAGCAACGGAATGACGCTATTACCTATTTTACTTGCAGCAGTATTTCTCGGCACTGCCACCTGTTCTTCCAAAATCTTTTACGGGAGCTTTTTCCTCCAATAGCGGCCTCGATGTTCAAGTTTGTCCATTTTTTACGGTGTTTCTAACCATAAAACCTTTATCCCAAAATATATCAATAACGCTCTTAAAAATTTCGCTTAAACTTCACGAACATCGAAGCCGCCATTGGAGGAAAAACTCCCGTAAACGATTTTGGAAGAACAGTTCCCAGTGCTGAGAAATACTGCTGCAAGTAAAATAGGTAATAGCGTCATTTCGGTGCTATGACAACTCCGATATCATTGCAACCTTGATCACAACAAATTTTCATCTTCACCTGATTCTACTGTGGTGGCAATTTTTCCAAATCTTTATGGCGACGTAGTTTATGCTCAAACTTGAGAGGTATTGACCCGAAACTACATTGAGCCACCTTAACAACACGTAACAAACATGAATTTAAGTTATAATATTCCATATTTCAAGGATAAAACCGTTGTGGACTATCTTACTATGAAAACCTGACAAATATTAAAATGATAATAATAACTGATAAATTATTAGAAATTAAATGTGACCTCAGAATTTCATCACTGTATTCATGAGGCAGCGTGGCTGAGTGGTTAGTATAGGTAATAGCATGATTTGTGGTGATATTTGGCATAAATACCACGAGTGATATTTCAAAATTGTTATACACAATTTCACGAGCCGTTAGGCGAGTGAGATTTGACACATTCTGAAATATCACGAGTGGCATTTACACCCAAATATCAGGTACAAATCATGCTTATATATGTTTATACTACTACCCACAAATGGTTTGTAATTTTCAAATTAAGCTGAAATACCACTGCTCTAAGCCAATCAAATTACAGAAATTTCTAATGTAGTAGTATAAGAGCGCTGAAATTGCAATCCCGAGGTCCCGAGTTCAATCCCCACCCTAACAGCTAGCTGGATTTGTTCTCGGCAGTCCCGAGCTGATCTTCCCGGTCACGCTCGCAAATAGGGAGCTTAAGCAACGACGACGGTAGTCCTGGTCCGTCCCGTCTCTCTATGTCACGCAACGCCGGGAGAGAGTGGGAGAGAGAGGGACCCTCTCTCTCTCCCTGTGTTGCGTGACATAGGGGGGGTGGGGGGGGGGGCGGAACTGGACTACAACGACGGCGACGGCAATGCGAACGCAAAAAGCAATAAGTTTAGATTAGCAAAACAACAACTTTGCAAGTGATCACGCTTTTTTGTACATTTCCTTGCCGTCTCTGTACGACTACGACTTGAAACTGCCCAATTTCACGTCTTACCGAGGACGTGAACACAAGACAACGACTTTCTATTTCTTTTTCTGAAAAATGACGAGGTCCTTTAGAATTCAACTTCTGAAAAAAATCGCCAACATTTGACAAATTAAAAGAGTTGGAATAAGAGCGATGAAGTATGAAACAGCCAGAATTCACTCTTTGGAAACGTCATCATTGCCGTTGCCGTCGTCGTTGCTTAAGCTTCCTAATATTGAGCCAACTGGTTTTCCTCCGGCCAGTTGGGATTCTAATTAAAACTTGTGGGCCACAATGAAAACTAATGGATTACCATTAATTGTGGTTCCCCTTTAAAGTCCGTTTTTTCACTTTTGTACCTAAGGCCTGGTTCACCAGGCCCCATATATTTGAAAACACAACTTTATATACCCAACTTACTCGTCTTGCCACGAAACTGTTGTTCATTATATTGAAAACGGGGGCGTTTCATAATTTCGGTCTGGATAAATGTGCATGGTAAGCCTAACCATTTAAATATAGTTGCGTTTATTATAAATTTTATCCTGCGAAGTGTAGACAGCCGGGCCTAAGAGTGATTGTGCACACTAATTATACAGCTAATATAATACAAACACTTTCTATAACTGGAGAACAATAACAGTCCCACACTATAATTTTACCTGTCAATACGTCGGCGATAGATGGACGCCTTGATTTCGAATCGAGTTTTCCCAGTCTAGAGAATTCTTCATCACCTTTCTCGAACCGCTGCTTAACAAATCGACACATATCTTGGAGCTGGCTAGAAACTGAACCCATGCTGTCAGATTTGCAAAGGATAAAAGCATATCTATCATATCGGAATAATGGTTATATTTTTAAATACTTGTGAACATTTTTTGTGAGGTTTGAAACTCTTTTAGCAAATAAATATGTCGAGAAAGGACAAAAAAAGCAACAAAAACAAATAAACATAAACAAAACGAAACGAAGAAAAAAGCAATCGTTCACCACTGGCTACTTAACTTATTCTTAGTATCAAGAGCCATATTTTCAAAATTTATCAAAGTGCAGCCAATGAAAAGCATTTTTTTTTTTTGCTCCACGCTCCTCCCAATAAAATTTTGTAAAAATAGTCACGAATTGATTGATCTAACTGACAAAAAATGTAAATAGAAGCGTAATTCCGGCTGTTTATACCTATCATTTATCACTCTGATTTGTTCTTCTTGGGTGGCACGAAGCAGTGCGTTTTTCTCTCTAAGGTATTCATCCACGCATCGCTCTTCGAAAATTTTCATGCTATTGTCATAGGAATTCCCTAGAGAAAGATAACATACAGCTGCTTACATGGCGATTAACTGGTCAGCAATCGAGTCCATTTTTGAGAACCACCTTCCCCTCTTAGCTACACTTTCATGAAATTTTTAAGTCACTCAAATGTCTGCTCTTCTAATCTCTTTTCTTAATCTAAGTCCTATCGATCCCGGGTCACCGAGGCACCGAATCCTATTGTCTCCACCACCTTTACCACGGTGGGTTCGACTGCGAGATCAGCTTCGTTTTACATGTTTATGGTGACAGACCTAACAGTAAATGAAAGCTAACCATTTCGAGTCAGTGCTTAGCCCTAATCACTATTGTCAGTGTTTAACCGCATTATTATAGTCAGTTCTCAACTCTAATCACTATAGTCAGTGCGCTTGCTTCAATATGATGAACTGCTTTGTGTAACAATCATGACGTGTCTAATGTGGTTCTGGACGATGGAATCTAATGTTGACCCGATTAACTGGTGTGTCATTAGAATGTGATCTCCCATCTTCTCTGTCATCAAAAACCATGAAAACCTAACACTGAAGGTTAGTAAACAAACTAAGATAAAGTAATTGGGCATTCTTCTTTCATATATATCAGGATCGAATCAAGACACAGTTGTCTAAAAATTACCTTCTGTTCTCCCTTTTTCGATCTGAATAGTTCAGACCAGGAAGTTTTGGCGAACGTTGCTTTGGTTTTAAAAACTAGACGTCTTACTTGTCATTTTAGAAGCAGCATGTTGACTTCCATTTCGATTGCTAGATTTCTTGAAACAGCAGCGGTACAAGAATCTTATAGCGTAGATCACATGATTCAAGATAATGAACGGTGGTACTAAGACAGGTCTCTTCTTGTATTCCATAACCAGATTGTAACGCTCAAACTTCCAGATCTGTTTTGCGTTGGTCTGCACTTTCTCGTACGTATTACTGAGATGCAAAGGATGAAAGTTAAATAGCTATAATAATATGTAAATTAAGGGTAACGGTAAAGGCCCACAGGAGCTAAAGGCTCAAACGGCCGGAGATTATATTATCCCGGTTTCCTTAGCATGAAGCATGCCTAGGAGTATTGCTACTCCCCCCTGGACGGGATGCTAGTCCAGCGCAGGGTTACCCCCCAGCAGTATGTCGCCGCTACCCATTCATACACTCGGGGGGATAGAGACAAAGTGGAGTAAAGTTCCTTGTCCAGATCCAGAGTTCGAGGTGTTAACCGCTCGACCACAACCGCCTCCACAGGTGTAAAGGGTGAAAGTTAAATAGCTACATGTAGATAAAGAATGATGTAAGAATTATGGCATAAAAGGCGCACGCTGCGGATTCTCAAGCCATTTTCACCTTATCTTTTACAATTAATTCAGTGATATTTGATTGATATTTGATTTTCTCATTAAGAATGAGCTTTGGACACCATTAATAGTTAAGGTTTTTCAAGCGATTTTCATGCGTTTCAATATTTTTAGGTGTCTTTACAGTGCGACTACTATAACCGGGCCACCTAGACAAATTTGACCAATCAGATTACAGGAAAATGACAATACTTTCCGGGAAAGTTAGTTGTCAATCATAATCGAGATAAACAAAATGGATCGAAATCAACCAGTTACAACCTATAGAAGTGACCTATGAAACCGCTGAAGAAAGCCCGTCTTTCCTGAGAGGTCTGTTAGAGTGAATGACGGAGGCAAAAAAGCATAAACGTTATTCTGGTTAGTTAAATTTTTGACTTGAGGTCGTGATGTTTTTGCAAAGCCCGGGTGCAAAGCGCGGCAATGGAAGCGAAAAAAAGTTGCTGGTAGATGACAAAATAATAGCGTGTGGAAAACAAATATGTGTCCCGGCTGTAAATATGTAAGTGTAAAGTTTCGAATAGAAAAACATTGTCAGGGGAAACATTTTTCTTGATAAACGTTTGCTATCAATATTTAATTCTGTGCTTTGAGTAACTTATTGCCATTTTTTTACGAGCTGCTGATTGGCTCAGGACCAACTTTCTTGGAATGTAATTGTTATTTTCCTGTATTCCAATTGGTCAACTTTGTCTAACTGGCCCCGGTTACAGTAGTCTAACTTTAAGTGTCACGGAGATTGCACCCTAATAATCGACGGTCTCCATCCCCGTCGAAGGCAATCGGACCTAATCGTTCAGTTTTTCAATCGTAGAGACAGCGTGGCCAAGTGGTAAGAGCGATGGACTTGCAACCCACAGGTCTATTACAAAGCAATCGAATTAGGTTCCATTGTGTTCGATAAGTTTCGTAGCGTAAGGATAGGCCTCTGACGCCCTGCGTGGAAAAAGTTCGATTGGTTCGGTAATATTTTTCTATTTTGCTCGATTACCAAATTTAGTTGAACTCAATCAGTGACAGGCACAGAGTTGAGGTCGATAGAACTAGCGTTCGATTATTATTATTATCATTTTAAGAACTAACAAATCGACGACAATTTTCCATGGTCTGTAGTCTTATCGACTATAGAAATGACGTCAACATGTTAAAAAGTTTGCAGTAAAACCACTCGCCTGCGACTCGTGGTTACACTTGACTTTTGAACATTTTGACGTCATTTCTATGGTCGGTTAGAGAACAGACCATGGAAAATTGTCGTCGATATTTTTACAATAACATTGGCAGTTGTTGAAATAAATTTAGGTTGAAGCTTCTCGAAAATTCGCGCGCGAGAGAAAAGAGAAAAACAAATTGTTCCACCATCACATCATTTCCATGGTCTGCACTCTTATCGACCATAGCTCTCGGCAAAAGAGCGTGCGAGAAATCACTCAGTTATTGTAAAACTAAAGTTCGATTATCTACGCTAGGTCTACATGTAAATGATAGTACGGTGATAGCGTAACGAATCAGTCCACTGTTTATGACGATCTTTCTGTATGCATATGGAATTCTAGAATAAAAATACGCAGAAATTTGTGACCAATCCGTTCAATCCCCACTTTTTGGGCCATTAGAAGACCACTTTCATCTCATTTGTTAATATCTTCCAGATTTTTAGATTTTCTTAGTGTAAAACAAGTGATATTTTTGACTCTATTCCATGTTTTCTTATTTCGGAATATGGTCATTTGAACGAGCCCTAGGCAACTTTTTAGTAGAGCAATTTACTGTTGGAGACTTACTTGAAAATAGCAATAAGAAGATTTAACAGAAGAATGTTGACGACAAGCAAGTAAATCGCAGTCATGAATGACACCACTGTGTCCCCGTAGCTATCTTTTCTTGCAGTGCCAAAAACGGTCGTTGTGTTTTCAACTGGAATAAAATATACGAGACAATTATCGACCACAGCCAGACCCACATACACATAAAACCAGAAACCGTGGGACCACAGACCCATGGGCTCATAGAGCCCCAATCACAAATGGAGCACATTTCGAGCGTAAAGGATATCTTTATCGAAGATCAAATTAAGGCAAAGGAAAAAACGAGCTGAATAACGAAAGTTTTCTCTGGAAGTATGATTGTAACCGCGGACTATATATATTGCGCTCGACAAAACTTCTGTTTTCGAATACATATTCACAAAATGGTAGCCATCACCTGGTATTCCGCGATTATCAAAACGATATACTTACTTATATCTGGAGCATCCAAAAAGAGTTCTCCATGGGCCTGAAAGTATGGTCTGAAGAAGACCCGAGATGCCATGGACCAGGAAGCACCTTCGTTTGGGTACAGGATAGCTTGTTGAGGAATTCCATAGGCCAGGAAAAAAACCACCATGATCAGAAGAAAATACATTAAATCCACAGCCTAAGGAGTCAAGAGATATTAAATAAAGAATGTTTTGCAAGGCCAGAATGGTCAATGCCCTGACACGCATTACACACCATCAAGCAAATAAGCAAACAGCAACAATAAAAAAGTTGCTAAAGAAATACGAAAAAGCTGCAATGGTGTGTTTCTCGCACTTCCTAAATATTTTTATGACTCAAAAATAAAAGAATATCAAGGTAAATTTTCCTGAATGTGTTTTCTTGAATTGCCTCAAGTTTCTTTTCAAAATGTGAAATTTCTGATGTAAAAGTAATTTTTCATTCAGTTACTTGACTTTCAAACAGAGCCGGTTAGCATTTTTATGATGAGAATATATATAACCTAGAAATAGCATTGCTTTTACTCATTACCCTGTAAGTTCAATTTGGTTACTAAAATGCGAGAGCTATACGCTGTTCACTGGGTCGTATTTAATATAACAGGCCCGTAGCAGGGGCAGGGGCAGGGGGGGCTCGAGCACCCCCAGAAATTTTCAGACTTGAATTAAATTCTGCTACAAAAGTGGAATTTTTCTACTGAAATGGACAGCTGTCAATGGAAGCTAAAGTTTCAAAGTATTGTCAGTCATAGTAAGATTATGTACTGTTGTTCTTCTGTGCAATTTGGAATTGTGTAAATGAACGAAATCGTATTTTTGCTCTGCCAAAAACAACCAACAGCGTTAAAATATCTGCTTATTAAGCATCAAAATAGTCAGAAGCAAAACGGATCGAAATGAACCAATGACAATCCTCGAACTTGACTTCTTGAACTTTATTGGTTTCCTAAGAGGTCCGCCAGTGTAAAATATACTGTCTAGAGTAAAATTCAGGTTTTTGCGCGTTTATATTGAAAGTCTTGCAATGTCTTCGCAACAGCCGCCGAAAAAGAAATCCAAACAAGTCGAAAATAAGCAGGGAACACTTTTATCGTGGGTAAAACCATGCACTAGTGACACAGAGCTTGGTGTAGTCTAAGAAACAATCCGAATCAAAGAACAACCCAAAAGCAATTGTTTGGCAAATTTTCCACGAACGATATCCCAAACAAGTTCTCTATTTCGTCAAAGTCAACACAAACGGAAAATTAGAGACAAGAACAAAAGGTATGTAGACAAATGTAGTGATCTGACATGTACCAAGAGGTACATGCTTTAACCGAGGGACCAAAGTGTGTGTGTGTGTGTATGTGTGTGTGTGTGTGTGTGTGTGGGGGGGGGGGGGGGAGTTAATATGGGCCACTCGCTCAGCCCCCCCCCAGTCATTTTATGCTTGCTACGGGCCTGTATAATCTAGTAGTTATGAAGTCCGACAAGTTTACCATGCCTTGCGCTCAAAGCATTCCAACCAGGTTGGACTGAATCCCCGTTATGTTTTGCCCACTTTCAATTGGCCACTTTCCTTTTTTACTTTGACTATTTATGTCAACATGTGACACTTGTGTACTGTAACGATCACAATTATGTAAAGGATATGAATCATGCGTGCTTACAAATAATGCAATGTAGTAAATTTGAACTCCAAATAGAGAAATTACTAGGTAACCGGGCGTTTTGAAGCTAAATATTTAAATGATCTTCAATAACTGTCGTCCCTTACCATCCTGCCAATCATCACCACGTAAGGTCCCATGTGTTTGCTAACATAAAAAAAGTGCATCAAACGCATAATCCACATAGCCACATCAAAGCAGTAAACCACATGACCTGCATCACGCGTTGGTGGATATAGTCTGAGTCCAAGGCCAATGAAAAACGATACCACTGCGAGGCCGTCGAGACGGTTCCAGTAACTGGAGGCCCAAGTTTTGAATTTGTTTTTCAGTGTTGGTGATTCGGAGTGAAGAATCTACCAAAATCAAAGAAAGACTATCGTCAACTCGTGGGAAAGTTGTTTGGAAAATAATCAAATGGTTAACAACTCTGGTTTTCCCACAGTAAATTGTGAGAAATGATAGAAGTTCAGATTGTTTATCCATATATTTAATATACTATCTTTTCTTTGGAAACACAATACTTTTCTTACTGTTTATTGCACTTTATTAAATAACAGTTATGTATTAAGGTATATATTTATAGAAAAACCAGAAAACAAAAACGGGGAAAAAAAAGAAAGACGGAAGGAAGAAAGAAAGAAAGGTCCTGAGCAGGACTCGAACCCGGCACCTTCGCCTCGTTGCGACTTTACCTAACCGCTACACCACTAAAACTGATTGTGTCATTCTGGTGAAAAGTATTTTATTTAATGCCTGTGTAAACGCATTTGAGGGCAATGAATGAACGAAAGAACATACATTGTATGCTTTACTGAGCCGATACACCTCGTCTGCGAAGTACGACGCAAAACATATGTTTTCTTACCCCGATTTCCTCTGTTATTTTGAAGCTAATGGTCAAAGTCACATCCATTTCTGGCTCATGCAGGTTCTTAAGAATAGCATGACATGATATTTTCTCATTTTAAGATCACTTTCCAGCAAGCTGGAATTTGTATATCCCCAGTGATCTTGCGGAGTCGAAGAGCAAATGCTCATCTTCTCGTCAACCCAATCCCGAAATTAACCATCGTACTCATCTGAAAGACTCCTGCGTGTCTTAAATTTGGTAAGACCTCTAACCGTGGTGTAGAAAATTTGCCACAAAGAAAACTCTGAGTCTGAGCAGCGAACGAGCACGTTCTCATAAGAATTCGGACTAGCCTCGACCCAATGTCCGTCTACTACGAGTGTGCGAGTGACTAATTTGCATATCCTTGTCCCTGCAATAACTCGTGGTACGCTCGCGTGTCCCCACGAGTTAAAAAGAGTAATCTTTCATATAAATCGCAAACTGCATTGTTCCGCAGTTTTACTCAATATACACGGTCAAACCCCTTCAGACATGCCAGGACTTGGTGTCAAGTCTAAAACTTGTAGGGCCAAGAGTTGTTTTATTAATTTCCAATGCCTTCGGGTGAACTCATTCTAATAGCCACCAGTTCTTTTAAAATAAAACTTTGTTCGTGGTTTATAAATTTTTGTATATTTAGATATCCTTTGTAGTTAAAGCTTTTGAATTTCTTAAATCGATTGTAATTTATGCGTTCTCTATAATTTAGTAGTTTTTGTCGTTTGTATGTATATACGTAGTGCAGCCTCTGGCTGCGATGTCCATACCAATAAAGTACCTATCCGTCCATTCATCCATCGATCCCTAGCACTCGGTACTTTAAAAAAGTGTGTGTTAAAATCTGTCAGCGCCCAACGAGTACCGAACGCGGGGCACTAAAATCAGCAAAATTATACTCTCTTCTCAAAGCAGGTGAAGTTCAATGTATGTAGTACATAAGTGATCTCTTTTTTAAGTGTCAAAGAGTCACCAGCTAGGCTAGAGGTCGTCATATACAAGATTGTGTTACCTGTCTGATTTCCTCAGCGCACAAAGTACAAACGAAGATGATAAGCACAATTTCGGCGATGGAAGGAATTTTGTCTTGACGAACGAGAACAACGTAGCTGAACAGGGCCAGGAATAACATATAATCAAACTGAAAAGTCAAAAACAATAAAAACAATGACCTCAAAATCAGTTGCAAAACCTGTCAACAATCACCTTGCTGAGCAACATGCCATTAACAGACGAAACATCAAACCCACTAGGACTCCGCGACATGTATAACATATTCTACAGACTACTATCAACGACTCACTTTAGAAAGCTGGTTTACTAACTTAGAACAAGTAGCTTTGAATCGCAGTCAACAGTTACCAGCACCGTGCAAACGACTTATTGACGGAATTAAGCAAAACTAAGAACCATAGAACGACTGGACAACTGACAATTTGACTCTGAAGTGGATTAAAGCCTTCCTTGAAAATCGGTAACAATGCGTAGTGGTCGATGGCGAGAGGTCTAATTTTGTAGCTGTCCTTTCTGGTGTGCCTCAAGGCTCCGTCATAGGTCCAGTTCTCTTTCTGGCAGACATAAACGATCCCCCAGCAGAACATAAGATCAAGGGTTCACCTATTCGCCGACGATACCATTCTCTATTTGACTATCACAAGTGAAGATCACCGCAGACAGCTCCAGGATGACCTTGAAGCGCTACAGAAATAGCAGGCAACTTGGAGGATGGAGTTTAATGACACTAAGTGGGAGGTGTTCCGGATTTCGCCGTCTAAAACCCCAATCCAACATACTTATTACCTGCATGGCACTCCACTAAAGGAGGTTGATCACGCGAAATACCTAGGTGTATGGTTCTCAAAAGATTTCAAGTGGAATCAACACATTGACGAGATAACAGCCAAGGCAAACCGCACGCTTGGCTTCCTTAAAAGGAACTTAGTAGTGTAGGAGGGACCGTTTACTCCACTTTTTGGCGCAGGAATTTCATTAACTTGGGCAGGAATACATTAACCGCCAATAACGTCATAACCTTTTGTCTTTATCTCATGAATAAAATGCACAGGAATCTCATTAAGATAAGGTCGTGTGCTATTTTTAGTTGGTTTAGGTTTTCTAGTTACTTTAAGGTCGATAAACGTCTTCGTTTTCGATTGGTTAGTCAGAAAATAAGAAACGTTTTCATTGGTTAATTCATAGTGTCTGAGGAGTAAAGTCAAACTTGTCTGTGACTTAAATCACTGAGACGTAACATAATTATGCAAGTCCTATCTCCTACTGCCGCGATTGTCCTAATTCCGGTTCACTGATTTTTGACGGGCAAATCGTGCATATTAATGAGGGCAAAGGCAAACTAGCCCTTTTTTAGCACGAAAGACAATGCTTTACCTACCCGTCTCCCTTTTCATTTTTATTTTCCTCCTCAATTTTTTTATTCCTTCCTCCACAATTTTATTATTTTCCCTCCTCATTCTTGAATACCCCCCTCTCCACAATATTGATCTTTCCCCACCTCCTCCTCATTCTTTTTTATCCTCCCCCTTCACAATTTTACTTTTCCCTCCTTCCCCATCCACCTCCTCATTTATTATATATATATATATATTTATATTTAATTCTATATATTTTTCCATCCACAAATACATCGACCTCCTATCGACCCTACATCGACCCCACATCGACCTCACATCGACCCCATGTCGACACTACATCGATCCCACATCGACCCTAGAATCAACTTTTTTCAATACAGCTTGGTGAATAGGGACTATATACAACCACCAACACATTTTTCCCCTCCTGAATTTTTTTATTCCCTCCTCCACAATTTTATTATTTTCCCTCCTCCATGTTTTTATTGAATCCTCCTCCTGCTCCTCCACCTCCTCCTCATTTTTATTATTTTCTTTCCTCAATGTTTTTATTCCCTCCTCCTCCTCCTCCTCCACCTCCTCCTCATTTCTATTGTTTTCCCTCCTTAATGTTTTGGAGAGCACGAAAGATGCGTAAGAGTTGCACCTCGAGCAATCCTAGCTTCTTGAGTGCTCTCCAAACTTTCCAAGTGCATCCATAACTCGATATACGCACAGTTAAAAGCATGAGCAAATTCTTTTATACCATAGCTGAAAAAAATGTTTGCTTTTCGATCAACTACAAAATTCTGTAAAATTGAGAAAGAAAATTTGCTTATTTATTCGTTAACGATCAATGAAAACTAAGCAGAAACCAAGGTAAAATAGTCTTAAAGTCCACCTAAAGTTAAAATACTCACATGTTTGTAAGAAGTCGTGGAGTATGGTTTGGATTTGCTGAAAAATATGTTTATTTTTTGCTCGGCGAAATCCAGAAAACTTGTTTTTTAGGGGTGTCTTGAAGACAAAGACCCCTAAGACCCCCCACCGAATGACTCTGAACTTTATTGATTGGGGTTAAGAAACTGAGTTAATCAACTTTCAGGTCAGTTTGTCCAGTATAATGACTTAAATGGAACCCGATTCACTCAGTTTCCTAACCCTAATCAGTAAAGTTCAGAGTCGTTCGGGTGGGGGTCTTAGGGGGTCTTAGGGGTCTGTTTTCAAGACACCCGTTTTTTAGCGAAGACGACTGTCATCCTACTTTAAACTCATCTTCATTTACGAACAATGGCTGGTCGTTACGGCTTCTTGAGAAGACCTGGCAGAAGTTTTTTTTTGAGTAATAAATTTATGTCTTCTTGTGTAATTTGTCTTGTTATTGAAAGAGAAATTTTCCTGCTTCAGTCGGATTGTTCGGCGATAGCAAAAGTGCACAATTTTCGCTGTTGAGCTTATTTTATAATTAACTTGTTTTGTATAGGATATAAAACAAACGTTAAAAACGGAGGACACTTAATACAAATTGGATATTTTCCGACACAGACCAATTAGTGGTCTTTTTCCACTCAAACGTCAGTCTTAGCGGCAGACATTTTCAACCAATTATTCAGACGCTATTATTTGCGAAACATCTGCACCGCTTTTGCTATTGGTTTGAGTTTGAGTGGCTAGAACGAAGCTAAATTCCAAAAAAGTCTAGAACGTTTTTTTAATCATTGCCGTCGATTTTTGGGTACTTAGTAAAAGAGTCGAAAAACACAGCTAAACATATCATCAAGAACAAAACCTTTATTTACGCACGGGCGTGTGTAAATAAAGATTTTGTTCATAGCGGCTCAATAGGACATATATAGGTCAAGCACGCGCGCTATGTTATAATAGTCTCTTTTTCTTAAATACGGGCCTTGTTAGTTGTCCTACCGTGGGTTGTAACTACGATCCCCCGATTTTCAGACTTGTCAGCTGTACCAACTTAAGTAAAACGAGCACCGGACTACAAAGTCCTTAGATGTGGTCGATTTATAATATTTCACCATAACTTGTATAAATCTAGACATACCGAGTTCCTTAATCCTTTGTACCGTTTGTCGGGGACAACTTATTTGTTCATATGTAATAAATTATATGGCCTTTTGAAAGATGCTATAACTTATCAAGGATTTTATTTAAAATCTTAAACTGGCAAAAAATCTCACAAACAAACAAACAATCAAACAAAAAACAGTCGTCCCTCACCACGTTGGCCCAAAATTTAGTTGCTGGAGCATGGTAGAACGCTATAAACGTTTCCCTCAAGGTCAATTTCCTCGGCCGGGATCCTTTTTCTTTTTCCCGCCATACTATGTTCGGGTCGAATTCACTCGCTGAGAAAATGTTTCTAAGAGACAATTAGTACAGAAGCTATAGTTACTCATAATAATGCTATAATTCCTTTTTGTAAACGCAGACTTGAGAATTATATTCAGTGACCTTTGAACCTTTAATACCCCTCTCCACCCTCTGGTTCAGAATTAATGGAAAACATTTGTTGCACAGTAAATTGACTGGAAAGTACGATGTTGTATCTTTGAGAAGCTAATTAAAGGAAAATCGAAACTCTATGTTTAAACATTTACAAAGCTGCTGCCATATAGTTTTAGCAGTTAAATTTCTATAGACGATAGAGTTCTAAAGTGATGACGTCATAAAAATTAAATTTGTGAAATTGTGGGATTTGTCGAGATATTCTGAAAGAACAACATCTAAGAGGCCTACTTGCCAAAAACTAGCATTTCGGGGCAAATTGTCTCTGAGATATTAGCCCAGTGATGCTCCGATGACTCTATACAAATCCTTCTAAATTTGACTCAGTTTGCCACACTAGGAACCGAGTCAAATTTAGAAGGATTTGTATGGAGTCATCGGAGCATTACTGGGCTAATATCTCAGAGACAATTTGCCCCGAAATGCTAGTTTTTGGCAAGTAGGCCTCTTAGATGTTGTTCTTTCAGAATATCTTGACAAATTCCATAATTTCACAAACTTCCTTCAATCAAATACTAAGCAACAACAACCTCAACATTATTCACGTCTCGATCAATAAGCAAAGTGCTTGAATTGTTTTAAGATAGATTCTGCACACATACCCTTTTTCACTTCCTTCATTCCCTCCATTTTCAGGAACGTCTGAGCTGAAGATGGGACTGTCTGTTCCAAGATTCTTTTGTTTTTCTGGTAGTTGATGAAACTCAAGTGAAAGTACTGTGGTGGGAATCAGAAGCCCTAATACGATCTAATGGGATAAAATACAGACGCAAAAAGTAACTCAGGAGCGAACTCATGCAGTCTACAGAGACCAGAAACGAAGTTCTGCTTGTATCTGCTGTCGTGGCGTTCCCATAATAATTAGGTAGCTTTAGCAACGACGACGGCGACGGCAGCGAAAACGTCACTGTTTAAAGGACTTCTCTGTTTTCATACTTTGTTGTCATTCTAACTCGCTAAAAATGTTCAAGTAGGTGAATTATTCTTAGGGGCAAACAAAGTTTAAAAGTGGAAAGAGAAATTCGTCGTCGTGTGTTTTAATGGGGACCTTAAGCAAAGACGACGACAACGGCAGTAAAAACGTCACTAAAAAATGAATTTGCGCTCTTTAAAACTTAATCGTGTCTGTTTGGACCCGCTTAATATGCCAAATGCAGGCGACTTTTCCTTGAGTTGAATTCTTAAGGATTTTATTCAAGATCAAAAAGAGGAAGGAAAATTCGTCGTGGTATGTCCACGTCCTCCATAAAACGTAAAATTCGGAGGTTTCACGTCGTAGTCGTGCAGTGGACGTCAACGAAATGTACTAAAAAGCGTGACGCACGTGCAGAGCTGTTGTTTTGATCATTAAATCTATTGTTTTTTGAAGTTGTCGTCGTAGTCGTCGTAGTTGCCTAAGCTCCCTAATAGGGACCTTACGAAACTACGACGGCGGCGGCCAGAAGAACGTCAAAAAAGCAATAGGTTCTTTGAGCAAAACAACAACTCTGCACGTGCATTACCCTTTTTTGTACATTTCTTTGCTGTCCCCGCACAACTACAAGGCCTCTGGGTACGATGGCCTAAGCGTACGTGTACTCAAGAAAATTGCATCGGTGTTGCAAATCCTTTATGGAAAAACTTAATCTTTCAATATCGACAAACAGTTTTCCTAACCACTGGAAAATAGCTAAAGTCACACCACTGCACAAAGGAGCAGCACGAAATGATATCAACAATTATCGCCCAATACCGGTTTTACCTATCCTTTCGAAAATTCTCGAAAAGAACGTGGCCAGCTCTCTATCTTTTTTCTTACGCGATAATAAATCATTATACGAGCTTCAATAAGCCTTCGGGTCAGGACACTCAACTGAAACAGCTTTGATCAGACTCACGGATCAGATTCTAAAAAAACATGGACAATGACGAAGTGACGGGTTCTGGTTTTTATAGATTTCCGAAAAGCTTTTAATGTGATTGATCATGAACTTCTTCTAAAAAAGTTGTCTATCTACGGTGCTACCCCTTCTTCTGTTGCCTGGTTCAAATCTTACTTGTCTGAGAGGAAGCAGCTTATTTCCTTAGGGAAAACTACGTCTAAACAGTTGACAGTTAAGCAAGGTGTGCCCCAATGGTCAATCCTAGGTCCGGTGCCCTTCCTTTTGTCCGTCAACGATATGCCCCTCCACGTCCAAAAGTCAACATGGACATTTATGCAAATGACACCACCTTATCGTTGAGTTCAAACTGGAAAACCCTGCTATTACTAAATCAATCTTTGTCACAGGACCTTAGTGAAGTAGAGAGATGGGCTACAGAGAACAAAATGTATATGAATGTGCAAAAAAACTAAAGCTTTGTTGGTAACGGGGAAGCGTCTACGAAAGCGCATGGTCTAAGATACAGGAAAAATGGGAGTAAAAACGGATAACGCAGAAATTGAACAAGTCGCAAACCACAAACTTCTTGGTATGATCATTGATGAAGATCTAACTAACGAAGTTCATGTGGATAAACTCTGCGACAAACTTTCGAAGCGACTCGTCCTTTTACGCCAGTAGTATAGTACATGGCGGCACCGGCGCATATCATGTATTATGAATTTGACTTTGGGTTTTTGATGACGTCAACATTTTTTCCGAATTGGATTCCAGGAATTTGACCTCGGGAATCCGGTTTGTAGGGGCTTAAAGAAATAATGCTTTATTTTTAGTATGCAGAATATAAACGCAGATATGAAAAATTTTATCTATAGTAATAATATAATTAGTCGACATAATGAACTTATAAGAAGATTGTTATCTGGGCTTACAGATGTGACCTCGAGAATTTAGTACGAGTGAGGGAAGAAGCACACCCTATTTCTGTTAGAAGGACTCCAATCCCAAAGCCAAGAAGGAATGTACAGCAATTAATCCGATATTTTGAGAATAATCCCATCCCACCATATAGACCGATTCCAGCTCCCAGAACAAAGAAACAGCAGCCAATAGCAGTACCACGGACAAAAATTGGTGAAAAACGGAAGGCTCTTAAGGGCTTCACTAAATCATATGAGATCGGTTTGAAGACTGATAGAGATGCTTTGGTGCAGCTTCAAAATACGAGACTAGCAATTAGTAGATTATTTAACACTATACTCAATAATACAAAAGGTTTCAAATTTGTGGAGACGTTAAAAGTAACATTTGTGAAGAGAAAGGATGATGATAATATTTATAAGCCAGCTTATTTCAATAGTAGAGCGCAAATAGTAATTAATCCTAATGATTTTTTATCAAGCTTGCAATTATCACAGCAACAAATATTAAACGGTGTTGGTGTTTGGTTGTCTGAGGGCAGTGGTTGGACTGTTAGTAGTATTAATGAACATTATATAAATACCGTAGTGTATGAGCCGATGAGAGGTAATTCCTATATTCCTCTACCGGTAAAATTACAGAATTCTGCTAAGGGGCTAATCAATCTTCAAAATAAGGATAATGAATGCTTTCGCTGGAGTCATGTACGATATTTGAATCCGCAAGAAAAGGATCCCCATCGGATCAAAAAGACTGACAGAAAAATTGATCCAGGAATTAAATTACCAAGGAGTGGAATTCCCTGTAGCTGCTAAACATTATGGTAAAATAGAAGAGCAAAATAGCATTAATATTAGTGTGTTTGGTTATGAGAATGAGCAATTTTATCCAATTCATGTCTCAAAGCATAAAAACGAGAAAGTATTGAACCTGCTGTTGATTACACAGGGAGAGAAGCAACATTATGTCCTTATTAAGGATTTTAATAACATGATGTGCAATAAGACTAAACAGCAACACCGTAAACATTTTTGTATGTTTTGTCTCCAGTGTTTTAGGACTGATGAGATACTAGCAAAACATAAGAGCAATTGCATGATAATAAATGGGGAACAGACAATAACGATGGCCGAGGAGGGTAGTACGGTCCAATTTCAGAACCATCATAAGCAGACGCCAGCACCTTTTGTAATTTATGCAGATTTTGAGGCAATTACAGAGAAAGTATCTGGATGTCAACCAGATGGTGTTAAATCTTATACTGATAAGTAGCAAAAGCACACTGGCTGTAGTTATGGTTATAAAGTAGTCTGTTGTTGTGATGACAAATATTCCAAACCGGTGAAAATTTATTGAGGGGAGAAATCTATTTGCTACTTCATTTTGGATATGCTCTTGGAAGTAGAATATTGCCAAAAAATGATTGCTACTGAGTTCCAAAACCCACTCCAGATGACAGACGAGGAGGAAGAATTATTCAAGGCTGCCGAGGAATGCCACATTTGTGGGAAGAAATATTTAGATACTGAAGTAAGAGTCAGAGATCATTGTCACATCACTGGACAGTATAGGGGATCAGCACACCAGGACTGTAATTTGAAGCTGGGAATTGACCCAGATAAATTCAAGGTGCCAGTCATTTTTCATCATCTGCGTGGGTATGATTCCCATTTTATAATGCAAGAAATTGGATCAATCGGAAAAAGTAATAATTTGAGCATTAATTGTATCCAGAATAATATGGAAAAGTATATGGCTTTCATGCTGGGTAATTAAATACTTAGTATTTTTGGATAGTTTTCAGTTCATGGCCAGTAGTTTGGAGAGATTGGCCGCCAATTTACCTACCAATGCGTTCAAGTATACCAGTCAGATGTTCCAAGATGATAAATTAGCACTGATGAAACAGAAAGGAGTGTATCCTTATGTTTACATGGACAGTTTTCAGAAGTTTGGTGACCAGCAACTACCCCCAAAAGAGGAATTTTATAGTATTCTTGCAGATGAGGGTATTTCTGATGTGCAATATCAACATGCCCAAAAAGTCTGGAATACTTTTAATATGAGGACAATGGGCGAGTATCATGATCTGTATCTGAAATCTGATATTCTCCAATTAGCTGATGTTTTTGAGAACTTTCGTAAGACCTGCCATCAGTATTACAAACTAGATCCCTGTCACTATTTTACATCTCCTGGGCTATCCTGGGACGCTATGTTGAAAATGACCGGTATAAAATTAGAGCTTATGACGGATGTTGATATGTTTCAGTTTATAGAAAAGGGATTACGCGGCGGTATTTCTTATATTGCTAACCGACACGGGGAAGCTAATAATAAATATATGAGCGGGTATAATCCAGAGAAACCAAGTAAGTATATTACGTATCTAGATGCGAATAACCTTTATGGATGGGCGATGTCTCGATATTTACCAACAGGTGGTTTTAGGTGGATGACTGAAAAACAAATACAAAAAGTTAATATGGCTGCTTGTGCAGAAGACAGAAAAAAGGGTATGATTTTAGAAGTCGATTTGGAATATCCTGAAGAATTACATGAGCTGCATAATGATTATCCTCTAGCCGCAGAGAAAATAAAAGTTACCAAAGAAATGCTTTCTCCTTATTGCAAAAATATTTAGGAGCAGTTTGGAATAAATTTGGCCAGGTTGCTAAGCTAATTCCAACACTATCTAGTAAAAAGAATTATGTGTTACACTACAGAAATCTACAACTCTATTTATCTCTTGGTCTCAAACTGTAGAAAGTACACAGGGTATTAGAATTTGACCAGTCTCCCTGGCTCGCATAGTACATTAATTTTAACACCCAAAATGGGAAGAATGCTAAGAATGCATTTGAGAAGGACTTTTTCAAATTATGAAATAATTCCGTATTTGGAAAAACCATGCAAAAAAAGGGAAAGTATGGTAATCGTACGTTTTTTGGGGATCAATTGATGACACTTTTCCGAAAACACCATAAGCAATCATCCAGTTTTTTGTCCAATTTTTTGGGTAGGTGTTGAGATCAATGCCCGATTGGGGTATATTAACATAAAGATCCAGACAGTTTTTTGAAAGTTTGCAATTATTTTGATATAATACATGTGTACCGGTGAGAAAACTTTTGTACCGAAAAACCAGCAACTGATACCCCCTTTGATGTGGTTTTATCAATTGTAGCAACTGATTTATGCCATAATTGGTAATCTAAATTGAGGATTTCAATACACAGAGTATAATCTTTATCTTTATCAAGTTGATAACAATTGATTCCCATTTTATAAGAGTATCCTCCTTGCTGATCTTTTATAATTGTTGTATATAGAACTTTGCGGTTGTATTGATGGTAGTTACCATCTTGGGGCATTAAATTATCAATTTTAGTAATGTCAAAACTATCCGCCTGAAGATCAGTCCATGCTAATTTATTAGTCATCAGGTACTTGAATTCATTATTGTAATTGCTGGGTTTAACATGAGATTTTTCCAAATACTGCTTATTAATAGCATCAGTACCATCAGTCGAGTCAGCTAGATTGTAAATCCTATTATTGACCATATTAAATTGGTGGTAAACATATAGATTAGTAATTTGTACAAAAAAAGCATTTCCAGTGTTCCGGCTAATTGCTTGATATTGTGAAGTAAGGATAGCATTGTTTAATATTTTACCTCGCATTTGCATACAATCGGAGGTCACGTGAGATAGCAAGTATGCGATATCCGAGCTCAGTGCAAGTTTGGTGTCCGAGCAAGTCAGTTGTGTAACTTATAGAGAGGTTTTTTTTAAGGATTTTTACTGCGTTTCCAACGTTATTCTGACCGACCGTTACTGATGTCGAAGATAGACGAACATGAGGCGCTCAACGACGACACGCTATCGGATGAAGTTCTGGACGAAGGAGAATTACCCAAAGACTCCGGAGAAGATAAAAGTATGGCGGCCGAGCCTGGCACAAGCGGCGCGAACGTTTCGCTGTCCGCTGCCGACTTTAAGAGTCTTTCCCTGGCAATATTAAATGTGTCAAAGACTCGATAAATTTTAGGAAAAGCCTTCTACGACGGGTAAAGGCCCTGGCAAACGACTGAGCCAGGAACATCAAAATGCCTTTCCCGCCAAAGAATGCTCGAACTCCTCGAGCGAGCAAAATACCTCGGATAACGAGGATGTTCAAACACTCATGGCTAAAGTTGCCGGCGATGTTGACGATCTCGGTAACGGGGACCAAGATGAAACATTTACAGAACTACAGAAAGAGTGCGAGTCTGAAGACTCTATCGCGAAAAACATACAAAACCCACAATTCGCCAAGCTCCTTGGCAAAATGTTCCATAATCGTTTGCCAGACAAAGTCCTTAAAGAGAAGCTCGAGCGACAAGCTCGACCGGAAAACTGTGAAACTGTAAAACCAACACCGGTCAACCCGGGTATTTGGCGAAAACTTCGTGAGCACACGCAAAAGAGGGACTTACAACTGTACAAGATGCAGCAAGCCCTCGTTAAGGGTATAATCCCGGTTGCCCGGTTGCCCGGTTGACAGACCTGACCACGTCAGAAAAGCATGGGTTAGACAAAGAGGGCATGCAGCTGATCAAGCAATTTGGGCTTGATGCCCTGTCACTACTAACGCATGTAAACTATGAACTTAACATGCAGCGAAAACAGCTCATGAAACCTGACATTGGCAAAGACTACGCCGCCCTTTGCTCACCTCATGTACCATTCACAGACCTGCTTTTTGGTGACGACCTCCAAAAGCAGTTGAAGGACATAGGTGATATAAACAAGATTGGTGCAAAGGTTCAACACCATAGAGGATCTCAGAGGAATCCTTCTGGTTACAGCGGCAGCAATACAAACAGACACACTTTTTCTCAACGGAATCCAAAAAACTCCAAAGGCCAAACATTCAGACCTTGGCGTCACAAGGAGTCTCCAAAGATGAACCCAAACAAGAGGTCATCACAGTAGCTCATGGTCTTAACACGGTAAATTGTGCTGTACAAAATTTTGTTGCTGGTAACATAGCTCATCACTTTGCTGAGTGGAGGTCTATTACCTCAGACCCAAGCATCCTTGAGATTGTATCGGGCTATCGTATCGATTTTGAACTGTTACCATACCAAACATATGTGCCCTGTATAAAGTTTTCTAAAGGTGATGAACACATTATTGCAGTAGAGGTTCAAAAACTTCTTGATAAAGGTGTTCTAAGCAAGACAACACACTGCAATGGAGAATTCATCTCTTCGGTCTTTACAAGACCAAAGAAAGACGGGTCTTTTCGACTCATCCTGAACCTCAAAAATCTTAATGAGTTTGTTACTTACCAGCATTTTAAAATGGAATCCCTCCAATCAGCTGCCCAACTAATTAAAAAGGACTATTGGATGGCAGTTCTAGACCTCAAGGATGCTTACTACTCTGTACCGATAAATCTCCAGCACAGAAAATACCTAAGGTTTGAATTTAACGGAACCCTTAACGAGTTTACTTGCTTGCCAAATGGCCTGGCCTCGGCCCCCCTAGGGGAGACCCCCCTAGGGTCTTCACCAAGCTTATGAAACCAGTCTATGCAACACTGAGATCCAAAGGATACCTTATAGTGGGTTACATGGACGACGTATTACTAAAGGCAGAAACACCAGGGCAGCTATCTCAAGTAGTTGCTGACACGGTTGCCCTACTCAGGGCACTTGGCTTCACAATCCATGATACTAAATCTGTCGTGACACCCTCTCAGATAGCCAAATTTTTTGGGATTTATTTTGAATTCTAAGAATATGACCATCTCCATGATCCCGGAGAAGGCTGATATTGTACGATCTAAGTGTCACAGCCTTGTGCAGATACAAGGTCCTGCTCAAATCCGAGAGGTGGCCTCAGTTGTGGGTTTGATGGTATCCTCATTTGCAGGAGTGTACTATGGGCCATTATTTTATAGATCTCTAGAGAGTATCAAAACTGATGCACTGCAAACAAATGGCTGGGATCTTGAGGGGAAAGTAACACTCTCACCCCTGTGCAAACAAGACCTCCTTTGGTGGATAAATAATGTTGACCAATATCCACAAACCATCACACCACAAATCCCACATCTAACCTTGACATCCGACAGCTCACTTACGGGCTGGGGGGCAGTGATAGAGGGTACCTCAAGTGTTGCAAGTAGTACATGGTCATTCCAGGAATCCCAACTTCATATTAATTTCCTAGAGTTAAAAGCCATCCTTCTGGGACTGCAGCCACTCTGCAGTCACCTTACAAATTGTTCCATCAAAGTGCTTTGTGACAATACAACTGCAGTCTCGTATATCCGCAGTATGGGTGGCTCTAAATCTTGGAACTGCGATGATATAACTAGGGAAATTCTCATGTGGTGCATGCAGAGGCAGCTGGCACTATCAATCTCCCACATACCAGGGAAATTAAATACAGAGGCTGATAGAGCTAGCAGAGAATCATACAATTGTAATACAGAATGGTCCCTAGACCCTACCATTTTTGATGAACTTAAACTTAAATGGGGCGATCCTGAAATAGACATGTTTGCATCGAGGCTAAACCACAAAGTGTCTCCATATGTAGCCTGGAACCCAGATGCAGGTGCAGCAGCTATTGATGCATTCACTCTGGATTGGTCCAGATATAAACTTATCTATTGTTTTCCTCCTTTCAGCCTCATAGGCAAAGTCCTCCAGTTTATCAAAGAAAGCAGAACAACAGCCATACTTGTGTACCCATACTGGCCAACCCAGGTGTGGTACCCACAGCTCTTACAGCTGATGAAATCTCCTCCAATATCAATCAAAATGCACCGCAAAACCATTATTCTCTCACATCAACCAGAACAAGTCCACCCATTATATCCCAAACTTCAACTTCATGGATGTCTCTTATCAGGGCATCCTAAGCTGCTCAAGGCATAACGGGGGAACCTCAGGACATCATCTTGGCGTCATGGCGAGATGGAACCCGCAAACAATACTGCACGTATATTACAGCCTGGTTAAAGTACTGCTCTGATTGTAACATCAGCCAATGTCAATCCCAAGCTGCAGCAAGTCCTTGATTTCCTTACTCTGCAATCTAAACGTGTGGGATATAGTGCGGTTGCATATGCCCGAAGTGCACTGTCAAGTTTCATTAAAGTTGATGGTGTAAAAGTGGGTGACCACCCCTTGGTGTCAAGGTTTATGTCTGGCCTGTTTAATCAAAAGCCAGCCTTTCCACGCTACTCTGAGACTTGGGACTCCCAAATAGTGCTTAACCACCTTAAGACATTTCCAGCCATTGATGATATGTCACTGAAACAGCTTACCCTGAAACTGGTCATGCTTATGGCCCTATTGTCTGCACAGAGAGTTCAGACTTTACAGTCCTTGTCCTTGGAAGAAATGAGTACCCTACCTGGAAAGTATGTCTTTCGCATCTCTTCTGTTTTAAAACAAACAACTGCCAAAGGGGGCCAGAATAGACATTTATTACCCATTACTTTTCATAGTTACCCCCTGGACAAAAGACTGTGTATCGTGGAGCTACTTTCAGCTTATGTTAAAAGAACAGCTCCTCTCAGGAAAGAGACAAAGCAGTTGCTTATTTGCCATGCTGAGCCTCATGGACCAGCTTCAAGGGACACAATATCACGTTGGATAAAACAAACCATGAAGGATGCGGGAATTGATACTACGGTTTTCAAACCCCACAGCACTAGGGATGCCTCGACCTGAGCAGCTAAAGCATTGAATGTTCCTGTTCGGGTCATAATGAACACTGCTGGATGGCGTTCTGATTCTACTTTTGCCAAATTCTATGATCGCCCTGTTCTAACTGCAAACAACTTTGCTGCAGCAATTCTGGGAGATAAGAAACAATAAATTGTAATCTCAAATAACTCTCTTTTTGGAGCCAGTGCATATTCAAACAATGCCTACGTATAGATTGCTGATGGTGAATGTT
>OZ037992.1:40506466-40507925 GCA_964035705.1 Porites rus
AATAAAATTTATAGAAACAAGTTGTGAAAGATAAGACTCTTAAGAGAGTCATAGCAGTCATAGCTGTTTTGGATTCTCTTGTCTACATACACCATTATTAATCTGCAAATACAACTGTCTCTCTTGTGAAATGTCCCTGGTGGCAAGGAAAGAAAATAGGCTGCTTTATTTACAGGGCACACTGTACATTATTATTAGGAGGCATTGTTTTCAAGATTGAGGATAAGGGCTTTAAATAGCAAAGTGGCTTCACTCCTGTTACATTAACTAGGAACCTTGAACGTTTCGTATTAAAAAGGAAAAAAAATATATTAGGTAAAGTTTCAGGAAAATTTGAAACTTTTGGGAATAAGGTGCTTATATGTTTCTATATTTTCCCTGAAAGTCTTTGGTGGAGCTCATGAGAAGGCTAGGAATGTTTATTGATTTGGAACTTTAGTCCTGGACTGGTAGAAATTTAGTTCGGACATGTAAACCTTTGATATGACTTGTCCGTGGGACAAGCACATTTTTAATTAGAAAAATAAAGATAAGAAACAGTTGCCTTAAGGTGACTCGACCCAGTTTTTTTGGGGGGGTACCATCCTGCTTTGAAGCTCTCTGGTATCCCCACCTTTCCTTTTATCGTAAGTCTAACACATAGAATGGATAACATATAGATCAATCTACAATATAACATAAAATTTTTGGCGATCGAAGTAAATGTCACGTGGTTATAATGCCACGCCCCTTTGAGGTCTGAGTCGAAAATCTGCTGTTGCCGGCATTTTTTCGTGAAAATCTCTCGGCTACACATAGTGCGCATTAGTGCCTTAGGCTGAACAGAGTTTCACCAAAATCGCAAAGACCCAATTCGAGAAATTCAGCGGTTTCCAAATTTAGGTCATAATTTATGCGAAAATGATAAGCAAACTTAACACGGATTATATCTAATAAACTATGAGATTCATCTCTTTATTTTGGGCATCGTTATAACAGATGGGTCCTTGCAAGTCAGCAAAACGCTTTAGGGCCTTGTAAATGCGCGCGATTTCGAGCAAAGCAAACATATAGAAATTATAGTCTTCGCTATTTGTTGACGTTTGTCAGCGTTTAAGAGTCCTTCTCACGAAAAAAGCATTTTCTTAAAAATTCGTAGTTTTTTTTCCTTCAAATTTTTTCAGGGCCACAATTGATTAACTAACTACCCGGACTCTGAATTTCATGGTCATTGAAAAACTGTGGCATTATCTTCTATAAGCCCAAACTTGAGTAAACATTGAAAATTTTTAGCGTTTTGGCTGAGTTTGTGCTTTGGGAGTTGTCTATTGTTTCTAGTTTGTCATGATACAGCATTCTTGTTCAGCACGCGTGCAATGACCGCACTTGGCTGACTTCCGAATGCTCACCGAGATATAATAATTTTGGTACAGTGAGACAGGCCATCGCGTGATACATAGAGGTTTAACTCACAATTTTT
>OZ037992.1:40508125-40556545 GCA_964035705.1 Porites rus
ACAACCTGTTGGCGTCCGTGGGTCTCACCAAGAATCAATTGAACCAATATATCACCAACCGTCCCACGACACCCCGGTCCCCATCACCACCTCCGACACCGCGAGGGGCACCGCGTGGGCGCGGTCGGCCCCCGCCCCGGGGTCGAGGTCGAGGCCGGGGACGTGGCGGGGTGCCACCCGGAGGGGGTGGCGGGGACGACGATGGAGGCCCGCCCGGCGGCGGGGGTGGCGGTGGAGGCGACAGAGGGGGACGTCGTGGCCGTGGGCGTGGGCGTGGACGTGGCCGCGGCACACCCCCTCGACGAGCACGCATGAATCAAGACGAATTACGACGACAGATGGATCTGTTGGCCGAAGATGCCCGTCAACGGTCGGTGGGGCGGCGCATTGCCGGCATCACGCACACCAACACCGTCACCACGGTCTACAAGGATGGAGGCGAACCCGAAGTCTATCGCACCTCGTCGCGTTTGTCCACCCCCAACACGGTATAAAAAAAACAGCCTCGGTTCCTTACCCCGTCACATTGCATCATGGTTCGACGCGGACGGAGACGAAGAGCCAGCTATCGACGCCGATACTACCAACGAGGAGGGTTCATCAAAGCTCTCATCCCTTTGGTCCTCGCTGCCCAACAAATGGCAAACCGGCGGCGTCGATGAACAGGAGTCTAGGGGTCCGGTCACCCTATAAAGACCCACCGTCCCATGGGGAGACAAGAAGGACACCATGGTGCGACGCCTACAACGACAACTGCCGTTTTTGCGGAGCGTGTTGCGAGAAGCCGACCAGAACGTGAGATGGGAACGATTGCAACATGCCAATGCCGATCAAGTCAATGCCATCAGTGAGTTGGTGATGAACACCTTGAAAGGGAACGTGGAGGTCCCCCCTCGACTCTTGGATCAACTGCGTCCGCACAAGCACGCGTTGCGCGAGATGGCGCGTCGCAAACATTCCATAAAACGGCGACGGGCCGTCATGATGGGTCAAACCGGGGCGGGAGTGTGGCACGCCTTGGATCGCGTGTGTCGTCATTGCCTGTCAGGATGAGTCACGGACCGTACCAGAAAAAGTACCTGGTGTCCCCGGAGGACATGGAACGACTGGTGGACCATTACAAAGGCACGTTGATGGAGAATTCTCGGTTGACGCATGCCGCGCGGTTAGCCGCCAAACAACACGTCTTGTTGGCCTCCCCCGAGATTCCGCCGGCCACTAAGAAGATCCGCGTCAAGGCTCTGGGACCCGAAGTACGTCGAGCCACCAGACGCGTGCGGACCATGAATCTCCCGGCGGCCGGAGGGGCGGCGGGGGCCGAGGACGACGACGACGGGTTTGCTCAAGGACCCATGGAGACCTTCTTGAGAACGCTTATAAAAAGCAGCACGCCCCAACCCAAGGTCACACCCAAACGTAAGCCCAAAGTCCCACCCAAGCCGGCCTTCTCGGTCCCGTTACCGGACGACGATTGGGAAGAGGAATTGGCGGTGCCCATTCCCAGCACCTCCAAGAGCAAGACAACATCCACCTTGGGTAAAGGCAAGTCGCCTGCCTCCCCCCAGAAGAAAAAAATCCGCTTCAGTTATCACCTCCCCAAAGAGGGCAAGAAACTGCCCAAGGAAGCGCAGAAGTTGAGACGTCAACCCGGTTGGAGCGAGTGGGGAGAAAAAGTCCAGCGGAAACTCGATGGCAAGGACTACTAGACGCCGCCGCCGCGCGTCGCGCCGTGGACGGCGCCGTCGTCGCATGATCGGTCGAGGGTTGGACGTCCAAAAATGGTTGGCCAAGACAGGCATCGAATTTCATTGGCCGGGGTATCAATACATGGGCCCAGGCACCCATTTGGAGAAACGCCTGAAGCGCGGGGATCCCGGGATCAACCGGCTGGATCGCATTTCCAAACAGCACGACATTGATTATTCTCGGGCGCGCAATCTCCAGGACAAGTGGAAAGCCGACGACAAGATGATTCGTGCCATTCAAACCCTCCCGGGGAAAAAGACCATGACCGAAGCCATCGTCAAAAAAATCATGCAAGCCAAACGTCAATTGAAACTGTAACCAAACATGTTTTATTGAGGCAAAGACTTGTATTTTCAAAAAGACAGAGGTTTATGTAAAGAAGAGTTCTAGTGACCTAATAAACGTTACATTTTTTCACACTATACAGTTTACATCTCAGTTTTTTCATCGCGTCCCACTTGAATATCGTCACACTTGAATATCGTCACACTTGTATATCGACCCTAGTTCCCGTCCTGGGCTCCTTAAGAGCTATCCCTCAGCTTCCCAATTGATGGGTTCCGACCATTCGGGTGGCATCATCACGTACATGACTTCCGTGGGGCCCAAACCCACCTCTTTCTCGGTGGGGCATTGACGCAACATGGTTTGGCACTGCTCGCATCGACCGTACACTTTGAAAACGGGACGTATTTTGATGGCGTCATTCGGCACAATGTCTGCTTCAGCTAACAAGATCTTCAAGAAATCGAAGGCAGGGTGGACCTTGATCGCTGTCGGCAAAGGCAGCATCTCCTTCGTCAACCCGCAACAAATCATCGCCCGTAATTCGATGGGTTCCGGGGGCGGGAGGGTCTTGGTCTCCATGTCGTATTTCGTGAGGTACGAGAAAATGCCCAACAGCCGCTTGCTGATCTTGTCCGAATTGCCCGTGGTCAAACATCGGAGGAGCGCGGGGAGTTCCTTCTCCATCAGGGTGAAATGCCATGACAACGGGTAGGGCAAGGAATGGTGCGAATACATCGCATACATCCACTCGCACTGTTCCTGGGATTCGCTCTCGATGCGTACGCCGTCTGTCAACAAAAAAAAGAGTTCAGTCAGAGTCGGGCGGTGCCGATTTGCCTACCCCATAATAATGACAATCGCACACCCACCCGCTGTGGTTGTAACACTCGACATGGTCCAACACGGGGTGAGGACCTCCACGCTCTCGCTTGGACAAGAACGCGGTGACGTTGACCGGCGTCGACTGTACCAGCATAAAGACCCTGCACAACAACCACACGCAATGGCAAGGGGCTCGCGGCTTGGTGTGAGCATGGCGTAGAGGGTAAGGGTGAATCACTCTCTCCAACGTACCTTTTGCTATGTTGGCCCCATGGTGCACAGAACAAAAACATCTGGCCTCGTTACCTTCGATCCTCAAGTGGGACGCCATGGGAGTTAGCCGGTGTCAGTAACAGTAACCAAACATGAGCAACAATGGTCACTCTTCGACCATTGCAGTGAATTGAACCGGGAATCCCCTGCTCTATATATCACCCCTCTCTGGCCTGGGTCCCAGGCTCTCTCGACCCACCCCAAAAGAGGGGGGATGGGGGGGTATCCCCCCTCTTTTGGGGGCTTTTTAGAGGGGGGTCTGGTGAAATGAGACCCCCTCCTCACACACCATAAAAGGTCTCTCTCACCCAGTCGACTCAAACCCAAATAGTCCTCATGCGATCTTTACTGGAATGGTGTGGCCTTTCACTTTTGATTGGTGTCTTTTGTGTGCGAGGGAACTGGTCCGAGCCGTCATCCGTACGCCCTGTTGCCGCGTGCTGGTCCATAAAGCTTGTTTGTACGCCTCCTTGGCCGTCACTCCGTCCCGTCCTACACCCACGTGCCCTCACTGTCAACAAGAGTTGGGTCTGGCACGTTTTCGACGCTTGTGTTGGCAGTTGTCGGGTAAGTGGAGTTCATGGTTTGAATGTCCCCTCGCCCCTGCTCCCCCTCACGCTCATTCTTACCATGGGGTTTACTTACAGATCATGGATCCACCACCGCCGCCGCCGCCACCGTCTTCCGCCGGTCCTCTCGACGACGATTCGGTAAGTGGAACCCATCGGTTGAATTCTCCCGCGCCCCTAGCACCCCCTTTTCCCGCGTCCCTGGCACACCTTGGCTCATTCTTCCTTTGTTCGTTCCACTTAGGTGCCAGCACCACCACCACCACCACCACCACCATCGTCACCACGCCGCGACGCCAGGTCATCGCAGGTAAACATGTCTTTTTTTCGTGCACGGCATGGGACTTGGGCCGTGATGTGAACCTGAGCCCACCCCGGTTTGGGCGAAGACAAACCGGGTCAAGTCAGTCCCAACGCCGTTCTTCCTCGACTCAACGGGTTGTCTTGCGTGATGGAGACCTTGTGCTCCAAAGGATCCGACACCTCCGTTTTTTCTCCGTCTCGCTTTGCTGAATTTACCCGGGTCGTCTTCCAGTGGGCTGTGATACCTTCAGGTGGAGTCCACGTTGCTCCCTTTCCCTTGGTTTCCCTTACGGTATGGATTTCTCGTTGGCACCTGTTTTAGAAGCTGTCTCTGTTTTTTTGGTATTTTTTTTTATTCTGGCCGGTTTTTTCTCATACGAGGTGTTCAATGTTGACTTTCTTGGCTGTCCTCATTCCACTGTTTTCTTCGTGCTGGCCAAGAACTCTCTCCCTCTCAATCCGTTTTGCGCCACTTGGGTGGTACGTCTCCTAGCTTGGCATGCCTGTCCCTTTGACGATTCTCCTCTGGATGGCTTTGACTGTCATTTAACACTGGGAAGATGACTGGCCCTTTGAAAAATGAAGGTCCAACAGCTCCCTCGGAATGTGTCCCAAGGCTAGGGTGAACTCCTTGCCGCTTCCAGTAACAGCCAGACGATTGATCTTTGGTGGCCTTTGACATGATGCCTGTTGGCTCTCCCTCTCGTCCTTGATGCCATTGTCTTTGCCAAGGGGTGCATGTCCTGAGGCCGGGCAAGAACGAGTTTACAGACCCACCAGAACAAGCATGGTTACTCCAGACATCCACAGCTTGGTTGCCTTGGTAATGGTTTACAGGACCACCTGAAAAACCTGTCGGCGAAAAAATCCCTGGTGATCGGTTTGAGATGCTGTTGCGTTCAGAGTCATCCTTGCAGTTCCCCCGGTTGCGACCACACCCTTGCTGTCATCTTGTAAACCGTTGTTCGCCGAGCAGAAGTCGTCAAGCTGCGAAAGGACGTGACAGGTCTGATCGCCGTTTTCCTGTCCATCACTGTACCCCACGTTTACCTAGAGAAGTGGTTTCTTTTTGAATGGGATCACACCACCACAGAGGATACAGGTTTTGTTGAAGACCACCTCTGACCAGGAGGATTGGTATTGTCAACAGTGACACGTTCCAGGGGTGCTTCCGTGTACTGGGAGTGGTCTTGCTTCAGTGACAGGTCCCCAACTTGTCAACCCAAACCAAGTGGACTTGACATGGGAAGCCCATTCCCCAGGTAGTATTTCCATGTAGTATTCCTTGTGTACCATCAGTCTGCCTTGTCCTAATCTGTCTATGTGTTCGTCTGTGCTTTCCTCGCAAGGACACACCCTGTTGATTGGCTTCTTTGGTGACTTTTTTTGGTAATGGTCTTCAGTATCCGTTTCCCTGATGAATCCTCGAGCACGTGACGAACTGGTGTGTCGAACCATCGGCTTCTTGGTGCTTCTTGGATGGATAGCTCTCTCTGTTTGTGCGCTCTCGCATGCGCTTTCCATGGCTTGTCCTTGTGACGGAAGAAATGGAAGTGGAGGGTCACTTCCCTACAGAGAAAGCCTTACGAGTCGAACGCGTTGTGTTTGGGGGAACACTGTGGCCCATGTCGTCTTTGGATGAACACAGATGACACCACTCAGCGAGAACCAGAAAGACCTTTCCATAGTCTTTCGTGCAGAAAAAAAACCAAGCAAGTCCATTCCACCTTGAACGTGAGGATCAACCTTCTTTTTTGGGAGCGAAAACAGGCAAAGTCCATTCCACCTTGATCGGGAGGATCATCCGTTCCAGCTGGGTATTTTTTGGGTGGGACATCTGTTCCAGCCTTTCTTCATCGTTTGGTGTGTTGACTGCTTGTTCTGCAAAATGTCACGAGACCCAAGCAAGTCTTTTTTTCAGTCACTGGTACAGGTAAGACCAACCACTGACACAAGGTTCCTGAATCATTCATTGTCACGACCGCATGGTTCCTGATTCATTCCAGCTGCCCTTATCTGGATTCGTGGAAGTTCTGTATTCACTTTCACTGTCACAGGGCTCCATCCGTCTGCCCTTGTTGGGATTCATCATCGAGGTCCATTGGACTGTCAGAGTTCCATTGGTTTTGTGGGAATGATTTTCCTGGGCTTTGCAAGAGATAAGCCGACTGCACGAAACCACCCCCGCCTCGTGGGGAATGGAACAACATGGTGTTCGTGCATACCTGTCTTTTTCCAAGACACCTACTTTAGTAGGCACAGGTGAGTTGGTTCTACTTCAAGTGGACGATGGAAGCTGTCGACGATGGTGTCTATTGGGTTGGATCTGATTCTTCTAATGTTGGTCTGCCGGTACCAGTTGTACCCGAGTTTTAGGATGAGGTGGGTTGTTTTTACCATCCTCCCTTATCCTCCCTTTGGTGGAGGAGGAGACCGTCGATCCTTCATGGACGCCTTTCCTCCTTTGCTGTTAAGATCTCTGGTCTGTGGTCTTTTTGTGTGAGCCCGACGAGCCATCCAAGCTCTGACATGGACGGTGTCCTATTTATCATCAGCAGCATTCGGTTTGGAGTTCACGGACAAGTTGGAGTTCACGGACAGGTGAGTGGTTTGGACTTCCCCGTTCGAGGCATGTGCAGCTTTGACCTTTCATGTCGGCGCTGGTTTCGTCTGTTGATTTGGCAGGTTTGGCAGGTAGGAAGGGGACAACCCTCTGCTTCTTTGGCATAGTGTGAACACTTTTTCTGCTGGGCGTGGCAGCAGAATCAGTCGACGAGAGTGGTCCCAAAAAAACCTCTTTGGCGGTGATATCAGGTTAGGGTCACTAGGGACTTGAGGGCTTTCCGTTGACTCGGATCAGCTTGCCGAGGTTTACCCAATGGCTGACACTCGTGTTGTTCAGGGTGGGTTTCTCCAAGTACTTCCTGGAGGCGTTTTATCCCTGGGAATTGGTGGCATGACTGGCATGAGCCACTTGGGTGTGCATTGCTGCTGTGGTATGCCTGTTCCTACTATGGCTGTACCTCCATCATCACCTTCAAAGTTCCTGGGGAAAGGAGCTTGGCCACTTCAAGGGTCTTGGTGGTGTGTTCTGCGTGTCAGGCCCTATAGGTTTGTCAACTGAAGGCTCCTGGGAATGTCGGTTTGCCTGTTGGAGTATTTTGAGGCAATTGGCATCTCAGTCATTCCTGGTTTGACCCCCCAGTTGTCCTGTTGTGCCAAGTCACCCTACACTCATCTCTTACCCACTCGTTTCCTCCATGTTTTCTACTTGTTGATCCATTTGAATTTGGTCTGTGCCCTGTTTCCCCACAGTTCTGTCTCGCAAATTGACCATTCACCTTCCTCCATCTTTGTCCATTTTTTCCCCCTCTTTTTGTCCCTCACACCCATTCTCTCGCTTTTCACGCCGTACCCTTCCCTCCCTTTCACACAGGTTACTTCCCACTGTTCCCTCTGTCGTTCCATCCACTGATGTATTGTCTTTTTCTCGGGACTAACTTGACTCGGTTTGTTTTTTCTCAAACCTTCAGGTCACCTCCAGCGAGTCGACCCCGGACAGCGACGAACTGAACAGTCGACGCCAATTGCAGTGCGAAGAACGTCTGCCGACCACCAGCAGCAACAGCAGCGACGACGAAGAGTGTCTGCAAGCGTTGCAAGCCGCCGAAGGACAATCCGGTGGCGGGCTGCGGTTCCAGCTCACTCCCTACACCGTCCGTCACCGCCCCTCGTTCGGCGTCACCTGGCAAACGTTCCGGGCACGACTGCAAGGCCAACCCAACTCGGGCGACGCCTCGGAACAAGTGATTCGCGCCCTGGGCCAAGCCATCCGAGACCAATCGCGTCCATGGCACGACGACGATTATTTGCAGATCTACCTGGGATCCAACCGCTTGGCCAATAATTTTACCAGTGCTCGCGTACGCGTGAGAGATTGGCGCCACACGCAAGGGCCCGCGCGGCATCTGCTCGAACAGATGACGGCCCTCTTGAACTCCAACGAGGATTTTGCCGTGGACGATACCTTCGTGGTGGACTTGACCTACGTGCGCCCACCGCGCGGCACGGGCCGTCGTAAACTCGGGTCCGACGCCTTCGTCAATATGGTCAAGAGCAAAAACAGTTGTATCGAGATCACCAACAAGGACGATCTCTGCTGCGCGCGGGCCCTGGTGACGGCGCGAGCCTACCAACACAAAGATCAGAGTCGTCTCCACATGAGCGAATACACGACCATCCGACACGGGCGGGATCTCCAAAAGACCAAAGCCCGCGAATTGCATCGATTGGCCAAAGTACCCGAAGGGCCTTGCGGGTTGCCCGAAATACGCGACTTCGAAAAAGTGTTGCCCGACTACCAAGTCATCGTGGTCTCGGCCGATCACGGGAATGCCATCGTGCATTGCTGCCCGACGGCCCTGCATCAACTGATTCTCTTAGCCCACCAGGGACATTACGACGTCATCACCAAATTGAACGCGTATTTTGGCGTGGCCTACTTTTGCTTACGGTGCCGCAAAGGATACAAGACCAAGGACTTCCGTCATCATCGGTGCCCCGGCTTCAAGTGTTACTGTTGCCAGCAAACGGACTGCTCGGACTTTGCCACCCACCCTGCCCGAGACGCCGCCACCGAACTGTGCCCCCATTGTCACCGCCGTTTCTTTGGCCCTCGGTGCCTCGAACTGCACACCATCCGTTCTCCCAGCGGCCAAAGGGTGAACCCGCTGACCTTCGACAACGTGTGTGCCCAACTACGGTGTTGCGGGCACTGCGGACGCACCTTCCACGATTTCCAGGCTTTTCTCAGTCACCTCTGCGGCTATCAACCGTGCTACAATTGCAAAGCCACGGTGGACGTGTGGGACCACAAATGTTTCATCCAGCCCATCCCCTTACGTCGAGGCCCCAAACGCAAACACCCCACCAGCAGTACCGACCAGCCAGTGCCCGAGGAACAGGCCATCGTCAAAATCTTTTTCGATTGCGAGTGCATGCAGGAAGGAGGGGAGGCGCATCGCGTGAACCTGGTATGCGCCGAGACCAGTCTGGACGATCAACGCCACCAGTTTCCGTCCATGCAAGACTTCTTGACCTGGGTGTGGAACCTGAGAGTGACGGACCCCGCACGCCGCCCGTTCGTGTTGATCGCGCATAATTTCCAGGGGTACGACGGCTACCTGTTGCTCGAGGAACTGTACAAACAAGCGGTGGTGCCTTCGCAGATCGTCAACGGGGCCAAACTGTTGAGCGTCTCCATCCCCGGCGGCATCAAATTCATCGACAGTTTGAACTTTTTCCCCATGGCCCTGGCCTCGTTTCCCCAGACCTTCGGCTTGCGGGAAGAAGCCAAGGGGTTCTTTCCCCACTTCTTTAACATCCCCACCTTGCAGCAGTACGTGGGGGCCATGCCGGACAAACACTATTACGATCCCGACGGGATGAAACCGGCCCGTCGCGCCGACTTCGAACGATGGTACGCGGAACAAGTGGCGTCGAATCGCGTGTTCAACCTGCAAGCCGAACTGTTGAAATACTGCCAGTCCGACGTCCGGATCCTGAAACAGGCGTGTACCCTCTTCGAGCGCGAATTCAGGGGCATTTGCGGGTTCGACCCCTTCGAACAATGCATCACCATCGCCTCGGCGTGTAACGTGGCCTACCGCCGCCATTGGATGCGGCCCAGAACCCTGGCCGTCGAACCCCTGCACGGCTGGCATCCGCAGATCCGTCAATCGAAAGTCGCCTTGGAATGGTTGTACCACCTGGAACGCATCCTACCCCCGCCCACCGACGGGGAACCCCGACTACGCCACAGCCGTAACGGAGGCGAAGTGCTGTTCCGGATCGGCGAGCATCGCTACCACGCGGACGGCTACGATCCGCGCACCGGGTTCGTGTACGAATTCTACGGGTGTTTCTACCACGGGTGCCCCGACTGTTTTCCCCAGCGACACCAGCGGCACGCCAAACTCGACGGGGCCACGCCCCACGAACTGTACACGCGCACGGTCCAACGGGCCGAACGCATTCGTCAAGGCGGTCACGTGGTGATCGAAAAATGGGAGTGCGAGTGGGAAGCCCAAAAGAGGGAGGATCCCGAGTTGCGCCTGTGGGCCGAGACCCTGGATCTGGTGACGCCCCTGGATCCCCGAGACGCCTTCTTCGGCGGACGGACCGAAGCCGTGCGAGCCCACTGTCAGGCCCAGCCGGACCAACACATCTTCTACGACGATTTCACGTCCCTGTACCCGTGGGTCAACAAGAACTGCAAGTACCCCGTGGGTCATCCCGTCATTCACACGCAGTTTACCTGCCAGACACCCGAAGACTGGGACCGACTGGTGCGCCATCAATCGTACGGGTTGGTCCAATGCCGCGTCCTGCCGCCTCACTACCTGTTTCATCCCGTGCTGCCCGTCCGCGTGGCCGGCAAGTTGCTGTTTCCCCTGTGCGTCCAATGCGCCCGACAACAAGTGCCCCTACCCTGGACGGAACGCACCCACATCTGCGACCACACCCCTCGCGAACGAACCTTCGTGGGGACCTGGTGCACGCCCGAATTGGTGCTGGCCCTGGACCAAGGGTACGTGATTCTCCACATCTACGAACTGTGGGACTTTCGTCAGACCTCCACCACCCTGTTCAGGGATTACATCAATACCTGGATCAAGGTGAAACAGGAAGCCGACGGTTGGCCTTCGCCCGAGGTGGAAAAAGATCCCGCCTTGCAAATCGAGTACCTGGAAGAGTTTCGGCGCGTCGAAGGGGTGATCCTCGACCCGGCCAAGATCGAACGCAACGAGGGTCGACGCACGTTGGGTAAATTGATGGCCAACAGTTTCTGGGGCAAATTCGGCCAACGCACCAACAAGACCCAGGTGACCACCTGCAAGGACCCCGAGACCTTCTTCGATATCTTCCTGGACGGCGAACGCGACATCCATCGCATCCTGCCGGCCGGCGAACAGATGATCGACGTGTACCACTCGTTCAAAGAAGACGTGGGCGAACTGGGTACCAACACCAACATCTTCGTGGCCGCCTTCACCACCGCCCACGCCCGCGTCAAACTGTATCACGACGGGCTGCTCCCCCTGCACACCCGTGTCTTGTACATGGACACGGATTCCGTGGTGTACCTGGCCACCCAAGGCGAGACCCACCTGCCGCGAGGACGTTTCCTGGGCCAATTCAAGGACGAACTGAAAGGCGACGTCATCGACGAATTCGTGGCCGGCGGACCCAAAAATTACGCCTACCGCACCCGTTCGGGACAAGAATGCTGCAAAGTGCGCGGCTTCACCCTCGACGCCCGGGGACAAGCCGTCCTGAACTTCGAGAGTGTTCGAAACCTGGTACAAAAAGATATCGAGGAACCTCTCGATCGTCCCAGAACGCTGTCGGTCGACAACCCCCATCACATCGTACGAAACGTCACCGACAAGACGCTCCATTCCGTGCCGCAACGCAAGACCTACTGCATGGTCCAAGACAAACGAGTACTGGATGCCAGCACCGGCATGACGTACCCCTACGGCTATCGGCCCAGTCAGGACATTGTGGACGACATGGTCATGTCGGTCCTGTTCTCGGACATAGACTCTTCCTTAGAAGACTGGGAGGACGACTTGCCTCTCAATCCAGAACCGTGCCCATTTTGAAAAACATGGTAGGGACGCCCCACACCCGTAGGGTCGGGCACACGTTCCCGCTTGTAAACGTTAGGGTTCGAGACAATAAAACTGAGTTGAAACATGTGAAAAAAATGCGTTTATTTTTTTTCCTTTTTTTGAATTCCCTAGGGAATCATCACGTGACCGCCCCGGGGGGACCTCGACCCGGCCCCAGCCTAGCCCTAGGGGTCAGGGACGAGGGGAACACCGTTGACCCCCCAAAAACCCAAATGTCTCTAGTGCGCATGCGCCCTCGACAATTCTCTCTTAGGGTTACAACATGGACGAGCCAACAGGTTCGTCTTCCTATATAAGAGCCCTTAGGGTTAGAGTTAGGGTAACAAGGCTATAGGGTTAGGGTTACAGGGCCACACCCCAACGTGACACAGGGTCACTTTTACAATACGTCATCACCCCTATGACGTCATCGACCACACCCCTATGATGTCATCGACCACACCCATGACCACACCCTCATGACGTCATCTAGGCCATGATTGGCTAATACTTTGATTGACAGGTCACATGACCTTCTGCTTAACGCTGATTGGTCCATTTGTACCACGTGACCTAAATCCGGCTTTCTGATTGGTCGAGCCCAGGGTGTCCCCCATTACTACTGCCAGTTTACAAGAAATGAAAGAATAAGTAATGATGCCCCCATATTTGAGTGTGAAATTACTTAACCGATATTTGGGAAATATTAGCTTCAACAGGAAAGCGCGTGTGCCTTTTAAAAACGCTAACATCGCGTCACAGCCATGAATTCTTAACGGCTCTTCAAAGTAATTATCTAATTCCAGCTATTGATAAGCTATCTCGTGTTCATAGAGCATCTGCATCACTAATCGACAATATTTTTGTTAACAATCTCGAGCAAGTCTTACAGAGCGGAAATATTATCACTGATGTTTCTGACCATTTTTGTCAATTTTGCATTATGACTTCTGTTAAGGAAAAGGCCCATAGCAAGAAAAAAATCCGTAAGCGTGATTTTTCTCACTCAGAGCGTTTTAACAGTGACCTTTCATCAGTCGATTGGGACAATATAATATCAACAAAATCTAACAATATTGATGATTTATTTTCAACCTTCTTTAAACGTAAAAAATGTTAACAAACAAGCCCCAATTAGAAACCCCTCTGACCGAAACTTGATAAACCTTGGATTACAAAAGGACTTAGAAACTCTATTAAGGTAAAAAATAAATTGTAAACATTGGGTGATTTCTTTTCAACAGATGAAGTTAACCTTGAAATTTTCTCTCTCCAATATAAATCCCACGGGCTTTACTCTTGTCTAGCGCAGCTTTTAAAGTGTGCGTGTAGTATAATATCTCCTATTTTATCCGAGATTTTCAACATATCTGTTTCTTTTTAGGAGCTTACCCCTCAAAACTCAAAATAGCTAAAATAACTGGGATATTTGAAAGTGATGATGAGACTAATGCCTCAAATTATAGGCCTTTATCCTTACTTTCAAATTTCAACAAAATTTTTTATTGATGTATAATCGATGACTCGGTTTCTTCATTTGCATTCTATTTTATTTTCTTTCACAGTAGGGCGACCCTGGGTACCAGAGGTTTCTCTCGCGTCTGACGAGGAGCTTGGTCGGCTGCAGGCCGGACCAAAACCGGAAACCGCCATTGAAAAGCCTCTGGCACCCAGGGCACAGTAGGGCTTTTGCCAGGATCATTCTACCCATCATGCTATCATTGATATTGTCGAAGCTGTTCAGAGAAACATGGATCGACGTTTGCTCACCCTTGGCATCTTTATTGATCTTAAGAAAGCTTTCGACACTGTTAATCATAAAATAGTACTCGATAAGCTTACACGGCGGCCCGGGGGGTACTCCCTTATAAGGGCTTAATGGGGACGTGCGGCCAGCCAGGGTAGGTTTTTCGGGATTTTTGTCTTAAACAGGGTATCGAATTTATCATTTTTGTCTTAATCAGGGTATCGATTTATCAATTTTTGTCTTAAACAGGATAAATGTCTTAAACAGGGTATCAAAAATCGGAATTCTGTCTTAAACAGGGTAGGAAAATCAGCCATATTTGTCTTAAACGGGGTCAGGGTATGAGGGGCCTCCCCGCACCTCTCTACTCAGGGATATATCGAGTACCCCCCCCCCCCCGGGCACGGCGGTCGGACGAGTGATGTGTTGGTCCTTCATCGTCAACGCGCTATGTCTCTATTTCTTGCTTTGTGGAAAGTTTTGTTCTCTTAATATTCGACTAACCCGGGCCTGTAACAACGGGCACCGTTTTTTGGAGGTTACCTTTGCTGAGGAGGCTCTTTTCAATCAAAGTTCGCGACAACATAACATCCGACATCTCGCATGCATTACTCGCCCGAAAGGCTACTTTGCCACGAGAATTACTCGCTACCCAAATTCTGACTCAACCTTCAGGTTACAACGTCTCCTGTCCTGCGGTAATATGAACACAAATCCTGGACCGGTCGGTGCATTAAATTCAAGATCAAATCCGCGAGAGAATAGTAGAAATGCTTGCCAGCTATGTGAACGAACTGTAGCTCGAAATCATCGTACTTTAAAGTGTACGCAATGTAATCTACTAACTCACCTGAAGTGTGGTGGACTGTCTCCTAGAGAATATAACTTACTCCAGCAGAGGTCGAAATGCGAATGGTACTGCTCTAAATGCCTGTTTACTGCGCTACCTTACGCCGAAACCCATGATTTGATTGAGGAACCGACGGTTCATTATCAGCCAAGCTTCTGCACTGACAATGCTTTTGTTGACCCGAACTGGAACGAACCTGACCTTGTGGAACAACGTAAGTCCTATAAACATGATCTACTTATGATTCACCTAAACATCAACAGTGTTCAAAATAAGTTCCACGAGCTGAAATTATTAAATAGGGGCTTAAAATCACAAGTTATAATACTTTCTGAAACGAAAATCAATTCTTCTTACAAATCTGACCAATTTCGACTACAAGGTCTGACTCGTCCCAAGTCGTCTTCGCGTAACGCGCGCGGCGGGAGCAGGGGGTGATGGGAAGGGAAAAGGAAGGGAGTCTCTCTCCATCGCTTTCCTCCTTCCCATCACACCCCTTCGCCCCACTAAGGAGAGACAGAGAGGGAGACAACTGAGCACGAGTCAGCCACAAGGCTATCAAATGCACAGGAAGGACAGAAAGAAAGGAGGCGGTGGACTGATTGCATACCTTTCTTCAACTACTGCTTCTAAAACTGTGAAAACACCAACATTTAAACACATTGAGGTCCTAGAAATTGAAATGAAGATCAATAACAAGGACCTTTTATTAACTGGAGCACATAGGCCACCTAAAGTAACGGGCAAAGATTATTACTTGTCCTTGGAAGGCGAGCTTAAATCATTATTCATGTGGGCCGAGATGCAGAAACAAACGCTAGTTCTCATGGGAGACCTTAACCTCAATAGGCTGGATACAAACAAAAGAGAAGGCAAAATATTGAAAGATTTGGAAGACGGCTTTGGTTTAGAATGTCTAATAAAAAATCCTTGTCGAATAACAAACTTATCATCTACCCTGATCGATGTCATACTTTCGAATAGGCCAGATATTTTTACAAAGGCTGGGACCTATAATCCAGAGATCAGTGATCATTGCGTTATGGCCTTATAAACGAGAAAGTTACTCATTACAAGCCAAAAACGCAACAATCTTGTGTAGAATTAGAAATCTAAAAACCATCGACCTCGAGTTATTGACAGATGACCTTTCAAACGCTCCCAGGGATGTGGGTGATATATTCAATGAAATCGACGATAGAATCGATTACTGGAACTGACTGATGAATTACGTGATTAATTATCAGGCACCAACTAGGAGAAAACGAGTGCGAGCAAACGATGTCCCGTACATGACACCAGACTGGAAAAAAGTCATTAGAAAGAAGAGATTGTTTGCGAAATTATACGCAAAAAACAAAACTGAAGAAAACTTCAAGCTTAAGAAGAAGTACAGAAATCTGGCCACGAAAGAGCGCAGGAAAGCAATTAAACAATTCTGGAAAATGAAATCGGAAAAGATCAGGGAAAACCCGAGGGACTTCTTCAACACTTTTCAGCCTTTCGTCAACAGGAAAACTGCTACGAGTCTATAAATAGAAAACATCACGATGCAGCCCTAGATTTCAACTTTCAAGCAATTACTGGAACAGATGTGTCGCATGCTATTGAAAATATTAATCCTAGGAAATCGTCTTGTTCGGACTCTCCAACTGTACCAATCTTCCTTAAGAAAACTGGTTCAGCTGTTGCTCCATCTTTGGGGGCCATATTCAACTTCTGTATTGCTGAGAGCTTCTGGCCCACTACGTGGAAAAAGGGGGGAATGGACACCTGTATTCAAAAAGGGAGACAAATATGCAAGCCAAAGAAAATTATCGCCCTATTACAGTACTCCCATTACTTGGCAAAGTGTTTGAGCATCTACTGTGAAAACAAATTACTACGTACTACGATCGTATCCTCCATTCAAGATAACAGCCTATAGAAAACAACATAGCTGTGCATTGTGAGTGCACGTTAATCGGCCTGGTTGAAGACCGGAGGAAAGCCCTCGACAGTGAGGAGAAGGTTTACTTGTTAGCAATGAACATGAGCAAAGCTTTTGACTCCCTTCACCACTCTTTAACCTTGGCCAAATTCAATGCGTATGGTTTCAGCGACAGTTCTCTGGATTCAATACGATCCTTCTTTTATGGTCGAATGAACAGGGTCAAAGTCAGTACAGCCAAAAGTGATTAGAAAGAAATGAAACGAGGTTGCCCACAGGGATCATTGGACCGACGAGAAATCCAATATTAACAATAAATGACCGGAAACATTGAAAGCTCGGTAGATTCAGGATTGGAAAGTGTTTATGGTCCTTTATGGTTAATATTGGATTTCTCATCGGTCCATCATCTGAAGATCTTTGAAAACTGAAGCAGTATTGCTAGTGAGGAATCAATGGAGAAAGCAAAAAAACCTGCGTCGAGCAGCGAAGTCCGCGTTTACCCGATCCCTCAACGCTAGGAATGCTTCTGGATTCTAGTCGCCCGTCGTTGGAGTAGGCATGCATTTGACGAAGTTAAAGCTGCACACGACAATCTCATTGCCAAACACGAGAAATTTACAATGTTTCTGAATCATGAACAATATCCCGAAGCCCAACATTGGATGGAGGATTGTACATTGAGATTTGTGGAGTTTACGATACGCGTGAATGATTATTGGAAGGACAAAGATAAAGAAGTAAACGCAGCCAGTGTTCGCAATGTTAGCGAGCGAGAAACTCACGAATCGCAAGAACACGAAGTGGAAGCTGTCAATGAAAACGAAGGCGAACAAAGCGGTGCAGCTAATCAAAAGAGTAAATCAGGAACGCCCCTTGTAATGAAGCATGAAAAGCCCAAAATGCCGATGTTTTACGGTGATGTACGCAAATATTTCCTTTTTAAGGCCGACTTTCAGCATGCTGTTGGAAAATATTATTCCGACAGAGATGCCATTTCTATTCTGCGTTCATGTTTGAGACCAGAACCAGCAAAGTTAGTTGAAGGAATAAGCACCGATCTGAAGTCCGCGTGGAATTATTTAGACCAGAATTATGGCGATCCAAGGATTGTGTCTGATGTTTTTACATCCGATATCGAGCGATTTAAAGCTGTACAGACAGGCGAAGACCACCGATTTTGTGATTTAGTTAATCTCGTGCGAAATCGTACAACATTTTAAAGGAAGTGAAACGCACTCAAGATATCGACAACACCCATGTAATATCACTGATCGAACGCAAGATGACAAAGGATGGCGTGAAAATTTGGGCCCGCTACATTCAGTCACTAAAGTTGGAGCCTTCAATGAGGAATTTGCTTCAATGGATGGACGAAGAAATGACTGCAAGGCTTAGATCTGGAGCAACGATAAGCGAAACTGGCAGTACCACTCGTCCCTCCGTCAATTCACTGGATGCTGATGGAAATGGGAATTCCTCCAGTGAGCGTGACAAAAACCAGAAGCAGTGCTACGCATGTAAAGTAAATCAGTACGTTGGTGAGAGTCGACGATTTAACGCAATGACGCCCAACGAACGGTGGTAGGTTGTTAAGGATCAAAAAGCGTGGTTTTCATGTTTGAAGCGCGGTAAAGGTCGCACATCCGCAAATTGCCTGAGCAGAAAGACATGTTCTGAAAAGAAAAGCGATGGCACAGCAGGTAAGAAGTCCCTCGTCCATAAACTCTGCACTTATACAGTGGAGAAGCATCTGGTTCAGTACAAGTCTCCGCGCTACAGGACAAGAGTTTGGCGTTACTTCCGGTAGAACAAGTAACAGGAGCAATTAAAGCACACCCCAGCGCAGATGTATTCACAGAAGCCACCATATTTTTTGACTCTGGTGCTCAAATATTCATGATACGTAGCAGTCTCGCTGAATCTTTAACCCTTCAAAGCAAACCTGTCGAAATTCTGATTGCAAAAGGACGGTGGTATTGAAGATGAGCTGACAACAAAAATTTACAAGTTTCCTGTCTGCACATCTGACGGCAAAGCAGTTTGTTAGAGGGTGGTAACCCTAATGCTAGGCATCATGGAAAGGGGCTTGAGAGAGCGACGTTCTGTCATGGCGTTGACTTGAGTTACAGTCTTGTTACTGTTAGAGCTCTCAACGAAACATGGTGCCAGGAGTGTGAACAAACGCTGATTATTCTGCTGACTTTCTGTTATCTTGTTTGTCTGTGAGTGTGGAATTTCGCCGATCGCTCAAACATACTGCTTGAGGTCTTCGCGCCAAAACCGTGCAAAACTACGAGTTAAACTTGGGGTTTTGCTATAAGCAGGCCCACGGCCCGCGTCGTCCATTTTGCACGCCCAAACCCGATGCAGATCTGTGGATGCGCGTGGATTTACCGCTGGACAAAAAAAACTGTGGAAAATCAGGACCGGGCCAACGGGCCTCCGGGCCGCGGGCCTGTTTTTAGCAAAACCCGTTAAACATGTCGGAAGAAGGAGCCAAAAAGTTATAGCATTCGGGACAAATTGTCTCTGAGATATTAGCCCAGCTATGCTCTGATGACTCCATACAAATCCTTCTAAATTTGACTTGGGTCTAAAAGTTTACACCTAAGTCAAATATAAGGTTACTGGCGGTGAATAACAAGTCTAACAAAACAAACAGTGAAAAAAGGATTCTCTATGTTTCTTAGGCACATCAGGCTTCAAAAACAGCATAGCAGTCTCATGTACTGATTAAAGATATGTAAGGCATAGGTAAGGAGTCAATTACGTTGAGCATGGAATTGGCTAAAACTCAATGTTACGAGTTCGAATGTTTTGAGAGTAATCATTCACTGACTATAAGCAAGCAGGGATGTCGGATTAACACATGGAAGTTTAATACCAAAGGAACATAGCCTTTACAGAGCTTTAAAACACAGCATCCGCCAATACAAACTTGACTTGAACTTAAGTAAAACTAAACAGCCTCTGCCAATAATAACAAACTCTCACTTGAACTTCAGATATCTTACGGCTTCCGCCAACTTGTAAACACAGAACCTGAAAATCGACCTTCGTCACACTTGGCTAAACACAACAGTCCAGCTTGTGGGAAAAAAACTTAGTTTTGTCAAAAGAACTCGCTTGGAACTTGTGTACCGTTTGACATAATGTTCTAGAAGTACTAAACAGGAGAATAGTAGTATCTTTTCGACTTATTTTATGATTTCATTAACTGATGCAAATCTGCTGACTCATGCTGAAGTGTAAACATGCCCTAATTAATTATTCATGAATAATCCAAAAACGTAGAGAACTTTCGAGAACGGTCACGCAATGATGAAAGCAATTTTACTACGTAACACTCAACGAAAACAGAATGCCTTTGTGCAGCATTTTGTAACTTTAAATTCATCATAAAACGGTTCGAAAGGAAATGGCTCACTTGTGAAATGTTTTCCAACACTCGTAGAGAAATTTCGTGTCTCTGCACGGCCACATAATATAATCTATTTACTCCTCGAGTAAATTAAAGACAAAAATCGAAGTGATCTCAAGCCGAAAAATCACGAACTTGCACGCCCAATCTTGTCCCGAAACTAGTGCATCATATCTTAACTATTTTTCATATCCCGAACTACCTTGGGCGCAGTAGCGCAATCGGCTAATCACTCAATTTAGAGTCTCCTCAGATCTGACAGATCACACAGGTGAGTCAGTTCAAACCCCAGGAAAACCAATATAATAATTCTTTCTTCCTGGTAAAAGTTAAAGAATAAATCAAAGAAATCGAAGTGATCTCGAGGTGTCTCGAACTAATTCGGCTCTCACTTCGTCAAATAGCCGAATAAAACCGAAAACCTACAGACTTTGCATGCCCAATCTTGTCAAAAAAAGGCAACTTTGATACATTCCTGATGGTCACGAATCCTTTACTTCGCGCTCCGCCGAAGCAATCAACCTCAAAACCGTTTGTACTGAGAGTAGAAAAAGATGGTGAGGATCACTATTATGAAGTTATTGACAAAATCTGTGTACTTAATCAAAACTGTACTCAGAAGAAAGCTTTTGCAAACTTCCTGCTGTCGAAGAAAAGAATTCCTGTTAGCTTTCAGATAGACTCTGGTTCAACATGTAGCATTCTCCCTGTGAATGTGTACAAAGACATCAGTGGAGATTATGATCTCACTGACCTTAACACTGTAGTCAAGCCTGTTCTGTCTCTCTATGATGAAGAAACCTAAATTCAGACCCTGGGAACCATAAAAGTCTTTGTGCTAAATCATGCAACCAGTGAAGAAATGATAATTCAGTTTAGAATTGTTGACAGAGAGTGCGGTCATAATATGCTTGAGATTTCTGGTGTTTCCTAGTTTTCTCTGCTAACACTGTTTCTGCAATCTTAAGTGTCAGTAATGTCGCTTTCATAGGTACTTCAGTTCTTGTTCGACGGTTTAGGAATCTTTGTGCAGCAGATGTGGTCATGCCAGCAGTAGGCGTGTTGTGCTGGTCAAGTAATGCTTCGTACGGACACAATTTTGTTTTCTCAGCTTTTCTCAGCAAAGTTTTGACAATCTTCACAGCAGATTCAGCTTTTCCATTACTTTGGTGTTGATATGGTGAAGATTTGGTATGTTTAATCTCCTTTCTTTGGCAGAATTGCGAGAACTCGGCTGAGTCATAGTTCTTGCCACAGTCTGTGACGATCTCATCAGGAATTCCCCATCTCGCAAATTGTTTTTGCATTAGATCAATGGTTTCACATGCAGTTTGGTTTTTCATCAAGTCAAATTCAATCCAGTCACTGTAATAGTCAACTAAAACAAGATAGTGTTCTTTGTTCCATTCAAAAATATCAGATTCAACTTTTGACCAGGGTCTGTTAGGAATTTCATGACTGATTAGTGTTTCTTTTTGGTTCTTAGTCTGGAAAGCATTGCAGACTTCACATGTAGCAATGAAATGTTTCAATTGATTGTTCATTCCGGGCCACCATAATGAAGTTGTAGCATGCCTAAGGGTTGACCCGGTGCCCATATGTGCTTGGTGTAATTTAATAATCAGAGTCTTTCCGAGTGTTTCCGGGACTACGATGCGATCACTCCTGTAAGCAATTACATCGTTAAAGGACAGTTCATCCTTAATGTTCCAATACGGTAAGATTTCTACAGGAACGTTTCGTTTGCTTGGTTTCCAGTCCATTGATATGTGGTCGATAACGGACCGTAAGACATCGTCCTTTGCAGTGGCTTCTGCAATTTCAGCGAAGTTGCTTGTTAAGCTTTGTTCTTCATGAACAAGTCTTGTCGTTTCAATCTCTTGTTCGATCTTGCTTCGGTGCTGGTTAGTTAATGCTCAGATACATAATGTATCGGTTGGCCGCCTTGCATGAGGCAGGCTCCTAAACCACTTGATGATGCGTCCACTTGGACTTCAACTTGTTCAGCCACTTTGCAGTATCTTAGCAGTCGTGCATTCAGAATGAGGGTCTTAATTTCATCAAAAGCTTTCTGTTTATTTTCTTCCCACATAAACGCAGTGTTGTTCTTCAGCAGAGCTCGTATCGGTTCTGACTTGGTTGACAAGTCTTCTGAAATCTTGAGAGGTAGGTAACAACAGCAAGTAGTCTTCTGATTTCATCTTTGTTTGTTGGGGCAGGCATTGACTGAATACATTCTTGTTTCTTGGGGTCAGGTTTAACTCGTTTGTCTGTAAGGACCACACTCAGTCTTCCTCAGTCGGAACTTCTCCTTATTAAGTTTAACATTCTTCTGATGGCATCGCTCCAACAAGGCAAGCAATCTCTTGTCATGGTTAGCTGTTGCTTCTTCAATGTTTTCTCCATCGCCCCAGATCAATATGTCATCAGCTATGGCGTTTACCCCTTCTAATCCTTCTGAGTTCTCATCAATTCTTCTTTGAAATTCTTCAGGTGCTACACTGATGCCAAAAGGCATTCTTTTCCATTTCATCCGTCCAAGAGGGGTATTAAAGGCTGTCAGCAAGGAGCTTTCTGCATCTAATTGTACATGCCAAAAAGCAGTCTTGATATCAGCTAGAGAGAATACTTTAGCATTGCTAATGTCTGTAAGCAGATGATCGACAGTTGGGATTGGGTACTCAGATCGTTTGAGTGCTGTGTTCAGTGGTCTGCTGTCTATGCAGAGTCTAATTCCATTCTTAGCAGAAGGTTTGTTTACAACTGTAGGAGAACTTACCCATTCGGTAGGCGCAGTCACTTTGTCAATTATACCTTGCTGATGGAGATCTTTTACTTCAGCAATAAAGTTCTTCTTCACAGAAAGAGGGATCTCTCTAGGAGCTGTTTTGTGAGGAGTGACATCATTACTTGTGTGAAAATATGTAGTGCGCCCTCAAACGTTCCTATACTGCCATCAAAGAGTTGAGGGCAGTTAGTCAGAATGGTCTCCAAGGTGAGTGGTGTTGTCACTTCACAGGCAGTTACAGGGACACTTTGGTTTGCTGGGGCTACTACAGCAATATTCTCTCGTAAGAGCTCAATGCGTGTGGGTGTTTTAGAGTCATTTAGACCGATTAGAGGTGTTATAGGCTAAAGACTTACATGAATTAAAGCCTGGAGATACCGTTAGAGTCAAGCCTGAAGGTTTGTTGAAAGGACAAGAGTGGAAGAAAGGAACTTTGTCACCGAACTGTGGATACCGTTCATACGATGTTAATGTGGATGGTAAACTGCTCAGAAGAAACCGTGAACATGTAAAGGAAGACCAGCAAGTCAAAGTTACGGAACCCTCCTCGAAATCTGCAGAACAGAAACAGACAGCCGAAGACCTACCTGTAGCTGTTGAAAATAATGGAAAAATAGACAAGCCACTAAAAGACACTGAAAAGGCTGCAGAACCTGCTAAATGCACTAAGATGGACCTTATTACTGTTAAACGCACACGTTCGGGACGCTTAGTGAAAATGCCGCAAAGATACTCCAGTTAAACGTAAAATTGTAAATTTTACTGGGGGAAGGTGAGGGTGGTAACCCTAATACTAGGCATCATGGGAAGGGGCTCGAGAGAGCGACGTTCTGTCATGGCGTTGAGTTGAGTTACTGTTTTGTTACTGTTAGAGCTCTCACCGAAACACAGTTCAAGTTATACAAGCAGTCGGCATTCCTCAATATCAGATGAAATAACGGACGTTGACGTGACTGCATTAGCAAATATCTTTGGCCTTGGTTCAGACGACGTCAGACGACAAGCTGGCCCCATCGATGTTCTGATAGGAATAGATCATTCAAGATTCCACGTCGGTGAAACGAAAGTAAAGGGAACAGTAGTCGCAAGGAAGAGTCCACTTGGTTGGGTGATATTTGGTTCCAACGCCGAAGATTTAATGCCGCAAATCAAACAAGTGTCTATTGTTCGCCTTGCCCAACAGTTGACATGACTGATTTTTGGAAGACGGAATCGATGGGTGTGTCAATAGCGCCATGTACGTGTGAAGGTGCCAAATTGTCTGCACAGGAAAGAGAAGAGCTTAAGCTGACAGAAGAATCCTGTCAGTTACAAGGGAACGAGTGGATAATTAAATACCTTTGGAAAAGAAGTCCTTCTATTCTGCCAAATAATTTCATTCAAGTACGGAAGAAGTTAGAGTCATTAGAACGAGGCCTCATGAAAGATCCAGAGAACGCCTCAGCTACAACAATCAAATCCAGGAGATGGAAAAAATGCAATTTGCAAGGAAGCTGTCCCCAAAGGAACTGACGGATTGGAAAGGGCCGAAACACTACGTCTCCTATCATGTAGTTATATGCCCAGAGAAGAAAAGTACGCCAGTGAGAATTGTATTTAACAGCTCAGCATCATATAACGGCGATACCCTCAACGACTACTGGTTCAAGGGACCTGACCTGCTAAACAATTTGTTTGGCGTTGTGATACGATTTCGCGAGAACCCCTACGCTATTTGTGGAGACATTGCAAAGATGTATCATATGATGGCCATACCCGAAGAAGATCAGCATATGCACAGATTCCTCTGCAGAAATTAGATACGTACGTTAAGACTGTTCTCAGGTTCGGCGACCGCCCAGCCCCAACGATGGCTATTACTGCAATGCGGAAGACGGCGAACATGAAGAAAGAAGAGAAACCCAGGGCCGCTGAAGGTATTTTGAAGAACGCCTATGTAGACGACATCTGTGATTCAGTCAACAATGTTAAGGAAGCCAAAGCATTGATGTCAGATATTGATGAGGTGCTCGATGTTAGCGGTCTTCATGTGAAGCAGTGGATTTCCAGCGAACAAAGTGACATATGAGAAAACCCAAGTGAAGTTACAATTGGAGGTGAAAGCCAAGTAGAAAAGGTCTTAGGAACAGTGTGGCTTCCTCAGGAAGACATGTTTACGTTTAAAATCAAACGTGAATTGGCTAAAGAAAACCTTCCTTTGGGAGCTCCAGGCGCGTTTATCCCCCTGAAACCGACAAAACGTCTAATTCTGAGCAAGCTAGCAAGTGTATTCGACCCTATCGGAGCTGGAGCAGCAGTCCTTGTGAAGCCGAAGATTACAATGCAGAAACTATGGCAAATTGGCCTTGGCTGGGATGATGAGGTCCCACCAGAAATAAAGCGAAAGCAGATGACGTTATTTGAAGAAATGATCGCCTTAAACAATGTCAAGTTCAAACGTTGTCTCACCTCCCAACGCGTGTGGAGATCCTTCTTTGATTGTCTTCAGCGACGCCTCAAGACAAACGTTTGGTGCATGTGCTTATGTCCAATGGAAACTTAAGGATGGAAGGTTCGGTGTGCGATTTGCAGCAGCAAAGTGTAGGGTCGCTCCCCTAAAGGAACTCACTATACCTTGCCTTGAGTTACAAGCAGCCGTCCTCGCCAGCCGCCTTGGAAACAACATCGTGGAGGAATCGCAATTTAAGTTTGAGAGAATACGATACTTCTCAGAAAGCCTTGTTACACTTTCTTGGAGTGAAAGTAGAAGCTTCAAACCATTACTCTCCTGTCGAGTTGGCGAGATATAGAGCAAGACAAAGCCCGCAGATTGGTTCCATTGCCCTACCATGCTCAACGTTGCCGATGACTTAACAAAAGGAATCTTCGTTGAAGAAATGAACAGAAGATGGTTTAACGGCCCTAAGTTCTTGCAGTAAGGTGAAGAGTTCTGACCTGTTGAGCAAGGTACCTTGGATTTCAAGGAAGTTAACGATGAGAAAAGAAAGGTTCAAATCACCTGCCCTCCCTCCGTAAACGAGCCTGTAATTGATTGCAAAAGGTTCTCGACATGGAAACGATTGCTGAAAGTTACCGCCTATGTTATCCGCTTCTGTCACAACCTCTGCAACAAAACGCACCGGGACAGAGAAGGCGATAAAGTCGCCGTAGATCCGCCAGATGCTGAAGAAGTCGAAAAGGCAGAAGAATTTTGGATTAAGAAGTCTCAAGTTGGACTTTCCACCACAATAGCCAAAGGAAACTTCAAAACGTTAAACCCATTTGTAGACGACAAAGGCATCACTCGAGTTGGTGGGCGTGTCGATTCAGCTCTCGTGTCGTACGATTCAAAGGACGCTGCCCTCTTGCCATACGACCATTGGATATCAAGGTTAATTACCCATGATGCACATCGGTCAGGACACCCAGGCATTGCGACTACAACTGCCAAGACGAGAAGAAAATACTGGATTGTCAAGGAAAACAAGCTATCCAAGATTATCAAGCACCAATGTACCTTTAATCTGCAAAAGGATGGAAGCTAACGCTGAGACGCAATTAATGGCAAAGTTACCCACATGTCGCCTTCAACCATTCACGCCACCGTTCATGTTTACTTCATGTGATTACTTAATGTCGGCCACAAGGTTACTTTCCTAGCAGTGTTCTTGTACAAAGTGTTTTGTTAAAGTCGCTTCTGTTCGAGGCCCCATGCTCGACAGTGTAGCCCCAATTCGCTCTCGCTCCATCCCATATATATTTCCAAAACTTCAGTTGAGCTATCTATATTTTTGATCCACAAGGTGCAGAAAAAAAGCAGCTGAAATTGTTGGAAGGCGTAACCGTTTTTTTTTCGCCCCGATAAAAGAAGACATTTCGGCCGTAGCCAATGCAAAAACTCTGTTCGCTGTGGCTGCCTGCTTGCAGGCTCCATTCTGATACCCTTCGTCCCGACTGACGTTTTTGCCGCAGCCACGTTCCAAGTGTGCTGAACAGTGCCGTCGATTTTTCCCGCCTCGAAAGACAACGCCGGTCATGTCGCTGCAGCTGTTAATACAAAACTCGCGATCGACGCGTGCAAACTTTTTTGAAACGTCGATCTCATGGTCATTTCTTCCTCCATCCATTCGTCGGTCATTCCCTGCTTCTTTTCAAAACATTCGGTGGTAATTTCCTGCTCCAACTCAATACATTCGTCGGTCTTTTCCATCTCCTCCTCAATCCATTGTTCGGTCATTTGCTCCTCGTCCTCAGCCTCTTCGTGGGTCATTTTTATCTTCTGAATCAATTGGTGGGTCAGCTCCATCTCCTCCGCCATCCATTGGTCCATCATTTCCATCTCCTCCGCAATCCATTAGTCCATCATTTCCATCTACTCTTCAACCCATCCGTCGGTCATTTGCTCCTCGTCCTTAATCCATTGGTCGTTCATTTGCTCCTCGTCCTCAATGCATTCCTCGGTCTTCTGCTCCTCGTCCTCAATCCATTCGTCGGTCATTTCCATCTCTTCCTCAATGCATTCGTAGGTTATTTTCTCCTTGTCCTTAATCCATTGGTAGGTCATTTTAATCTCCTCCTCAATGCATTCTTCGGTAATTTGCTCCTTGTCTTCGATACATTCGTCGATCTTTTGTTCCTCGTCCTAAATGTATGCATCGGTCATTTGTTCCTCGTTCTCAAAGAATTCCTCGGAGATTTGCTCCTCGTTCTCAATGCATTCCTCGGTGATTTGCTCTTCGTCCTCAATGCATTCCTTGGTCATTTGCTCCTTGTCCTTAATGCAATTCGCCCTTCATTTGCTCCTAGTCCTCAATCCATTCGTCCGTCATTTGCTCCTCGTCCTCAATCCATTCGTCGGTTATTACGATATTCGATTTGTGACATTTTAATATCGACATGACAGAAAATCAACATATGGACTTAGAACAATAATTCATTGATTCTCTTATAATGTTCGGAGATTTGTTATTAAAACTGGAAACGCGAAAGTAAATGCGTTAAAACATGGAAGTGGTAAAAGAAACAGATTTAATACGATTCATCAAAAACGGGAAGTATCGCGTGATCTCTGTGGCAGATGTGGAACAAAACAGGCAAAGAAAAGATATCCGGCACTTGAATAACTGGGATATTTAAAAGTGATATCACAGTAGGGCTTTCGCCAGGGTCATTCTATCTACATCATTGTTACGCGGGTAATCTTTTAGAGGACGGGTAGCTTGCAAACCAAACTGAACGTAGGGTTGTCGGAACAGCAACAAGAAGATTTATTCCAAAAATGAACGTAGTTTCCACGAAGTAAAACTCCACAATAGCACGTAACTCGTTAAACTTACACGGCCTCCGCCAACTTGAATTAACTAGATAAACTTACACGGCCTCCGCCAACTTGAATAAACACTGCTTTCGTCACACTTGACTAAACACGACAAACGTCAAACTCTCCTCGCTTGTGAAAACTAGTTAAAACTTAACTCGAGCTGGCCTACTCATATACTTTTACAATAAAGTTCTAGAACATTCCAAACGGTCTAATTATAGAAAGATTACAAAATCTACCGCTTTAGAAACGCTTACGCAAGATCCTAAAATAAACAAACTACGAACTCTCGCGAAGCTTCTAGAAAGTCACGCTAGTCACGCAATACAATTTTTCGTAACAATCATGCTATCAATGATATTGTCGAAGCTGTTCAGAGAAACATGGATCGACGTTTGCTCACCTGTAGTATCTTCATTGATCTTAAGAAAGCTTTCGACACCGTTAATATTAAAATGTTACTCGATAACCTTAATTATTATCGTTTCAGAGGAGTTGTCTATGAATGCTTTAAATCTTATTGGTCTGATCGTGCTCAAACAACCTCGATTGATTCCTATATTTCTGCTAAGTTTAAGTGCCCGTGCGGTGTGCCACAAGTTAATTGTAAACAGGCACCACCGAATAATTTAAACCTTTTTTGCAGAACATCAAGTATACACAGATATTCTACTCGCTCATCAACGTCTCTAAATTTTTATTCTCAACACTCTAGAACTGACCTGCAAAAAAATGCTCTCTCACTTTTTGGCAGAACAGCTTGGATTGAGAAACCCGAATTAATAAAAAAAATAAACATGTAAAAAGTAATTATAATGTTCCAACTAAGAAACTTTCATCATTTTCCTCGAACAAAGATCAAACCCTATGTATCGTAAATCTCCTGTGATTTACAAACTGACATGTCCCACTTGTAACGTTGAATACATAGGTAAGACTGATAGATGTCTTAGAGTAAGATTAGATCAACACAGCTCTGACCATAATTCTATAATGTTCCAACACTTACACAGCTGCGAGACATTTAAGTTTTTGTTTTCTCTAAATAATAAGCCTGGTTGTTTTAACAACAAAGCCGATGTAGCTAATTTCAATTCCCACGTTCACCAAACAATTTTGACTAACGCAACAATCATTGCATGCAACTATAACTATAACCAATTACGTTTTCTAAACTCGTTATTAATTAAGAGGTACATACCTCAACTTAGGTATGGCATTAAAGCTGCCAAAGAGCTTGTATTGTTTTAGCTTTAAGCTTAATTTGAATTTGATAATGGTCTTGAAATAAGAACCGAAATATGACGTTTATTTATTTTGTCATTTCTTGGGAGTGCACAAAGCAAAAAAGGAGCACAAAAAATGACCCCCTCTTTCCTAAAAAAGCTTATTTCAATTTGTTTATTATGTTATATCTTGCAAGAGAAACTGTAGTATAGAAAGTGCTGGTTCTGTTACACATGGCTATTTAAGCCTTAGCCGCCCTCACATCTTTCTGGTGGCTAAGGCTTAAATTCTGAAATGAAACCTTAGCCGTCGTCGGCCGTGGAACGAAGGTGATTCGCCAGGTTGCTGGCCGTGGAACGAGTTTCCTAACAAAAGCCGGAGGGATTTTTGCATTGGTGGCACCAAAAAGTCAGCCGAAGGGAAGCATAAGGGATGGAAAACGGAGACATGTAACATAATTAAAAACCAATGAGAGATTGGAAAAAGGTATGTCTAATGGCCACCAAGTACGACCTCATCGACCTGCAGGGAGATCATATCGACTTTCAGGGAAATATGGTGCAGCAGCTTTCGCAGTAGCCTGAATTTCTGGTTCTTTACCATTTAGGTGGGCTAACCGGTCGGTCCACGGTTTAGGCAAATGGTACGCAAAAATAAGGACTGGTGAATTTTATCCCGGAATCGCTTTTACCATTTGTACAAATCAGTTCCATTTACCGAAAGGCAACGAAGTAGGCACAAACAATTAAACCTCTTTTTCGGGGAACAGCTTTTGCCAGTTCTCTCTGTATCGTCCGTGCTCTATGTTTGCGATTTTTTTCCACGATTTTCGAGTCTATTACGTTCGCAAGCACTGTGTTCGTTATCGTTGTGTTTCTTCCATGCTCCCGGAGAAATTCTGGCCGCTATATGCTTTGCTACGGGCTCGCAAAATACTTTTCTCCTCTGGACGTGGACTATTTCCGTTTTGTCCGAAAAGCCGAATACGTAAAAGTCGTCCACGAACAGTGGTCAATGGTAGCAGGTTTGTTCTCCCTTGATGACCTTCCAAGTAGTCCCAATCAAAATGTCGGCTACAAGGTTACTTTCCCAGGAGTTTTTTTGTACAAAGTGTTTTGTTAAAGACGCTTCTGTTCGAGGCCCCATGCTCGACAGTGTGGTCCTAATTCGCTCTCGCTCCATCCATATATTCAAAAATTTAATTGAGCTATCTATATTTTTAATCCACAAGGTGCAGAAAAAAAGGAGCTGAAATTGTTGGTAGCCCTAATCGTTTTTTGTGCCCCGATAAAAGAATACATTTCGGCCGTAGCCAATGCGAAAATTCTGTTCGCTGTGGCCGCCCGCTCGCAGGTTCCGTTCTGATGCCCTTCGTCCCTGCTGCCGCAGCCACGTTCCAAGTGTGCTGAACAGTGCCGTCGATTTTCTCCCGCCTCGAAAGACAAAACCGGTGATGTCGCTGCAGCTGTTAATACTAAATTCGCCATCGACTCGTGCAAAATGTTTTGAATAACCATTTGAAACGTCGATCTCATGGCCATTTCCCCTGCATCCATTGATCGGTCAATTCCTGCTTCTACTCAAAACATTCGGTAGTAATTTCCTGCTCCAACTCAATACATTCGCGGGCTTTTCCATCTCCTTCACAGTCCATTGTTCGGTCATTTGCTCCTGTTCCTCAATCTATCCGTGGGTCTTTTTTATCTCCGCAATCTGTTGGTGGGTCATTTCCATCATCTCCTTAATCCATTGGTGGGTCATTTCCATCTCCTCCGCAATCCATTAGTTCGTCATTTCCATCTACTCTTCAATGCATTTGTCGGTCATTTCTGTCTCCTCCTCCTGAATCTATTCCTTGGTCATTTCCATCTCTTCCTCAATGCATTCGTAGGTCATTTTTTCCTCGTCCTCAATCCACTGGTGGATCATTTTCATCTCTCCCTCAAAGCATTTTTCGGCCATTTGCTCCTCGTCCTCGATGCATTTGTCGATCATTCTCTCCTCGTCCTCAATGCGTTCATCCGTCATTTGCTCCTCGTCCTCGATGCATTCCTTGGTGATTTACTCCTCGTTCTCAATGCATTCGTCGGTGATTTACCCCTCGTCCTCAATCCATTCGTCGGTCATTTCCATCTTTTTCTCAATTCATTCGTAGGATATGTTCTCCTCGTCCTCAATCCATTGGTGCGTCATTTCCGTCCACTCCTCAATCCATTCGTCGGTCATTTCCATCTCCCCCTTGATGCACTTGTCCGTCATTTGCTCCTCGTCCTCGATGCATTCTTCGATGATTTTCTCCTTGTTCTCAATGCATTCGTCAGTGATTTGCTCCTCGTCCTCAGTACATTCTTCGGTTATTCGCTCCTCGCCCTCCATCCATTAGTGGGTCATTTCCATCTTTTTCTCAATGCATTCGTAGGACATGTTCTCTTCGTCCTTAATCCATTCATCGGTTATTACGTTATTCGATTTGTGACATTTTAATATCGGACATGACAGAAAATCGACATATGCTCTTAGAACAACAATTCATTGATTCTCTTATAATGTTCGGAGATTCGTTATTAAAACTGGAAACGCGAAAGTCATGAGAGGACACAGAGGCTTTTTACTGGAAGTACCATCCCACGCAGTGATGTTTTCTCCGCGGGCAGCTAATCCGACTTAATCCCATTTAATATGTCGCGCTCCTCGAAAGTGCGAAAATTTTCTTGTCGTGTATTAGATTTCAGATGCATTTTCTTAATCTTCATTTCGCGCCAGAATAAATTAGTTTGCGCGGAAAGGGCTCCTAAAAAATCACAAGGTTTGTCCCACCTCGAGTCCACCTTCTAGAGATACGCCGGCTTGGCAGCTGGAATACATTGCCGAGGCGAAGATCTGGCATTTTTTCCTCCTCGTCGTATTTTCTTCACGGCAAATGTTTATATTTGTAGTGAGAATGCAGCGCATATCGGTGGATTTTACTTCATGCGGCTTGCTACTTCTGAAAGAAGAGTGCCGGATTTCATCGTTTTGTTCATGTTTATTAGTGTTGGCAAATGTAAGGTAAATGAACCGACCACTGTAAGGTAAGAATTGAAGTTTTAAATTTGTTACTCGGCGAAAAATCGTGGAATGGGAATTCGTGAAACTCGTGAGTATTGCCTCTGTTACCCAATGTCATGCGATGCCTCCTCGCTTTTTCGATGCGTAACACGGATACAAGCGATAAATTTCTTTCGCAAAGTGAAGTATAATTTACTTAACGAGACCAATTGTCGAATATTTCTTGTTATATGCTTTATTCTTATTTGCTTGGCTTATTCAGGCTACATGCCAGGAGTTTGATGACAATGTTTGTGTGCTATAATTATGCTGATAAGTTTTTGCACCTTTATATTGAAACTCATGAGCCAAACGTTTGTAAACTCTAGCAAAACACTATTCTATTATGGAGGAACTTTTAACGTCTTTCGGGGCCCTAATATGGTGTCAAATTTTTAGGGGAAACAAAGCTTGATTTTTGGCCAAACAGACTATAGCTTTTTTGTCTTTGAAGAGAGCGCGAGGCAAACGTCCGTGAGTACAGTGTAAGCCAGTGATTCTTTAGGTAGAGCTAACAAAGTTAACGTAGGCTGCACTTTAGGTGGCACACCCACGGGTGCAGTGTAACCCAGTGATTCTTTAGGTAGAGCCAACAAACATAGTCTGCACTTTAGGTGGCACACTCGTGGGTGCAGTGTAACCCAGTGATTCTTTAGGTAGAGCTAACAAACATAGGCTGCACTTTAGGTGGCACACCCATGGGTGCAGTGTAACCCAGTGATTCTTTAGGTAGAGCTAACAAACATAGGCTGCACTTTAGGTGGCACACTCGTGGGTGCAGTGTAACCCAGTGATTCTTTAGGTAGAGCTAACAAACATAGGCTGCACTTTAGGTGGCACACCCATGGGTGCAGTGTAACCAAGTGATTCTTTAGGTAGAGCTAACAAACATAGGCTGCACTTTAGGTGGCACACCCATGGGTGCAGTGTAACCCAGTGATTCTTTAGGTAGAGCTAACAAACATAGGCTGCACTTTAGGTGGCACACCCATGGGTGCACTGTAACCAAGTGATTCTTTAGGTAGAGCTAACAAACATAGGCTGCACTTTAGGTGGCACACCCGTGGGTGCAGTGTAACCCAGTGATTCTTTAGGCAGAGCTTACAAACATAGACTATACAGGTGTACATCAGATGGCAACAAGTTTTCCAGTTAAAACTTTGTGATAAAGGGCTACACCATGGCACTTCGACTATCTCATTATCGCGCTTGTTTTGACGCACAATTGATAGTCAGGAGAAGTCGTATTGTCTAAAACCATAGCAAAAGACAAATTTACACATATCACAGCGTTAAGGTAAGGCAATACACGGCATTTCCTTCAGGTGCATTTACATTTTCTGTTAGGTTATAAGCGATTAAATCGCATGCAGCGACGAACAAAACGCGAGGCCGTCAGATATTCTAGAACCGTGTTATCTAGAGTGCTGTGCATTATTATTGCTTAACTAACTAACTACGCGCTGATGGAAATAAGTTTCGGCCGCTTTAAATTTTGAAACAATTCACTGGTACTGTATAGTCATAATACTTATTGGAGCGGAAAGTTAGCACGCGAGCAGGGCGATTCTGCTGTGGTTTCTGTAATGTAGAAGATATTACGGCAATGAGGCTCCCGAGGTCCGTTCTGGAAATCACAACTACATGTAGGATGAAATGCATTCTGCGTGCAGACGTCTCCTTTTCCAGGTTGGTTAAATAAACCGTACCAACGGTTTGTTTGACAAAGCTCCCGCGAGACGGTTTCTTGGTGATTTTATTAATTTTTCCGATCCATTTTTTTCTTCAGCTCTATGTTCGCGGCTTTTGCGATACAAACTAAATTCATTTTTAGTTGTGATGGCATTACACTGCTTAACCATGACGGCTTTGGAAGAAACTGAATATATTGCGCTTCGCGATTTCGCAAAATCGCTGCGGGAATTAAAAAAACTTTTCTTCCAAAAAAGCGTTTTCACGCTTCTTTCTCTAGTCAATTATCTCGTTTGTCTCGTTTTCTAAAGGTCCTTGAGAACAGAATAAGACAATATTTTATTACCGACAACCTAAAAACCTGATTTTTGACCAGATCGAAACAAAACTGACCTCTGAAATGGAAGAAGAAAAGCCTTTTATTTTTGCCGGCTTCGACCCGCCGACGCGATCGTGTCTGTTTTGCTTTCATATGATGACATTTTCCTGACAGAAAGGTGTCGGGAAAAACACCTCGCGCTGATCATACGTGACAAAATCCGCCGCGCCTAAACTAATTAAGAAAAGTCTCCTCGAAAGCTCCATACAATTCCTTATAACAAAATTATAAGGAATTGTATGGAGCTCTCCGGGATACTTACAGTGCAAGCCCTTTGTGTCCCCTCATGAATGCGTTAAAACAGAGAAGTGGTGAAAGCAACAGATTTAGAAAGATTCATCAAAAGCGTGAAGTATCGCGTGATCTCTGCGGTGGCAGATGTGGAACAAAACACGCAAAGAAAAATGTCCGACACTGTGACAGTGTCGAAGATGTGGAAGTCTTAGCCGCTATTAATCCCTTGCGTGACCTAATTATGCGGGCGTGACAGTCAGGCGGGGCATTCCGCCACGTATACCACCACTAGGGTACGGTTGTTAGCACACAAGTCTTATTTCCGCTCTGTCTAAAAATATTTTTGTGGTGCTAATAGTGACAAAAGGAAGTAACATACACAGGAAGTTGTTTTACTCAACTTAATTGTTGTCTAATAGTGTAACACATTATTTATGGACAATTTATCACGTTTACAACGGGAAGTCGTTTGAAATCAGTGTAATCATAATAGCCTTCTTTGAGAAAGTTTAACTTCGTGTTCTCTACAATATTTATCGTTTGGAAAAGCCCAAGACCTTACAATAGAGTGTCCTAAATCTTCATGGCCATATCTAAATGATAAATTACCCCTAACTGGGCCAACAAAATTGATTTGCAAACTAGTAAAATTAGTAAGTAATAATAAGTAATAAGTGATTATTGATATCCCTCTCGCAGCCTAAAGGCTGAATTACAAGGAAGGTCAGTGACAATAACAGAAGACAATACAATACAAAAACAATCAAATACACAATTATGTAAATATGATTGAAAGCACTACATAACAGAGAAAAAATAACATAGCACAGGATTACAACTGGTCTTGAAACTTAATGGTGTAGAAATCTGCGAACCGCTTTGTCTTGGGGACAAGGCGTACCGGAACACGTTCGCCTGAACGGAGGCAGTATGGCCTGTTAATTGACAGACGAGGAATTAATGGCTTGAGTACCGGAGACGACAGGCAGTCACGCTTGATAAAATTTATGCAAGCTTCCTCCCTTCTCTGGGAAAGGGCAGTGATACCAGATTGAATTAGGGCGTCGTCATAGTGACAATTCGGCAAAACGATGCGTAGGGCCCTTTTTTGTACAGATTCTATAGCGTCCTCTAAATACTTTGGTAGGGCAGCCCAAACAGGGCAGGCATATTCAAGTACAGATCTTACAATGCTACAGTACACTTGCACTAGCTGCGTGATAGTGAGGCCACTTTTTTTAAGCGCGCGCAATGCGTACAAACGCTTGTTGGCCTTTCTGACTATGTGCTCTATATGGACATTCCATGAAAGATCATCAGAGATATAGACACCCAAGAGCTTATAGGTCACAACCCTTTCAATAACAGAACCACTAACGGTAAGGGGGGCAGGGGGGAATGGACTATACTGCATAAAGTTAATGATCATTTCTTTACATTTCTTTGAATTAAGTTTCATGCCTCTTAAGGAAGCATATGTATAAATATGGGATACCGTAAAAGGTAGGTAAGATGGCGAGCACCTAGGGATGATTTCCATGGCAGTAGCATCATCTACATACTTGACTCTGCTTTTACACTTAGCTGCCATTCCATTTACTAGGATACAGAAGAGCATACCAATACGGGCCATCTCTTTTTGGTGGATACATTACAACATATGAATTCTTACGTTTCTTAACATCTTTAGGCACTGAGACCTTTCTAGCACCAAAGTCTTCTCAAAAACCACTTCATCATCATCCGAATCCTCATGAAAAGTGCGTTTCTTGAGTTGTGACTCGGTAAGCTGAGAAGGAGGAGTGTAAACATGAGCAGTTTGTCGGTTGCCCGCACATACCATACAGTCTGGTGAATGGATTTCTGAGAGCCACTCAAATCATATGCAAGAAGTAGACTACATTTAAATTATACGTGTAAAAGGCATAAAATAAATTCCAAGTAGATGTACAACTTTAAATCTAGATTATTTCTTACCTGGTTTGTTCATTTCTTCCTCCAAGTGGATACAGGATCAGAATGTAACTTGCTGCCAATAAAATTGTACAAATCCTTAACCGGAGACACGAACCTCTGTATGTTATGTATGTATCTGGGAAAGAATATAGTAATCGTTATTTCCCTGCTTGATCAATCACATGGAAGATCAAATGAGCCGTCTATCTTCGCTTGGATGGAGTAAATGCAATATCGCTTTTGGCGGGGACATAAAAAAGGTGGAAAGTGAAATATTTCTTGTAGTTTACGGATCACCACAATCATACGATGGCGAAGCAAAACGCAGAAGTAATCGATGTAGTCAATACCCCTTGCGAGGTGGAAGTCGCAGGTCTCCAAGTAAGAACAACGGCCGAAGCACCTTTACTCACTGCCGGTCTAACATCTCCTGTTAACAGCCAAGACACAACACAAGAAAAACCATCTCCCGGCGTTTCAAAATGTAATCATCCACGCTGCCTTACCTGTCCATTCATAAAAGAAGGCCAAGCCTACTACACCTTCACCTCCACCAAAGAGAAACGACGTATACATGACCCCTTAAACTGTAAATCGAAAAACCTTATTTATCTCATTGAATGTAAAAAATGCAGGAAACAGTATATTGGAGAGACCAAGCGCCATCTCCACCAACGCTTTGGGGAGCATCGCCGCTCCATTCTCAACTTTGGCACTACTTCTGTCTCCGAACATTTTAAGCAAGCTGATCACTCTATCAACGACGTCCGACTTATTCCCTTAGAAGTAATCAGTAGCAACCTCGACTCTGTCAGAAAGGTACGCGAGGCGAGGCTCATTGAAAGAGCTATGACGTTAGAGCCTCATGGTATAAATAGACGTTGTTTGCTATGTATTCAAATCCCGCATATGTAAAGTTCATCTTTTATCTGTATTCAGTTTTCTTTTATAGCCCCCTTTGAAGGTTTGTGTCACAAACCGAAATATCGGACAATATTTTTGTTTTCTTTCTTTACTTTTTCTATCACTCTTCTTGCCGTAAGGATCAGTATACGGTCTTAAATTTAAAATTTGGTACTCAAGATTTTACTGCTCCAAGTCTACTAAAGATGCGGCGGACCCTCACTGGTTTGTCGTTGTGGTTTTTCCTTCACAAGTGTTTTTAAGACACAACACAGCTCACTAGTAGTCGAGGTGAAACGAAAGGCGTGACCCCCGAACAAGTCATTCAACCACGTCGGTGTAAGGAAGCCGCCAGCTTGGCACGACGATTAAGAAAAAGAAGATGGCACTATATTTTATTTTTTAGACATTTTAATATCCGACATGACAGTAAATCAACATAGGGACTTGCGTTATGTAATGGAATGGAATGTAATGTAATGTAATGTAATGTTATGTAATGTTATGTAAATAGTGGAATCATCGCCTTGTTTACAATCGACTGTTAGAACAATAACTCATTGATTCTTTTGTAATGTTAGGAGATTCGTTATTAAAACTGTAAGTGACTGGTTGATTCGTCTCTCTCTCTGTATGTCGCTAATTCGGACGACATAAAACGCTACATCGGTCATTTCCTCCGGGAGCAGACGCTTTTTTCGGCTCTTGTTTCGCCCGCCTAGAAAATAGCGTCTGCGATCTCCAGCTGCGAAACGATTTCCATGACGTCAGTGTTTTTTCAATCCTAATTTACAGGTTATTATGCTTGCGTCGCATGTATGTAGCCAGCATCACGCGCTTTTTGCAATCTGATCACGCGTGTTCTGATCATCGGTCACGTGAAACTTACGCAATGCACAGGGTTGGAACAGGCGTTTCAACCTTCGATCGTTGTCGCCCGTACTGCCTAACCTTTAGATATTATTACAGTCGAACGTGTATATAACGGCTACCCTCAGGACTTGAGTAACTGGCCGCTTAATACTAGTCTGCTATACGGCCGTTTTTAGAGTCGTCACGCAACGCTCCAGCGTTGCGTGACGACACTAAAAACGGCTGGGTAGCAGACTAGCTTAATACAGGATTACTAAAAATACTCACTGGGCGTGGTCTAATGTCTATTTATCATACCAAAATACTTCATGCAAGGAAAAAATAGGGCAGTCACACTCTTTCAAGCGATCAATACTTTAAACAAAGTCAAGAGATAAAGTGCGTACAAGCATTATGCAATAAATCTGATGGCATCTGAAAAGCGTTGAGCATACTAAACGGCCGAATATCAGCTTACAGTAGTTCATATTAATTCTTTATAGTGATGATGGATCACATTTTAAACACAATAAAATACCGCATAAAATGACATATGGCTTATGTCCGTTCAAGGGTGACTGCTTTAAAATCTAGATAAAAATAACAAAGAAAGACAAACATGAAGAAGCAATTTGACGAGTGGTCGAAATGAAAAGTGATGTGTATGTGAATTAACCGACTGAGGCCCATTTCAAACGTCGTGCTACTGCCGTGCCGAATTTAATTGATAGATAAATTCGACTTTAGCACGGCAGTAGCTCGACTTGGTTTCAAATGTCGTGCTACCGCCGTGCCGAACTCAATTCATAAATTGCAAATGCATTAGACTACATTTCAAAGTTTGCTGAACCGTTTCTTTATTATTTTATTTTGTTTTCGGCAACAGCCGTTCCATTTGACTGAATTAAATTCGACGTCTGAAATCAAGTCGTGCTAGTGTCGCGCTGGCCGCTTAATACAGGATCACTAAAAATACTCACTGGGCGTGGTCTAATGTCTATTTATCATACCAAAATACCTCATGCAAGGAAAAAATAGAGCAATCAACACTCTTTCAAGCGATCAATACTTTAAACAAAGTCAAGAGATAAAGTTCGTAAAAGCATTGTGCAATAAATCGGATGGCATCTGAAAAGCGTTAACGATACTAAACGGCCGAATATCAGCTTACAGTAGCTCATATTATTTCTTTAAAGTGATGATGAATCGCATTTTAAACACAATAAAATACCGCATAAAATGACATATGGCTTATGTCCGTTCAAGGGTGACTGCTTTAAAATACAGATAAAAATAACAAAGAAAGACAAACATGGGACTGCTACAGGGTGGCTGCGGCCGCTTTAAAATAGAGATGGTCGCCTAATACAGCGTTTGTATGAGCGAAAATTCGGGACTTTGAAAACTGGCCGCTTACTACAGGGCCGTTATATACAGGTTCGACTATAATAACAAATCATAATTCGGCTCTTGTTTTTGTGGAACTAACACGCGTCGGGTTTACGTGGGAATCCCGCGAGAAAACAAAAAAAAGCGGAATATGAGGAGACGACGCGTTTGCCGAAGTATGCGATAATTTCGGGTTTGAGAAGCTTCTAGTAGAAGCACCATGAAGAAGCAATTTGACGAGTGGTCGAAATGAAAAGTGATGTGTATGTGAATTTACCGACTGAGGCCCGTTTCAAACGTCGTACTACTGCTGTGCCGAACTGAATTAGCTTCAATTGATCGATAAATTCGACGGCAAGCCTTGCCGTGCTACACGGCAGTAGCTCGACTTGCTTTCAAACGTCGTGCTACCGCCGTGCCGAACTCAATTCATAAATTGCAAATGCATTAGACTACATTTAAAAGTTTGCTGAACCGTTTCTTTATTATTGTATTTTGATTTCGCCAACAGCCGTTCTATTCGACTGAATTAAATTCGACGTCTGAAATCAAGTCGTGCTAGTGTCGTGCTGCAGTCGAGCTAGCTTAGCACGGCAGTAGCACGACGTTTGAAACAGGCCTGATTGTGGTTAGTCTGATCCGTCTATCTTCGCTTGGAGTAAACGCAATATCGCTTAGTGATATCAGCCTGGCGGCGGACATAAAAGAGGTGGAAAACGGAAAATTTTCTATCGTTTACGGATCACTAGAATCATACGATGGCGAAGAATGTTGGCAAGCGAAACGTAGAAATAGTTGATGTAGTCCATGGTTGAGGCAGCGTCATTTTAAGCTTTAATTAATTCTTCTAAATCGCTATCCCTGAGAATTTCTTAACCATCCTGCAAAAAAGACTACTAACGAGCTGGCCCCAGCGTGATACAACTGTGCAGGAAAACATCACATTTACAATCAAAAGAAAACCGCTTTGTTATTCAGAACCAGAAGGCACTTTAGAATACATGAAAGAACCTAAAACCTTTATTTAGCCACAGGAAAGAGCTCTACGCTTCAAAAGAGACCAAAGAAAATGCTCTTGGACCTCTTGCATCAGAGGGCAAATACTGCTCACCAGAAACAAAAACCACAATAAAAGCTCTTTCTTTTCACTCAAGACCTATTGTAGCATACGTGCCCATAAACATATCGTCTAATACTTGAAATGGTTATACTGCTGAAAGTCAAGAGGAGAGACTTTTTTTCAACGAGACGGCATTCCTATTTTGGTGTCACGCACCGGTGAAAACTCGGAAGTTCAAATTGCTGCATTTTCGAAATGAAACATGCTACGGGAATGGAAACTTGTGCAAAGATTACTTTTTGTTTATCTTCAACCTAATGTAAATAAGAATCCGTAAAATCTCGCTATTTTGACTTTACAATTTGATGACGTCACTGCGAAAACCGTCTATAGCCATTACTTGACGGTAAAGCGTTTGCATGTCTCGAACCCTTAACCCAACAGTGACCGACATCACTTTTCAGTCACGTTTCTCCCGACAATAATTATACCCCCGCCCGAAAATTATCCATACAAAATCAACAGAAATGGTCACGAGAATTAGTTAAATGATCTCCAAAGGGAAAATTCTGTCATCTAAATCTTCAAGGAAATGTATGAAGACAAGTCTGGAGAATTTTATATCGCAGATATTGTCCCTGAAAAAATTATAAATATTAAAATGTCATGTTTATTACATTCTTTTCACATTATTAAAAAAAACAGATGCAAATAAATACAATTTGCCATTAGCCCCATTAGTCACTGGCGGCGAGGAGCTAGGAGAAACGGCTGTATTCGCAGGCTACATTAAACCGTTATTTTATGGTCTGGGATGGGATTCTTCTATAATTTGCACCACCGGAGTTCCACTCACAATCTTGTTAATAAATCAAAACACTTGACACCACGCTCTACTTGTGTGGTAACAATGCATTGACTTGAAGTTATGTGATAAAGGCCATTCAAAGGGAATGAAAGGTATAATGTGGAAAGAGTGATGGAGTTGTTAATGTCTTGAATTTCGCGACACTTTGTAGCAAACAGGCTGACTGGAAATAATAATTTAAAAAAAACAAATATATTGGGTGTTTTATATTTGTTTAAAAACTTCCGCCTTGACTATGCTCTTTCTGTAGTCTGGTTGTGTATGTCTTTGAAACTGTATTCCAAGCATCCATATACCTATCCATGCACATTGATAAGCATTTCTGAAAGACACAAACAACAATAATCATATTAATTAAAAAGTTACAACGCGCCTTTTCCATGCAAATATGATCAAAAATGCGTGACAAGACGTAAATGTTAAAAGAAAATAAAAGCTAAAATAAGAATAATAATTAAGGCTAAGAGAAAACAACGCTTAAAATTAAATAAAGATAAAAACACTAAATATATCACATAGTAGGTTAGAAACATTACATATCAAAAACTATATAAAAAGATGCGTTTTAATTAAGTAAAGATTTAAAACGTTCAAAATTGTCCTCAAGACGGATGTGAAGGGGCATATTGTTCCATAAATTTGGGGCAGCAGATGAAAAGGCACGATCCCCTGAAGTCTTTTTCAGTTTTAAACTAGTAAGGATACTTTAGTAAGATAAGGCCGCTAGCTGAACGGAGATTATAGCGCGGCTGTTCTTTAATAGCAATCAAATCGATCAAGTAAGCAGGCGCATGACCGTAGAGCTTACGGCGGAACCCATTAAGTGATTGAGTAATTTTTATTTTCAGTAGACAAAAATCTTGTACCAGAATAATTTAAAGAGTATTGCTTTTCAAAGGCTATGCAGGTAGTTAGTTATTTTTAATAACACCAAAGAAAATTTGTCACTGGAGCCCGAGAAAATAAATTTCAAAAGGTTCAAATTTCACAAAGCATGAAATTGTAGTTGTGTTTGCACAATTTCTGTGAAAAAAGAAAAAAAAGAATGTGAAATGGCTTAATTTATTCTGGAACAAGATTTTCGTCCAATGAAAACTAAAATTACTCACTTTCCTAATGGATTCTGTCTTAATATTTCATTCTGCTTTTCGTTTTATTACATTTGAAAGACAAAAAAGGAAAGAGATGACAAAAGAAGTGAACATGATAAATGTACATGTACACCATAAACTGCCCCTTATGAGCCCCATCCCCCAGTTATGGCCCAGCCCATCTACTTGTAAACAAAAAATACATCTGATTATAAGACCCCCACCCCCCGTCCCACCACAATAAGCCACGAATTCGATTTATTGTGATGTTTTCAAGCCTAGGATGTAAAACTAGGCAGCGTGGCAATCAAGTGTTGTTGGTAATTTGAGGCTTTCACACCCTCACTTTACCCATTTTCCCCAAAAGTAGATGGCTCGGACCTCAAAGTAGCCGGTATTTTAGCTGGTTGCCAGCACTTGCCAGGGCTGTCAACACCCCACGTCATCAAATATTGAGAATTGATAGGGAAGAAATGATAGATGATGTCATATCACACGACAAAATAATGACGTCATTTGTGCCAAAAATACTTGTTGATTCCGATCGACAAATATAGTACATAAACAGTTCATATTTAGTCACATTATTGCTTAAATTACAGTGGCATACCAGAATTTATGGGGAAACGTTCCTGCAGTAGCTCAAACAATGCAAAACATTATTATTTTGAAATTTTATGGTCGGAAAGTCGAGTCTTCAAGAAATAGCAATTTTGGCGATTATCTGGGAGATGCCATACTCTAATCTGGAGACCAGGAGATACGGTCCAAAATCTGGAGTCTCCCGGATTATCCAGGAGAGTTAACAGCACTGACGTACTGAGAACTCTGTAGCCCAAACAGATATAAGCCCAATTTATAAGCCTTCCTGAGCCTCCTAAAACCCCTTACAGAGATGTTTGAGCCCCGGGGCTTGTAAGTGGCAGTTTTAAGTTTCAATATTGTTTCTTGCTTGATTTGCTTTTTTTTTACAATAAATGAAATAATGGAAAAATTTACGAATCACGTACATGTACATGAGTAATAATTATCATTAAGATTTCCATGTTTAAATAATTATCATGAAAATTCTACATTTTAAAGCATCTAGCCAAATAATATTGAGAGCTTAAGAAAGAATGGAAGGCACCATCTAATACTATTCTTGATTAACATTTAATCCCCCTTCAAGAGCCATAATGACTGCCTGTATTAAGTGCCCACAAGTGTATGTACATTGTGCTGTCTTAGCCTCTCTTGTACAGTATCAAGTTTTGGTTTAGCGTTTTACTCATAATGTTATTGCAATATATCAATAGTGCATGCATACAGTATTACCCCAGTACATGGCTGGTAATTGTGACTGATACGGTCGCCAAAGCTACTAACAATTTTCTCCTTGGTAACGAAAAATTCTGGTTTAGTCACCACTTTGCCGACCACATTAAATTTTCTCTACGATTTAGATTTAAATTAAAAGAGTAAGGTTAAAACAAACATTTCACCTTATCTTGCTCTGCTCTAGTCATAAAAAATGTTCCAAATCGCATAAACAAAGCCAGTTTACCTCTAAATTTATACCCACTTCTGTCTATGATATTTTCAAACAATCAAATCTGATGGATTGCACCATACTATGAGCCGCGTCATTTACATTATACAAACTGGTGACTAAAAATTTGGGTCTGGCGACTATAATTATTTCTCCAGCTGGTCACCCAATGGCGACCTGAGGATTTTTTAATTTCTAGCCCTGCAGTATCAAATCATTAAGTGCCAAGGCTACTGTATTCTCTCCGTCATTAAGGACTCCCAGTATTTGTTTAAAACTTGGCATGGCAGTCCCACAGGTGACTGAATTTACAGTCTATTCTGGCCTTCTAAGGATTCCCTCCTTTTTCTTTACACACTAGTGCACCTTGCCCTTATTAGCCTTCAATCTTTTCCTACTGCAAAAGTTCATTCTCAGAACCAGTGTTTATTCAGGATTTGGCTTCTTATAAGGAAAGACATACACTGTAGTACTATATGTTAAAGGGGCTGTGTTAAGGCTGTCTAGTTCATTTTGTTGATAATACCAGTTGCGCATTCTTATTTGCTATAGAACTTGAGAAATCACTTGTAAATGATAATATCAGAGCTACGTGTAAAACAAATATGTCTCCCAGGCATTAAATAATTTAATAATGACTGTTTCAAGCAACGAAAATGAACTTTGAAGAACTATCAGCCTAACAAGTTTTCAAAAACCACATAACGTCATGGAGAGGTTTCCATTAAGAGAGAGCTGGCTGTAATAAAGTGCATGATATTTTATGTTCAACAAAGATATTCAATTTCAAGTCACTCAAAAGTCAAATTTTTGACATCGGATTTACCTGGTAACAAACCTGCTTCTAGTTATTTCAGAAAGGATTTCATTCTCACCTGCTCTGAATTGTCCAACTGTGTCCCTGGCTTGTAAATGCACTTTTTAAAGCATTTATCTGACATTTTCTGGTTAAGAGGTAAAAGGATATAAAATGGCTGTTGATACCAGATATGTACATAAATGTACTTGCTTCAAAACACAAGAAGCACCAAGATAAACTAGTCTCTAACTCTTTATGGTAAAAATAAACAGTAAAAATTTTCCACAACATTATGGACCATGCTTTGGTCATTTTTTCTATCAAACTGGCCAACGAAAAGTCATCTTTTGAACCAGTTGTATTTCGCATGGGAGCCTGGTCTCCCCCTCTACCCCCCCCCCCCCCCACCCCACCCCAGGAAGATGTCAGCTGTATGGCGTCACAATATTATTGACGGCTATGCTTTCAAAAAATCTGACTCTTACCCAGCAAATTAACTTGAGAGCTGTGCATGCATCAGGGTTCGCAAATACGCCAGAATTGTTCAGATGACTCCACAGAGGTTACGGAGGGAGTCTATTTGACTCCAGAAATTTTTAGTAACAAACAGGGAGCCACTTCGACTCCAGAAATTTTCGGTAACAAACACAGTTTTGTCCTTACCTTTTTCGCAACAAATACAATTTACGTTAATTGTAAATGTTGTAAACCTTCATTAAATCATCAAAATTAAAGAATTATACTGCACGACAAAACAGGAAGAGGGTAAATTATGATCAAAGTTTACTCGATGACCGCCATCATGGATTTGAGCTTTCCAGGTCAGCGGACTGCCACAGCTACTTTGTGTATCCCTCACGATAGTGTATACACATACATGCCAGGACCACGTGCTGGAAAGTCTGAAAAAGGCTTTTTTCGTTGTGATACTTGACTCCAAATTTTCCAAAATGACTCCAAAATTTGTGAAGCAGAAGTCACAGTGACTCCACTCATCAATAAAATTTGCAAACCCTGATGCATCATCAAATATGATCATCTCCATATTAAAAAAAATTAATTGCATCCCACATGCTAAGAATAGACCTTATTCATGATACCCACCATCTTTTAATGCAATGAAGGTAATTCCAATGTTCTGCACTGTGCTTCACCTAGTGTGCATATAACATTGGGACTTCAAATGTGGCTGTGATTTTCACCGGTCACTTAAAAAGACATAATTATGGCACCTTTCGTAGTCCAACTGATTTTAAAGGAACACAGTCAGCTGATGCACAAATGCATTAGATACTATTTCTTAGCTGATTTGCATGTCACAAGACACGTGCCTGAAACAGAATTTGAGAAGCGTATCCGGAATACTCAAAACAAACGTTGTAGAGTTGAACTAGTTACAAGCAGAAATCATGATTATAGACCCTAAGCCATATCAGAGCACTTACTTTATATATATCAATGAGAATTCACCGATGGATTTGTCCAGGGAAAGCCAAACATCAACGAATGCTTCTGAATTCGATCATCAGTAGAGGTGAGAAATGATACGGAGTCAGCACGAATCATTGTCGAAGGTTCAAGGTCGAGAATGTTTGATTTTCCAAACATATGCAACCTTTTCCGTCTATTTTCCAAATATATATAACGATTATCTGCTCACCAATGTTATTGATTCATTTCTTCTGTTATTTTGGTAACTGATAGCGATTTCTCTCACCCAGCACCTACGCGTTACTCACCTCTTTTGTTCATGTTCCTTTGGACACTGTTTTTGACCAAATATGATAAAATAATGTCATAGGTGAGTTAAAGTTTGCTCAAAAAGAGGTTTTCTATAACAGATTGAGGATCGAATGAAACACTAGGCAAGATTGAAGCGGATTTCTAGAAGTATCCGACGCGTACATGTGATTTCGGGTTGAGGTAAACGCTTTCCAAACTGGCAAAAGTGGTGTCCAGGTTAGCACGGTCCCATAGCTGACTGTGTCCCTTTAATAGCGACCTTGATAATTCTACTTGGCTAAAAGGTTTTGGGCTTGAAACTCGCCCCAGTCCCCTCACGCAAAATGATCATATGAAGGCGAAATTGTAAATGTCCTCACAGGATGATAGGAAGAGGAAGCAATAACCACATAACACTTGGGAACACTGAAACTACAGTACTATAAAACCTCGATTTCTCATTTAAGTACCATGTGACATTGCTTGCGCGTGCAAAGATGGCGGGTATCGTTGTTGCACTAGCAGCTAAATACAGGAATTGCACCGACCTGTGATTGGAAGATAAAAATAGTATGTCAGGGGCGATGACGTGACAATTCGTTACGTTAGCCGTTTCAAGAGTAACGGTTTTTACACGAAAAAGACAGTCCACAGGAAAATACAATATAATATTAAATATTTCTCAAAGACAAACAGTGCAGTATTCTTTTGAAGTCGGCTGACTCGCTAAGAGTCAATGTCTTATCGAAGTTGAAGTTCAACTGTCGCAAATCGGATAACTTCACTGAGTGATTCTGAGATGACACCTTTTGTCTGCATCCACATTGATCTTAGATTTTACCACTTACATATTGAAGAAAAGCCATAAACAGAGCTTCAATGTCCACGTACCCGACTGAACCTCGGTGCGATTCCTGCAGATACCGCTGTTCATACTAAATGCAGGAATTGCACCGGACGCGTTCTCGTCCCCAGAGAGTCACTCTAAGTTGTAACAAAAGAGCACGTGACCAAGAAAGACGGGCTCTGGGAACGAGAATACACCGAATACAGAATACAGAATGCGTGGAATAGAGTTCAGATTCATTCAGATGGTGTTGAGTCATTGACTGCCCTCAACTCCCTCCACCCCCCCCCCCCCAAAAAAAAATGAATAAAAAATATAAATCAATGTAGAAATGTTATCCACAGGTACACAAACTGTAAATACAAGAGCTAATTTCAGCAAACTCTTAGAGGTGGACCGCCTTTTCCCTAAATTTTGCGAGTAAACATGACATGTAACTCTATTAGCTTAAAACAAGCATTGACTCATCTTTAGTTTCTTCACAGATTTTTTTCTGCGAAAACTCAACGCCACCCACCCACCCACCCCCTATGGCAGGTCAAATGGTCCTCGCAGCTACGTGCTGAAACGCAATGATTATTCGGTTTGCTGAAAAGGGGATTTTTGTTTCTTCCAAAGGACATGATGGGATTTAATCAGGCTGTTTAGGTGACCATTATTTTTACATTGCTGAGGTATTTCAGATTCGATATACTCACCAAGGAGAGTATGTTACACTTGTAAAGTCAAGTAGTAAAAGAAAAAAAGGCAAAAAACAATCAGCCCGAGGTTTAGATGACCTTTAGTCAGGATCCTATAACCCCTGCTTCAGTATAATTTAACTTCGAATACAAGTGATGTGTTATTTCCAGTGGCCTAAGTCTTGTCCTATCAAGCGAAAATCAAAACGCGAGAAAATCAATTAAAGTTTCCCGCGGCTATTTCATTTATGCCAAGTTGCGCATTCGACCAATGAGCGTCCGGTGTATTCTCGTTCCCAGAACCCGTCTTTCTTGGTCACGTGCTCTTTTGTTACAACTTAGAGTTGAGTGACTCTGGTGACGAGAACGCGTCCGGTGCAATTCCTGC
>OZ037992.1:40556745-40649245 GCA_964035705.1 Porites rus
AAATCTGGAAATTCCTGATGATCACTTTGATGACCTGTGGAGGCAAATCAGTGAATCGCTGTTGAGGATTGCAGCAAGCCTCAGCTCTGAAAAACGAAGCAACTGGAAAGATTCCATTGACAAATTTCTCCTTGAGCCCTTGACGCCAGAGGAAGAGAGATATGCCGAAGAGCTAGCGTTATGGTACGAAAAAGACTTGGACTTAAAAAAGTTGGTACAAGACCTTACTCAAAAGGAAAAAGCGCTACAAGAACTTATTCAGGAGGAATTCAGAGTAATAAAAGACGACGTCAGGGGTCAGAAAGTAGGTCAGTGTACCGCGCCGATTGCTTGTGGTAGCAGGTTACGTTAAATACTAAATCTTCAATTATTAATTTTTTTCCATTGAGCCCTAAAAAATGTCGAAATTGCACACCACAATGCCATGATATTAGGAAATATATTCTGCGCAGCTGAAAGAGCTTGCGTACAGACACTTTTGTCGGAAGGCGGCGTCAAAGAAGAATCTCTCCAGGGATCGATTACGGTTAAGCGTTTACACCTTATTATAGGAAATTAACGCTTCATGAAATTAACGTAAATTTACAAAAGTTGCGTTAATTTTAGTTAACGTTAATTTCCCCGCCATTAATGAAGTGCAGCGTTAATTTTCGCGACCTCAGTTTCTATCATTTTGGCCCCAAATTCTCGACATACTCCAGACATTCTTCTGGCCTAGGAAACTGAATAACTTTAGTTTCGCGCACTTTATTTCAGATCAATCTTTCAAAAATTGATCACTGTAACAATATTTCATCTTCATGGTCGCTGTAAGAAGAATAACTCTCAACATCTGCTTCCTGGATTTCGGTCAAGTTTAAATAAATTTGTTGCTTTTGTTTGGTTTAAACAACTTTCGTTTCTTTTTGTACGTCGCGTTTATTTTCTTTCTTTTAAAATTTTACCCCGCCTTTCGCGTTAATTTTCTTTACTGGGAAAAATTTTCCCCTTTAATTCGTATCAATCGCGTTAATTTCAAATACCTTAATTAACACAAGCGTTAATTTCCTATAATAAGTTATTCGTGTTGAATTATCTGACCGCTGGGTAACCTGATAATTACTCGATCTACAAGAAACATTGAGAAAGCTTAATGACCTCTAATAAATCTTAGACTCAGAGCGGCAAAAGTAAGATTTACTCAGTCCGATTTTAGAATACTGCGTGCACTGCATAACCTTAGCGAAGGAAAGAAAAGAAGGAAAAAGGAAACTCTAGGGTCACGTTTTTACACTATCACGAGCTTATGAGTCGTGTTTAGCCTGTCAACACTTCAGGATTTCATAACTGTTGATTCGTTACCATGCGAATAAGACAATGGGAAAGGGATGTGGTTCTCGGTTGAGCAGGCGTTGGGGAGGGACGAATTCAAGGCGAGGCTAACGCGCGGCAGAATATCTTTGCAGTGTTTCCCTAATTTTGTGCAAGTAATTCATATGTTCGAATTGCCCTTATTGAATAGTCGAGAATAGTGCTCAATTGTTGTATCGATTTTCCAACAGCAACACTACAGCTTGTGAATACCATCGAAAGGATCGCTCAGTTTGGATTAGTGGTCGCTCCTGGTGAAATGCAAGGCAATCAGCAGGAAATTCCAGCAGAGGTGGACATACGGAACGTTATCATGGCTTTCAAACACCCTTTCAGATTACTTTTGGGATATTTAAGAAATAATCTGAATGCTTTTGTTGAAGACATTGCCTGGGAAGCTTATCGATAACTGTTAAATGTAGCTCACTACAGATCCTTGAAGGATTGTGGGAAGATTATATCAGTGGTCAACTTAATCGAGTGGTTGAAGAAACGCTGGTGACACATGAGGTCTTGGAAAATCTTGGCCTCGATGAGTTGAAGCTGAAAGTGTTCATTTCCGAGGAGGAATATGAGAAAGGAAAAAAGGTCTTTGCCGATAGTTCAGGTGAGCGTGGTGATTTTCTGTATTTTTTGACTACTCGCTTGCTGTCATTAAAGCTCAGTTACGTTCTAATTCGCTTCGCTCAAACGAACGTAAATCATTTTACCCTTAAATTCCCGTAATACAAACAAATCACACGAGAAATATGGTAGGATGCGCAAGCTAATCCAAAACAGTTTATTACAAGATAGACAGCTACTAATATAGAATGGACTGCAGAAAATTACAGGCTGCTTTTTTTACAATTTTTTTTTTAATAGTAGTATGCAGGAATTAATATACGCTGACAATACATTACAAACCTAAATACCTAGTTACTTGTAACCTGTTTTCAAGGCTTTCTTCAACACACATATCCTTGGCAGAATCAGATTTCCATCTACCATGTATTTAAGAAGTCTTTCTGGAATCGAGTTACTACTATTACGTACAGCAGATGTAATGCCACCGGATCTTAAACTATGAAGACCATAGTAATCTTTGGGGTTTTAGCCCAGCTAACTTAAGGTATCTCTTAAAATATCCCTACAAGTAGTATAAGAAATTTTTCCCCTTCTAAGAGTATAGCTAGAACTACAACGATGAAAAACAAGCGGTCTAAGAGAACTACATAAGTCAATACCAGATAGATCTAAATACCTTTGTAAGACAGCAACAGGACAGTACTTAGACCTGAATGCGCTAATAAAGACGTTATTTCCTTCCCTGTAAACATCTGTCTTACTACGAGGTACAAAGATTCTTATATAATCCCTGTGAAATTCAATATGCTTAGGAACGATATTGCATAATTCGCCGTCATAACGAAAAAATCCTGCAAAAGCTAAAGAGCATAACGCAGCGATAAGAAGATTCTTTAAATTAGCGTCTTTCTTGGTATGAATATCTAAAATATACTCCTTACGATGTCTTTGGTAATAGGCTTCTTTTTCAAAACGGGCTCTGATTTCGGGCGATTAGCAGATTCTCGAAGATTCGATAATATTCCTGCAAAAGTCACTATCCAAAGGACCATTGTTTGGGCCAGTGCCCCATAAATAAAAAAAAAACATTGATTGGGCCAATGCCACATAAATCAACAATACGATGTTTAAGCTAGCTAGCGCCACAACAAATGATAGACCATTGGGCCAGTGCCACATAGATAAGCAAATATATTGTTTTGGCCAACGCCACCAAATGTAAATAATCATGTTTAGGCTAACTGACACACCATCCAATAAATTACTCAGTAAATTTCAATCTAAAGGCAATAAAATTTCAAGTGAAAAGATCACACCCTAAGGGCAAATTAGAATTTCTTCCGGGGGTTAGAACCTCCTTCCCGGTATGAATACTGTGAGCCACAAGATAGTTACTATACTCGTGTCTAATTAATGGCCCGAAATGAGCCGAAGGCCAAAGAGTTACAACAAGCATACCAACGGCCTGCTGAGATTTCAAATAACGCAATACTCGTGGGACGATACTAACTGGAGGAACTACTAGGCAATTTTATCCTCGAAGAAACTGAAAGAAAAAATCAACATCCGAAGAATTGGGGTTCCAAACTTGTGATTATAATAACTGGCAAAACAGTCAACACTATGGGCCCCCACCGGCCATCAAGAAAAAGAAAATTTTCTTCAGTAATTTGCCATTCATCAGTGTCAATTAAACGACTTATAGCAGCTTGCTGATTCGAAATGCGAGGGATGCATTGCACTTCTAAATGAATCCTCAATCGAAGGCAAATATTAAAAATCCCTTCGGCCAACTTATGCAAACCTAATTTCACGCTGCCCACTCCAACAATCTTAGCAGCTGCTTGGCTATCAGTAAACCACTTTTAAAACTTGTGATCCTTCAAGCACTGAGGCAAATGATTGCAATGAAAACTCAATAACAGACAACTCCCTAAACGTTGAACTTTGAACGCTCTAGTTCTCCGTCCTCATTTTGAGACACAAAATCATTGTCAAAGTCAATAATTGCTCCACCCCCGGTAGCACTGGCATCTAAATACACAAAATAACTACGATCTCTACTTACTTTAATCTTTAATCTTTAATCACAGTTCGTAACCATACATAACTGATACAAATGAACTAATACTAACATATACAATCGAACAAAAATACAAAAATGGTTAACAGGACGGTAGTAGGGGGAAACCAAATTCCCATGCTAAGACGTACCCTCCAAAAAAGAAAAAAGGAAAAAAAATTAATTAATTAATATGTAAACATATATTAAAAGACTATAAATTAGACTATAAATTATAAACCTAGATGCCTAATAATAATGCATAAACTTATATTAAAGACACTAGTAGTGCCTCGTATTTTAAGGTAAATTATTAGCGAAGGTACTTAATCAGTGAAACTTTAAAAGACTGAAGGCTAGTAGATGACATTACTTCAGAAGGCAAAGAGTTCCAATCATTAATATATCTATGAAAAAATGAATATTTAAAATAATTTGTACGGGCCTTATTTTATACTCATGCTTACTTCTAGTTCGTGTTATTCCAATAATATCAAAGTAATGATGGCAATTGATATCACAGTAACCAAATATAATCTTATACATTTGAACTAGGCTAAGATATTTCCTTCTCAGTTTTAAAGAGTCCCATTTTAACTCTAGAAGTCTTTCAGGATATTCTTTGTCGGGGCCACATATTAGTCGGGACGCTCGTCTCTAAATTGCTTCGATTGCCTTAATGTGCTTCGCCAGATAAGGGTTCCAGACTGGGCAGGCGTACTCGAGGATAGGTATCACTAGCGCCTTGAAAGCTGTCTTGATACCAGTCTTGTTTGAATAACCAAATGTCCTTTTAATCAAGCCCAATACCTTGTTAGCTTTAGCACAAATTGAGTTAATGTGATAATCCCATGATAAAGACGACTCCAACCAAAGTCTCAGGTGTTTGTGGTGGTCCACTTCCGGTAGTAAGATGTTATTCAACGAATATTGACTTCAAGCTTATTGGATCTTTCTTCCGTGTAATGTGTAGGACTTCACACTTCTCGGGCTTAAGAGTAACAAGCCAACTCTTGCACCATTCAGAGGCAGATGTCAAATCCTCTTGAAGTAGATCGCAATCCGATCAATTTTCTATGTGTCGATGAAGGACAGTATCGTCAGGAAACAAATCTGAGTTGCAGGTTACTGAGTAAGGAAGATCGTTGACGTATGCAAGGAACAGCAAAGGCCCAAGTATACTGCCTTGAGGCACACCAGATGTAACACTTGACCAGTCAGATGCTTGACCCTTAATCACTACACTACAAAAACACTACAAAACAATATACCTAGTGTTGATATTAACCATATTGTCGTTCCAAAAATACAGTTCTTCATTGCAGTAATCGTCAAGACGTAATACGGAATCCCAGTTGTCTTTGCACAGGGTAGACAAGGCACAATGTCTGGTCATTATCCTACCAAAGTTACCAACTACAGGCCCCGTAGAAATAATTTGATCCGTAAAGGAGGCCAACACTCTCGCAGACACTTTCAGATCGGCTTCAATAATTTGATCAATTGTATTGGTAATCTTAACAATTCTTCTTTCTACAATTTTTAAAGTACCTAGTGCAGAATTCCATGTTATACCTAACCAGTGCAATAATTGGGTGGGTTCCCATACCGATTTCTCGTTGTTGATAACAAAACCCGCGTTATACAAACCCCCACTTACAGCTTGGGCCTTAATGGACAACTTTCTCTAATATCCTGAACAATCCCGGATCACCCAATCATAGTCCAAAGAAGATGGTTATACAAAGACCCTGTATTCTCCAATACTTTTCTAAAGGCTTGATCAAAACCTTTGTGAAAAACATAAGGAGCAGAAAAAAGACCGAAGGCGGAGCACAGTGAAAATTTTAACATAAAATTCTTTTTTGATGGAATCAGGCGCTCGCCATGGAAACCCCAGAAAAGGTTGGTGCTCTTGTACAATACTGATATGGTGATGAACGCTTTTTAAATAGAAAAGAAAACATGTACGCGTCTTTCGCAAAATAAGCCATAGAAATTTTTCAGTCCTCGTACTTAACACTTGATTAAAGACTTATTGACATCGCGTAAATCAAGAATTAACCTCTTCTTACCCCATGGCTGTATAGAAACTGACAAGGGGTTTACAACAAAAAGGCTGCTCTTTAGCCATACGCACCCGACCAGACCAGAGTTAACAAGCTCAAGAACAGCTTGGTCCACAAAATCAGCATGAAGTCGAGCTGACTTATTATATCTTAGCTTTACAGCCAGCAGAAAACTGATCAAGGGCAGCCTGTAGCCGTTTTCACTAATTGACAAAATAAAAACCGGAACACCTATAGATCTCCAGAACCTAAATTATTCTTCAAATAACCCTAACACCTAATGAATGTCCGCTTTCAAGTTCGTAATTCTGTACGTAATTTTATCTTCCTGCGCCAAGTCATCTTTTAATTCATTGCTTTGGTTGAGTTGATTGGCCTGTGGTTGGCTTGTTGTAGGAGATTCCAGGGCAAATATTGTAGCTAGGGGACTGGTAGCTTCCTGGCCAGAACATGGATCTATACATTCCTTGGCTTAGTGTCCAAATTTGCCGCATTTGAAACAGCGGAAGAAGTCGCCAGACAATCTGTAAGGTATTCTTGCAATATAATCTTATCATTTGATAAATCAGTCGTTTCTTACACCCCTCCGTAACATAAGTATTAACCTCTCCGATACCTGGCGACTAGTTTGTTTCTACTTTCCCGGTTACTTTAGTCTATTGTGACTTCTACGAAACCACTGCGTTTATTTCGTTTTTCATTATGTTTAAAAGAAGCAAAAATATAAAGCATTATTACCATTGACATAGAAATTATATATCGTAGGGTACAGGTAATCGATCTCGGATAAAATGAAAAAGGGTACATCTTTTAGTTCTTCTCGCAAGAGCAGTATGTAAAAGGTTTTCAAAGGTTTCATAGCGGTGAAGATATTAGGTTAGGCCTCATGGCCTTGCTACCGTTTTTAGCGTTTATGGCAGATAAATATTGACAACTAAGAAAAAAAAAAACAGTAGAAAATAAGCTAATAACCCGGTGAAGTTTTCTCCTAAAACTCAGTGAAGATAAGATTCCACTGGGTTACACAGGGGTGTTTTCTTCCCCCTAGTTTTATTTTTTTCTAAACCTGAATATCAGCCATTTTAGCTCAGTCTGCATGGTCAAAGCCACTGTTGAGTAAAATTAACCAGCTTCCGATTACTGATAAAAGACCTAGTCGGCTGTAATGCCAGTAGCACTGAATTACATGATATAAGAACTTTTATTTAAGATCTAGTTTTTAGGCTTTCCAGGGTAAATATATTCGTAAATTCCAGTCAGGAGAAGACCTCGGTGTACAACTGTGTCTGTTGTTTTAAACTCAAATTCAGGCACCCTCTTGGCGGCATTTGTCATTATTTTATTGTTGATCGAGGCGAACCCCTGCCTCGTACCCAGACGTCTCTCTTTTGATGAAAATGTGCGCGCAAAGGAAGGCGGGAAGGAGACAACGGGAGAGACGTCTGGCAGATCTTGTTTTCAAGATGGCGGCAAGAGTAATGGCACTAGCAGCTAAATACAGGAATTGCACCGACCTGTGATTGGAAGATAAAAATAGTATGTCAGTGGCGATGACGTGACAATTCGTTACGTTAGCCGTTTCAAGAGTAACGGTTTTTACACGAAAAAGACAGTCCACAGGAAAATACAATATAACAATATAATATTAAATATTTCTCAAAGACAAACAGTGCAGTATTCTTTTGAAGTCGGCTGACTCGCTAAGAGTCAATGTCTTATCGAAGTTGAAGTTCAACTGTCGCAAATCGGATAACTTCACTGAGTGATTCTGAGATGAAACCTTTTGTCTGCATCCACATTGATCTTAGATTTTACCACTTACATATTGAAGAAAAGCCATAAACAGAGCTTCAATGTCCACGTACACCCGACTGAACCTCGGTGCAATTCCTGCATTTAGTATGAACAGCGGTATCTGCAGGAATCGCACCGAGGTTCAGTCGGGTGTACGTGGACATTGAAGCTCTGTTTATGGCTTTTCTTCAATATGTAAGTGGTAAAATCTAAGATCAATGTGGATGCAGACAAAAGGTTTCATCTCAGAATCACTCAGTGAAGTTATCCGATTTGCGACAGTTGAACTTCAACTTCGATAAGACATTGACTCTTAGCGAGTCAGCCGACTTCAAAAGAATACTGCACTGTTTGTCTTTGAGAAATATTTAATATTATATTGTATTTTCCTGTGGACTGTCTTTTTCGTGTAAAAACCGTTACTCTTGAAACGGCTAACGTAACGAATTGTCACGTCATCGCCCCTGACATACTATTTTTATCTTCCAATCACAGGTCGGTGCAATTCCTGTATTTAGCTGCTAGTGTTGTTGCATTAAGCCTTGTATTTTCCGGTGGAGTGTATGTAGTGCCAGCCGTAGATAATGCAGCCAGAAATAAAGTTAATTAAGTTGAATGAATATCATTGTCATGAATGGAAAACGCCGGTTGGGCACACATTTAAAGCTTATTTGTGCACGTGTAGTATACATGTAAACTGCCCTCCCTCGCTAACTTACCGACAGTAACTCCTGCAACTGTGCGACTAAAAGCTGGCTTTTAACCTGGTCCATTAATTCACTTCTTTTAGCGCTATCCATTCCACTTCCTGAACTGGAAGAAGGCGACGAAGAAAAGCCAAAGTCTGCCATATTTGATGGGTATGTGGGTATGGCCGAATCGCGCCGAGATGCCGTGATGATGTAAGTGGCCAGCGGAGCTACTCAAAGAGCTACTCACTCATCCCAGACCTCCTCCTTTTTACTTCCGTAGCTTCACTTTCATTAAGGTCAGACAGACTACCGGTACATGTACAATGGCAAATCATAGCATTGTCGAATATTTTGGAGATTCAGGAGGCCATCGATGTGGTTATTGCAATAGCAGCGATACTAATTTTTCGCATGGTAAGCCTTCTTCCATACCCGTTGCAACGCCGTTGCTTGTAAATTGCCTGCTTGCAAACCGCAAAACTGGTCTACTTCCAGAATTGTTTATCGGTGAGAGAAAGTCTATACACCCTGGTTTCTCTCGCCAATCCAAAGAACGGAAAGTATACTCCACCTGCAGCAAACTTTGGGTTTAGTTAAGCTTCGTTGCAGCAACAGTTTAATGCTTAGCTTTATGCATGAGAGCGTATAGAAATGGTTGTATTTCCACCTTATACCTTTCATTTTTTTTTAGGGATGTGGGCTCATAATCTAACATGCTTGGATTATCAGGATCTTATTGATAGAGGATGGAGAAGGTTTGTAATTATGTTCAGTGTTGTTTGTTTGTTTGCAGAAACTTGCATAACAATTCTCTTTGTAATAAGTCTTGCTTGCCTTTGAAGGGTGCAGCTGGAATTGACTGATGCATACACTGTAGAATTGTTATGGTAAATGACCGATCGTTTGTTGCGTCCCAGACGGGGGGGAGGGGGGGCGGGGTAAAGTTTTGTAAGAGGCATGATTTTAAGGGGGTCAATTTTAAAAATGCACAGAATGTGAGGGGGGTCGAAATATTAAGACACAGGACTGGCCTTCTATGTAAAAGTTGTCAAACTATATTATGATTGAAGCAAATCCACGTTTCCTTCAAAAGAACACAAAAAAATACACTTTGGCGGTTCTTTGTCAGCAACAAAATGTTACCCGTATAAAGCTCGGGCCAGGAACCTATCAACTATTTCTCCTACCAGGAATGTAGCGTGCACGTACACATGCATATACACCTATGCATACAGCCGAAATCTGGAAAAAATATATAGATTTTTTTTTTTCCTGAAAGCATTTTTATCATGAAATCAAGATAAATATTTTGCATTGTATTGGTGTTTTTGTGCTAGGATTTCCGTTATCCTTTTACTAATTATGGAGTGAAATGGATCTGAATGTGAAGCCACAGACCTTGGTTGAGACCAAGCCAACTCTAATTCTATCCTGGAGTATATGTCACGGCAGTGCTTGACGTTAACTTTTTTGGACACTAGGCAATGGGCTAGTGAGTGAATTAAATCACTAGCCCAGAAGGACAAGTCACTGGTCCAAAAAAAAGTACCGGGGGAGGTGGGGCTTAGTTTTCAACTCTTTACTACACCAGTACTATGCGTTCGCGTCTTATGAAAGACCTGAAGGTCATTTATACAAAGGTTTTCTCGTCTTAGCTAAGATGCTTCTTATCTAAGAACAGGTGTTAAGGGCTGTTCTAAAATAGACGCGTCTTAGCTAAGCTGTGTCTTATTTTAGACGAATGTGCCATTTATAAGGAAGGTTCGCATCTTATTTTTCCTCGTATATGGCCCTAATGATACGCTTGACTACAGGTCGAGCACAGTTCTATAATCATAGGTGATCATTTATAAATTCCCTTCAAATTGGTGGCAAATCTTTGAAAAACTTCTGCTAAAACTACTGATAAAGTACTTTAGAAAACATGTAGAACATTTTGTTCGCTAATCTGGTCCAGGGGTTATTAGGAGCACACTTTTACTAGCCCAGCATGAATTTTCACTAGTCCTGGGCTAGTGGACTAGCATTCGTGTCGAGCCCTGCATGGGCTCTCATGACTTTGTTGACTTATCCTGTGTCGACATTCACAGCTGAGTGTAGCTTCAGCAGCATGAAGTGACTGCAAACTCCTTTACGAAGGACCATGACAGACGAGAGATTGAGCTCTCTTGTAATTCTGCATATGAACAAAAGGACGTAATTGATATTGATGGCATTATAACAGAGTTTGCCTGTCTGAAGGGTACACATCTCACCTTTTGCTTGTAACCTCCTTTATGGCAGCACATCAACTCTGTACCTTACTGATAACATTAGAGATGGGTAAAATATACAACTAATTACTGCATTTTCCTTCATCTTTATTTACTGAGAATGTCCTGCAGAAAATGCAGGAGATGACATTTCGAGACCCTAAATTTAAAAATTTTCTGGGGGAACTCCCCCAGGTTTGGGGCACCTTCGGTGCACTGATTTTTCTTCTCCTTCAAAATCTCATGCTGCGCTGCTGAACCCCGGCATCTTATAGCTTATGAAATCAATGTCCAAGGCTGGAAGAAGAGACTTGAAAATTGTCATTGCCAAGTTGGGGTACAATTTTCATATGCAATTATTTTGGGGGGTTTAAGTTTTGATACACCACTCTTCTGAAAACCCCTGCCTCCCTCTGGGACGTCATAAACGATCAGTCCCTAACAAAAGGAGTCACGAAACGTGCAAGCTGGATCGAGTCAAAGACAGTAATATTTTGCAGACTACAGAATTGAATCAAAGGGTTTATAACATTGCAAGTTGAGTGCAAGAAATGCGGATGTGGCATGTAAATTGTAATAATATTATTATTTTGTACTGCTCGGAAAACTATCCAAAGAATTGGAGTAGACTTACATGCAATGTTGTTAGGGGTTTAGGTTTCCAATAATTTCAGAACATTGTTTGGATTTTTTATCTTCTAATCCACAAGTCTATGGTTTGCATCTGTTGCACCCATTCAATCTCCCTGTCACTTGAAATCCAGATTACCCTGCTCCCCCTCCCCCTGGGAGCATATCCGTGGGTGGCTTAGGGGTTAAATCCACGGGATGGCCTCTCATACCTGCATAATTTATGTATAAAACTGTTTGTCTCTTACAGGAGTGGTAAATATTTGTATAAACCAACTATGAAAAAATTATGCTGTCCAATGTACACTATCAAGTATGTGAACTTCTTTACTGTATAATTATTATTGGTAATTATTATTTGCATAACAATGTTTTTCTTACTAGCAATTTCCAGGTTAACAAAAGTTCCTAGAGGAGACTTTTTTAACAAGAAAAAAAAAAACAAATCTATACGTAGTTTCTATCTGGTAATTTTTCACCTCAGGTTTTTCTACTTTAGCTGCAAAGGAATAAACAGTAATGAGATTTCATTCAATTAATCAAACCAGGTCAAGTATACTTTTGCCCAAAAAATTTAAATTCAAAGTCAAAACAATTAAAATGTTGCAAAGAGGGATGACAATCGCTAAAAAAGTTGAAAAAAATGTTTTTCCTGAACAATAATATTATTATTGTCTAGAAGAATTTGTTTCCATAAAAACTATCCTGACAAACAAGTAAATAATTAATTACTAATAACGATTTACGGTAGAGGTAGCACATCCACCTAGTGGTTCTTCATCTACCATCCCTGATCCACGTGTAATTGGCATTTGTAAATGTTGGTTTTGAAGAGAGGGGAAAACCTGAGTACCTGGAAAAAAACTTCTTGGAGCAAGGGCGAGAACCAACAGCATACTCAACCCAAATTGTTCATTTATCTTTGTCTGAATGCAGCATAATGAAACAAAAGATAAATGGTTTCTTGAATTCCCAAGCACAGGTGCATTTGTTGGCAGTGTCTTTAAGTGCCGGTACAAGATTATACAAAGAAAGTGTGATATGTAAAGTAGCATGCACAAGTGTGGATTTTCAATTTAAGCGGACCTCGTGCTCGGCAGACCGGCGCTTTCCCAACTGAGCTAGCCAGACGGCTCCACTGACTTTAACAAAAGAAATACCTTTGATTATTAATATCATTATTTTTCTGGTTGATCGTTTTATTTAATATTTATCTATTAATTTTTCTCTTTATTTCCCAGATGCAATGCTACTGCCTTCCATCCTTCCAAGTCGCAAAAGAAAGTTCTTAAAAAAATGACAAAGTTCCTTACCGTTCCTAAGACAGGTAATGATCCCAACATGAATTGTTATCTTTTTAGAGCTGTGTGAGATTTGAATTGAAAAAAAAGTAAATTTGTGAGTGAGGGTAGCAAGAAACAGAAATACCTTAATAATGAATCATAAACATGATTACGTAAACTATATTATTTTTTTTTCAAAACTTTTCCCCACCTAAACCTTTTCCTTTCCCTTTTAAGTTTTAGCATAATCACTTCACTTACTTGTACTTCTGCCAATCTCCAGAGATCAAAGATCTGAAGAGATTTTTTTCAGCTTGCTCTCTCTGTCATGTTTTTCAGCAAAACCAGTTTTTTTTTTTCACTGTATGTTGTTTGAAGCTGATCAACTTTTCTGTTAACTGGTGAGCAAATTTTAAATTCCAGAAGCAAGCACAAGTGCAAATGGTGAAGAAGATCAACAAGATGGGCCTTCAGAAATATGTGAGGCTAGCAGTGCAGCTTTTGTTGAGCCTTTCTCGGGCAAATTACCATCAGTGGTTGATAAAGTTGAAGATATCAACATCAATAAACTAAAAATGAAAGGTAATGTAGGGGAGAGCGATGACTTAAACCTGGGGAAAACGACTAGTGGCCAGGAACCATCTTCAATGGAAAAATCAGTAGATGAGTGGGTCAAGAAAAGCAAACACCCAAAAGGCAAAACACCAGGTATGTACTGCGCGCCAGAACCACTTTATGGACATTCACACCCCAAATCTTCCCAAGTTCAAATCATTTGAAACTTCTGCTCAAGTGTGATGATAACCTACCCTGTATTTGTTATTGAATGTGAAATAACTTGGACTACCCCTGCCAAAGTAGTACAAAGGTCATTAGTAAACTACTTGGAAACCCTTAGTTACTTAGTGTTTTTTATTTGATTGTCATCTATAAAATAAAATAGAGTTGCATGATCATTTCCTCTAATCAGTTTTACTATTAAAGCATCACAACCTTTAGCAGTAAGATTGTTAAGTGAGAAAATGATTTAATCACAGTATTGTTATACAGCTGTAACTCTTCTCTCTTTTTTGTAGAACCTGGATTAGGACCAGATCCAAACAAGCCTCGTTGTCGGAAAGCCAAGATCATTCGTTTAGAACGGAAAAGAGAGAAACTTGCATTAGCCAGACAACAAGGGGTAGGCATATATGTACATGTATGAATCACTGTCTTCTAAATAACCTTGCACAAGCCTTTCAATATACTCTTGTATCAAACATGACATGTTTTCTTATCCATGTTTTCTCCTTTCTCCTTACACTTTGTCAATTTGGTATTGCAAGGGGAGAATTTGTTTTAAGGCAGGGCAGTTTATGTATATATTTTAATCACCTGGCTCATGCAAGTACATTTGTAGAGGTAAGGTGTGCATGTGCAATGTACAGCCTGGGTATGAACATCTGGAATCTGTTTATGCACAAAAAATATTGTTGTTGTCATGTGACCACACAAAGTACAGCTGTAAGTACAACATGTATGTTGATACCTCCTAGTCTCCCTCAATCAATCAATCAATAAAGCTTTATTAACGGTATCACTTCATTAAAAATGCTCTTCCAGTGAGCCGTTTACAAAACAAAATTTTCAGAGAAACTACATTAATGCTAAAATATATCTATATATTAAGAAAATCTATCCTATAATTAATCACACAAAAATCAATCAACCTTAAAGGTACATTAAATAACTAAAATAAAATTCTATCTCAACTCTCTCAAGGCAATACCTGGCTCATGACAAAGATAGGGCAGACTTGAAAGAGTTGAGATTTATCTCGTCTTTAAGCACATTTTCTAGGCCATTCCACATGACTGCTCCCCTATAGCTAAAGGCCCTCTTAGCAGCTTCAGTACGGGGCCTTGGTACAAAAATGTTGTTTGAGGCATCTCGCACGTTGTAGGAATGAACCCCAGAGGTTGGTTTAAACATGTTCTTTAAACTCTCAGGGTAAAGGTTATTTAGAGATTTAAAAACACTTATTGCGAGCTGTTTAGAGCGTCTTTGCTCAAGGGTATCCCATCTCAAGTCTTGGAGGATATGCGCAGATCTTGTATTATAATCACTAAATGTTATAATTCTCCCAGCCCTATTTTGCAATCTCTGGAGTCGGTCACACAGACCTTTTCCCATACATCCCCAGACTTCGGAGCAATAATCAAAATAAGGAGCGACTAAGGCATCATACATTTTCAGTAGGGTTTGGCGAGGCACCAGGGAACGAATACGTTTTAAGGCCCCTATACCTGCAGATACCTTTTTACAGATGGTATCTACATGGGATTGCCACCCCAATGCCTCGTCAACCTCTATTCCCAGATACCTATAATTAGTCACCCGAGTCAATTGTTGACTATTAACAGTAACATTTAAGTCACCATTTAAATGCCTTAGTCGGTAGTGGCTTCCAATTATCATATATTTTGTCTTTTTGACATTTAATATGAGTTTATTGGATTTCAGCCACTTTTGAACCTCATCCAAGTCTTTGTTTAACTTTTCTTCAAGAGTTGCGGGGTCATAGGCGGAAAGGGTAAGCGAGGTGTCATCAGCATACATGAGCGCAGATGATGACAGCTCGCATTCTTGTAGGTCATTTATATAAATGAGAAACAACAAGGGTCCAAGTACAGAACCTTGTGGGACCCCATAACTAAGAGGAAGATAGTCTGATAGAGTTCCATTTACATAAGTACTCTGAAAGCGATTTGATAGGTATGATTTGAACCACTGAACTGCATGCGGGTCGAGCCCATAAAGTTGCAGTTTTTTTAACAATATGCTGTGGTCAACCGTATCAAAGGCTTTCTTAAGATCCAGAAAGAGTACACTGTTAATTAGGCCATCATCAATATTTAAATACCAGTTGTTAGTAGCTTCAAGCAAGGCAGTCAAAGTAGAATGCATCGGTCTGAAGCCATGCTGAGAAACTGTCAGCAAATTATTGTGAGTTAGGTACTCATAAAGTTGTTTGAAGATAACCTTTTCGATTATTTTACTGACAACTGGTAGAATAGATATAGGTCTATAGTTATTAGGATCAGACTTAATATCCTAATACTTTGGAAATTTTCCACTCGTCTGGAAAATACCCACACCTAATGGATAGGTTAATTATATGGGTGAGAGAAGGCACGATTTCAGGACAAGCTTCTTTCAAAAGCCTTGCAGAAATACCATCCAGGCCTGTAGCCTTGTCGACTCGAAGCGAACTCACTAAACGGTGAACAACACCGCAGTGAGTCTCGTTCTCGTTTATGTCTCGTTTTGTTGGGGAGGAGCATTGCGTGACAAGACAAAGGAGATTACAGTTGGTACCTCCATACTACAGTGAGCCAATGAGAAGTGGCCCACTTACCAATTAAAAACAAGCCTCAGTAAAAAAAACATGGCCATGTCATTTATATCACTGTCAATTGACCACTGGCAGAACTCTGATGTACATACATGTACATGTTCTTTTTGTAAGTTTGTGTGTCCCCTCTACTAACAATGCATGCACATATACCAGTACAATGTAGATAGATGTAGTTTTTCTTAGTAAGTCTTTAATCATCACTCTTGAAAGCCCTAGATGACATTGGACTCATCCCATTCCTCTTTGAACATAACGCGCACATTTTGAGAGCGTGCGGTACAGGGTGAACAAAGTGTGATTTCTCCCTACTCATCACACCTTGCCTTCCCATTGTAATTACATGTATCCATAGATTATAATAAAATTTTAATGAATAATGCCTTAAAAAAATGTTGTGGGGGTATACTGTACATTTTATTTCTTCAGCATGTATGGCAATCCTGACGGATCCTGTGGATAAATTGAATTGATGTGTTTATTTATGGGTTAACGCTAATTTTTTGTAAATATCTAGAAGTGTACAAGTTCAAGCAGTTCTAAGATGCAAGTTGTCAAATCTTTGGAAGACCTTGTGATTGACAGATTGCCCAGCCAGACACCAGTTCATAACCTTCAGGTGCAATTTTTATAATAAAAATAATAATGATAGTAATTGGAGTCTGAAGCCTCGATTGGAGACTGAACTGGAATTTGTTTCCTCAAAGATTATTTATTTTTTATGTCTTCATTCACACCTGGAGCGCTTAAAACCTCTCAATAACTTATTCAACTTGAGTTTAGGCATTCTCGGTCAAATTTAGTTTTGAAAATGTTTGTGTTTTCGGAGAGGAAAACCATTGAAGTACTCAGAGAAACACCTTACAAAGCATAGGCTTGGAGAGAACCAGCAGAAGCTGCATGTGAGGGTGACAAGTGCTCATATACTCATCAATTACGCATTGATTTGCAGTCAGATCTCAACAATTGGACACACCAGGCTGTAAGCAGACACATTCTATAGGTAGCCTATGTGGCAGGCGTGAAAAAGTTAAGGGAAATGTGATGTGAAGAAGTGCAAGGGTTCACTTGGTGGGGGGCGCACCATTTATGTTCTTGTCGCCCTTAATTCCTCCTTTCGCTTCCCCTTCAATGCCTAGCATTTACAGTAGGCCATCCTAATCCAGGTTATCCCATTAGCAGTTGGACTGGCTGTGGCCTTCAAGCAAGCTCTCCATTTTTTTTGTAGCTTTGCAAGCCGAGAGGGGACGCACAAGCTAATCATGAAGCTCACGGGTGACCTCTCGCGACAGCGCCCTCCTTAAATGAAGAGCTTGCTCACAGGCTACCCGGGCTGTCACAAAGGGTGCTTACCAAAAGTCAGAACTGGCTGTTCGGATCTGTTATTTCAAAATGAAAGAGTAGTCTTCCCCTGAAATTTACACTTAAACCCATTTTTTTCCTTGCATACCAAGTAGGATAAATTAATCTGGCTGGATAGTACTGATTAATAGTGGAACTCTCCTCACAACTAGCCTTGAGAAATCCCCAACGCGACCTCCTGTCTGTAATGACAGCACTGGGACTCTTTACCCGTTCCGAAGGCTCTATCCTTATGCTTATTTTGACTGTAGATGGAAAATTTTTTGTATTTACAGTAGAACCCTGATGACTCGAACTCAGGCAACTCGAAGTAAGTCCAATTTCCCTGGGATTTCACCCCACCTTTCAGTCTTTTTTAACTTGGATAACTCGAATTCCCCGCTAACTCGAACTAAATTTCATTTCTCTTGATCAAAAATTCACTGAAATTTACCCCGATAACTCGAATTCTGGTTCTTGTGACTCCACTCGGATGCCATCCCATTAACTCCTCTTTTTGTATAAACGGTCAAAACACTAAAACTACCTCAGTTTGATTTGCAACGAACAGATCACGTTTTATCATAAAAAAATTAATGTCTAATCGTGTTACCGTTTCTGATTGAAAAGGTGAAATTTGCACTGCATAATACACTGAAGTGCTAAAAAATCAGTAACTATCAATTTGTAATGTGGCAAATTAAATTTTTCAATCGGCCCTGTTAACTCGAAACCTCGTTAACTGGAACTGTTTTTGGTTTCCCTTCAGGGTTCGAGTTACCAGGGTTCTACTGTATTTTGACATCCATCATACGGTGAACTGCATTAATTAAAAAGATAGCTCTTATGACATGCATTTAACTATTAAATTTGTTCCAGGTTAAGCTTATTCCATCAGATCCATGCAACGAGGAATTTCAACAATCTTTCCAACAGACTGCAGCTCTGTTTTTTAAATACCAAAGAGATATTCACAAAGATCCCCCTGAAAAGTGCACTGAAAAAAGGGTAATCATAAAAGTTTCTGTTATCTTCTGTTGTTTTAAGAGGCATTGAACATTGCCTTATGGTTTGGACAAGTAAACCAAATATCCTCAAAAGTGATATTTTATGAATTCTGGTTTGTTTAGAAATACTTAAAACTCTTAACAGTTAGAGTTTATCTAGCCTCCCACGCAGGCGATTTTAGGGGAGTTCGTATTTCTTCCCTCGAAGAAATACGAGCTCCCCTAAAAACGCCTGCGTGGGAGGCTAGAGTTTATCTTGAATGCCTTGCGATTGGACAGAAGCTACGTCCAGAAATATGTCTGCGTTCGCGGGCTACTCACTCACTCACTAATCCGTCTTCGTAATTGGTTGGGTCCGAATAAACCTTTTTAGCTCGTATGTTTTGTTTTCCCATTTCAGACCACGTGATGTTACCCCAGAGAATTGTTTCTTTCAAGTGTATCCATGTGCATGTGTATGTATAATAAGGCAAATCCCCTGGAGAACATCACCCGGGCTGAATTAGGAAAACACAAGGTAAAAAGGTCTATTCGACAGATATTGGAACTAGTTTTCTCTCTTTGACGGGCATTATGGTTCACTTTTCGGCAGCCGGAACTTTTCAGAATTTTTTAAAAATATTTTCTTTTATCATCTGACTTCTCTGTTTTTCTAAACAACGTATCCGTCAGTTCGCCATAGTTACTTACCGTGTGATTGACAACTCTTTCAGAAGCATTTTGAGGGGGATCTTTGTTGCAGTCATTTCAATACACAACTTATGTATTCCTTTTACTTCTTATCTGTTGCTTCCAAACAAAATTAATTTTGACAATCTAAACCCTGAATTGAGGGGGTTTTAACCTTGAGTTTGAAATTCTCAGGTCAAATTAGTGAAAGTGCAGTTCGATTCAGACGAATTTCAAGCAACATACAGTCAGACTTGTGATTTATTTGCAAAATATCAAATGGCCATCCACAAAGATTCCCCTGGCGAATGCGGCGAAAGACAGGTTAGACTCCTTTTAAATTAAACCCTCTCTGTGAGAGCAACTCTTTTTAAAAAGAACGTCAGGGTTATAAAGATCTACTAAGGGCCTGTTTACATGGAGGTGGGGGACCCCAGGTATGGGAGGTAACCCGTTTAGGTGGGGTAACTCGCCTGTCCATATAATCTCTCATTTTAATTTGATCACGTTTACATGATAGGTGGGGTAACCCGCCGCGAGTTACCTCACCTACCTGGGGTCCCCCACCTCCATGTAAACAGGCCCTAACATTTACATAACGTGGTAACTTTAAGATCCAACGACGCGACGGCAACGAGAAAATAAAAGTAAAACAATAGGTTTAATAAGCAAAACAACAACTTTGCACGTGCACCACACTTTTTTGTACATTTCTTTGCCGTTTTTGGACGACTACGACGGCTCATCCTCAGTGTACGAACCTGTTTAACTCACGGGTGACTTAAAGCGCAGAAAACAGAGGAACTTAGGATAACAAAAGGTGTGAAACAAAGAAAACGTTCGCAGGTTTGGACACCCAGATAAACCCCTAATTTCGTGTTTTATGGAGAACGTCAACAATCAACGAAGAACTTTAACTCTCTTTCTGAACTTGGATATTGCCCGCAGGAATTCAACTCCAATTGGGTTCGCCTACATGTATTTGACCGCAGAGTAAGTGGGTATAAAGAATAATCGCAATAAAAACTGAAAGAACGCGAATGCGCGAGAGCCTCAACTTTTTTTTGCCTGTTCAAAGTTAATTTATTTGTTCGTGATACTGTACGGCGGCCTGATCAAAGAAGAAAACGTTCGCTATCAGTTGTTTCTCTTCGTTGGAGAATCTAGGGCAGCAATAGATCGCGTTCAGCCTACATTAGGTTCCGTGTTGTTAAGTCACATGACCATAGTGGTCATGGGAGCTATAGCCGTCAGAAACACAAAGTGATGTAGTTCAAACGGTTGAGAGAAAAAGTTTCACTTGTTCCCCTTTACTCTACTATATTTATATGTTGCTGGGTTTGTCATAGATTTGAACCAAATATACATGGTATGATTTTTATTTCACTCTAAGTGCTGGAACAGAAGTTGTCCAACTAAATTTGTCTCATTTCGTTCATAGCAATATCCCTTAGGTGAATGAGTTAGTGGCACCAGCAAAGTTTTATTCCTCATTGTACTAAATCTAAAAACTGTGTATGATCATATACCTGAAAAGTCACGATAAAGCCATTCCGTCAGGCATAATCAATTGAAATGTAAGACAAGTAGTAACAAAGGCTTTAAAAATTACAGCGTGCCAGGGACGTCGCGAAAATAAGGCCGGGCGTGATTTGGGGAAGGGAACGGTGGCGGAAAAGCAGGAGAGAGAGAACGCTTTTCATTCAACCAAAACTTTTGAAAATTTGGAAACAGCGGCAAATGGTGCAGAAATTTTCCGGAAACGTTTTCAGAAACTCCGGAAACTGTTGAATTTCCGAAATGCGAACTATTCAACCGAAAATTCTAGAAATTCCGGGAGCAAAGTTGAATCGAAAGAAAAGTTAGGAAAATTTAGGTATACCTCGTGAGGTTGTCCTCGTTTTTGGAAATTTTGGAAAATGCTGTTCCATTCGCCACTACAAGTTGCCGAAAATTCAAACCGGACGTTTTGGCTAAATGGAAAGCGCCCAGAGGCTTCGTCGCCTTCTCTCTCCCGAAACCCTGCGCGTCAGTTTTCCCAGTAGGTTGACCATCTCTGCACATTACTCTCTTGGAACCTTGAACAGGCTATAGAAATGATTGCCCATGTCAGCGGTGGTAGTTATAATTGCATCTCTATTTTCTCATTGTAGTGAAGACTTTTTCATTCATGTCATTCCATTAAATGATTATTTGTATTTGTTTGATTGCAGTTCAAGAGATTTTTGGTCGACTCACCGCTTCAGGTAAACATGTTGAGTTTAGGACACTTCACACGGGTCTTATGGGATGTAGTTACACCTTCAACATTACTCCATGTCTTTGTTTTTCACCCGTTGAAATTATGCGGCAGCCGGCTCTTAGCGACATCACTGTCGAGTCCGTACGTGAAATCCTTGTTAGTTTCACCATTCATTTGAAACCTCTTGAGAAGTAGCAAAATTGTCAGGATTCGCCCACACCTTGAATGTTCTTGAATTTCAATTAAAAATTCAAAGCCGTAAAAGTACTGGAAAATCGCAGTTGGTGCTGGAAAAACTGCCTTAAAATTTGCCGCTTACTTCATTGGGACCAGACTCTCAAGCGGCTAATACCACATTAATACTTGCAGAATTGTAGCAACACAAAATAGTAGAAAATATTGCCTTGATTTTGCACCGCATGGATTCCTTGAAAAGTGAGAATTGAAAAGTCCTTTGGGCGGAATTATTGGTGTGAAAAGAGTACGAACCCTGAGTGGTTTTTTGAATTCTTAAATTTTGCCTTTACGTGCTCAAAAGTAAATAGGTGTACACAATACGTGAGAGGTCTTAATATGGCGAAATCACACGTGACAAACACAAAGACAAACAACAACTTTAATACTGCAGTCTTTGATGAGTAAACAGTGTAACTTATTATACGGCTGAATCCACGAGCGGTCAAGATGAAGCAAATCCTTTGTTCTGATTGGCCAATCGAGCGCATCTTGCCCGCTCGTGTTTTCCTGCGAGAAAAGTTTTCTTTTTAACCATATATTAATAAATCTTTTGTCAACCAAGCTTGTTCAATCCAGACGGCTGGATACTGGTTCTTTTTGCATTGTTATTGTCCTCGACTTCGTCTCGTTCCACAAAGGGGAAGATATATCATTTTCTTTACGTGATAATGCCGTCGTTTTATCGCCAATATGACTTATGGCTTTCACTTACTGCTTTTCAAAGAACAGTGTAAATGCATTAAGGCCTGAAAACGAATGTTTAATTTCGGGTCTGTATTCTTAATGTTTTCTGTACCTGAGTTCCTTTAATACTTTTTTTTAAAATTTATTTCCAAAAAGCATTTTACTGGACCTGGTTCTCCACCAATGGGGTTTGGCTCGTTTCATCAACAGTATTTCCTTGATGGTAAGTGCTAATATTCTCTCTGGTAAAGGCAATACTTTTCAGAAAAAGTCGCTTAACGGAAACAAAATTAGAAGTCTGGCCACTCATAAAACACGTTAGATATCGTGACAACAAATGATAATAATAATAAAATACAAAATATATCAGAACGGGCTTTTTGCGGTTTTCTAAGGACAAAAAAATCACTAGCAGAAAAACAAGAGAAATGTGGTGGTGGTGGTGGTGGTGGTAGTGGAGGGAAAACAATAGAAATGTGATGGTGGTGGTGGTGGTGGTGGAGGGAAAACAAAAGAAATGTGGTGGTGGTGGAAGAAAACAATGGAAATGTGGTGGCGGCGGTGGTGGTGGTGGTGGTAGTGTAGGAGGAAAACAATAGGAATGTGGTGATGCTGGTGGTGGAAAGAAAACAATAGAAATGTGGTGGTGGAAGAGGGAAACAATAAAAAACGTGGTGGTGGTGGTGGTGGCGGAAAACAATAGAAATGTGGTGGTGGAAAAAACGTTGAGGGTATGGTCAGTGTGGGGTCCATGTAGGGTCGATGTGGGTTCGATGTACGGTAGATGTGGTCGTAGATGGAAATTAAAAATAAACAGTAAAATCAAAAAAGGGAAAATAAATCAATTGCGGAGTAGTAGGAGGGGTGTGGGGTAAGTAAAACATTGTCTATGGTGCTAAAAAGGGCTAGATTGCCTTTGACGTCATTAATATGCACGATTTGCCCGCCAAAAATCAGTGAACCGGAACTAGGACAATCACAGCAGCAGGAAATAGGACTTGCATAATTACGTTACGTCTCAGTGATTTTAAGTCACAGACAAGTTTGACTTTGCTCCTCAGACACTATGACTTAACCAATGAAAACGTTTCTTATTTTCTAACTCTCCAATCGAAAACAAAGATGTTTATCGACCTTAAAGTAACTAGAAAAGCTAAACCAACTAGAAATAGCACACGACCTTATCTTAACGAGATTCCTGTCATCGGCGTTAATTTGTTATAATTCAAACTAATGAGATTCCACTTCAAAAAACCGGATAATTCGGTCTCTTGTCCACTACTTAACAGCCAATCAAAAAGCGACAGCTTTGCCGAAACCACGAGTCACTCTCGTCCCATACTGCAAATCGAAACAACCCCGACACAGACTTACGTTCAACCTCAAAATAGCCAATAGACTACAAGTAGTAACTCCCCCCCCCCCCCCCCCAGGAATAATAGAGCGAGGGAAACACTTAAACGCTCGTCAAAACGCACGTGAAAATCGCCACGCGTGGAAACGGCCACCCTCCTCGCGAATGGCGATTTTCACGCGAGCTCGTGTAATTCGCTCTGAGGAAATCGAGATGCTATTTATTGTTGGCATACAACGAGAAAAAGCGACACTCTTCTCTTATCGGGAGGCGATTTCTTGGACCGCCTTTTTTTCTCGTCCTACTATCTATTATCCTAAGGAAAATAAAGAGACGAGTCATACGCTGATGGTTTACCGGTGATTATTGTTTTCTGTTCCAATTTTCAGGTAAACTGGTAGCTGTAGGAGTGATTGATATTCTTCCTCGCTGTGTCTCGTCAGTATACCTTTTCTACGATCCCGATTATTTCTTCTTATCGCTTGGCGTCTATTCTGCGCTAAGGTAGGCAATCACAGGGTAAATTGAAAAGTTTATTTTTGTTGTTATTTAAGGCCCTTTGACTGGGGGCCCGTTGAGCTAGGGCGGGTGGAGACCCCTGCGTGTAGAAGAACACAGTTATGTACAAAGTATGCAGCTATTTCGAGGAAATTAAGGTCGCAAAAGTGCACGCGACAATCTCGAAGGGTATTGTGGGTGGTTTTGAATTCATTGTTCTTTGAAGAAATTTTAAAAAATGGCACGAGAGGCCATGGACGTATGTTTGCGAGTGCTAAAGGAAAGCAACAAAAGTAGGTTTGACAGTTACAGTGTCAGGAACAGTGTATTGATCATATCCCATATTACCTTCTGGGATTGTCGCGTGCACATTTTTCCGACAACCTCTCTCGAAATAGCTGTATGCGCAAAATGAAGGACGTAACCCACCCTGTTCACCATCTTCTACCGACACGCGACACCTTATCTCTTTCACTGCCAAATGTGGCCAAAGGCAAATTTCGACCAAATTTCCACATTTCATTTTCTAAAATTTTGACAAACAAATAGCATCATGTGAAAGTACAGGCCGAGAGCTTTCATTTGAATGGTCACGTCATAGGATTTTGTCTGCAGACTGAAAAGTTAGAGTCGCCTTACAAAACTCCATCAAGTACTCTGGCAGTGAAGGGGTTAAGGATTAAGTCAGAGCAGCTATATTTTATTAGAATGTCACGGCCACCTGCAGAACTAAGCGCACGGAAGACTTTTTTCCTTTTAAGTACTTCTAACCATGTGTATATAGATTTTATTAAAATGTATATAGAAGATATCTAGTCAATTTTCAGTTGAACTCTCAGGACGACTCAGAAACAACTCTAGCTACTAAATAGCAGCCGCTAGCCGGACAGGAGGCGATAAAACACAAATGGTGCCCGTTTCTCGAAAGAACTTGAACTCGCGGCCTCCAAATGTTCTACTTGCTCGGTCTCGCTCACTGCTCAAAATTGCTTGAATCTCTATTTTACAGGGAACTTCATTTTACTCGTTCACTCCAAAGAACCAGCCCAAGTATTGAGAGTTACTACATGGGCTTTTACATTCAATCCTGTCCGAAAATGAAGTATAAGGTGTGTATGCTTGTTCACCTTTGAACTTAAAGGAGCTTTGGCACGAAAAATTAGCCAAATTCACCCAACACAAAACTTGCCATTAAAATTGAGCGAAACACAAAAATACCCGCTTTAAACACTGGAATCTTTAATGTAATCGTCCATTTGTTTAGGAAAAGAGAGGAATGATTCTTCAGCCAAATTACTGGAACGAGTCTTCATTTTAGAAGACGCCATCTTGACACAGTACTCAGTACAGTGGAACCTCGATATAACGGAGTCCTCGGTATAACGAACCTCTATACAACCAAGAGAGAATGAGGTACCTCATTCTCTCTTGATATAACGAAGTCCTCGGTATAGCGAACCTCTATGTAACGAAGTCCTCCATTTAACGAACCTCTACAAAACGAACCTCGATATAACGAACCCCCACATAACGAACCTTGATATAACGAACCTCTATATAACGAAGTCCTCGGTATAGCGAACGATTTTCTGTACACCAGCAATAGTAAAATATATGAAAGAGAACGTCGATGTAACGAAACCTCGTAATAGGGACCGAATTTTGGCAGTTCCTTCGCCCTTCGTTATATCGAGGTTCCACTGTATATTAGAAAACGGCAAATAATTCCTTTAGCCTCGACAAATGAATAACTTAGACAACCTTGATAAGAGTAAAACTGCTCAATAGTTAAAAGGAGGGTCGCCGAGAGGACAAAATTAGGCAAAAATTAAAGCATTTATAGACAAATAACGGAGCGGCAGACACGTGTCCGACTGCCATGGCTGACCGCTCAATCTCAACCCGAGATTGCCATGTCATGGCGTGACCGCTCAATCTTATACACTGTAATATGCGCTTGAGCTTACATGACGAATGTCCATCACCGGAGGTTTCAGTAAATCATATACTTAGTTATGATGTTGCTATTTATGAGCTATCTATACCTTCTTATATCTATCTCCTAGTTGTTGTTGTTGTTGTTGTTGTTGCTTTGGAGAGGGGGCGGGCGGGTACGGCTCTAGAGGCATACGGCTACTATGGGGACAAAATTGGATTCGGCCCTTGTTCTAATAAGCTTTCAATATGTGTCAAGAGTGGCGCAGTGGTGAGAGCGCTCGCCTCCCACCAATGTGGCCCGGGTTCAAATCCCGATGTGGGTTGAGTTTGTTGTTGGTTCTCTCCCTTGCTCTGAGTGGTTTTTCTTTGGGTACTCCAGTTTTCCTTCTCCTCAAAAACCAACATTTTCAAATTCCAATTCGTCCAGGAATCAGGTAGGTGAAGAACCACTTTGTGGATGTACTACCTCCAAATCATTATTTATTTTGTGTATTAATTTTATTTATTTTATGTGTCTCTACAGGGTCAGTACAGTCCATCCTACATTCTCTGTCCAGAAACCTACAACTGGATCCCAATTGAACAGTGTCGTCCTAAAATTGCTCTCGCTAAATATTCTCGCCTAGACGACTCGGAAGAAGGTAACGCTTGGATTATTTTCTAGGAATTGAGATGAAAAGTGTGGGTTGCGTTTTTGTGCACAAGGTACACATTTCATCCTACTTGCAACGAGCCAAGAAAAGAATCATATATCATTGCGTTTCACTCAGTCATGGAGAGCGATTACAAACTTAAAATGATTTGTTTCATCTACGATTAGAACAGACCAATGAGACCACCTTTCTCATAAAACCATCCTGTCAATGAGATCTTCCAGTTGGTTGACCATCCCGTCACTGCGGCAACCTTTTTGAGACGGCTATCCCGTTCGTTCAACCGTTCTGTTGACTGACCCATCATTAGTATAATTACATTGATGATTATCGAAAATAGAGCGCTATGATTCGCTAGGAGCTTCGCTTTATCCCGCTATAATCACCGTGCGGTGATTATAACATTGAAGGCTAGCAGTTTTCAAAGTGGCAGCCAGACTTTTGATGTTTCGGAGAAGGAAATTGATCAATAATTTTATTTTCTCGAATAATCATCAACGTGATTATACTAAAACAATTAGTCGCCTCAGGCAACGTGAATATCGGCGAATAGTCACCTCGACTTCGTCTCCGTGACTATTCGCCGATATTCACGTCGCCTGAGGCGACTAATTGTTAAATAATGGGACGAATTGATGGGTTAGATTCAACGTTTTCTGACGGGAGAAATATTTTCGCGATGTAATTTCCAACTATAATTATAAACGGACCATGTAAAACCATTCAAGACCAGGCAACCAGTCAAAGCGCTTGATGTTTTCATACAATTACATTTTTCCTTTCAAATCCTCACTTTCAGAAACGCCTCAGGGTTCCACAGAAGATGTTCTTGTTTTGTTTGATCGCCAAGCCATTCCCTACCAGGTATTCATTTAAATTAAAACAGTTGGCCATTTTGTCGACAACTTCCAGAACACATTTCGTTTTTCCTTCAATGGAGTTTGTATTCAACAATCCAGGTGAGATCTCAATCCAGTGACTTTAATTTGAGAGGAAAAACAAAGAATTCTGGAAGCTGTAGTCAAGTGAAGAAAAATTGCAATATGTGATGCGTGTTATTGAACAAAAGCACGTCTTCATTTATCGATTTATTATATTGAATTTAGTGAAAGTGCTAAGTTTCCTAAAATCCGTAGAAAATTCCCTGAAACAAGACAGCCGAAATTGTCAGTGTTTAAAGAGAAGGAAGAGCATGCATTTCTTTTTAAATTTGGGCCCTCATATTTACGTGACTTTTTCGCTGGTTTTTGCAAAACTTCGATGGTTTACTAAATTCAGTAGAAAGAATAATTCTCTGAAAATATGTTTCTGTTTCACTAAAAAGCAATAAAAAATGCAATTTTGCGTGACATCTGAAGAAGGTCGATTAGCTATAGCAATGAGTTTTAAAATATCTTTCTTTTAAGGCTTTTTTTTGTGAATTCTTTACAGCTTTATGCGGCGTTTACAGGGGCAGATGATCGTGATGAAGTGCAGGAGTACGCAGATCTTGTGGGGCCTGTGGTCTCCTCTAGAATGCTTCTCTTTAGATCTGGTTAAGATTTATGGTTCCTTTTGTTTGGGAAAACATAAGCGGATTTTTCACCTTCACTTACAACCAAAAGTGGGTTTTGGCTTTAAAGGCAAGGGCGGACTTAGGGGGAGAGTGCAGGGGGTGCGCAACCCCTCCCCTCCCTGCCCCCCTGCGATGACCTGCAACTTTCTTATACAACTGGTATTGTGCGAAAAAATACTATGTGGTTTATTTGTGTTGAAGTAAAACATGAGACGAGATTGAAGAATTTATGTTAAACGCCGTAAGAATGGTAAGAAAGGTAGTTTGGCACGTCACGTCACCAGTCAGATACGCCATTCCTCAGTGCAGTGGCCATGGTGCACCCCCCCCCCCCCCCCTCCTAAGAAAAATCCTGGATCTTGAATTCTTTAGGAAATTGAGTAATTTCAATTTTCAGTGGACAAAAACCTTGTACCAGAGTAATTTAAACAATATCGCATTTTTTTTTACTGTTTTAAAGAGCTATAGATGTAATTACTTATCCGTAGTAAGTCCAAAGAAAATTTCTCATGAGAGCCCGAGAAAATAAATGTCAAATCTCACAAATTGACATTTTACACATGTTATACTACTACATGAGAAATTTCTTCAATTTGATTAGCTCAGGGCAGTGGTATTTCAGCTTAGTTTGAAATATCTACATGTGAAAATTACAAACCTGTGGCGGGCAGTAGTATAAACAAATAATAGCATGATTTGTACTTGTTATTTGGCATAAATACCACTCGTGATATTTCAAAATTGTCTCAAATTTCACTCGCCTAACGGCTCGTGAAATTACGTATAACAATTTCGAAATATCACTCGTGGTATTCATGCCAAATATCACTACAAATCATGCTATTACCTATACAAATTTTCAGAATTTTACCTGTGTTTCACAATTCTTGTGAAATTTGATATTAATTTTCTCGGGCTCCCACGAGAAATAGTCTTTGGTGTTACTACAGATTTCCAATTATATCTATAGCCCTTGAAAAATGTAAAAGAGAATGCGATATTGTTTAAATTATTCTGGTACAAGGTTTTTGTCCACTGAAAATGAAAATTACTCAATTTCCAAATGGATTTCGTCTTAACACTCCTTAGTGGATTCGTTAAAAATCACGAGGATATTGCTGTTTTAAGTAGATTCTGTGCTGAAGTCATTACTTAGTCTCTTAACCATACACAAAATGCTCCTCAGTCTGAAGTTACGAAAAAGATAGCAAACAAACCTTATTAGGGGGCACTAAATATAATAGTTCTTGGGGGGGGGGGGGGGTTGCGGGCATAGCACTCAGGGGCAGATCCAGGATTTTTTTTTAGGAGGGGGTGCACTCGTCTCTTGCTCTACTTCAACACCAATAAACCACATAGTTTTTTTTTGCAGAATACCAGTTGTATTAGAAAACCGCAGGTCATCTCAGGGGGAGGGGGGTGCGCACCCCCTGCACCCTCCCCCTAGATCCGCCCCTGGCACTAAAACTTGAAAACAGTTGGCCCAGCTTTTCAAGTTTCAATCCATATCCATCCTTCCCATCATCAGCTACAGACAACAGGAAACAGTTTAAATGCCTAAATATAGTCTTAAATAACAAAACTGGATCATTATTTTAAGAATTTTTAAATTGTGAAGACACGTTCCTGCTTTTTGAAAAAGTTGAAGATAGCGTGACATGGTATCTTTAGAGTAGGACTTTAAGAATTCATGAGCTGTGCTTTTTAGGGGTGCGGACAAATCTAATCTTCGATTCTCACAAACAAACGCACCCCTTTTATGACTTGCCTTGGATTGAGAATCTAGGGTTTCGTGTTTTGTAGTCAAGAGTTCGGATTTCTCATTAAAGCGCTCCACTTTTCACCACAGACGAAACATGAGAGAGTGACTGTTCTTGCTCGTATGTTTTATTATTAATAGCCTATGATAATTTCTGTGAATTTGAATGGTTTCAATGTACTGTTTTGTAATTGCGGTTTTAATGATTTTACATTATGGTCTAGCTTACGTGTTTAAATAAAAATGTCTCGGTTGCTTCTTTGCTTCTGAAATAACACTAGTACGTTACTTCCCCTCTCATCCTACTCGGACCAGCATCCCCTCCTCTGCTGGCGTTATCGTTTCTTTCTCGTAAGATTTATAACCTATTTTTGCTGTAATTTGACCGTCAAACGCAGGAGCAGCGCCGGTTACTTCCCAATACTCAGTATTTTCCATAACCCCTCAAATTCAAAAGATGAAAAAGGGAATTTTCCTGAGATAAATACCCTGTGTTGCAGCCGGCCCACGTATCGTCTTGACCACTGGTATAGTCCGTCTTTACAGGCGGTTTGGAGGGTCTGCGACGCAGGCTAGAGATAAAAAGTAAATCGTAAAAAAAATAGCTGGAATACATCTGCGCGATTGCGTCATTATCACACGCGGGCTCCTCTTTGTTTATGTACACTACCTAAGGCGTTACCGCTCAAAACAATTCATGATCATCATATGATCCGACGATTTAATGGAAAATGCGCGTCGAAATCGACGTCCCCCGGTACCCATACAAAGGCTCACAGTAGACTTTCTCAAAGCCTGTTTCCGGTTTCTGCCGGTTAGGTGGTCATTCGGGACTCGCGACTAACGTCACGCGCTTTCTCTCGGTTTGCGAGCGTCCCTCGCGCCTTCAGCGCTCACGCAGTCGGTTGATTTGTGGCAAGTCTAAGGCTCACAATTGAGAACCTACTTAGCAAAATTGCCCAAAACAGCCCCAAAATACAAGAACGTTTTTGCTAGACTTCAAAAAATGCAGGTTCTAACACGGGGGTTTTTACCGTATTAAATTGTAAAAAAATAGTCTGTGTTGCAGCTCGCCCACGTATCGTCTTAACCAATGGTATTATCCGTCTATACAGGCGGTTTAGAGTGTCTGGGACTTAGGCGAGCTAATGGAGATAACAAATAAATAAAAATCTTGCTCGCGTCTTTGTCTTCAGCAGCTCTTTTTTCTTTAACTTTAAGGTCCACAGTTTAATTTCTAGCCGGGATATTTGTTTTTTGTTTGTGGGGGTGGGGGGGGGGGGGGGAGTGAATAGGGGTATGCAAATCCGTAGTTAAAATTTCGCTCTTAATCCGAAATCCGGGCAAAATATTTTCATAATCCGCCGATCGGTTGGCCTATTCACCCCCCCCCCCCCCCTCCCCACGCCCCCCCTCCCTTATGAATAATCGCGTTGAAAAGAAAAGTGCTGACGGAAGTTTCCTTTTGCGGCAAACTGGTAATAATGACCAGAAAATGGGCAGCAGGTCTTCAGAAGAGTATTAGGGAGCTTTAGCATCAACAACGGCGACGGAAGCGAAAACTTGAAAACGTCACTTTTAAAGTGAATTCGCTTTTTTTTCCAATTTGTCGCGTTTAATCCATTTTACTGAAAATGTCAAATGTAGGCTAATTTCCCTTGAGTTCATTTCTTGAGGACCGAACTAAAAAACTCAAAATGCGTTGTCGCTTGTTTTCGCCCTCCATAAATCGTAAATTTAGGCCCGGTTCAGACATCGAACTTTTCATGAGACGAACCTAATACATTGAACTACACAAATGTAAGTACATGAAAAGTTCGACGTCTGAATCAATTAGGAACGCCTGTTTCAATTTAGAACGGCTCAGCCGTTCTTCCCGCCTAGCCCGGCCGGGAATTTCGTCTTTGGAACGGCTTTGATTCAAACGCCAGTAGTGGTGTAGGCACCGATTTAACCCCCTTTCTTGCGGAGGGATCTCATTAACTTGCGGAGGGAAAAATTAAACGCCGATGACGTCATAGCCTTTGTCTTTATCTCATGAATAAAATGCGGGGGAATCTTATTAACTTGCGGGGAATACATTAACCCCGATGAAGTCGTAGCCTTTTGTCTTTCGGTGTGTTTTTTGGGAGGATCTAAAAACGAATCTGTAATCTCAGATCACATGGATTCTTCACTACCAAAAAACGGAAGATCCGAAAAAGGGTCATTTACCATGACAACGGCATGTCCTCGTGCTCCTCGTGAATGTAAATAGATGTCAAACATGGAATGATATGTAACTAAGGGTGATGTTACGATTCGCAACAACGACTTTTCGCGTAACACAGCATCACAGCATTGTTGCGACATTGTTTCAAATGGTTGCAACATTGTTCCAACATTGAAACGCTATGTTGCGCTGAAAATCGTCGATACAAATCGTCTCGTGTAACATTACCTTAATGGCTAAAAGTTAAGGCGCCACCAACATAGGTTCCGTTAGAATGTCACACATTTACGGCATCTGTTGTGTACCATTTTTGTTCGGAAACCCTCTTGTCAAAAGTACGTTTTTCAAATCCTTGCCCAAAAAACGCTCATATTGTCATCTCCAAAATCAGGATTTGGATTTGATTCGAAGAATCCACCCAGAGTGTGGATTTTATGGATTCATGATCCGTTCTTGGTTTTCTCCCGGAAAACGCAAAGTCCGTTTTTGGATTCGGAAATCCTGATTTGGATTTTTCCCAACCAGTCTGACAGGTTTTCTAGTTACTTCAAGGTCGGTAGCCTGTGTACAGACGTCCCCCCTCCGTCAGGAAATTCCTGAGGGAGTGGGGACGTCTGTACACAGGCTACAAGGTCGGTAAATGTCTCAGTTTTCGATTAGCTGATTAGAAAACAAGGTGGTGGGGGGGCGGGGCAGGCGGGGGAGTCAGAAGGCTCACTGCAGTCTGTTGTATGGGTGCTTTTTTTTCCGAAACAATAATATTAATTCTTGCGTAAATTGACTTTATGTTTCATCTGCCTTGTCGTTAACATGATAATTATGCTTTTAATTTCTTCTCAGAATACGTGTCAAGTGCGTGCAAAAATCTCCTGATCGACGTTATCACCTTGCTTTGGTGTTTTTATCAAAGGTGTAAACAACTTTGACTCAAACCGGTTAGTGCCCTCTGAGAGTGGGCAGTGGTAAAAAAGCAAAAAAAAAAAAAAAAAATAGAGGGTTTGTAAGAAAAAAAAAAACTTGACTTGCAGGCTCTTTCCAAAATGGCACACTTGAAACCACGCCGCCTCTCACTCGCGAGTTTGCTGAGGGTCTGGGAACGAGGAAGAAGGTTATCCAACATGGCGCCCGCAGTGTCGTTGTTTATAAAGAAAACTTGCGTTTCTTGCCGTGTTGTGTGGCTGTATTTAAAAGAGGTATGAGCTAAAATAATCCTCACTTACCCTGAAAGCTGTTCACGTTTTCTCAGTCGTTCTTGGCCGGAGTGAAAGGTGAAAGCAAAACGAAAATCCGGTTTAAAGATCGATCTTGCAAATTGAAAGATTGATAGCTATGGGCGTTTTGAACTTTTATTGATTCCATAAGTTAAGAAGCTAGGCCTTGCTTTAAACGAGCATAATACTATCTCCTCGCATGGTATGTTAATTGTAGTATCTAAGTGTTATTTAGATCATGATGAGAGTGCATGACCTCGGTGGAGCTGGAGAGATTAATCAGCACAGCATGCTTTTTGAAGAATTCAAGACCACTTATTACCATATCATTAAATAACAAAAGGGTCGGTAAGATTTTCGTACAAATCCAATACATTTCTTATGCATACAGCAGTTGCCTGCTAATTCGTTGAAACATGTAGGCATAATAAATGTAAGTGGCTGTACAGAAATCTTACCAAAGCGTCTATTACTAACTAATAACTATATGTTATATGTGGCAGATCCTTGCCTAGAGGATTCATTGCTTCCTTTAATTTGATACATCACCATCCAAGTAGTCTCGGATCACTGATCCTAATCCCAGTGTGCGACAAATGCAGACTGCAGACTTGCAGACTGGCAGGTAAGCGAGGTAAACATTGTTGTCGGATGATTTAACACTCTGATTCCCTATCCCTAAACTTTAATTCTTCTAAAAGGCTTGTTTTAGGAATAGGAAATCTTGTAAGCATTTCACAACAAAGTTTACCTCGTTTACACTGTCCCAATCTGATCATTCCAACGGAATGCACCCCTTAAGCTACTGAATGGTCTGTTATCTGGGGGTTAACACATGTACATCCAATTCAACCTCTGAACAACTGGGCCCTGAGAGGATTCCAAGTATTTTCCAGTTCTACACCTTGCACCAGCTGATCACGTACTTAAGATGGCTGTCAAAGAAAAACACTAAAGTAAATTCTTTTTATGCACCTATCAATTTAAAGCCGGCGGGGGGGGGGAGGGGGGGGGAAGGCAGGGCATGGGGTGGGGATTTGACATTTTTCAAAAATTTGCAGTCAAACTCCCTGCCCACGGGCAAATCATTCCATTCAAATGCAACCAAATTTCCCCACCCCAGGCTGCACATTGCTATCAAATATCCCAAGGCAGAACCCAAATAAGGCACAAAAAATATCTCCAAATAAAACCCTGCAATCTTTATTAATTTTATATTACGTTGCTGCATCACCAAAGATACATGTTCCTGTTACAGCTGCAATTATACGTTTTAACGGTAATCCATGTTACATTGCATAGAATACAAAAACCTTTAGGAGAAAGTCCACATTTTGTAAGTTTAAATATACTGTTCTTAGTAAAGGGTACAAAGAAAGTCAGTTTTACAAGCTTACAGTGATTGTAGGGAATGAGCTATACACTGATCAATTGTACTTTCAAAAAATTGACTTGGTTTCTCTTTACTTCCCGTTACTTTGATACCACAGTATCTTAAAGAGATTCAGTTGATCAAAAACATGCTAAAACAAACAAAATTTGAAGACAAAACAATGAAATCCACTCAGCTTTCGCTTGTTCCTGTTGGCCCTCCATGATTTCCAGATGTTTCCAGACCGTACGGCGCATGCGTCAAGCATGGAAGTAGGAAACGTATGTTCGGTCTCAGTCTTTTTCATCCGAGTTGGCAGTCAAATATTGCCACGTCGGGCGAAGAAAGATTCAAATATCCCCTCCCGTGGGAGAACAAGCTCAGTCAAATGACCTTCCCCAGGACCAACTAAGACAATCAAATCCCCACCCCATGCCTGCCCAACCCCCCCTCCCCCCACCGGGTGTGGCTCAAGCTTAAACTGACCCCTAAATTAAAGGAGACCATACTAAAACAGACATCACAACATTTTTTGTAAATTTCTTTATGCACGGCTCTAAGGCATACCTGAATGCGCAAATATGGTTACTTTCTGACCCAAACACCCTAAGCGAGACCCAAAACCTGTAATTTACACCCCTAAGCAAGGCAAGGAGTATCCCCATCACTTTTATATGGGAGACCCCCAGCATCTTCACGCAGACTACAATGGTTAGAATCTGTACCCATTTTCAGACCAAGGAAATGCCTGCGAAGGCTGAGCAGATAACTGTATAGTTATGCCTTAGACATCATGACTTTCTGACAGTAAGGTGCCAATTTTGGGGGAATTTTCCACTATTCCACCTTGACTAACACATGCAGCATGTAAAGGAAAAATTAATGTTGGATTCATTATCCCATTTGGTGGGACAGGGTAATGCCATTGGGACGCTGAATCCATTAGCTTATACCAGGGGCCGGTTGCTCGAAGCCTGGTTAGCGCTAACCGTTGGTTAAGAGGTATCAAAATGTATAGGTTTCCACGGTATTTAATGCTCAGGTTAGCACTATAACCATGCTTCGAGCAACCCGGGCCAGACCATTTTAAGCTGTAATTTTGCCACCAATTGTTAGAGTAGGTTGTCTCTGAACAATCTGCCCTAACTTATCCTTATAATGCTCCTTAGTTATTAATCACCACTATAACATTAAGCTTCTCAAATTTTATTGGCTATCAACTGTCCCAATTTCTGTACTAATAGGACAGTATGCATCTGATGCCTGTAATTGGACAGTACACCATGCCACTGCTAGCAAGAAAAACTTTCGGAATTTTTTTGGTGTTTGAGTTACAAAAACCTTAAATATTACAAATTTTGTTATAGATGTTGTCCAATTTGGTCTGTATTTATACTCATGATTAACAAATTGGACTTCCGTTACACGGTTGTCCAATTTTGTTTATCACTCTTATGATTACAGACCAAGTTGGACTCCACTGAGTCCTATTACCTTTATTTATTGGCTTTTTTGGAAGAAGAATTTTGATTTGCCGCAAAGCTAATTTTATAATAGTTTCATTTGCTTAACTCAATTTTTAGAATAAAATTCCGTTTGTACTGGTTGATGTAGAGGAAAACAAGCCACCAGATTTTGCAAATGTAAGTCCTCTTGGTTTGGTTCCACTGCTACAAGATGGAGATCTCACTATTTATGGAAGGTAAGAGTGACAGCAAACTTCAAAGCCAAAGTATCTGAACTAATTAAAGCATGCAGCTTAAAAGAGTACGCTCTCTTCTAGTGATTTGAAAGCCTCTTAAATTTAAAAAATACACCTCGTGCAATATTCTCCTTAAAATAACCTCGTAAAAAAGGGACCAGGAGGTCCAAAGATTTCTTAAACCACGTCGTAAGTTAGACTTCATTTAAAAAACCGACCCATAGAGTTTTATGTATGGAGCTATTTTTATTTCTTTGTACTGTAAATGCGCCGCTGGCAACTGTAGCCATCCTAGAGCTTTACTGCCGGCATGCCCGGGAAGTTGAACTTGAGTCAACTTCATAGGCATGCCGGCGTTAAAGACTGGAATAACCAATGTTGCCGGCGACTTCTGTTCTCATATGGAGACATAATCTTAGGCAGTACCGGCAGTCATGTCGCAGGTGCATCGGCGGCTAATGAGAACCAGGCTTAAAGTTGGAGGTCATGCAGCTGAAGATCAAACGAACAAATTCAAACTTCCAGCACGCAAATAAACTATACTGGATCAGTGCATATGAAGTGTTACAGTCATGGTTGATAAGTACAGTCTATCATAATTTTGAGACTAACAGTGGTAGGGGAGAACGCCTTAAAAGAGAAGAGGCTCTTCAGTTATAACTTCCTTCTCCTGCAAAGGAGTAGTGGTGGTGGGGGGGGGGGGGGGGCTTATTTGAGAGGGGGGTTAAATAGAGAATTCAAGCTAGCTTTTAAGAGAGAAAATGTATTACGTCCACCAATTTGCCATTTTTGTGTTAGAGAGCAAAGCCAGCTTACAAAAATGGAGTTTTTTTATCTTGCTTTGTTCAAAGTCTAGTTAGCCTTAATCCGAGATAAATTTTAAACAAACATGATAAGTATTCATAGTGACTAACCCTGGATTTGCTTATTATCTTTTGAACAAGTCAGCCTCGGTTTGAATTCTCACATCATTCTAACACGTCTCCAGTGCGTAGTCTACCCTCACAATTTAACATTTCAGTCCTTTAAGCTTCCAAATGATGTACATTTGTACCGCTGGGTTGAAAAGTATGCTGATTATCCTGTTTTTGTTTCAGCCAAGCCATAATATTTTACTTGGCAGAGAAGCTTTCGAACTATGTAAGCTTTGGAAAAGGTGATGAAAGACCGCATGTGGAGTCCGTTATACACTGGGCAGCAACCACACTTCTAAGGTGGTGTAACATGAACCGTGGCAGTGCTCCTACAAAATAAGTAGCCTTGAGAAAACAGCCCACATTTCACAACACCACCAGGAGGAAAGAGCGCAAAAATTGCATACTGGTGACGTGTTACTACCCAGATCTGGGTAGTGCTTTTGATTGGTTGTTACAAATTACCCTTGGGGCACGACCAATCAGAAGCACTACGGTACCCAGGTCTGGGTAGTGTCACGTCCTCAGCATGGAACTTTTGCGTTCGTTCCTCAGACGTCACTTCGTGGGGAAAGCAGTGGTGCATCGTGAAATGTGGGCTATTTTCTCAGGCTACAAAATAACGGCAGCTAAAAATCTCTTAAATGTCTGTTCACAGAATAAATTGTTGCCAAGAAATTATAAGCGACCTTAAGATTTGACTATGCGTAGGACTTTGGAATTTCGAGCTGACTCCAGTTGCTCAAAATAAAAAAAAGGTGCAAAATGCTATCCGCTGAATAAATTTCTATCCAGTGGAAAGTGCAATTGGTTTACTTAATACTTATCCACTGATTTGTCCGGTTGATTGCGCTATCGAACGTTGAAACAACTGGGAAGAGAATTATAAGTCTTCGTTGTTGCTGACTGACAAATTAATTAAATAAGTGAGCGTTAAGATTGGTTGCAAATGAATTTGGTTTGAAAACTGGTGCTCTGAGTACAGTCTAAAGGTCGATGATTAGCTGCAGAAAGGCTTAAAACTTCACTATAAAAATGGGGAATTTAACTCACTAACTTTCCCACACCTGGTTAATCTTGTATGAATACTATAGCAGGGGCATCCAACGAGAATATAATTCAAAACCACTTAAACATAACATTGTTGAACGTATTTTAGTATTTAAACGGTAGATATAGGCATATTTTTATCCCCTAAAAATTTTTCATCTGTTCGGATTTCCTAGCTGAAAGTCTAGTGATCGGAAAATTATAGGGATCAAAACTTACCTTTTCGAAAATGTCATCCAGAAGAAAAGCTCCCGAAAATTCTAGGTGACCTTTTCTGGGTAAAAATCCGTTAAAAATGGGCAATTATTCCATTTTTGAAATGTTCGAAAATCCTAGGAGAGGCAGGCAAGCAAGAAATTTAACAACAAATGTTCCGAAAATTCTAGATCTCAAATCGTCTTCCGAACAGAAATTTTCCAAAAATTGTCGTTGGGTGCCCCTGCTATAGGAAGTGCGTTTGACTTTTGTTTCGATTATTGCCGGCCCTACAAATGCCCAGCTGTCGTAGCCATTCATCAGTAGGATGCCTAGCCTGAGAAAATGGTCGACATTTCGCGACGTCACCACTGCTTTCCCCGCGAAATGAAGGAAATTTCCAACCAATCGGAAGCACCACCCAGATCTGGATAGTGACGCGTCATCAATATGAAATTTCTTCATCGCGAAATGTCGGCTTTATTCTCAGGCTATAGGATACGTGTGCACTCCACGGTTGGTTTCGAATCCATTAACTCGTTCGCCAATTGCGGGGCATTTTGTGGGGAGCCACCCACAATGTGAACACAATTACTGATACGACATATTACTGAAAATACGGCGCAAAACAAATCTATAATCCGTTACATCAGAAACTAGGTGAGCGCGTTAACCGAAGCACGCTCTTGACTTAAAAGTTGTTAAAATATTTTTATAGGGACGTCGGAAATAACTACGTTTATCCAAGTTTAAACCAAGCAGAAGACGCTTTATCCAAGAGAGCCAACATATCTCTAGTTGAGTTCGCAAAGACTGAGGTGAAGTTCCATCTGAATACCCTAGAAAAACACTATTTGTCTCAGCGTAAGTTTCTCTGCAGCACAGCCGCTCCCACGCTTGCAGACAGTTGGACAGTCATGGTTTTGTCGCTGCTAGAACTGGTCTCTTTTGATCTCACTCAGTGGCCAAAAACAAAGGCATGGATGTGCTCTGTGAAGTCAAGAAGTGATTATGTGGATGTGAGTTACAGCCACGAAGAAATGGTGCGAAAATGTGTGTGTAGCTCGAGGAACGGTGTCCCCGATCAAAGGAAGATCTGAGCAGACGCTTCATCAGAGAAATGAAAGTGCCTGATGTCTTAAGAAGACTGCCTTACTCGTACTTTTTTCAATTCCAGAAGTACCCAAGATCAAAATTGAAGAAAAAACAAGGAAAGTGAAACCACAAAATCATGGACCCTGCAGAACTATTTTTAACTGAGATTTTCAACATGGTATAACCATGAATTTGTCCACAGCTATAAGTAAAAGTTAAGTCGTAAGTTTTAGGATCGTGATAATAATAGCTCTTTCAAATGGATCCGCAGCGTTAATCCCACATCATATTGCATTGTTAGATGGCATTAGATCCATTTGAACAGACCTAACAGTTAAAACTCATTCATCATCCATCACCGGCCAAGAAAAGGAGTTCCAGTCCTGCAAATAATTTTTGTTTTCAAAGAGAAAATTTGGCGGACAAGGTCATCGTTTTAGTTGGAAAAACCAGAAAAATTGTCGCACATACATTATTAAAGTTGACTTTTAATTTTGTTTATCGCTATGTAACTACTGAACTCTTCAGCTACAAAAATGATAGACTTGTTTGATTAGTCCGGTCATTATGTCCGGCCCAAGTAGGATGTCGTTAGTCGGATATTGCATGAATAAAAAACAATGAGTCAAGTACTCAAAGCGGGTTCAAACCGTTAGACTGAAGGGGCTTTGTCTTTGCGTACAAAAATCATTTTCGCCTAACTCAGAAAAATGTGAGCAACAATGGCAAAAAAAGTCATTCATTCATGACTTAAGTCGGATTTTCACTGTCTCGAAATTTTTACGTGAGTGCACATGTAAGTTTTGCGCGCGTAAATGAAATAGAGGCAATGTTTGGAAAGTCGCGTGTAAACGTAAAATTTGATGCTATTTCATGATATGGTCTCACAAGATGAAATGAATTTGAAATATAAAATCTAGCAACAACCAACAACACAGTTTTTTTCCCATCACCTTTTTATTATTGTTATTATCTTTATCTCTCAGTTTATCGCGTTTATAGTTTTCATTGCCATTCTCTCATGTGGCATTAAAGGAGCAATGTTGGTCTTAAATATAGGCTAAGTACTTTAAAAAAAGATCGAGGGTTTCTCAGCAATTAAGCGGTTTTCGCGTATGTTCCATGTCCCAAAAGAGAGGAAATTCATACTGAACTGTGTCGCCCCACGTAAGAGAATCCGGATTCTGGAATTCGCGAAATTTTTGCATATGGAACCAGAATCCGTGAATCTCGCTCAAGGAATGCGGAATCCGCTGACGGTTTGAGGCCGGACTCCAAGGTCCACAGACCTTGGAGTCCAGAATCCACGGCGTACAATCCAGAGGATAAGATTGTCTTGGATTACCTTACGTGGGGTGATGTGTGTTTCCCTGTAATCAAGAAATATAGTTGTCATAACGACTGGATTTACTCGAAAAAGCGCCGCGTCAATATATTTTTTTGTGGCGGTTTTTCGTTGCGCTCGTACTTTGTGATGTTTCTTTCATTTTAGTTGTTTCGACCAAAAATAATAAGAAAAGCACACAAAATTAATTTAAGTCTATATCCCGTTCGAGGTAGTCATCGTAGTAATGCCAAAAAATAAACAATCGATGCATTGTTGATGGGAGGGGCGCTTATTTGTATTTGTGCTTCGAACTATGGAATTTAATTAAAGAAGACGCTCTTTCGAGTAAATACAGTAGTTCTGAACAGAACTGTTGGCGAAAATGACTGACGTTTCAATATTTTTTGCGGGAGTCGTCGAGAAATGCATCACTACGCCTAATAAACTGTGATGGAAAAAACTGATTATATCCCATACCAACCTAACACCTTGCTTACTTCTAACGGCAGTAACCCTAATTATTTAAATTCTTCTACCCACTCATAATCTCAGACTGAGATCGTTAGTGGGTTTAAGAATTTCTGAGATTCTCAGATGCCCGTTGAATTGGGAGTTTTTCAGCACACTTCACGGACCATTGCTTTTCACTCGCCCATAAAAACGTTGGGTCACGTGATGTTGTCTGGTTCCCCGCGTGGCGGCGAAGCAAAAGACCTTTTTACCGATACGGCGGCCATATTGAATTAATTCGATTTAAGGAGTATTATAGGATGCCCGGGGGACATGAGCACATTTCGTCTGTATTTTTAAGCGCTTTTCGGGACATTTTTTCTTAAAGTTTTCTTAAAATAAGATTGTAATGGGAAAAAAGATCCCTGTGCCGTGTTTGGATGTAATAATGATGGCCTTTTTCCCGAGAAATGTACAGTGAAACACCATATTTCTAACACTTAACTAGAAAAAGGCGATCATTATTACATCCAAACACGGCACAAGGATCTTTTTTCCCATTACAATCTTATTCTAAGAAAACTTTGAGAAAAAATGTCCCGAAAAGCGCTCAAGAATACAAACAAAATTTGCTCATGCCCACTGGGCATCCTATAATACTCCTTAAATCGAATTAATTCAATATGGCCGCCGTATCGGTTAAAAGGTCTATTGCTGCTTTGGCATTTATTTACTACCAACAAAGAAACAAGAAATACAGTGAGCCTTGTCACTTGTATCTCCTCAGAAAGGTTTTTCTTTTTTTTCTTTGTTGGAAATAACCCTGTTTTTCGATGCTTCATTCGTACTTCACTTTAACGCCAGTATAAATTTTTATCTTTTTACACCATGTGACCAACAAAAAACAACATCATTTGAGCTTTGTTTTTCTGAAACGTGAGCGTTTAAAAAAACCAACTGTCCACGCGAAGAAGCCTAAAAAATAAATCGCCTTTCAAAGAACGTCTGAGATCGTTGACTTAGTAATTTATCCCTGGTAATATATGATTATACTGATGTCCTTGTTTGAGTTTGATTGGCCGGGCTGCCGTTGTTTTCACTCGTTCTCCTCTCCGGGCTAAAACAAAAGCAACAAACTGCGTTATTACGGTTCAGGTTGTAATTAAAAAGGTACGAGATTAAAGAAACTTTAGAAACAGTGGTTTAGCAGTTTAGAAAAAATCCACCCATAGCTCATCGAGCATATAAATAGAAAAAAATGCTCAAAACAGTAAAGGAACACACATGTAACTTTGTAAATACAAAAGAAAGCGCTGATGGACAAAAACGGAGAAGATTAAAACGCCGGATTGCAATGGCTGGTATTAGCCTGAGAAAACAACCGACTTTTCGCGACGCTACTACTGGTTTCCCCGCGAAATGACGTCTGAGAAACGACCGCAGAAGAAGCAAACTTTCCACCAATCAGTAGCACTACCCAGATGTGAGTAGTGACGCGTCATCAGTATGAGATTTCTGATCAATTTATGGACTTTCTCGCGGGGAAACCAGTAGCGGCGTCGCGAAAAGTCGGTTGTTTTCTCAGGCTAGCTGATTTTTGTCATTATCAGTGTGACCTGCCTTAAATTGTAACGCTCGGCTAACACACACGTCTATCATGAAGCTATAGCGACTGTCAAATTATTAAACATTGCTTTGAACAGTGACAAACTAATTGAAAACGCAGCTTTGAAGTACTATGGGCGATAGTTAAAGAGTTCAAGAATCTATCTTTTTTAATTGGGCTAGTAAAGATAATCACCGTCACTAACATCTTTTTTTTACGTTTTCGGAGTCGATGAAAATTTTCAGATACAAACACAGGTCATCCCGTTTAAGGTGTGCGGTCCAAAAAGACACCCTGTTCAAGACCCTAAATATTTAAATCATCATTGGATGTAATCTCGTACCCAGATCTCCCACGGCCAACAGAGTGAGATCTGGGTACGAGATTACATTGGATGAGGATGAGTATGATCTGAATAATTATGTAAAACAAGGATTTGTATTTTTTGCTGCTTTTAGGTAGTAGTTCTTCGTAAAACGTGAGAAATTCTCCAGCTAACGCAATCTCGTCCCCAGGGCTTCTCGGTTGCCGCCCCTTTATCTGGCAATAGCCTATACTATTGTTGGTTTTCACATGACCTCACTAACATTCAAACTACAAAACTATCGATCCTGCTGAGATTTTACTTTAGAGATGTATTAGAGCAGCTGAAAACTAATTTTCATACAAATTTTCGCTTCAAAAGGGTTCTTGGTTTTGTGATAGGGTACGCTTGAATTTCTAAGCTTTTACGTGATTTGGCATTTACATGACGGCCGAGAGAGCTATCAAGTAGGTTAAAAAAGTGACTTATTTCGGGGAATTTTGCTATCTAAACAGTTCATGGATTAGAAAAAGTATTACTTTAATATTTTTGAGTTCCTCGAGGAATAAATTCACGCTTTTATACCAAAACTCGGTGACAGATGTTTTTGTTGGTTTCCTTCCGCCATGTTGGTGCCCATCCAGGTGGGCACCAGCATGGCGTCTGCATACAAATTTCTATAAATTTGCGTAAAACATTTCTTCGGATATCGCTTATACGGAATATTCTTCTGACCTGAATCTTGGCGAGGGTCTTTGTATGTTTACCTCCTTTCATTTCCCATATGTCGGATTTTATCTAGTGAACCGTTTTGACTTTTATTTTGATCTATTTTGAATGGCGTGACACTGAAAACAAACAATTGTCGTCATTTTACCGACTAGCGCAAACGTCTTGGTCAACGCTAGCTTGTTATGAAGAAATATCCGGGGGATTTGAGCCAATCGGCTAATAGAGAGGAGAAGTATGACGTCACGTCACCATGCTAGCACTAGGCTGATTTAGCAACAGAACGGGAACGTCAGTTGACGACGGCGCGCGCAAATCAAACAACTGGCTTGACCAATGGCAGAGCGGCAAATTGAGCACCGGAAGTCGTGGTTTAGTCCTTTCCGCGCGCTTTCCCATCGTCAACTGACGTTCTCGTCCTGTTGCTAAATCAGCCAACTATTTCTGGATGACAACAAAACCAACGACGACGGCGACAGAAGGAAAACGGCTAAAAAGTAAAAGGTTTTTATTGACAAAACAACAAATTTACACGTGCATCACGCCGTTTTGTACATTTCTTAGCCGTCGTTGCGCGACTGCGACATGAAACTTCCTAATTTAACACGCTCGCTTTAGAGTGGTTTTCGTTTGAGTGTCGTAAAACCAAAACCAAAGTAATTACTCTGGCCAATCACATAGGACACAGACAATACATTGAACCAATCAAAACTCGAAGTAATTACATGTGGCTGACGCAAAGCGCGGGAAAATGCCTGCGAGCGCGTCACAATTGGCTTTGGTTTTACTTCTGATTGGATGAAAAGGTGGCGCGAATCTTTTAAGCCAATCGCATCGTGTAGAAAGTGCAAAACCAATTACTTTTCGACACTCAAATGAAAACCGCTCTATGGAGTAGGTGAACACAACACAAAAGTTGTCTTTTTCCTCTTCTAAACTTAGATACGGTCGTTTCTGGTTCAACCCGAGGAAATTTCGCCAACATTTGCCAAATTAAATGACATTGAATAAGATCGATGAAGTTTGAAGAGGTGCGAATTCACTTTTTAAGTGACGTTTTCGCTTTGTTGTCATCCAAAAATGTTGCTACCATGGCAACTTGACGTAACGACTTCTCCTCTCTATTGATTTCTCTTATGAATAACTGATGACATAAAAATTATTACAATATGAACTTGAAGTACTTACAGATGGACACAACTTCCGCAAGATCTGATTCATGCCATATTTGTAATAATACTTTGGCATATTGCCTGTCATCAAGACCACGTCATCACTGGTGGTTGCTATGTTTTCGAAAACCGACTGGGTGCTGCTGTCAACGCCTGCTTTCATCCCAACAACCACAACGAGAACTCCGTCATTCTGGAACAATAGAATTTACAGAAATGTGAATTGAATAATCTGTCTATAGAGCAGTGAGGGTGTTAGCGTACCTGGTCAAGTTCAGTTGGCTTTCACTGAACCGCAGAGGTCGAACTAGACCACGAGCAGTCTCTTATTCTGCACGTGAAACTTAAGCACGCGAGCGGCGAAGCCGCGAGCCGTGATAAACGAGGGTGTCTCGTCCCAATCCCTTATTGTAACATAACGTCGTGGTTTGTAATCGCGCAGGCTGAGATAAGAACTAGACGGACTTTATGAGAAAAGGCGGACTGCAAGCGGTCTAAGGTCGGCCAGGCGCCGGGTTCAAATCCCGCACTGACCGGTCATTGGCAGAAATCAATCCTTATTCGTTCTATCGTGTCTGTCTTCCAGCCACATACGGGGACGACGTAAATGCATACTTTGTAAACAGCCACAAGCGGACAGCCTCCATTGTAACCTCGTGTGGTCACAGTCTCATGAAGTTGGCGTAAGTTTCCAAAATGCGCCCCTCAAATTTATTTCACATCGGCAAAGCTCAAAATAACCACCTGACTATCAACCCTGAGAGGGACGGTGCGCTCATCCCCTCCCTCCCCCTCCCCCTCCCCCTCCCCCTTCTCTCTCTCTCTCTCCATCAGAGCTCCGTTTTACGGGTACTCAAAGCTACCTAAAGCTACGGGGAAGGAAAGAAGTCGAAACTAAGATTTGTAGTCACGCCTGGGAGTCGAACTTGGGACCTCCCGCACAGTAGGTCATAGCCATAAAATCACGGCATCTGTTAGCTCTGTCGGGCTTTTTTACAGACCCGAATGATGATTGTCGTACCCTTTATATACTTCAACTGGTAAAATCATTACTCCTTCATTTCCTGATCAAGCCTGAAAAAGGTGCCCCTTTCGGGCGAAGAGCTCCCTTAATTATAGGGCTCTATAGAGCATTATAGAGAGTAACCCCCCCCCCCCCCCCTTCCCCGCCGGGTCTCGGAGATGACAGATTTCATACAATTCACTTTTCTACAATGCACACACCTGTGTTACCTGGACTTTTAGCTCCGTCACTGTGTTGGCCGTATTAAGATGGTTTGACTGAAATAAAACCCAAGGTTATCTGTGCCTAGTATAATGTAAATTACCTTCAGTCTATCGAAGGCAGACGGGTTAATAGCAATCCCGCTTGTTGCATCAGTGACAAACAGCAAAACGTCTCGAAAGTCGCGCCTGTCTCTGGTATAAAGCTCCTCCACTCTTGTCAGAGCGTTTACGTAATCATTTTGCTGTGAGACAAAACCTTCCGGTTTCCCAACATTATTCCGAATTCGCGTCAAAAGCTTTGTTTCATCGGTAGAGGCTACCTGATTGAAATCAACTTGAATGGCATTGGCTGTATTGATGGACACTATCCCAGCTTTGTTGCCTCCTTCTGAAACTTGCAGAGTGTCCACAAGGGTAACCAGGTAGTGAACATCAACTTGCTTTATGTCGGCAACAATCGATATATCCCCTTTTCTTTTCTTACCTGCTAGACAAGGCGCATAAGCTAAAAGAAAAAAATTAAACGCCAAAAAAATTAGAAAGTGAAGCTGAAAGCTGCAAAATATTCATATCAATTTTGCAATTCGTCGCCGGAAAATGCTGAAATACTTCACTGATCTGAATTTTGATTTGAGTCGACTTAAAGTCATTTACAGTTGCAACGGAACAAAGGGCCTGAGCTGCCATTGTCTCGCACAACTCCAGTTGCTTATCTGTTTTAGGGTGAGAGAGGCCGATCGTACATAGGCGCAGTCAGGGGGACACCTGCACTTTGCCAATAGTGTCGGGTTAAAATTTTGTCGACGAGACTCCGATTTTGATCGTGGAAATGCTGCTGGCAACGAGATTACAGGGTAATCGAAATAGGGCGTTGTTAATGTGGTGACTTAGCAGCAAACATAAGTAGTCACTCCGAGGCTATGTCTACAACATACCGGATGGCTTTTCGTGTTGGTATGAAAAGTTATATACGGTGTAATATAACGACAACAGCACGGAACTGAACAAGCCGTTCACACACATGGGAGCGGTTTGACGCGGTAAATATCAGTCCTCACCCCTGTCTGTCTCAGTGGGTTCCAACCCCTCACCCTTTTATATACCATTTTCCACAGAAACGTTACCCCTCTCGTATACCTTCTATTTATAATAGTACCCTTTTCACATACTAGTTTAAAACGCTGAATCTCTCTCTTAACTGCTGTAATTTAAATGCACCGTCTTTTAAAATACGGAGCTTTACCTCCCTTATTCCATCTCGTTCAATTCGGCAAATAATGGCCAATTTTTCTGTAGCTGAATTCTAAAGGACTGTATTGAAGTTCAGGGGAAGAAATCGAAAATTACCGTCTTGTGTTTACGTCCTCCATGAAACGTGAAATCTGAGGCATTTTCACGTCGTAGTCGTGCAACCACGACAAAGAAAGCTACAAAAAGGCGTGATGCACGTGCAGAGTTGTTGGTCTACTAATCTAAAGCTGTTTTTTTTTGCCGTTCTCGTTGCCGTCCTTGTCGTCGTTGCTTAAGCACCCTAATAGATTACTAAACCAGAAAGTTTTTTACAGTCTTAAAATGCGCCTGTAAGCCCCTTTAGGTCCTTTGACAGATTTCAATAACTCATATCTCTAACCTTTCTTCAACTCATGAAACCGCTACCCCTTCATACACCTGAGGCCTGATAAAGGTACCCCCTTTGGGCAGAGCCTCCCCGTATAGGCCGTTATAGGGAGCACCCCCGGGGGGAACCAATGCAATCCGATGACTATCCAATTTAAGAAACGGTCCAGATAAGAACGATAGCACTGAACGGCAACGAACATGTTGGAATGCAAAAAAAGGTGCTAACTTTTCTATTGTCTGTACTTACTTCTGATTGGCTTAAACAGCAAACGTTAACAAAACTTTACAAAGCAGTACATATATTCATCCTTACTTTCCAACCATCTTCCATATAACAAAATCTGGTCTCAGTTTGAATAACAAAGAAATCCTATGTGGGGAACATGTAAAATTGTAAACTTTTCTTGTTTATTGTTTTCAACTCTTGTGATTGGTCAAAATCTTTTAACACAAAAAACACCCTTTCAAAGTGGAGTGTAAATGCATTTTATATTGCGTAAACGGCCTTCATGTAGGTTTATGCATTCTCTGTGTAAAATGAGAACATTCCCATGGGGGGGAAAGCACCGTTGCCGCATAACAAACGAAATTGCTATCCACCTTACCCGGATCATTACTTAATGTCATGTTCGATTATCGGTTTTGCTTCTGATTTTAAAACTGAAAAGGTGGTGCGAGATTCTTCAGCCCTTTCAGAAATTAAAGTGAGGAGTCATAACACCCAAGCAATCTCAAAATTACATTTTGAAAGCAGCCGCCGGTAACGATAATCACTTTAAGTACAATGATTTGATGATGGTAAAGAGTAGTAGTAACAGTGATGGTAATAACAATTTGTAATAAACAAAGAGGTAAATATGATGATGGTTATGACCAATGTGTATTACAATAAAATAACATTTCAACAGAATAACAAATCACAAGCAATAGACCTTTTTACCGCTACGGCGGCCATATTGAATTAATTCGATTTAAGGAGTATTATAGGATGCCCTGGGGGCATGAGCACATTTCGTTTGTATTTTCGAGCGCTTTTCGGGACAGTTTTTCTCAAAGTTTTCTTAGAATAAGATTGTAATGGGAAAAAAGATCCTTGTGCCGTGTTTGAATGTAATAATGATCGCCTTTTCCTAGTTTAGTATTAAAAATATGGTCTTTCACTGTATATCTCCCAGGAAAAAGGCGACCATTATTACATCAAAACACGGCACAAGGATCTTTTTTCCCATTACAATCTTATTCTAAGAAAACTTTAAGAAAAAATGCCCGAAAAGCGCTCAAAAAAACAAACGAAATGTGCTCATACCCCCTTGGCATCCTATAATACTCCTTAAATCGAATTAATTCAATATGGCCGCTGTATCGGTAAAAAGGTCTATTCATGTTTTTTTTTTTAGAATATTTGACACCTCGCCCGTCTTTGAAGTTACCATGAAAACGTACATCACTTTTTTACATTGCAAGGTAGAGTTGTTTTCCTGTGCAACAGCCCTATTATATACCTCCAACGGCGAAGACCTCGGCGTTTCCTTGACATCTTGTGGAGCCAATGGCGATGTGATCTGTTATATCCGCGTCAGACACGGCACATATTCCTTTGTTGACCGCAGACAGGCTTTTAAGTTCTGTTCTCGCAGCCCAGGCGCATTTATTCTCAAATGTATCCCCTGGCATGCGATTCACCACTTCGTTTGGGATACCCATCAGGGGTGGAGCTTTAGGCTTGAGACATCCGATTGCTCCAAATGCCACTTTGGGTTCAAAATTGCCTAGGCAGAGAGTATATACGCGTTATTAACTAAGTAAGAGGTCAAGTTGAAGTTGGCTGGATAACGGTCAAGTTCTTTTTTGTATATTTGTAGACCGAGACAGAGCCGAGGACAATAAAAACGAAAAAAAAAACCAGGCCGATATCCAGCCATCTTAACCGAACAAGCTTTGACAATAGAGGATTTATTATATGGCCCAAAAATAACTTTTCAATAGCGCTGCGAGCAGTTACTATCCAAATAGAGAGGACTGGGGATGAGTCACCTACAAAACCTCAATTGATGGCAGTCGCTGATTTACGTACAAGGCAAGCATATTGGTTTTTTCTACTTACGGTGTTAAGATCCTTAAATGTACTCGAAAAAAGAAATTCAAAGAAGTGTAAATACGTTAATTTGCGCAATTTGTATAGGTAATAGCATGATTTGTGTAGAGACATTAGGCGTAAATATCACGTTTGATATTTCGAAATTGCTATACGCAATTTCACGAGCCGTTAGGCGAGTGAAATTTGAGACAATTTTGAGATATCATGAGTGGTATTTATGCCAAATGTCCCGTACAAACCATACTATTATTTGTTTATACTACTACCCGCAAAAGGCTTGTAATTTTCACATGTAGGTATTTCAAATTAAGCTGAAATACCACTGCTCTAAGCCAATCAAATTGCAGAAGTTTCTCATGTAGTAGTATGACTCCTGTAAATCATGTTATTTAAAGGCTCGGGAAATTATTAGGATTTGGACAAAACGCGCGTGAAATTATTCCCCAATTTCACGAGTAAACCATTTGATTACCTATATTAATTTGTAATTTCACATGTGAAATTACAAAATTGCCATGGCAACCCTTCCGCACGTCTCAGTGTCAAGATGGCGACGAAGTTTTAAAATGCCGTGAATGAAGATGTCAGGGCACAAAAAGACGCTTTAGAAAACCTCAACACACAAGAGAACATTAAGAACGATTCTATCAGGTATTTTGCCGAAAAGGTCTGAAAAATTCTGAACTTTATAAGCCAAATTTAAGGTCTAAACATGTGAGAGAGTGGAGTTCTCGATCGATACGATCCAGGATAAACATGTCAAAAATCCAAGATTGCTAACGTAATTCGTCACCCATGATATTAATAGGTAATCAAAAGGTATACTCGTGAAATTAAATTATTAGGATTTGGACAAAACGCGCGTGAAATTATTCCCTAATTTCACTCGTCACCATTTGATTACACATACGAATCCTTCTTGATGTGCTCTTTCGTGTGCTCAGGTTATTTCAGGCGTCTTTTTATTATATGGAGGAGAGTGTTTTACTGGGAACTAAACCACTCGTAGATTCCATACGCCACTTCATCCGGGACCCGAGTAGCGTATTTTCCGTATGTCACCTTTGTGAGTGTCGTATCGTTCAATGACGTCACGATTCCCGCCTTTTGCTTTTGTTGAATTGGTTTCTCCATATAACAAAAAGAACATTACACGTTGGCTCGAAGATATGAATTTTGTGTTCTCGTGGCAAGAACAATATCTCACTAGTGAGATATTGTTCTTGCCACTCGAACATAAAATTCATATCTTCTCGCCACCGTGTAATATCCTATATTTATGCCCTTGCATCTTCGTTCATGACATTTTGAAACTTTATCGCCATCTTGACACTGAGACGTACGGAAGGTTGCCATGGCAATTTTGTAATTTCACATGTGAATTTACAAATTATCGCTGAAATTTCGCGCCAAAATTAAGGAGCAATTCGTCACCTATGATATTAGGTTATCTATCCGTGAAATTTGGTAATTAAAAGACCCCTCGTCCGTCCACCCGTCCGTCCGCAACACATGGCAACCAATGTGAAATTTCACACTTTCTAGCTAGTGTGGGAGCCTGCAACCTGATATTGCACATTCATGTTGTGGTCAATTGACAGCTGTCAAAAATGGATATCCGCTGACTAGTATCACATGACCGTATCGTTGAATCAGGTGTCGAGATCTCGAGGTTGCGTGCTTTTTGAAGTTATCCGCTGAGTCTACTAGTTTTCAACTGAACGCAGGCACAAATCCAAGTGATTTCTTTGCAATGGTTTCAAGTTAATTGTTTGAAGTAAATAATAACTTTGTTAAACGGGAGCTTCGCCTGTAGCCATAGCTAAATCTATATATTATGTACTAATATAGGATACAAGGGGTTCTTGTTCAACCGCGGTTGTACCTGGCTTACAGAAATAAAGCTCCACTCTCATTGACGGCCATACATTCCAACTCAAAGGTTGAAAACGGACATAACGAGCCAAAAATCTTCGTTTCAGCTTGTGATAAACAACCGTGTTACTGTCGCTGTTTCCATCTAGTCTCTGAGCAAACTAAAGCAACGAAATCACCATCTGTTAACCAGACCTTGCTAACCAATAATTAATGACAACAATTAGTATTAAATCAATGGATAATTAGTGCGTGGCAGGCTACCCTCTTCTTCAAAAACGCATCTTTGTGTCGCAGTGAGTCTGGGGAGATGGAAAAAAAGAAAGTGCGCGATTTTGTTCACATTTAGCGTGTTCAGAACGGAAATCCCATTATTTTACCCACAAATGTATCGTCTAGGTTTGTGCTAGAAGTATCCATATTTAAAAAAAAATGCCATGATGCTGCAGTGGGATATTGTCTTCTTTAGGGGTCAAAAAAAGTCTAAACCAAGCCCTGATGAAATGAGGGAGTTGAAGAATAGGGGCGAGGGCTCTTTATTTGGAATGTACCTTAAATCTCACAGGAGAGTTCCGGTAGCTATAAAGCAGCTTGTACACGGTTACCCATTCTTCAGCGTCACTGCTTCCTTGCGTTCCTACACGATTTACAATGTTCCCCATGATACTAAGATCGACCTCAAGCCATTGCTCAGCATCTTTAATACCAGCTGACCATGCCCTCTGAGAGAATAATCTGCCATGTTTTGCTGAGTGATGAGCATTGCGTTCTGAAGAGGCACTCATTTTTCCGTCCGCAATTGCCTTGTTTTCTAATCCAAAAGCTTGACAATCTAATCGTTTATCAAATCAAGAAAAATATGTCATTAACACGTCCGGGAGGAATACTATACAACATGCGATAAACTATGTTAAAAGAAACTTTGAAATTCCAGACAGCCAGGAAGAAGTGCATCCGTCGATCTTTAGGGATTTGATAGATTGCTACAGCATATTTTTGGCATTTCGTCATTACCTGCATGATTTTCATGTATATTTTCCGAAGAAAGCAATGCTAGCAAAATTTGCATTTTTGTCTAGTTTAGCAGCACAATGCAACCATTTTTTTACGCGAGGTGTTACGAGCAAATTTGAGAAACTGAATCAATTTTTTGTCTGCTTATTGTCGCATTCATGGAAACTGGGTCCCACAGAGAGCGACCTTAGCCTGACTGGGGGACTGCGTATAACTGACTAGCCCGGTTACCCAAGATGGCATCCATGTGCTCCTTTTTGTTTGATTTTTTTTAGTTTCCAGAGAATGAATTATGCACTCTTAAAGTTTCTAGATATGAATTGAATGATATGTTTGCCATTGACTTGTTTTTTGCATTGTGTTGAGGTATTTTTACCAAATTTGAAATAAAAAGTAGAAGCATAATTTCAGCATATTTGCTAAAATCAGCATAATCTAGAAAAAGTAGCATAATTACTGGCATAATTTTGAGAAATATACGAGCACTGCTAGTAACATATTATGTTACTTTTTCTAGCATAAACTATCAAAGCCTATCTATCCTTCGTCTGTGGGCAACAGATCTGTTTTATTTATTTATTTATTTATTTGCCAAATAATAATGAAAATAACAAAAAAAGAGAAGTGACGAGAAAACCTAAGAAACTACGGGAAGCTTAGAGATTGGGCCTCCTCGAACTACGGGCTATAGCTGTTTACATCAGGTGAAGCAAGAGATGGCGTAAAGTCTGAGGTGGAAAACATTTCAGACTGTTTTTCACATTTACGTATGAATTCAATCCTTAGTATTTACTTAAGTAAGAAGGGGCTCGAGGCTTGATAACTTCGTTATCAAGTGAATTAAAAAAATTTTTTCTTTGAAAAAAAGAAGAAAACTTCTTAGTGTTTTTTTTTTTCGACAATGGGGTAGACAATAGGCCTAGGAGTTTCATGGCTTTTAAGAGTGGAATTGATTACTTTCGGAGAAATTGTTATAAAACATTGGAGGCAAGACTGAATTTTTGCAGGTATATACAAATTGCCCTAGTTGAAGCAAATTTATATCATTAAATTTTAGTATACCGAGTTCCTTAACAATGGGGTCTGTATAAGCATTGAAATAATGTGTTTTATTTGTGATTTTAATTGTGCGCTTTTGCAGAATTATGAGACGGCAGAGATAATTCCTTTACTGGAAAGATATGTTCATTATCAATACTTATTTAAATACCACAATCCGTACGTTTTTTACGTGGTTTGAAGACTACGAATTTAGTCTTTTTTGATTTAGTTTGCTTATCTCCAAATTTAACATATCTAAAAGATAGCCCGGATCTTCATGTGACAAAAATAAATTAACGTCGTTGGCGAAATTTAATGTACTAGAAGCACTGATAAAGTCGTTTAATAATGTTGACTAAGAAAAAAAAGAGGTTCGGAGATAGAACCCTGAGGGACCCCACAAGGGACTTAATTTTTTAACGAACGATGGCCATTAAATTGAACATATTGCATTCTGTATGAAAAGTAACTTACCCACTCCAGCGCTAAGCCACGAATTCCGTAATGTTCGAGTTTATCGAAACGAACGGTACTATCTGGTCTATCTACGGTGTCGAAGGTCAAGCAAAACAGCGATGGCAAATACGCCCTTCAACGGCGCAACCCCCCCCCCCTCCCCCTCCCCACCACCATATAAACGTCTGTAAATTTCTGTGCCTTTGCAGAGTTATATCTTCGTTACTTTTCAACAAATCACTTTCAAACTTGGCAACTTTCTTTCTTTCAAAATTTGAAGAAACCGTGGAAGTATCTAAAAACGTCGGTCAAAGGCCGTGAAGATCTTATCATACAAGTCGATCAGTGTAACTACAAATTGAAATCTAATAAGAATAGTATTTTTCTCCAGTGCTGCTAAATATGTTTTTATTTTTAAATATTGTTCTATCTTTTTATCTAGAAATGAAATCTTACAAATTCTCTCAAAAAAAGGTACCGAAAATATTAGCAATTACGATTGGCCTTTTAACTTTCATCAGGGAAACAGAATTTTTGCTTTGTGAAAATTGGTGGACACTTGTTCATATTCATTAAACCCCATCGTAAGCCTCCCTGTGGGTGCCTGCAGACGTCGTTTTCGTCGCTCGTTTTCCATCAAATCGTCGGTTTTTCACCGAAAACGTCGCATGTCAAGAATGGGCTACGAGCAGGCCGAAGCAGCCACGACGACAACGACGAAAACGAGAAAATAACAAAAGCAACAGGTTTAATAAGCAAAGCTAAAGACTTCGAAAGTACAGTATATTGAGTTTTAGCAGATTTCTTTTCCCTCATCGCACGACTGACGTTGATCGAAATTGCAATGTGATCGTCGTTTCATCAGCAGGGAATTTAAACGAATCTGTTGGCCCCACCGATGGGCGGCATATTTGCAGCTTTCACAAGAAAAAAAGACAAATGGCCGACAAATACCTGGCGGGCTAGGAACACTTAGAATTGACTGAGCCCTATCAAAGAACTATTCAGGTAGTGAAACAAAACTTACCTTTAAGATAATAAACCACATTGGAATTGCTTCCTCCTCGCTTTTCCGTGCAGTAGTCATTTGAATCAGGATGGCCACCTTGGTAAATTTTCCACGCCACAGAAGCTAACAATGAGAACAAGTACATAGTGAAAAGCAATTCGTTGATTTACGGGGAAAAGTCAAGGAAATTTTCATGATAAACTGGCACCTATAATATTAAAAACTGGAAATTAACCCACAACACCACGCGTGCTCTGTAAAAGCAGGGGAAACCGCTTGGGAGGAGGTAGATCAGGGGCGGATCTAGGGGGAGGGTGCAGGGGGTGCGCACCCCCCTCTCCCCTGAGATGACCTGCGGTTTTCTAATACAACTGGTATTCTGCAAAAAGAAACTATGTGGTTTATTGGTGTTGAAGTAGAGCAAGAGACGAGTGCACCCCCTCCTAAAAAAAATCCTGGATCCGCCCCTGTAGATCACTGAATAACAAGTAACAACATACCTGCGGAACAGCCATTATCACCATCAAGCGCAAAATATTTATGCCCCAGTTTCCAACAACACCAAGCACATCTTTCAAAAGCCTCTCTCCGCTGCAAACTTGTATTACTTAAGAGCCAGCAGTTTGAATTTTCTATGGATTCCATCGCCGGCTGTCTATTTTTTCTTGAATCTGTGTACTCAGTGCTAAAACAGCCAAACTTTTCGATCGTTAGGAATCCTGGCTGACTACCATCTGTTAAACAGCGAATATATAAAAACGGAAATCACCTTTAAAGTAATGGTGATAAGAGAATAAGAAAATAAGCCTACAAGTGCGACGCACCTGCACAAATTGTTACGCTTATCAATATGTATTGCTTTTTTGACGTTCGCGTTGCTCTCTCTGTTGTACCATTTTCCCCTTATTTTCCAAGGGAATACCCGATAGACGATGTTGTCCGTTTTCACCTGTTAGGGACCGCAAGATCCGACAATGGCGACGGCAAAGAGAACGTCAAGAGAGATATATTTTGATACGCAAGAAAAAAACTTTGCACGTAGACAGGAGCACATGATTGACGTAGGCTACATTTGACGAAGTGAGTTGAAACAATCACGGTGAAGTCGATGAAAACATTAGTTTAAGCGACGTTTTCGCTGCTGCCGCCTTCCTCGAATCTTGAGTTCCCTATTACCTCACGCTTGACCTAGCCTGTTTAAACTAACACGTTCATGAAAAATCGCCGGTTGTTAGTCCCTAGCATTTTACATAAGCTTTGTTTTCAATTTCTACAGGTTACTACAGTCGTCCCAAAAGAAATTGACGACAGCGCTTTTTCAAAAACTTTTATTGTTGAGGGGGTGGGGTGGCAAGTGGCGAATTGGTTTTTACCGATTTAAGGGGTACATGGTAGTCTGTTACACAGGAGCGGTGCGTGGCGACACTAAAAACGGCTGTCTAGCAGACTATGAGGTACATGGCGGCAAGAGAAAGGTATTGATATGGCTCAGTCTCCGAGCGAAAGAGAATATTTTGTAAAGAACCTAAAACACATGTCTTACCGCATCTTTCAAAATCAAAACGATTCATAATGTCGTTCAACACATCATTTGAACTTCTTTCCCCTTTTGGTAAGGTCCAGTCAATGACCTCATCCGCAGTCCTGTCAAGTACACCTCGATGAGCGTTTGCCTCTTTCCCCAAAGCCACAGCAATCACGTAGGTATTAAGAAGCTAAGCAGGAACGAAAAGAATGGAATAGTTAGGCCTGTTTCAAACGTCGTGCTACTGCCGTGCTAAGCTGGCTCGACTGTAGCCCGAATGCAGCACGACACTAGCACTACTTAGTTTCAGACGTCAAACTTAATTCAGTCGAATCGAACGGCTGTTACCGAAAACAAAACACAAAAATAAAGACACGGTTTAGGAAACTTTTAAATATATTCTAATGTATTTTATAATTTATGAATTGAGTTCTGCACGGCGGTAGCACGACGTTTGAAACGGGTCTTAGTCTTTATTGTCACAAACCCAAGCGAAAACCGCAGCACTATTCTATATTTCATTCAGCGTTCCCACTTGGTGCCGGGTGACCTAGTATTCTAGAGTAAGGTGCTTACTGGGCATTAATATGAACACACCGTTATTTAAAATACCTGAGCTAGAATTCGGGCACAAGAGAGATCTTGTACTTAGGGACATAAGAGGACACCGGGTCCCTTTGCGCACACATTATTTGTTAAATTGGCGGTACTCCACTGCTTTGTATACCTTGTTTAAACAACAGAAAACATTTTCCGTGTTTGCATAGCCTGATATAAACACGAGAGGGTTCGGGAGAATTCGAGACAGTTACGCAAACCCGAGATGAAGTCGAAGGTTTGCATAACTGTCGAGAATTATCTCAACGCCTCGAGTGTTTATATCAGGCTGTGCAAACACAGGGAAAAAGTTTTCTATTGCTTTTATAAAATAACTTTCCCGAGAAAAAACGCAAAACGGCACTGATTAAAAGAGAAATACTTACCAGTTGCAAAGTCTTGTCCAAGAAGTCTTGCATGCGTAATCAGTTCTTGTTTTGCAAAAAGATGCTTTCCAAAATACCGATTTTTCTCGCTTAAAATGTCAGCTTAAGCGAAGAAAAATTAACACACCTTCTTTGTAACTATTTTCCAAGTTTCAGATGAACGAAGGAATGGGTAAATAAAGTAAACTTGTTGAGTTTTGAACTCGAAAACTTTTTCAAATTCGTGCTTGCGTGATTAGCGCGCGAAAAGCAAAACATCTTGACGCCACAACCATGTTTACATACTCTCATCCAAACACTCCTTCATTCAGAGCGCGCGTACTATCTTAGTTATTTTATAAATATTTATAACTTACCGCCACGCTGGCAAAATGTCTCTATATCGTGAATAATTCAGTCTTTCAGTGTTATTATGTATTCGCGGGATGTGATCATGTTTTCTTTTTAAAAAGGTGAAGTATTTCTCGAACCCTCAATTTCTCGAATTATACCGTAATTTTAACCAACTCTGATCTCCTTTAGTTCCCCAGTCAAACTGATGAAACAGGGGTATTTTTATCCCCGGTCTTCTAGTTAAAGATATCAGAGACCTTTAGATTCGAGGACTAGAACGACTATGACTTCGATATTTGAGTTCACGTTTTTTCGTGTATTTTTCTTTCTCAAAAATAGACACCTAGGAAAATTAGCACTGTTATCTTTATTAACTCTCCCGATCGCAAAATGATAAAACTTCTTTGCATTTGATAACCTGTTTTTGCCTCTTTTTGTTTCTTTGACATTCTCGCAAAAACTCGGAGTAGAATGACGACGGCTTTCACGTTTTCCCGCCGCGCGCGCACTGCACTGATAAAATCTCGTTCTCTTAGTCATTCTCGTCTTAGAGTGGTTTTCGTTTGAGTGTCGTAAAACCAAAACCAAAGTAATTACTCTGGCCAATCACATAGGACACAGACAATACATTGAACCAATCAAAACTCGAAGTAATTACATGTGGCTGACGCAAAGCGCGGGAAAATGCATGCGAGCGCGTCACAATTGGCTTTGGTTTTACTTCTGATTGGATGAAAAGGTGGCGCGAATCTTTTAAGCCAATCGCATCGTGTAGAAAGTGCAAAACCAATTCCTTTTCGACACTCAAATGAAAACCGCTCTAAGAACTAGGAGTCTATATTTCTAAGACCTTGAGTTTTGGCCAAGAATTTACTCCTATTAGTGAAGTAAGTTACCTTTGACTGTAATACTGCATCCAGTGCAGTTTCGTCATGTGTTTTGCCGTCTGTGATAAGTATCACAATATTGGGAACGCCCTGTCTGTCCTGTTTCCCTTCTGTGGTATACGCTTGGAAAGCCAGGTCCAGTGCGATGTGAAGATTAGTTATGTTATGTAACTCTGTCATAGCTTCAATCTCTTTCTTGGTAGCGTATCCATTGCCTAGGGTCCAACGCCTAAAGCTTGCTTTATCGTCATTTCTTAATACAGTTGCGTCTTGTCCAAATGGTATCACAAGGAGTCGAGTTTGAGTCGGTGAGACATAAAACCTAACAAACACCATCAATTCTTTAAGAAAATTACCGCATTCACTGGAAAAAACTTCTTTGTCTTGTAACCACTGCCCGAATAAACATCACACACTTAAGAGCAACAGTAGATATTTGTAGGCTCTGCGCTCTTAACTGAGGAATTTACTTCACTGCAAGACGTGTCAAGAACGAGAGTATGCCTCTTTCATGCTCTCTTAGTGTACTGCAGATATATGCTTTTTCAAAGATGTATTCTTAAATCTCTTTCTCCAGCAGGGAAGTTACTCTATTTTTAAGGAAGAAAGGGTTTGATCCAGCAGAAATAAAAAGAGTAGCAAGGGTAACGCAATGCAACAGAAAAGCGACTCGTTTATAATTTTAAAAACTTTAGGACAAGAGGTCCGAGACAAAGCAAAGAGAGACAAATTTATATTGTGCACTTGCTTCAGTTCACCAGATCCTAGTTTCTAATGTAACGGATTACATTATTCTTTTTCTTTACATTATAACCTCTCCTTACGGACACCTCTCTATTACGGACAGTTTGTTTGGTCCCAGAAATGCCAAAAATCATACATTCCCTACCTCTATAAATCGGACACCTCTGTAAAGTAGACACTTGGTTCTGTCCCTTTGGTGTCCGTATTAAAGAGGTTTGACTGTATCAGATATATGCCATGTGCACTTTTATTTGAGTGTTAATGTATTTAGCACGAAAGTACTAATTGGGGACACTATATTTTACGTCTCCAACTGGAGACGGGACCGCCATTTTACGTAGTCATCCGAGCCACGCGAAGGTGTAGCCTGTTTCAGTGAAAAGGGAGTACCTTCATTTTTCGGTTATTTTAAGACCCTGAGTATTGGTCTGGCCCCAGGAATCGAACCCGCGACCTCCCGCTCTGCAGTCAAGTCAACACGCTCTACCAACTGAGCTAACACTGCCGCGGTTAACGGCAGTAACCCTGCTGACATTGTGGCTGGCTCCTCCTAAAAAGATCTACAATTATAGCATAGGATTTAATAGGGCCGAAACTAATTGTGATTGATCACATTTTAGGCATCCTATGGATACGAAAGTTAGAGATTTGGGGGAGGAACATTCGTCTATCGTCTGACCCCTTTCAATTAGACTGTTCAAGATGGAAAGCCAATATATATAAATACATAAAGCTGAAGCTTAGGGCAAGAAGGGCTCATATCGTTCTCTCTTGTTTAGATTTGTGCATGAGGAAATATCTGTTTAAATAAAGCGCCGTTATACTGTGTATGGTGGGTGCCTTTAAAAATGTCTGAATCATGTACCGGGAGCAGGAGTCGTAAAGGCTGATAGTGAACAGAGTATAGAGGTTTAATAAAAAAAAACAAGATTTCATCTTGGTCTAAACCTAGTTACCGCGATACCTGTCAGTGAGGTCTGCTGCAAGAATCTTCATTTTGTTGAACAGGCTGGGGCCAATGCTTTCGGTTCGATCCAAGACCATTGTTAGATCCAACTTATCACAAGGAAAGGGAGGTACTGAAAAAAGAAACCAGACAAGAAATGATATTCTTTCTAACCACGTGGGCTTCAATAACCGCTCGAAGAACGCCTTCACTTTTATTTATGTACATGCACTCCGAGCATTCAGAGTTCAGATCTTTTGAAAAAAACGGGATTTAATCTTTCAGTCGCACTTTTCTCCCCGTTAAATCGGTTTTGTTCAACACAATTCCACGACAGTTTTCTAATTCTCGAGGGTAAAATCTCGTGTCCAGTGCAGCTCTAAGGTGCCCAGCCGGTTATTCATAGTCACAAAAAAAGGAGGTTGTAGTCACTCTCCCTTAATACGAACTCTGAAGGGGTGTCCGTATTAAAGCCTAATATTAAGCGGGTTCAATTTAGAGAAAATGTAAGGGCTTGCTTTCCCCAGGGACAAAGCAAACTGTCCGTAATAATGACGTGTCGGTATTAAGGGGTGTTCATAAAGCGAGGTGCCACTGTATTTAACCGTCGGTTTTGCCCAATCCTGTCATTTCGGTTTGCAGGCCACCAGGCCACAATATCAGTCCCTCTCCATTACTTGATGAAAGGGTGTGTCACAAAGCGCTGTTTAGAGGGAAACATCATCTTTAGCTGGCTATTTACCCACCTTATTAGAACATATTTTCGCAGGTCTTTAATTTCGCTTCTTTGCGCTTGTAAAAAAATCGCGAAATTAAAGACCCGCAAATATAAAAATCTGCGCGAAATTTAATAACCCCCACAAAAAATTTAAATCATAAAAGAAAAAAAAGGATTAACAAGTAATAACAGCAACATGTACAGGATCATGGAGGATATGTATCGACAAATACACAAGTTCCATTTTGTATCTTCTTTTGTGAAATGACGTTAACACATACACTAAAATGTAATTTTCAAATATGGGTGTTACGCCGCAAAATGTAACAATTGTCGCAAAATGTGACATTAACGCGAAATGTAACAAGTTTTTGACGTAAAATGAAACAATAAAACATGAAATGTAACAACGTAAAATGTTACAGCCTCGATAAAACTGAGAGACTTGGACATAGGCTCTGCTGTTTAAGTATAAATTGTCTGGTTGTCGTGTAACAGCAACAGATTGTTTGCTGGTAAGATCTTCGAAATCAGTTACTTACAAAACAATCCTAAAGCAGACATAGCTTTGCAAGTCACTTGGTCAATAACAACTAAGACGTTATTGAAGTAAACTTTTATTTCACTCGTCACACTCTATCTTTGTTAGATTGTGTAAAAAATATCCTTAGCTGATAAGAATTTGCTAAAAAAAAAAAAAAAATAGAAATATGAGCAAATGGGTGCTTGTACATTCCTCGTCTTTTAAGTAGGACCGATCGTAGAAAACCACTGCCAACGGCTGCACTGTGACTTGCGTGAACTAAATGAAGTAGCCGATATAGGTAGAAAGCGTTAAAAAAATCATGGCACTAAAAGGAAAGTGCGGCGGAGCGGTCTGATCCGACTGTGTGAGATAATCGATCATGGTTTGGTATGAAATCTCTCATATTTTCTGAACGTACGGTAAAAAATGATCCTATCTTGTCGACTACGTTGAAAATTTTGTTTTGAAAGGTACCTTTCGCTCAGCTCTTAACTTTCAACTTACATTTCGCATAAAAAAGTTGTTACATTTTGCGACGGAACATATGGGTTTTGCTTGTTCCAATTTCAAAACTATATTTATATTTAAATATACGTTTTGCTCTCTGAAAAGTTAAGACCTTCTGGAAAATAAAATAAAGTTGAGAACGCTTGAATCGCGAAATTTAACGCCCTTTTTTCATAGTTGTCCATTAAAATCGCGAAAATTAGTACCAATAAGGTACCCTAAAATTCCGAAAATAAGCCCCTCCAAATATAAGCCTCCCAAACTCGGAATTTTACGGTATTTTAAGTAATCATGACTTACCGATTAAAGCAGCCTTTTCTATCCAAAATGCCATTGGCAAAAGCAAAATCCACAAAACCTTCATTTCAATGGCTTGCTGTAAAACAATCAAATGCACGTCTTCTATCTGTCAGTGCCTCATTTACAATCTGGCGAGACTTCTAAAGCGATGTTTTAAGAGTTGAGCGGGCGGTAACTGAGCTAAACTATGGGACATCTCTGATGAGTCCCGTAGTAGAGAAGGAAAATACCGTAATGATTCGATTAAGCGCCCTCTTTGTAAACGCCCCACCACGACTGTGTTTTTGTTCATGCGCCCCTGTTCTAATAAGAGCCCCTACTGCGTAACCACCCTCATTCCAATAGAGCGGTTTTCATTTGAGTGTCGAAGAGTAATTGGTTTTGCACTTTCTACACGATGCGATTGGCTGAAAAGACTCGCGCCACCTTTTCATCCAATCAGAAGTAAAACCAAAGCCAATTGTGACGCGCTCGCATGCATTTTCCCGCGCTTTGCGTCAGCCACATGTAATTACTTCGAGTTTTGATTGGTTCAATGTATTGTCTGTGTCCTATGTGATTGGCCAGAGTAATTACTTTGGTTTTGGTTTTGGTTTTGGTTTTTGGTTTTGGTTTTGGTTTTACGACACTCAACGAAAACGAAAACGAAAACCACTCTAAGCCCATACATCAATAAGAGCCCCTATTCTTTTTTTAGTGATAGAACTGTAGAATACATTTCAATTGAGATCAAGTAGTACTGAAAGTTATAAGCAAATCAAGCGACAATCATCCCTTTGACGGAATTACGTACCGCATCGGACGTAGAAGATGTAGCATCCGAAAGTTTTGCTATCGACATTGAACAGACTGGTGACTTGATTGACTGGCGAATTTAGTAAATATCTATTGTATGTATTTGTTGCTTTGACCGTTTTCCTTTTATTATCCCTTTTTACTGAAAATAAATATCAAAGCGTGTGTTTCCCACATTCGGCTGTTTGTCAAGAAGAGGAATAAGCTCCCTTCCTTCAGCTGAAGTATCTTAAGTAAATAAGCGCCAAGAGTGTCTGCGCCAAGAGCGAAAAATCAAATCATTACGGTATGTATGTCAGCCTAATGATGATACCCAAAGTTTTCCAGGCTTTACTGCGCTTTTCACAAACATGCGAATTCTGAAGTTCAAAAGCCAACTGACGATTGCGTTTTTCGCTGCCGTCAATCATCTTAACGGACCTCTTAGGAAACAAAACTTTACTTTAACGGGTTCAAAAGGTCGAGGTTTGTGATTTGTGGTTGTTGGATTTCGATCCGTTTTGTGTGTTTCTGTGCTTCCAGGTTCGTTGCTTGTGATCGTAATTATGATTGACGGCAGCGAAAAACGCAATTGTGAAGGCGGCTTTTGAACTTTAGAGTTCGCATGTTTGTGAAAAGCGCAGTAATACGAATGAGTTAGTTTATGGAAAGGTGAGGGGTTTTTTTAATTAAAAATTCTTTTAAAGGTGATTGAGGCAGATTTTTAATCCTGGAAAAACACCTCAACCTCTTTTTCCTGTCTCTTGGACCACATTTACTCGGGAAACAATAGCTTCTCATGTAGGATACTCTGCTGAGCAGAAAAATTTCATCGAACCTCAGTCAGCTTCTTAAAAGAAGGATTCAAAGTTTTTTGATGTCTGCCGTCAAATTTATAGGACTCCAGCAATATTACAATTTTGACAGATTATACATCTCTTACATTGAGTCAGAACTAAAAAATCTGATTGATGTTTTCCCAAGTTTGAAGCACTGTTTTCTGTTAGTTTTCGGGCACTCATTTTCCTGTTAAAGCTGAAATGACTTGTACTTTTTTGTAATAAATGTAATAAACAAAATATATCCTTTTAAACTAAGCGTTCATTTTCTTTCTATTAGACACATTTGAGCAGAGTTAACAGTGAAAGCGTATAACAGTTACTAATATAAAAGGTAATTGAACTCAAGGTAGATTAAGCTACAAAAACTTACTGTTTGTGATCTCGTTTCATGTATACTTGGACTGTACGTTTTTCTTCGAGGTAATTGCTTATAAACCGTAAATTTTAAAAGCAACGCAGACTTGCTAAAAACGTACCCATCGTTTTCACGTAATTTGTGCTCGTTTCAAAGGACATCCAAAGGTCTAATTACGTGAGATTTCACTTTTAACGCCGAACAGTATAGCAATTTAAGGGGTTTCAACAGAACTGTTGTAAAGTGTTTTAAAATAGAAATTTATATCGCAATTAAATTACATTGTTAAGCTATTTATTTCCTTAAGACAGAACTCCGACTCAAGGTGCCGTTCAGCGAAACTGCAGTCGATCGTCTCATATGATGACGCGCGTTTCGCTAAACAAAAAGAAGCTATAGGAACATATTGCCTGCTTTGACTATAAATAATTTCCAGACTTAACATACTTACTGCGTATAGTCGGTTTTTTAAAATTCTTCAGATCCCTACGTGGATCCTTTACTTTTGCCCTGTCTCATTGAAACTAACTCGTTTAGAGTGTGTAAATATTGTCGTGTTGGCGGGAAAAGGATAACTTTTTTCACGAACAACAAATTGAAACAAACAGCAATTAACACAAAAAAAAGAAGAATGACAATGCAAAGGAGAATAAGAAATAAAAGGAATTATAGTTATTTGCCTCCTAACCTCTTGAATTAACTAACGAAGTCCATTTCCAAAAATAATGATAATAATAATAATGGTAATAGTTACAGTAATTTTTAATATTATTTTTTCTTTTCAAAAAAAATCGACACTTTTCAGGCACAAAAACCTCTGATATCGTCGATGCTTTGTTTTTATAACCATGTTTGCTGTAGTTTTTTGTGATTCTGTTTCTATGTAATACGTGTGAAAATAAAAATATTTAACAAAAAGCCATTGGGATCCATTGGCGACTGTTCCGCCCGGATCAAAAAGCGCTTTCATTTTTATTTGCAAAAAGGGGCTGTTGTTGTTGTTTGAAGCAGTGGGTTTGACTGAAATTATAGTTATTTTGCCATATTTATTACACCATATCGAGTTAAAACGCTTACGTCACCTATTTAACAAATTCTTACGATTCAGTTTCTGTATTTATCAGTGGAGTGCATCAGATCTACTTTGATCTTTAGTGCAGTCCCACAGGCGTACGTCAGTCAGGCTTTCCTTATGAACTCTATTTACTCTTAAGGAAGCAGAGAATTAATTCTTTGGCGATTGCCAGCTGGCAGCGAAACAAACACCGCATTTTTTTCTAAAGAATCCTCCTTTTTTGACCCTTTTTTCGCCAACATGTACATAGCTAAATATGAGATTTGCGACATTAAGGGCATATCAATTTTTCTGCTTATTGGAAGAAACCATCTTACTCTCTTTCTATTTTCCTTTGCATTTCTTTTTTTTATATCTAGAGATGCTTCCCAATTTTTTGTCTTTCTTTTCTATGGCATTGTAGTCAGTGACTAACTTTTCAGAAGAGAAGGAAAGTAACATGGAATGAGTAGCAGACATAGCCAGTTTGGCAGTAGATTTTTCCCAAAAATATTAGTAGAATTTTTTAATGTGTTGTTACTCTTGCAGGATTGGTCAGAATTTTCAAAATAAGGTTCTTGTACCATTTATTGTGTTTTACTCTTGAAATTCGAAACGAAAGACGGATATAATTGACAAAAATCATTCGTGTTAAAATCGGGATTATAGTGGACTATACTTGGATCTCTTATTTATCATTATTTTTTTAATTTTCCCTCAGTAATCGGGGAAGCCTTATTTCATTAGCTTATGCCGACTGGGGTACATACATTTAAATGAATTGTTACGTCAGTTTGAAGGACGTTAAAGTTACGCTGGAAACTTTCCCGGCGCTGGACAGACAGCACCGCCACAAACCCTGATTGAGCCAGACTGTTTTATGTTTTTCATTGTTCGACTGCTCGTACGATTTTTCAGACTTTACAGGTCAATAATCTTTCCTTTTTCTCCCCTAGATTTTAAGGCTACAAAGTTTAAAATCGCTGAGATTTAAACAATCACGTTATCGAAATACAATAGTGCTAATTAGTCTCTGTTTTTCCTTTCGCTCCTATAACATTAAACGAAAGCATAAGTAACATCATGAAGTAAATCAATGTTCAAACGATTTTAACAATCCCTGGATAACTAGTATAAAATAACATTTTATCTTAGCCAATTTGTCTGTCCTTTTTAATTTTGACTAAAGCCGAATGCCGTCAATTCTGATTTAATAACCCTTGTTCAGTTTGAATGTCCTTTCTTTAATTGGCAGTCTATTTAAGTTTTGCTCTGAATATCCTCCAAGACATTAGACTAGACTGCCAAGCGTCCTTTAAAAGTGTGATTTTCTTTCTCTGTATTCATATAGTTATAAGATTTGTGATAAATTTCGCACTCTAAAAGGGAATGATTTTCATTCTTTCCTAGGCGGGTATCCGAAAATAGTTCTTTTAAGAAATATTTTAATCGTAAGGCAAGCTTTTCACTGGGGCTTATCTTTTTCAAAGTCTTCAAAGCGCGCCCCTTTGTGAGGGATAAATGAAGGAACTTATGAATGGAAAATTTAGCGTTTCACGATTCTATGGGCTATATAATTGAAGGGAATTGACTGTGTGAGTGATTTTGGTATGTACAGTGAATGATATTGGGCATCAAACTCTGAGAAATTTGTGGCAACATAATTCAATTCATAATTCATGCAAGGCTTTAAAACGAAAGTAATAAAACGACCCTGCTTCTCCAAGTAAAATCTGGGTTTTGCTTCAGCAACAGCCCGGCACTGGATCTACAAGAAAAATTTAGAAAACCCGGCTGTTTTTTTTTTGTATAGATGCCACAGGATACCCACACAGGAGATGGAGGATTCTCCCTCCCCCGAGACGTATATTACTGATTTAGTCAAGGTTTAAGCACAATGGCACAGATGTTGTTAAACGATTTGCAAAGAAGGTACACTTTTATTCATGAATTGGCTTTTCAAGTGTTACGAACTTGCTGTTGTTATGTTTCATATATTTCTTCCAAAACACCAAAATCTTCACGCCACATTGCCTACGTGTAGCCGCACCCTCTCCCCCCGACAAAGGAAAAACGGAGGGGAGGGTCTCAAGTTGTTTCTATGGTAATACCGCTGGTTAAAAATACAATAGTCTCAAACGAAAAGGCCGAAGCAACTAAGTGAAGTATCAAGGGAAGGATCCGAGATTTGGGCAAATCTGGCGGGTGTTTTTTCCACATCAGCACAAAATGTCTCTTTTTGCGTGTACGAACTGTAACGGCCGTCATCCATTTGATCAACTTTCCAAGGGTGATCAACTTTGTAAGGTAAATGATGTATTACGAACGTTTTGGCGATTGGAGCAAAAATTCTATAATGTATCCGGTTTAAGATGGAGTGCCCATATACGAATTACACGCATTATTTTGAACAGATTGGATTACATGCTTTTCTGGTGTAACTTTTGCAGAAAAATATTACCTTGTGCTCCTTTTCTACATGTGGTCATAAACAGCTGAAAAAAGATGTTGTTACATCCGTTCATGCAAACGCGGGGTATTTTGAATTCAGTTTTATTGGCCAGGAGATTTGAAAAGTACGGTAGTCTCGTGAAATTAGAAATAGTTGATGCCAGATTCTTTACAGTTGATGGTAGGCGTACATTGTACTAAGTCCGCCCTAATACCTTGTTTTGAACACCTGTTAAAATAAATGAAGTTGCCCGAGGATCCCTAGTACTGTCCGGCATCCTTGTATTGCAACACGTTTTGGGGGTCCATCAAGTGAGAGTTGACTAAATTGCATTTTTGGGCTTTTGACTACAGTGAATACGTGCATGAGTGCCTCATTGGAGAGTGGAAAACTTGATAAATAATAAGTAATTACTTTCTTTCAGTCTCTTAACTCAAGGGTGATTTAAAAAAAAAAAAAAAACTTGTGACCAAAACACTCAACAACCATGAACAGCTCAAATGTTTCAGGAATGCTTATTGTGTTATGAGTACACTCAACTCTCTGTTAACAGACTCCTCTGTGAGATGAAAAATAACGGCCACCTCGAGTTGGTCCCTGCCTTTCTTTACTCCTTTTGGTTTACGCTATAATATGGACGTCTCTCTAATGTGGAGACATACAGTGGAACCCCGTTAATACGGTCACCAATGGGCCAAAAAGATTTGGCCGTATTAACTCGGTGGCCGTGTTAACGAGGGTTTTTTACAAGAAAATTTATGGTGGTTTTTGCCAGGTGGCCAAAAAAAGTGGCCGTAATAACAAGGAGACCGTATAAGTGAGGTGGTCATAAGACAAAGTTTCACTGTAGTGCTGGTCCCAAAGTTGTCTGTCTTAGAGATATTTGATGATTATTACTACTTGCTAGTGTCTAAAGTTGATTTGTTTTCTTACAGGACTGCCGCAAGACTTATCCCTTAGTGACATGTACTTACTGTCGCTTGGAGTTTCATCTGTTAAAGTCAGACATTTTACTTGATGATGAATAAGTCATAAACTTGTTGTTTTCTCATTTTTTATGTTTTATTAATTTCTAGTTAACTTAAGACTTGCAGTTCCATGATGTGATTTTTTTCTGCTTTGCATATTCTAGGAGTACTGAAAAGGACCCTGTGTGTAAGAAGTGCAGTTATAATCTCAAAATGTTTGGCCAGGTATGAGAATATTGCCCAGTTAGTAGTACTGAGTTGAACCTCCATTAAGCGGGGTACCAGCAAGTGGCTGATTAAGGTGGCTCGACACAGTACATCTCCCATCTTTGAATCTCTTATACCAGAACAAATTGATCTTTATTATAAAAACATTATAACACATGTATTACACATGGACTAAACTTTATTATGATATTAATTTTTTGGGAGGTCAGAATATATATCATGTGACGATGATGTCACAATAGTGTAAGCTCTAAATCAAATTACTGCCCTTATCAGCATTTTCTTTGGAAATGCTTTATGCCACGTATTCTTAGGGTGCTTGTCATCTGTTGTGTGAAGTTTCACAACAATCTATCAGAGGAATTTCGTCAATTCGAGATATCTTTGAATTTTTACAAAAAGGGTATAAATTATGCTTGAACTGAAGCTGGACGAGGTTTCCAAAAAATTTTTATCACTCATTCATTTTGCAAATGACCTTTATACACTCTACAACTGGCTAAGCACAAGTAGACTTGCACACTTTCTAAAAAACATGAAAACATGTGAATCAGTCAAATGCAATGCTGAGCTCTTTTTGTAATTTCAAAGGTTTAAAACAGCAATTCAACCAAAATTCGTTGATAGCAATTGATCAGTGTGCCATAAAATCCCCGAATTTCGTGTCCATTGAAAACTTTTTAAATTGTCTAACATAGGCGCAAAACTGAGTAAACATTGAAGCGATGTCATAGATCTGGCTAGATTTTTGCTTTGGGATTTTCTATTGTCTCGAGTTTAGCACAAGATCAAATCCCCATCCAGCAGGCAAGAATTTACCGTGCCTGGTTGCCCTCTGAAATCTTTCGGAAATATGGTAAATTATACTGTAGAAAGAGAGGAAACACTAGCGAATAGATTACGGAGGAAATGATTGCAGCAATAATGCCCTGCGAACAAAGCAGTCTTTTTCGGCATCCCAAATTTTTTATTTTGGTGAGAAGAAGACAAGAATAATATAATGTTGTTTTCCATTAGACTATAGACTGGCTCAGACAATCACAAAAAAGTTTTTATTGACTTAAAAAATTGAGTCATGAAGTATGATAACCACCAATTTTTGGGAATATGATGGAACTTTAATAAAGATTAATATTATCTAGGAATGTTTGTTATAGCATATTAATACATAAAATAATCATAAAACTCCCAGATATCCAGAACAATGTAGGTAGCACTACATTAATGTTACAGGTTAAATTTGATTTCAGGTTAAAATTTTTTGACCTAGGTCAGTTCTCAATTTCCTTTGTCCCTCAGGGCTTAAAGGAGACAAAGGAAATTGACAATCAATCTAGGTTAAATCAAAATTAGGCAATGTTTTGGTGTGTTTTCCTCTTGTGGTTCATGAAATAAGAGATGAGGGCTCGCAGAAGTTGAACTGAGGCTAGACAAGAAAAATAGAGGGTGCGAGGAAGAAGAAAGAGAATAATAATAAAAAAAAACACGTACATGTGCATTTCTCCTCCTCCCCCTTCCCCCTCATTTTCTTGCTTCACCTTGTTCAGCTCAAGGAAAATACACACCAAAAAAGGACCTGGTAGGCAAGTTATGGTGACTATTAATCCTTTAAGTCCCAATAGTGACCAACATCAATTTTCTCCTAACAATATCCATACAATGTCAAGAGATTAGGTTATGAGAATTAACAAAGTGATCACCTAAGAGACAACGCAGTCATCTTTTATCAATTTGTCTCAACCCATCCATGAAGGAAATCTATAGAGATCAGTTTGGAGAATAAATTTGTATGTGGATATTGGGGCTTAAAGGGTTAATGGATATGTCACTTTGTATGTTGCACACAGCTTTATTGACATAATGTGGAGAGGTTATTTTAGCAGCTGGGATGCACTTGAAAATGAGGTTAACGAAAGCAAGTGTGGATCTATCTGTATAGTTACTGTCTGTTAGGGTACAAAATAATTATGTGCCCACGATAACAGGAGTACCCTGGGTACCAGAGACTTTTCTAGCGCAGTTTCCGATTTCTGTCAAGTCTTTATAGTGGCCGCTTCAGCCTATGGCCGAAGATGTGTTGGCCTTTCAAAAATTCCTGTCCCACGCGAGAAAAACCTCTGGTACCCAGGGTATAACGGGAGGGTTTGACCGCACATAATTATGTAGAGAATGCAGATGTCATGTCTGCATCCTGTGAATAATTATGATTTACATTAATTTAATTCTTATTATCTCTGTCACCAGCCATCTTGTTGCGAGTACTGTAACATAAGAGCAGCTTTTGATGGAAACAAATGTTCAAGGCAAGTATACATGTACATGTCAACTTTACAGCCTGTGAAAATCCTTTACCTGCAGCTCATGGTTTCACTTGAGTTTTGTACATTTTGTTATCATTTCTTAGATGTTTAACCCATTCGTTCCTAAGTCGCCCGTAACCGTCCGTGCAGATTTATATCCCTTCTACCACTAGTGTCATCAGTTCTAATGGTCAAGGACAACTTTGTCCGCTAACTTGTGCAGAGGGAAAAGATCTTTTAAACCATACCAGAATTAGCACAATTCAGTCAAGTACACTGGAGAAAAAGGCAAAAAAACAAAAACATTGACCCGAAAATTTACATGAAAGTCTTTTTCCACTACCCACCTACCTTTTCTTTCATCTAATCCTAAGATCCTAAAAGTTTTCCTAAAAACTTTTCCCACCAAAATGAAGCCTACTAAATGCCCAGCAAAAGAAAAAAATATGAGGCAAAAAAAGCAAAAAAGGAGGAGAGGAGAGAAAGCAAAAAGTAAAAGTCAAAACTGCTGTGTCACTTTTAAACCCAAAAACTCGAAATTTTGCTTTCTGCACATGCCCGAACTTTGCAAGCTTATTATTTTGCATCTGGATCAGAAGGCCTTGAACTGTATGACCTGTAAATGGCTTTATGGTAAGTTTTAGCTCTTTATAGCATGACAGTGACCCGAAAACCGCTCGACCAGCATCATTTTTTCGGCAAAATCTCCATACCAATTAGGCAAATAAGTTAAGAGTATTAGAAATGGACATTGCCCAGTTTATTTTGTCTATATTGTATATCTGTCTCAGTGCTTGAAACTAACTTTTTTAGTCAGTTGTCCTGGGACTAGTAGTGGGTGGCATCTACTAGTCCTGAAGGCAATTCCACTAGTCCTGTCTGCCATCCATCATCTGGCCACGAACATGTAATTCACACATAAAAAACCATGGTAATGCATGACTCACTTTTTTGATTATAATAATAAACACTAAAAAGTATAATGTGTATCTTTTATCTTGGGTTTCTTTGGCTATAAGAAAATATTTATTGCTTCCTTTGCAGGAAGACGGATTTTCGTTTTTACTGTTTGGAGAATTTACACAATACTGGCAAAACATTATTTTTTCCCTTTGTTATCATTGTAAACTATATTAAACCACACAAAATCCTTTTTCCAAGCTGGTTTGAAGTCTCTATCCTTCCTTCCCTTTTTCGCTCTTGTTGGTTGGGAATCACCTGTATTAGCGTTTTCTTCATCTTTCCTTTCTTCATCTTTCCTGCCCCTTTTGAAACATCGTAACAAAGTCCCAGCGCGAGAGGCCGCCATTTTGACAATGTTTTGCGGAGTTGCATGATGTTTGCATGACGCTCAATTTGCAGCGGAGTGGACTGAGAACCAAACCCGGCCCATTCCCTCACTGTGTTCAAAATGGCAATTGTAATGTGGAAATTATGAGCTTAAACAACGTGATTGAAAGAACAATTTTATAATATTACGTGCTGATTTAACAAATGTGAAACCAAGAAAGAAAAGGCTTAAACTTCCACTCGTCCATGAGAATGACTAACTCAAAATTGTACTTGTTTTTGGCTAATTTTACTCGTTTTAGACGAGTGAACGACCGTTAGTTTCGAGCACTGTGTCTGATTTCATTAAAATGTGGCCACTGGGTTTTTGCCTGGTGTCGGGCGCAGCCCGGCTCATGGCCAGTCCGTTGCCCAAAAATGTAGGGGGCTTGACGTCTTGGTTGGTACAGCTGGATAGCCCAGGGACTGCCCTAACAGTGGGTGGGTAGATCAGGCCTTGGAGTCAAAACTAGTGGGGTAGGGAGGGGGCTGTTTTCACACAACCCCTTCAGTAACCAACAGTGTTCAGTGCAGGCTTTGACTGACGAGTACCCCTTAAACAGGCCTCTGCTGAGAATGATTATCAGGATAATTGCAGAGCTCAGTGGGAGGTGCAGACAGTCACCCATTGCCCTGGGTGGGGAGGGTCAAAGTCTTGGTACCAGGGACGCACTTAGCATAGGACCTTTAGACACTCACTGAAGCCATGTTTTCATAAATCCAGTCAGATATACATGTACGTCTACGTGTACACTGCTTGCAATTGCTTATTCAAGCTCCCCTTTCCTTAGTTTAGCCTATTGCCCTTTTAAATTTGTTAGAAAATACTGTGTTCACCATTAATTCACAGTTACGAAAAGCCACTGAAATCTTCCCTCTTGATCACTTTTAGATGTTTGAGCTCAGAGAAAAAGTATGGTCCACCAGTTTCATGTGAACAGTGTAAACTTAACTGTGCCTTTGAGAAGCCTTTGGAATCAAGAGATAAGGTACTGCTCAGAAAATATGAGGTTTTTTTGGCCATACATGTACATGTTGGCATCATAGTTTGTGTTTTGAATGATTATTCACAGATTTTTAAAATGATATAGAGGGGTCTTGTGCCTTTGGTCTCATATTTAACAATGCATTTGTAAATTTCCGTCTCCAAGACAGAAATTATGCCACATGACTTGTATCTCTTTGTGGATAACAAGTTTTCTAGTAATAATTACCATTCAATTTCCATTTCTGACATTCTGATCAAATTATTAATAATGCTCTTTTCAATTCACCAGTTGTAGTCTCAAAAAATGGTGATGCTGGCTCCGGACAAAAAAGGGTTGAAATTATTAACTTGTCACAAGATATTTTGTTTTCTGGAAGGAGGTCAAAGAATTAGTTGAATTGTTTCTTTGAAGGTCCTGGGATAATCCAAATTTACTGCATTTCTAACGTGTTTCAAACAGGGTAGGTTTTGGGAGTACTTGGATATTTCTTGTGAGCTGCTTCTGTCACTGACTGAAGAAACATCTTTCTCATGTACAGTGTATTCACTTGGCTCAAAATTTACCATCACATGTCTATCATTGTGCATTAACCTAGTTTAAGCTGGCTGAACACAGTTTTTCAGGCAGTCAGCGGTAACTTGCATGATGGCATGTGTTTTAAATTAGACAAACAAACATGGCGGCAAAAAAGGCTTGAAATTATTTATGGCAAGAAGCAATGGTACTCAGAAGAAGATTTCTCAAAATCTTCTTATTAAAATTTTGTGATATTCAAAGCAGAATTTTTACTTTTATCGTATTTTGAGAACTTTAAATGGAAGTTGAACAGACGAATTTTGTGACACATTTAATAATTACAGTATGTACAATAATTATGTTATTTTTTATCTAAAAACCCGTCTGTTTAAAATTTGGTCAAATAAGATTAATTATTATAGTAAGCTGTGTGCAAGTTTATACATGTAGAAAAATCTAATGAGCAAATTTTATGTAAACTGAGCATAAGTAAAATTTTAAGACTGTATTCAATCGTTCATGTTGCCATGGAAACTACGAAAATGTCAAAGTTTACCTGTCAATCAAAATCTTTCATCAGTTAATTTTTTACTTGCCAAGTTTCAGCTTGTGAGCTTCAACGTTTCTCATGCCATGATTTGGCAAATGACATGCACCCACAAACTGCCAAAACTGTGTTCAGCCACCTTAATGGCCTTAGTTCTGTCAAGTCTCCTATAGCTCAGTGTGGTAGAGCAGCTGGACTAGTAACCATAAGGTCAAAGGTTCTACTCTTATTGGGATTAATCGCATTTTTTCTTCCGGGCCGCTTGTGTCAATGAAAAAACCTCTTTCTCATGTTCTAGGTGGATGGTAAAACCCTTTGTCTGCTGTGTACCTTGTCTTACAAGAGAATATTGCACAAAGCAAAAAAAGGAGAGAAAAGGGCCAATAATCATAACCATCACAGAGACAGGTGTGGCTTTTGATTGTAAGCGCTGGTCATGAGTGACAAATGTCTGTCGGACTAGATGTCACAGATGAGCCTCTGTATGGGTGTTTCCAACAAAACTGGAGCCACAATGGTCAACACTGATGAAGTGACCATTTTAGAGATTAAAGCAATGATCACATTGCCATTTAAATTAAGTTTGATGTTAGTCGTGTAATGACAGCAAGGAAACGTGCCAAAAAGTGTGCTGCACATTCAGAGATTTGGTTTTGCTTATTTTTTTGTTTATATTGTACATAATGTATGTCATCATTGTGGTTGTGCTGAGCTGGCTAGTAGCTAGCCTTACCACCCAAAACAGCTCTTGATAATTATGCAATGATTTCGAATGAAAAATCGATCTCTGCACATACCATACAGAGGCTCACATACACGCACTCAGTTGTGGTCGGTGTTATTGGTTTGGGGCTATGAGAGTTTGGTAAAGTAAAGTTTTTAAAAAAATAAAATAGATGAACTCTTTGAAGAAGCAGTTTAGTTGTATGATCGACCCATGTTTATAATAAAAAATTAACCAGTCTTTGCTTATACTGTACTTCATTTATTTAGTTCTTTCTGTTGTCAGTAATTCACCAATTATTACAAAATCAAAGGAACTTTTTGCAACTTGGGATGAAGAATTTCCAGTTCCACTTATGATACAAGGGAAGGATGTAATTTTTAAATGTTCACCCTAGTATAATGAATTTTCTTCAACTTTGAATGTAGCACTTGGCCTGCAAAGTGTTTTAAGGTGATTCCCTAGTAAAAGAACCTAACATAGATTGTAGATGAAACTTGGTACACTGATGTAACAAGTCAAGAAGATGATAAAAAGGTAATAAAAAGTGGGGGTCACCGTGCTCGTTTTGACGTCACAATGCTGACAAATATGGCTATTTTGGACCCTTTGACAAAAACCGTGCGCAGCCCAAAACTAGACAAAAAGGAAAGATTTTTTCAATGATGCATGTGGTATTGCACAGAATTTGACTTTAATGTATTGTTTATCCACTTACGTACTAGAAAAATGCCTTTTAATGCCCTTGTTTTTACTTTATGCTCCAAAGTAGAATTAAATCGGACACGCGCTATTCGACACGTGATAGCTCAATCCGTACAATTTAGTAAAATTGCCAAAAAACTGAACATAGATTTGTGCCAATTTTTTTCTCACTGAAAGGAAGCACTGTCCTTATTAAAATCGTGAAATAAAAAATAGGGGTCACCGTACTCGTTTTTGCGGTAGAGCTGCAGAAAGTGCTCACCAAATGCATTTTCCTTGATTTTTGAGAGAGGACTGGGGCGAGTTTCAAAATAGAATGTATGCGGAAGGGGGAAGAAAGTATTAAAAAATCCGTTTTTACAGAATTTACATCGAGATATCACATTTAGGACACACTAGGATAAAGAAAGGGTTTAAATGAAAATCAAAGTGAATAAGCACAAATTAAACATTCACTATCGAGGTTCTCCGTGAGGAAGGCGAACTCAGCAACACGCGTACTGCTTACGTTATACACATTCCCACCACACTGAGTCTCACCTTGGCAAGAAACAACCGCAAGCAAAAATTGCAATAGCGTTCTCTTCGGTCAACTTCATTTTAATAGTGTTACTTCACAAGCTCTTTTTTACAGAGGCCATCTTGTTATGCGCAGTAAGAGATGCACAGTGCAAAACCAGGGAATCACCTTAAATGCTTTTTGGTTGTCCAAGATGAAAAAGAAAAATGTAGAGAAGTTGGTGGAGCAAACAATTCAAGCCTTAAAGCCCTGTTAGAATGGACTGGGGAAGTGCAGTGTTGTACAATCAGTATTCTGTGAAATTATATTTGTGGTACAGGGTGTAGGTGGTCCTTGAAAATTGAATGTGTTCCTTGAAATAATTTAGTCCTTAAAAATGGTTGCAGTTTTTTGTATAAACCTCGCTACAGTCCACAACTCCCAAATACCAATATGGACACAATGGGATATTGTCCTGCACCTTTTCAGTTCTTTTTTTGTTGTTGCCTAAGTTAAGCAATTGTGTTTTTAATATTTTACATAATTTTTTTGGTTAAAAAACAGGAAATCAAAACATTCCAAAATTCCTAAACCTGAGAAAACTGAGAGCCCCAAAGATGGGAAACCAGCTTCTGTTGCTGCAGCTGCATTAGACAGAATTGGAAGCAATAGAGGCAGTCCCCTTACTGTCGCTCTGTACAGTAGTATGGGCAAGTGAGTTTTTATCGGATTAATCCTTTAAAGTGACAATGCCATGTTCAGAAGAGTCTTGTGGAAATTTTAAGGTGAACTTCTCAAGCTTCTTCTGTCTCAGTTTACAATGTTGTAATAATTAATAGCACTTCTCATGGTGTGCTAATAATATCATAATATCATATTATTGGCAATTTTGGTGTTGTAGGTGAAACACGGTTGTAGTGTGACAAACAGGAAAATTGCATGATGATTTGATGTCATTTTTCTACGAATACCAGAATCCTTCATTTTGTTGTTTTCTTTTGCAACTTAGGGCTATTGACAAATCTTAATAAGGATAAAGCAAGAACAACGTAAATTATGGCACAGCTGTAGTTGTAGTGAAATGTCATCATCGTGAAAAATATGGCCCATTGTGCCAATTCACCAGCTGCTACATACATGTAAAACTCTTTGCATCAGTTAAAGTGACTTTGAAAAGCTTTATTAGAAAGTCACAATATTGGAATTATTATAATTTATTTATCTTTTCTAATTCTATTCTTATTCGGAATAAAATTAATAGTGATGCACTCAATGAACCGATTGCAATGGAGTCACACATAACTGAACTTACAGAACTCAAAGAACAGGTAAAGTGGACAGTAAAATCTTTTATATGTAGTTAAAGGGACAGGTTCATGGTTCAGCGCATGCTCATTAATTAAATTACTTTTTCCAATTTACTATTAATTCTATCCCTTAATAATTAATCCCTTTCACATGTACAGTGTATCTCAGAGTGTATTTCAAAGTAGAAGTGTATTTCAGAGTTTATGTGAAGTGGGATGGAAGAGTGCTAAAATTGCAGAAAAACTACTGGATTATGCCAACACTACCAACGATGAATTTATTGTTGACGAGAAGGTTTTATTCTACGGTTGATTAATTTACGGCTATTTGCACCAAAGTTGATCAAGTTAGTGTCAGGGGAGTGCGCAGATTGGTTCTTTGACATTATAACATGATCATAGTGGAGCTCCACGCGCGCGCGAAGCGTGTGCGTGGGTGGAGCCCCATAGCTAAGGAAATCTACTCATCCCAGAAAATTTGGTAATCACGTGACCGACCGACCCAGCGACCGACCGTCCGTCCCCACCACAGGCATACCAATGTTTACTCTCACACTTTCTAGCTACTTTGGAGGAGAAAGCTGATTGCACATCAATGTTGTCATCAATTGACAGCTGTCAAAACACATATCCGCTGACCACTATCAGCTGACCGTATCGCGGGCTCAGGTGTCGGCCCATCAAGGTCGACTATTTTTTGAAGTTATCCACTGACAATTTACTCGTTTTCAAATGATCGCAGGCTCACGTTTACTCTTGTTTTAAATTCACAACAAATATGTTGTGTTTATGTCAGTACTGTCCCACACTATTATGATTTTGATTTCAAACTGACCTCAGACGCAAAAATTCAGCCAGTTTTTTTAAAATACAGGCGAGGAAGACCTTTTCTTACCATGGTCATGTGTTGGTCACGCTCCACGTTCAATTTTTATGCTCTGATTGGTTAAAATTTGACAGGTGAGTTCATGCGTAAAATTTATGCAGCATCTTGAAAGTTGTTTACTTTGACAGCTAAAGCTGACAGAGTTTTGAGTCAACTTGTGATGTTTTTAACTGTCTTTTTCCACTGGATGTACAAAATGAAATACAGCTGCTATCAAGAGTGTTCTCTTATTCATGGCTGGTTTGTTTATTTGGTTTTTGGTTGAAAAATGCGTCGCTTGTCAAAGCCGATAATCCTATTTCGGATGGCATCGTTTTTGTTTTTCACCTTGCTGGATGCGTACGAGAATTGTAAAGGCTCAAGCGATCCTTGCCTTACTTGATAGCTTTCAGGAGCTGCATCTTGAAATATGGTAAGCCTGAGTAATTATTGTATTTAAATCTAATTTCATGAAGTCCAGCGGCACAGTTTATGAAGCTATTTTATGCACGTTTGTATTAAGATTTGACTGAGACACTGATCTGACCTCGTATGAGGTTTGATATAAGCTTAAGCTTACAGAACTTTATAAAGCCTTTAGTTGATATTAATTCACCGTAAATAGAAAGAAAAAACTTTCCGAAGAATATTTAGTTATAATTTTGGCAGCAGAAGGAAAGCTTTGAACGATTTTCTTGTCGTGAGTTCATCTTTGAAAACAGCCAACACCGGAAAACCGGCGGCTTAAAACATAAATTTTAAGCTTACTAGTAAAGACTTGAGGATTCTTAGACACAGTTAAATACTCATTTGTTTTCGTGAATGAAAATTGTTGTCTCTGTAAATGTTCTATCAAATTATTTTTCTTTATTGATTTTTGGTAGTCTCAAAAGTGTAATTTTCATCGCTTTGCCGTTTGTTTTCAGCCATTCATAAACATCGCTTGCAGGAGTACTCAAAATGCCAAGCGTATCAAACGCTTTTTAAGATTACATATCGTTATAAAACTGTTAATAAAAAATAGACTCAATAAATTCTTTATCACGTTGAAGTGTAACTCTTTTTAATTAAAATTTCTTCGCAAATTTGGCGCTTGTCAAAAGTTAGAACCGGCTGGCCGTAGAGGTGATTTTGGAAATTTTTTGAACGGTTTTGCTAATTAAAAGTCCATGCGTGCTTCGATGGTCCTGAATATTGAATGAATGCAATTTGTCTTGAAAAATTGTGAAATACTGCATTTTGTACGAGGTCTGTATGACAAAAGCAGCGCCTCATAGTACTCTTTCTCCTCAGATGTGGTGTATAAAAAAAATAAAAGATTGGTTTGCACGCACCCAGATTTATTGGCAAGCATTTGTAAACTTATCGAACGCAAAAAATTCGGTCTGATTTGTTTTCCAAGAATTTGTTTTCCACACCTTATCTACTGTGATCAAGAGCCATCATTGCTCTTAAATGTGACCGAAGACTATTTTTTGGGTGTACATATAAGGCTATATCAACTCGATACAAAATTTGTTTCACTCCAAAATCACTTAGCTTTTCCCTCAAAAGTCACATGAATGTGCCCTTAAGTTAACTGATTTGTGGAATACAAAATTATTGTTTGATTTAAGTTATAAATTTATCAATGGGAGCTTCGCTTTTAGCTGTGGCTAAATATATATATTATTGCTTTCATAGCTGATACAGCTCATGTCCCGACAGAAAAACAGCATTTTGATTAACGAGCATGTGCTAAACCGTGAACCTGTCCCTTTAGTAGTGAACAGAAACTTGAATAATAATTAACAGTTAATGAATGAGGTTGAGTATCTTATGAAGAATTGTGGAGATCGAGGAGGGTGCTATCTGTCGAGGCCGTAGGCCGAGGCGGATAACACCTTCCGAGATCTCCATAATTCTTCATATGATACGAAAGCCGAATTCAATAACTGTTTTATTATTCATTCAAAATAATTCCTACTTTAAAAACACACCTAAAACATGCTTACCTCCATCGATCCATCAATGGTCAGTTCATCTTCGATAGTGTACGTTTAGGTTTGTCCCGTTCCACAAATATTCTCCAAATAGCAGATGTCGCTCTTCGAGTTGTCTTCTTACTGTTCTTGCCATGTTTTTAGCTATTTTTTTGCCTAGTTCTTACTCTTGAAACGAGTGAAATGTCCGCCATTTTTTCAAGTTCACAACCAAAACAACTCAACCTCGTCCCCAGGTCTTCTCGGTTAACGGTGCCTTAACCTGCGAAAACGCTGCATTTTTGACGTCATTTCCTCATTAAAGTCAAATTTCTTCCAAATTTGGTCATCAGTAACTGGTTATGGTGAATTAAACGTGTGCTTTTAGCCAGTCAGAATCGGGGAAATATTTTGAATCAATAATAATAATTATTTATTCCAACATGATTAAATGCATGTGTCTTTGATTTTAACAACGTTATATCAAATGCACCTTTTAATTAACAGACACTGACCATTTAATCAAATATATTGCATAGGTTTGTGAGGTTTTGCATATTTTGAAAGAACAATAACAGGGAATTTAGCTTGTCTTGAAGCTTCGTCCTTTAAAACCTAAGTGTGACAGATAATATTATTATATCTTAATCTAGCCCCAAAACCTAAAGTTTGTTACTATGCTTCATAATGCTTGTCATGTTGACATCATGGTCAAGTAGCATTGAAATGGTAAACTCAAATATTTGGAAAAAGTACAGGCAAGTAAAGTTGTAGATAATCTGAAATTAAGTGCTGGTGTTTAATTTGAGGGATGTCAGTATTGGTTAACAAAAGGTCTTTGCTGTTGATTAAAGTTTTACAGAAAAGAAGATTGTGGGAAAAGAGAAGGCAATTTACAATATTTTTAGGGTGAGACAAAGAGTCGCAAAGGTTCAAGAAACTATTTTTTAGTTTGAGTGACTTCATCTGCTGAGGCAAAATGGTACTGTCTCATAACTTTAAATCAATCATTTTTTTTGTTGAATACCCAATGTTTGACCACTGATACATTCCTGAGGTTATCATTTTCAGCTGTTGTTAAAAGGGAGAAATACTATGCTAATTATCAAGGCGGGAGAATCCAAATTTATCAGATGACATATCAAAGACACGCGTACTTGGTTACAATAATCTGGGATGCCATATTCATGAAGAAGTGTAGTATTCGTCCACAACCAACTGGCATTGTTTAGGGTTGATGTACAGACTAGAACCTCGATAACTCTAACTTGGATAACTTCGAACTCCCCATTATAATTAACTTAAACTAAAAATTGCCTTAATCTTGATGAAAAATTTGCCCTGAAAACTCGAATTCTGGTTCTTGTGGCTCCACTCGGATATTGAATATGCAATTGATCCCGATAACCTGAACCCGCACTAACTTGATAATGACTGTCAGTAATTTTTTTTGTCATCAGGTTTTGAATCTAAAGAAACAGTTGCAGCAAAAAGAACAAGCACTGATTGAAAAGGAGAAAAAGGTACTTACTGTACAGTCTTTTTATGCAAATGGTACATGCATCGATGCTTGTACATGATTGTAGGTAACTAGTACTATGCATTGTATATTTAAATGACTTTAGACTTTGTTGATTGATTCTGTAGGTTTTCAAAAGTTATAATTTGCTATGATGAAGCATTCGAAACATCAGCCTTAAGTTTGAATCTTTCAACAGTGGACAACTTGCTTTATCAACCCAGTTGCGATACATGTGCTTCATGTTGTGATGGAAACAGCAACACAGTTCCTGTAAATACTATAAACCACTTTATTCAAATGTCATTAATGCCATTTGTACATTAGGAAAGTCTTCTTGGATTTGTTTCACAAGTGCTGTACAGTACAGCTCAGAGATAAGCAACCGACGGATCACACACAAAACACACGCACGTTTTCTGCATTAATGCAAAATCGTTTTTAATAACAAGTTTGAAAGCGCGCTTTTGTCAGTGTGTGGGCATGTTTAAGTTTGTGACAAACATGACTGTATCACATGTAGCGGGGAGAAGCTCTCAACAATGATTGCATTTTAATATCCTACATTCTATAATAATTGATTCTTCTTTCTGGCCATCATAAAAAAATGAATGACATTTCTTCAGTCAGTACATTCACATAGTTCAACTCAATAGCTACATTGTACAGTAGATAAAACCATTATCATGTTTTGGCACAAACTTGTGCATAAGTAATAATAATATAATCATTTGACATCCGTTGCTTTTTGAAAACAAAATAATAAAGATAACAGAACTCAAAGCAGAGCACTGGGAAAAAGAAAAGGAATTCCGACAAAAGATAACACAGATGCAGAAGGATCATTCTGAGCGGTTAGAAAGTCTTCAGGTATGAAATTTAGTAGTAAGTTGCAGAACCTACATTGTACTTGAAACTAACTCAAACAAGGGATTCAGCTCTGACAATCACAAAACCTCTCATTGGCTCCCCATTTCATTTTGTTTGCACCTTATACAAAGATTTGTAGGTGCATCACGTCTAAACCAGTGAATTTTTTTGTATGTAATAGATTCCCCTGTTCTTTGAAAAGTCTTTTCTGTCTGTAATATATGAATATATGAATTTCGGATCAATTTAGGTGTCTGGGAAATTGCCCACCTACCCCTCCCCTAACCCAACATTTTGCCCCAAGTGAGACACAAATGTTAAGGTTGAGTTAGGGGAGGGGTAGGTGGGCAGTTTCCCAGAAACCTTAGTTGATCCTGAATTTCATTATTTGAACTGTGGAATGAAGAATGAATGCAAAGATGATCATTGCCGTTAAATACGCAACTTATGCAGTTGCTAAAGGAAAGCCTGAAAAAAAAAAATCATGGTTGCTAGGATTTGATCCTTGATTTTTGTGATACCAGTGCAGCGCTCTGACCTAACCAACAGACCAATTATGATATATTAACATTCATACTTGGCTCAGAAGCTTGGAGGAATAAAACAAAAGAAATCATCTTGAGGCTCAGCGATGAATAATACATTTTCTTTTGTTTTTTTTCCCCCAAGCCTCAAAGCCAATTATAAGTTTTAATATTTTGGGGTTTGGTCTATTGAACTAGGAAGCCAATTATGAGCTGGTGTAATAATCAATTCATGTCATCATTTCCTTCAGGTGGAGAACAGAAATCTCAAACGGCAAGTTGCATCACTTTCAAAAGCAGGGAAAGAGAAAGCTCCTGCAAGCTCTGGCTAATTACTGGTTATCAGTCATGATTAGTGCTTGACTGTGTACTTTTAGAAAAGTTTTTACTTCCTCTAATTAGTTATTTTAAAATTTTTTACACAACGATGTTGTGGGTAATTCTTACATTTCTATAGTTTGTGAATAAGTATTGTACAAGCAATTACTTCTAGGAATCCATGTTTCATAATTATATCAATCTATTCAGTAAATGTTTACGTATTTTTAGCCTGTTAATGCTATTAATTTATTAAATTTTGAATGTGGTGGATCACTCTCAAGATAGAAGGAAGCTGAACTGAGTAATCAGGCTGGTTAAATCAGTCTCCATCCTTTGAAACTTCATCACCATTTTCCCAACTTGCTCCATGCAAAGATTAGAAGCATTTTACTTGAGTTGAATTCTTAACAACTCCATGACAGGTCAAAAGGAAAAAAGGAAAACTTGTTGTTTTTCACTTCCCCATTGTAAAACATTGCATTTTTTTAACCGCATTTCTTGGCCTACAGTGAGTAGAAGATGGCTCAGAAATGTATCCAAAAGTGCCTTGCATGTGCCAAGTTTTTGTTTTGCTCATTAAACCCAATTGTCAACCTCATTGCAACATAACATTTCACAGTTCCATGGTAGGAGATAGTATTGGCTTCCTCCTTCACACCATTTATGCAACTAACAGTGGTGTCGTCAATATTATTATTAGTGGTATTATGTTTCCTCAAAAATTAATTTTCGGTAATTCTTCTCAGTGAAGTAAACCAACTCAGTGGTTGACTATTAAATTGTGTATTTTATTGCAATGATTATTACAAATAGTGCTTTTTTTATTTGGCCTTATTTTATTCAATATTAATATTATTTTTATAACCACTGAAATTCAAATAATTAAACCTCTAACTTTGTTTTGGGAAAAAATAATCTTATATGACATAACTCTTACATTATTTTGTGTGCAGGTCAGTCGTTTGTTTAAATTACAGTACAGTCAAATACCAGCAACTAATGTACAGTACAGTCAAATACCGCAACTAATGTTGCGGGCCTGTCATTAAAACCCCATTTACATGCGCTAAAAAAATCCACACGGCACGCCAAATTGTTGGCACCGTGCTTTTAAGGCACGGCACTCCCAATTTTTGACGTGTAAACTTATCAGTCCCAAATGTAATGTGGCACCAGTGCTCAAAATTTTAGGGGTGCCGAAACTACCTCCAGGAGGAAGTTTCGGCACGGGTAAACAATGCAGGGTGTCCAGCGGCATGGTTGCTCAAAAAAATAGGAAAATAGGAAACTCAGGATTGAGAAGATAGGAAAAATAGGAAACTTTGCATTAAAAAATAGGAGAAAAATAGGAAAATCAAAAGTACTTTTGTCGACAAAGATAGCTTCCCTGCACTCCATAAGGGTTATAATAAAGGCTACGAGTCCTCAGATTCTATGTTCACAGGATTTAGATCAACTTTCGTGGCTAAGATGAAGTGAAAATCATCAGTAACGTTTAGTTTATTGGCTCTGTTACGCTGTATCAAATCGGAATGATATGACTGACTACAGGTCGAGCGTGGTTCTATAATCAAAGGTGATCATATGGAAATTTCCTTCAAGTTGACGTCAAATCTTTCAAAAGCTTTGAAGAGTGAAATTTCTTAGGATAGAAATTTCTTACGATTGAGTTGTCATTCAAGGACATCGAAAAAAGTCCTATGGAAAGCTTTCCTTCCATTAATCTGCAATCGGTGGCTGGTTGAGAATATGGTTGTTTGAGTCAAAAGACCGCGTAATTTTAAGTACGGAACCGGGCTCTCCGCGGTGTATGCAAAATGACACTGATCTATTTGGTACCAGATTGTAAGTGTGTCATGGTTAAGTTCTAAGAAGAACATAACACTCTGTTTAGCTATGACCGCAAGACCGATTTTGCAACCAAAATATTGGATCCTTCACCAGTTGCTTAGGTATAGCTGTTAACAAGGGCTCACCAAGAGAGCTAGTGCCATAAACTAAACTTTAGTCTGTTCTTTTCATGTAGCATTCAGAATCAGCTAGTGATAGGTTTTTTAAACAAGAAACTGATTGGATGATTTATCTGGTCTGTGTTGTGAGAGGACAACTTGATCCTGTTTTCAGTTTCAAAGATGAACATAAAAGTGAGCAAGACTTCAAAATAAAATATAACATGTACATTTACTGAAATGCAGTTTCAGTGGGCTATGCAAAATATATAAAACAATTATTCCTCGAGCCCGAATGGGCTCTGAGTCAATAGCAGCCGAATGGGCTATTGGCTCAGAGGAAATGAGGGCGAGAGGAATAATTGTTTTAGTAAAATCCAACTAGTTGGTCAATAATATCGAGAATAAAAAAATTTTACCTAGTTAAAGCTAGACTTTAATCCTTTTTTGCCGCCAAAAAGCCCGCACTTTTCGCTACTAGTGGGCTATAACATATAGCCTAGTAGTAGCTCAACCAATCAGAACGCAGCACTGATAATAGACCACTAGTTGGATTTTACTAATATTCAATAGTCACGAGGACTATAACACTTCATACAATACATGCAAGTGCACGAGAAAATTATACAAAACGTAACAAAAAAAATGTTAACAGAACTCTCATAGGCAATAGAGGTCATGGAAAGAACAAACGTAACTGTCATTTTTACTAATATTAGAACAACAAAGTCAACATGCTACTTGCTTTATGATAAATTTCACTCAAAAACACATACAACTATAATTCCATTTTCAATTTTGGTACAAATTTTGGCTTCACCAGCTAAAAAATAGGAAAAATAGGAGGTTTTAGTTTAAAAATAGGAGAAAATAGGAATAGGCTCAAAAAATAGGAAAAAATAGGAACTGGACACCCTGAAACAAGGCACAGTGCCAAAAATTTGGTGTGCTGTGCTGATTTTTTAGCACATGTAAATGGGTTTAAGAGGCAGGGGCCGGAGATTTCCCCTGGCTACTTTCATTGGAAAATAGCACCAAAAGAAATCACTAACTGTTTTATTGCATGCCTATACTTACTTGTTGTATTTACCCAGCAACTTGAAATCTTAGTGACATCCCTGTGATGGTCAATGAGTTTAGCCAGTTAGATAAGAGAGTAAGGCCTTAAAATACAGTCATCTCTCCTTAAGATAGATTCCTTTACAACAAGCTTTGGGCCGAGTTGTTCAAACCTGACTTAAGATTACTCAGGGTTAGTGCAAAATTCGAATTCAGATATGAAAGCTTAAAAAGCAAATTTAGTTTTTAATTCCTTTTGTCTACAAATTGATGATTGGATGCTCTAAAAAGAATACAGAAAATTACGCTAGAAAATGCTTTTGAACAAAAAAACCAGAAACCCGGATTAACATGGTTGACTATTCTTCTGAGTCTTTCTTAATGAATGTTTGTGTTTCAGTTCATGGAAATAACCACCCTGTAAAATATTGTATTTTTCATAAGTTTGTGATATATTTGGGAAGAATGTACAGTTTGCATTGTAAATATACACCAGTGGAATAAAGCGATTATGATAAAACACAGATTTAGGCCACATATTATATTAAACAGTACTGTTTATAACTAAATAATGGCAAAGCCTTTGTGCAAAATACCCACAGGAAATGGTCATTCTTAAAGTGCAACTAACAAATTATATGACAATTTTTTTTGCTAGATAAAAACTCCTTATTTGTTATTTGCACATCTCCCATAATACACCTCGTTTGTCCCCCAAAATTTTGCATCTAAGCATTATCTGCAATTTCTCTTGTGACCACTGTAATACCCAGGAGAAATGAAAACAAAGTTACAATGCAAGAGGTAATCATTTGAAATGATAACACCATAGGATTTCAAGCACAGATCAAAAAGTTAGTCAGGTAAAGAGTAATATTAATATTAATAATTTAATAACTTATAGCGCTACAGTATTAACAAAAATGTTTGCACCATAACTTCCAGGAGCGAAAGGTTTATTTATCAGGGTTTGACAACTGTTTTCTTTTTTTCTTCTCTTTCTTTTTATCTGACCTATGGTAAGCACTGCAGTTTATACCGGCAAAAAACGTTTAATCTATCCTTTTGGCTCATAAGCCAAATAAATAGATAACTGCATTAGTCTTGCAGCTGTTCAGAACCTCAAATTAAATTTTAATTGGACCCCTATATGTCACGGCTTTTTTGTTTTTTTGTTTTTCAAAGTTTTCCCAACTAATCCAACCCGTGAGGTCTTTGAGAGCTGCGCGCAAGGGTGCCCAATGACTGGTGCATTTGCGGGACTTGTCTTAATACCTTCCTTTCACAGCACAAGCTGATTTATTGACCTAAAAAGCACTGAATTTTTTTTTTCAGTGCAAAAAAGAGCCTTGAGCCCATGCCTTTTTTAGTTCTTCCACAACATGAGCAATTTTATCCTCTGAAGGTCTTTCAGTGTCTGCTCATATCAGGCACTTGAGAATGTGGGTTGGATAAATTAAGCACAGAAATAAAAGGACTTTCCAGCACTAACTGCAATTTTCAAGGACTCTCAAGGTGCGAGGGAACCCTGTATCTCAGCATTCACTGCAATTATAACAATACTGTACAACCAATGACTCATTGCTGAGATGCTACATATTTTCTTCTGCTTCTGACTTCCCTGTCCTGAAGTGTTTTGATCTGGGCATCTTTTCTTTTAATTTCCTCTCGTGCAGTAAGGTATAAGCTTGAGATGTTCTTCTTCAGTATTAGGTTTTCATCTCTTAATTTCTGACTCTGAAAGATATAGGACACACTGACATTTTATTTTCATCATAGAACCATTCACACAGTCTAATGTTGCAAGACACATGTCTCTTACAAGGCAAGGTACTGAGGAAAGTCCTGCAAATGCAACATCTTGTTGAACTAACCTCAGCTTTTAGTTCTTTAATTTTCTGCTGACTTTCTTCATAGAGCTTTTTCAACTAAGAATAAAGTAATTCATTGAATTAGAACAACAACAAAATCTCAAAGTGTTGGTAGTTTGACACCAGACCTTACAGTCACAATAATTAATTAACTGTTACCTCAGGGTAAGTCATTTCTTGGTTGAGGTCAACAGACAGGTCCCCATATAAATCAAAATCGAAAGAGTCTAAGAAAAGAAAACATTCATTAATTCAACTCTGATTATTCAGAGGCATTGTATGAGTTTGGATCAGTAACACTATAGGGCCATTTTTTACGAGCAAAAATAAGATACAGCTTTCACAAGACACACCCTAAATAAGACGTAAACTATCCTGTATAAAAGGCACATTAAGATGCGACTTAGCTAAGATGTGTCTTAACGAAGAACAGGTGTAAGAATGTCTGTTCTTAGATAAGACGTATCTTACTAAATTTCAGATGAAATGTGCTGTTTGTACGGGATAGTTTGCATCTTATGTAACAAGTGTCTTATTTTTCCTCTTATAATTGGCCCTATTATGTCAGAACAATTATACAAGGGCTGTCACTAAGATTTCAAGTTGCCATGTATATAATTTTATATGCAATTATCTGGTAGGGAAATGAACAGCTAGGATATTTTTTTGTTTCCTATGAAAGTAGCTGGCGGTCATACTCCAAGTTACTGGCTGCAGACTAAAATCCCCAGCTTCCGGCCCTTAGTGACAGCCCTTTCAAGGTGTCTCCCTTATTTGAGTACACAGGGGGTGGTAGGAGGATACAATTACCACCCATCTAATGAGCCTGATATTCACAAATGAATGCAAACCTTTCTCAAATCTGAGATAAAAGTGAAGTATTCTGGGTGCATAACACCTGCATTGTCAGTAAAACTGCACTTACTAGGGGATTTTAATCTAAACTTTTTCTGCTAGCATTATTAATAGCTAAACTCCCCATACGGACGAGGTAATACATTCGAACCTCTGCTTATGGCCACCTCTCTACAATGGCCACTTGTTTTCATCCTGGCAGACAAAAAATAGATACATTGACTCTTGTTTAAAACCTCTCTACAACCGCCGCTTTCTTTGGACCCCAAGGTGGCCTTTGTAGAGAGGTTGAACTGTGTAGGAGGGGGCATAAGGAGGGTACAAATACCTCAAAACCACACAGAATTATGTATAAACACTGCACAGTACTTCTTATAACATAGGAAAACCACATTGAAATTACCTGAAAATTTCTGAATACCGCAAATCACTTGGTTTTGTAAAACGGCAATACCGCAACTTAAAATAAAAATTCCCGCAAAACCACACCAAAAATTGAGCAAAGCTGCATCACCTCAAACCCTTACGCCCCCTAAGTATAGTTGACTATACCCCAAGAAAAAAAGAACAAAGGTACGGACACAATAGCCCCCTAAAAAAATAGCCGATTCTTTCTCATACACCTTAGAAATTCCAGTGATCAAAGGTTCTGACACAGCCACCCCACTCAGAAATGACTTTCATAGCCATCTCAGAAAATCTCATCTACGGGAGAGATGGATATTAAATGGAATGAAATGAAGAGCAAATGGCTTTCCCCTGAGGGGGGCGGGGTTTCCTAATAATAAGCTAATGGGACTGTGGAGCCTGATGCAGTCGCATTTTCACAGCTAGATTGACTATAATGGGGATGCATTTTCATTAGAGTTACTAAAATGGGATCGCACATGAAAATTCAGGTAGGTAAAGATTTAAAAATGGGAAGATTTTTACTTTATTAAGTTTAACCAATGGGTCAATTCATTTCAGAATGACCTAGTTAAAAGGCTTTATAAGGTGGATGCATAAACAGAAAGTTACTAAGTTGGGATCGCCAAAAATTACATTTTCCTAAAAGTGACTATAAAGATAGGATCTATCTTTAGTCAGAGAATAGACTATAATGGGTAGGGGTTTTGAGATGCCAGCGGCACATACCCAGCAAACATTAACCCAAGTAACCCCCCCGGGGGTTTTCCTCGGTCATTTTGCTCTATAAAGTTGTCTTGCAAGCGCAAGAGGTATAGACAAGAATAGAGGAATACAGAAATGGAGTATGCAGCGCAAGTAGACTACTTAAGTCTGTTTCGTATCTCTATGGTACCAGGAATGAAGCTCTCTGAGCTCTCAATCTATCGCCTCCTTTAGGAAGGAGAAGAAGATCAGAAGTTCGATATTCGACTTTGGATGCCAAACGGGTAAAAAAATAGATTTTCATGTGTCGTTTGACTACAATCTATATTACCTTCGTCTTTAGGAAGAAAAGCTGAATTGTCTTTACTGTCCGTGGTGTCTGTTCCTTCGAGACCGTCATCATTCGCGGCCATTTTCCATTCAACGGCGAACAGAAAACGGCAGGCGTGCAGAAAAGACGATCGAGTAAGCTTGGGCACCAGGACTCCTACCCAGATTACTTCTCCCGGCGCCGCCTGGATTCTGTTGCACTTTGGTCAACAAGGATTAAATGTTTATTTAAAAATCAGATCCTCAATCATCCAGGAAGACTGAGCTTGCCGAGATGAAAAGGAAGGAAACTCTTCTCGAGTTACCTTCCAACCTGGGTATGGTTCATGCCACTTCCAATTTCAGTTTCGATACCATCCTCTCTCTCCACTCAGCTTCTCAACATTGAACATGATCGCGTCACGACAAAAAATCTTGCAGAATCCTCCCTGTTCTGTGGTTATTTATGAACCTTGGCTTTGAAATTTTAATAGACTACCGGATATGCACGGACATT
>OZ037992.1:40654245-40829245 GCA_964035705.1 Porites rus
AAAGTCTCACCCAGCAGGAGGTGAACCCGAGGCCTTCGATGTGTAAGGACAATGCAGTATCCATTGCTCCACACAACCATCGCTGAGACTGCATATCAAATTAATTGTATTTAACATTTTTGTGCCCACAAGATAAATTATTCAAGATAGCACAGAAAATGCAGATGTACCATGAAATAAGTACCACAAAAGGTCACCCTTGAGTACCACAGGAATCCCAACTGTTTACCACAGGAATCCCCAGATTATGTGTTGTGTGCTGCTAATGTCGAACGCAATGTAATTCAATTCTTACAACTTTGCCTTTTTCCTGTAACTAACAGGTTCATCACTTCACACTGTATGACATCCATGCCCGTGGTTTTGTGAGGCCATATTGCATGTGCTATATTTCTAAGTGCAAAAGGTAAATGTAACAGCATTACAATGTGAAATAACAATATTTAAGTTTTGAGGGAGAGGTATCTAGTCTCACCCCAGGAGAAAATCTGGTGAAGTAGTGAAAAGGTACCATAATTATGGTTAGAATCTTTTCACAAGTGCCCAACCCCCAAACCTAGGGGGCCAATGCTCTATAGGTTAAGTTTAGCCTTTCCCTTGGAACCCCGCAACATGTTTGAATCTGCAAGGAGTATTTAGCTCCAGTGATAGAGCTGTCAGGCCCATCAAGGCAGCCCCCAACCCAACACAAGGAACAGCACATTGGGGCGGGGGGGGGGGGGGGGAGGGGGAGAGAAAACAAGAAAGAGACCAAAAATATATTGCTAATGAAGAATCAGAGGCCATATAAAGCAAGAAAGTGAACCATTCATAATTGAGCTATTTTTTCAAAATAGCTCATATGTCAGTGGTATGTATGTATCTTTGTGGCTTTGTGTGTTTGTATGTGTGGTGCAGGGGCCAATAAGGTTGAAGGTACTATGAGTTGATGCTAAGAACCAATGAGATTCTGTCCTAACTTTATTTTGTCAACATGTTTTTTCTTTAAACAGAAAAATGTATTCTTTTCTTGATCGTCTTATGGATGAGTTTACCAAGGTATGAAAAACTGCATTCAGACCTTTAAGCGTACTGGCTGCTAGCTGGTAAATCATTATGACGTGGGTAGGTCTGTGAGTAAGTTAGTAAGTAAGACCACGTCAAGTTTCTCTTAAGTTTTCCCCAAGTCTCTTTTTGATTTATTATTGAAATACGTTGTTCAGAAAGAAATGAAATATAGGCAATAGAAAAGGAAACTTATTGAAACAACAAAAAAAAGCAACACAACACAACCAGGTATGCAATGTTCCATTAATCTCCTGGAAATACTTGTAGTTAGCATAAGACCAATTGGCATAACAGAGTACTCAGTCCTGGCCCAAGTTGTTCAAAAGGTATCAGATAAATCTCCATCAACTGGATAGTGCAATTGGTTTTCCTAATATTTATCCACTGGATAGTGATTTATCCGGTGGATAATGTTATCCATTGTTTGACCATCAGGGGCCAGAAGTGTTTACTTAAGGGTCTTTTTTACCACTTTTAGCTGGATTCACTGTAATGTGCCAGTAACCTGAAGCCAGGTCTAACATGCTGAACCACTTTGTCCCTGAAAACCCACATGCACAGTCTTAAGTGTGTGACACAAGAAAAATATCTTTCAGGGTTACTGCATTTAAACGTGTCTAATGGTACCTTTGAGAGCCATCCTTTAGTGTCACTAGTTCAAGGGGAGAAGACCACAGACTATTTGACTGTCTAACAATGATTCAATAAGTCCTTCTCCTGGAGAAGTGTGGCTGGTTGCTCTTTAATACAGGTCTTTCATTTCTATGATCCGTGAGGCATACTATTAAATTGGTTGTGACAGGGTCAATAACATCTGCTCCTATTAAACACACTGTGCTTACCTCTTGGCCTCTAATCCTCATGGGAAACTGCTCTGTTGCAACTAACGGACTGTCAAGGATACCCTTTTCCTCCCTCCTGACAGATAATTTGATTAATGCCTTTCTTTCCCCATTTTCCTTATGTCTCAGTTCTTTCCTCTGGTGGCTATCCTTTTCCTGTGCTTGTGCAAAATAGTTTTTGCGTCTGGTGTTTGCCTGGCATTGAGCTTATCAATATACACTTGTAATATTGCAAGGCCCGAATATGTAGTAAAATGGACCGAGTTCCATAAAAAAGGCTTTTTGTAAAGGTAAAGCTTGAAAACACACAGTAAATCAACACAGAATTGGCTTTTGTTAATTATCTCTCAGGAAATAAGAAGTCAAAAACATTCCTAAAGCTGGCTGGGAGCTGTGCCAAATTAGAGGCCATATCTTAACGAGAGTTGGGATTTTGCTTTGGATATAGCACAGCTGTGTTTCAAATAAATAATGATTTTATGATAGCTTATCCAGCTATTGGTTCTTCATATACCTTATACTATATCCTTACTGGAACTTGCAAATGCTTGTTTTTTAGGAGAGGGGAAAACTAACAGAAGTACCTGGGGAAAACCTTCCACAGCTAAAACCAACATCAAACTCAACCGTATGACATAAACCCCAGGGCTGGAAGCTGAGCTACACTGTAGCTAACTGCTTTGCAGATCTGATGTGTTTCACCATGAAATTTTTCTTCCTTTAGGTTTCAAGGCTATTTCGACATGGAAACAGAATAACATTTATAAGAGACCTTGAGCTGCGTTTGGCTGAAGTGTTGGCTATGAAAGGTTTGTGCTTGTGTACATGCATTTTTGATGTTCACTCCTATTAAAAGCATTTGGACAATTTAAATAATCCTTCGACTTTAAATGTTTGTTAGAAAAAAAAAACCTCAAAACCCCCTTCCCCTAGTCTTGGTTGTATTGCAGCTTAGAGCGGTTTTCATTTGAGTGTCGAAAAGTAATTGGTTTTGCACTTTCTACACGATGCGATTGGCTTAAAAGATTCGCGCCACCTTTTCATCCAATCAGAAGTAAAACCAAAGCCAATTGTGACGCGCTCGCATGCATTTTCCCGCGCTTTGCGTCAGCCACATGTAATTACTTCGAGTTTTGATTGGTTCAATGTATTGTCTGTGTCCTATGTGATTGGCCAGAGTAATTACTTTGGTTTTGGTTTTACGACACTCAAACGAAAACCACTCTATTTCTAAGTCTGTCTGGAGTATGGCGTTTTTCTTGCATGTGAAGGTTAGGGTAGACTGGCATCCCATCCCGGAGCTGCTTCCTCCTCATGCCCTTCGTTTTTCTCACATCGGCGAGCGCGAAACGCGAGTGACTAGTGACGAAGCGCAAGGGACCATGGGAAGGAGAAAGAAAAGAGGCGAAGCCCTTTTTCTCCTTCCCGCCTTCCTTTGCACGCAAATTTTTCATCGAGAGAGAGAGAGAGAGACGTCTGGGTACGAGACATATCCCGGAGGGAGTAACAATACCTCTAGATTCTTCGCCCACTGAAAACAGGATATTCCTTCCCTTCTGAGCAGCCCCTTGGCTTGTTCATATAGGGGCGTTACCTATCCTTTTTCTTGTACGTGCAGGTGGGGTTGGAATGCAATCAGATACCTTTAGTTAAGCTTCTTTTTGAGGAGTCCATAATTTGACAAATCAAATTTCATGTTTTTAATCAGTAGAAAGCTCCAATTGTGAAAGGCCTTGTGACCAGAGATCCGAGGTATTTACACTTTTAATTGATAGTATTTGTTCACCATTATTAGCATTGGAATATACTATATTCAAATTCATATCTTTAACATCCATAACATTTTTGCCCTATCGCAACAAGTCCACTTCAGGGCAGCGGAACCCAATAGCTAATAAGAAATGGAAACCTATCGATCCGAGAAAATTTGGTTATGGCGTCAGCGTACGCCCACACGACCGTCCATACAGACTCTGAGGGTACGTGCACCACCTAGAAATTTGTTTGCCCACAGACTACTTGCCGGCAACTAAAGCGTTTATCATTTCAGTTAACTAAAGTTTTAAAATTATCTTGTTCTTGTACTGCCGCCACAAAATGAAATACAACTGCTGTCAGGGTTGTTTTTCTGTTTTTCAAAACTGAATTGTTTATTTGTTTTTTTGTCGAGGAAATTGTCGCAAAGGGGTTCATCGATGGCTGCGTCTTTGACAATTTGATGCAGGCTCCTTACGACGGACTACAGGAAAAATCTTTTAACATTTCAAATTTTTAACTATTCGTGTTCTTTCACTGCTACCGAAAATTAAAACACCGCTACTATCAACGACGTGCAGCGGGGTATTTTTGACGAACTTGGAGGTGTTTTATCCTGCGAAGAAACACTGTGTTGAATGCTTGATACTACTCCTCAAGCAAGATGAAGGATTTCCAAACGCTCATTAGTCTCGCTTGCGTAAGCAGCGAGACTCATAATCTGCAACGCGTTTTTCTTCGTATTTAGGACACAAAAGGGGGTCATTGTGCCAGGCGTTCCTAGCGGAGACCGGGGAAACTGGGAATAAGAATCGTTTCGTGATCGAAGCCACGAATTTAGAGCTTTTCCGAAACGTGTCGGTTCGCTTCAAAGTGTTGATTACTTTGGAACAAGTGAACACTACTGAGTGGTCAAAAAAAGGGAGAATCTTAATTAACAAAACTGTGATGGTCGGGTGTTGTAAACTTTCGTTGTATGCAAATGGTCTTGTGATGAGCATGCGGTTTATTTTTGGCGATGATTGAAATGAAGAGCCATGTAAATCACTTCTTTGATCTCTGGCAATGATGTGATTTCTGTGGAATCGAGGCCCTTGAATTTTTTTATACACGCGTATAGCCTGGGACCGCAGACGTATTTCCGGTCGTCGCTAACACGCGCACTAAATCAATTCAGAAACAAATAAAAAGTATCGACGACGATAAAGTAGGAAGTAAAAAACCTTTAGCGAGTAAATCATGTTTCGTGTAGAGTTAATCGCCTCCTCATTTCTCGATCTAATCTCCAAGCGACCAAGACTGAACGCCCCTGAAAGAGCGTCCTTTGTGTTCCCTTATGAATTAGTAATGAGTTTGGGAAGGAGGAAATGACGTAGGTGTTCCTAGAGTTTGAAAGAAGTGCACGGGGAAACACGAGAGGTAATCAAGTGTTTCTCCCTGCTTCTTGAGTGCTCTGGCCTCTTCCTAAGTGATAAAAAATCCGTTAAATTGCCCATCCATCGCTTTCTAATTTTCAAAACAAACTTTTTTTTCCAAAACTAACCAGATTGCCGTCAGCACGTTCTACACTCTCATAAAACACGCTTAATTAGCCAATCACGATCCTATTCAGAAAGGGCAATTGATTTGATTGGTTGAATAAGACAAAAGCTGTCAAAATATCAAAGCTATCACAAAGTGAAACCAGCGAAATGTTCTGTGAATTTGGAAGCAGAAGAAATGCACTTTTTACGTCGAAAAAACAGTTTCTAAAGGTAAAAAGTGCTTTTAAAACCGGCCTAATTGCGGCCCATGAAAACCTGGACGTCATTAACATGACAATTTAGAAGCAAACTACTTATGGTTCCTATCGAAAAGTATTTAAAACCCGAACTATTATTTTGCAACGAACAAAATTATTTTAAATTTGAATAAAATTTGATTAGTTTATGAAATGATGATATTTAAAATGATCCTTTTGGACAGTTATGACAGTAAGGCAGTAAGTACAATTTATGTGTAATTTTCTTAGGACACGGAAAAGAGCAATTTAAGTGAAGATTATGACTACATCGTCAAGGAGACAAGGAAGTTGATAGAAGTACTCAAACCCCACATGGTAAGGGTGAATGAAAGTGACGAGAGGACATACCTAGAGGCAACCAGTCATCTAAAACATGATCAAGCTATCAGTTAACCCTTTCACTTCCAGAGTGCTTGATAGAGATTCTAAGGTGACTCTAACTTTTGAGTCTGTGGATGAAATCCTATGATGTGACCATTCAAATGAAAGCCTGTACTTTCACACAATGCTATTTGTTTTTCAAAATTTCACAAGGTGAAATGTGGAAATTTGGTCGAAATTTGCTTTTGGTTAAATTTGGGAGTGAAAGGGTTAAGGACTAAGCGAGGGATTTTGCACGTTTCGCCCGTGGTCGAATGTAGTTTTTGTTAACTTCTAAGTGTCTAGATTGAAACGCATTTAGCACTGTGCTACCACACCTTCCAACCACTGTGTTGCTATAACTATTTCTTTTAGTTCAAGCATGGTAAGTCATTTTTGTTTGCTTGTATTGTATAAACGCGATTCCACTCTTCGTAAGACTTACATTTGGTGACTGCAGTCTACCTCCCAGAAGTGACCACCCAAAATGCGAAGACTCTGTTGTCGCTTGCGGGATGTAGCCTGAGACAGACACTCAGATCATAGGGACGTAGCGAAAATAAGATGCGGCGATCTGGGGAAGAGGGCCACGCCCTCTTTTTCCCGTTTTTCGCATCTCTTTTTACTGCACGACTGCACCATCTTTGAGCCTGAAACAGGCTACTTACAGGAAGTAGTCGCGTACGAGAGTCAACCCACAGGAAGTGACCTCGCAGAAGAGTTCCAGAGACATCTACTTTCTGAATGAGAATTCAATGTATTCAATTTCTGCGTAATGGTATGTGTATTTCCATATTGTCACTAAAAGTTCTTCGTATGCTCTATTTATCGCGGTACAAAACGATCAACCCAATAGATCTTTTTCACGCACGTGATCAGTGGCTTTGCAAATTCCGCGGAACAAAAGAAAGTTTCTACGTGAGAAAATCTTTCAATCTTCACAGGATTTTTTTGAGTTCACCCGCATGGCCGTCCTTTCATTGTCTTACACACTAATGTGGCGCCCGTGAAGTAATGCGATCTTATAAAGCGGTCGCGGTTGCTTACGAGAAATGGTTGTCTATGAGACGTTCCAACTATTTGCCATTGACTGCAAAAAAATTGGCATTTTTGGCCAAGTGGTGGTTTGTAGGAGGCGGTCACAAATGGAGGTTCGAGTGTATTATTATGGCCGGCTGGAGAGACAAGATAAGAATTTGATTATAATTTAATTTCATTCGATTTATTTAATCAATTAATTGTTTTCTCTGATTACCAGCATGACTCCAAGATTGTGCAGGAGTTTAAAAGACTTGAAAACCTGGCTGGAGGGAGGAGTCGCAGTTGCACTGATACAACAGTCTACTCACTTATAAACCGCGGGAAAAGCTGTCACAAATCAGCTTTACAACCTCCTTTACGTAGAGGTAATGTCAATTCATATGTGGCGTCATAGTTAATAGATTGGAATGGTTATGAAACCCGTCAGACGCCTTTGTTATACGTTTTTGTGAACTTGAAGGTGCGCAAAGTTCAATAGCATTCCTAGCATTTTGATCTTACTGACCAATAAAAACGTCCCTTTAATTTATTCCGTCACAATTTGCCAACAGGAAACAAAGGATTGTGCACTTTCACGGAGCTTCCAACATAAACTGCTGCACCGCTGTTTTTATATTTGATGTTTGTTGTATTTCAAAACCAGTCTCCTCAAATACCTATGGTGGCATTTTTGGTCCATCAAAACGGATTTACCGTAAATCCTCAATTTAGTCCCCGTTCTCAAATAAACCCCCCTCTCCAGAAAGTCCCCCTCCCCTTTTCAGGGGAAGAAAATTAATGAGCCCCCCCCCCCGCCCCCTCCCCTTTAAGCCCGTCGCCCCTCCTCAACACAAAATTCTTCCAAATTTGGTCATCAGTAGCTGGTTATGGTGAATTATGCGTGTGCTTTTAGCCAATCAGAATCGGGGCAATATTTTGAATGAATAATAATCTTCAGTAATAAATGATAGACTGTATGCAACATTCCTTAGTAATTTTAAATTCCTTTAATTTGCAGCTGTTTCACTGCCTGATCTAAAAAACCTGAGTGCAAACAGACAAGTGCATTCAACGTTTAACGTAGGTACCTTCGAAAATGATTTTTAGAAACTTTTAACAGTTCTTTAGAAAGGATTCGTAAAATATTTAGCCATTATTTCATCAAGCTGAATATCATCTGAAAAATTATAGAGATCGAGAAGGGTGTTATCAGCCGAGGCCGATTAGGCCGACGAGTATAACACCCTCCGAAATCTCCATAATTCTTCAGATAATATGAAAGCGGAAATCAATAATTGCTTTATTATTAATTCAAAATAATTCCTAGTTTAAAAACAAGCTAAAGCATGCTTACCTCCCGGGATGTTAAGTTCATCTTGAATTGTTTTTTTATCCGCAAGTTTAGGAGATAAAGGGTTGTTTAGTACTGCAAATATTCTCCAAAGAGCAGATGTCGTCCGTCAAGTTGTCCTCTTACTTTCTTACTTACGTTGTCCTCTTACTTACGTGCCGGGTCCTACCACACCAGACCAGAAAACCAAGCGAACGACTTTGAGAAAGTCTACTTCATATCGTATCAAAAGCCCTGCTTGAAGGATTTGTTATATGTCATAACATTAGAGAGGTTAAGCTTCACGTTTACGGCAAACGGCAAACGCGAATTTGTACCACGTGACCAAGTTCCCCCTTTGCTAGTCGTTTACTATTCATTATTTCTACAAGTAAATTAGTAGTTTCCCGCAATTTTTTATCCGTAAGAATTGTTTTGAACCGTTTTTATCTGCTCATTTTCTATTTTGAAAAATTTTCAACTTGAATCTGACGTTTGCCGTATACGTGAAGCTTAAACTCCCTATTGTAGACCTCTCTAACTTTGTGAATTGGCTGCTCACATGATAGTCTTCTCCCATTAATGTCCAGCATCAAACCGTGATTTACTATCACACGAAAATGTTTGTATGCTTTTCAGATGAAGCCCAAGTCCTGTTTGCCCTCTTACCTTAACAGTATTAAACACCTAAGGTAGGAAATAAAACCTATATCCAGTAACTTAGGTAATAAAACCCATATCAGTTTTTCATTGAAATATTTCATTGCTATAACTCCGCGATGCGGAATTATTACAAAAAGTACATGCACTAATTGTAAAAAACGTAGCAAGCGTATTGGATTTATAAGTACTTTCTCATTTCTAGGAAAATCGTTGATGTAGATTAATAGTGTCTACGCCTTTCATTTCCGAGTTTCAAAAACTCGCACCTTTAAAACAAGGCTAAGTGCAAAACCTTTGTAGTGTGAAAATGGCTTTCATTTTCACGAGAAAAAAAAAATTATTTTCATATCAATGGCTTTGCACTTAGCCTCGCTTTTAAACAGAGACTACAGGTACTCGAAAATGGCAATCAGGCCGGGTGCTCATTGTTTCATTGAAAATAAGTTTTTAGCGACAGGCAAATTAACACACGAATCGGGATATTTTTGAAACTGCAAATTTTTTTTACACGAATCGACCTTCCGGTTTCATGAAACCACTGAATCCGCTCACCAAACAGCATCTTTCTAAGGGCTTGTCTACATGGAGATGGGGGACCCCAGATAGGTGTGGTAACATGAGGCGGGTCACCCCACTTATCATGTAAACATGATCAAATAGACCTAATGCAAAAATGCTGCTGGATTAATATTCTTTTAATTAAAATTAGCCTGACTAGCCTCGTTCTTCAGGACAAAATCTTAAAGAATACATCATCTCAAGCGAGGCTAGTCAGGCTAATTTTAGTTTAAACAAAAGAATATTAATCCAGCAGCCATTTTTGCATTGGGTCCATTAACATGAGAGATTGTACGTACAGGCAGGTTACCCCACCTAAACGGGTTACCTCACCTACCTGGGGCCCTCCACATCCATGTAAACAGGCCTTAAGACCCCTCTCCAGAGTGGTTTAAGGCTCCGTCAACCCGAATCCGGACAACGAAATTTGCAATACTAAAACTGATGTCCCGGATTCGTGAGGACGGGGCCTTCTCATATGAATAGTTTTGCACCTAGCCTCGCTTTTATAAAGAGGCTGAAAAATAACTCGGAAATGGAAACCAACAAGACTTGTAATCCAGCAAATCAAAGCAAACAAAGTATTGTTCCAACATTGATTTCAGTTTAAGACAATTTTATGAGTTGTTTTGTTCAGGCTACGGATGTTGTTTTTGTCATGATGTAATGACTTTGGATGTAATATATCAAACATGAGATGCAGTGTTTCATCACCAGATGAAACACCGAGAAGAGAGTTGAAAATACGACGCGCAGCGGAGTATTTTTGACGAACTTCGAGGTGTTTCATCTGGTGATGAAACACTGTGTCGAATGTTTGATATTTCTTCTCAAACAAAATCATTTTTGAAGGAGAAATTAAGGATGCAAATACTAAGCAGTGTTTCATCCGATTTCCAAACACTCATTAAACATTAATTTCCTTTGTATTTTCTTAATGAATTATTAATGAGTTTGAGAAGCAAATATCAACATTTCGAGTGCTTTCAAAATTTCTATTCTCAATAGGCCTTTTGCATTAGTTAATCACGTGATCAACTTTCTGTAAAGACGAAAACAGTTTGCTTTTGGAAAATTTTGTGAGCAGGAACTGGAAGAGCATATCAAAATTAGATAACCTTTAAATTTCCAGCGTTATATTTCAAAAGTAGCGATATACAACGGTCACCGAAAATAGACCTATTCGGTTAACTCAGTGTTGTACCCAATTCAAATCTCCCGGGGTTAAGATTCTTTGTGTATTGTATTTGCATTATAATGTGGCATTCACATTTAAATGATATGGAAATTCCTGAAACAAAACGTTTTATTCCCAAAGGGTTTGAATTGGGTACAACATTGAGTTAGCCGAATAGGTCTATTGGAAGGATTTTTGTGGGAAAAACAACTTTTGCCACCCAGTCACGCTTGATTGGTTTTCCATTCAAGTCCTTGTGGATATCGCAATTTTCAAACTGTCGTAAAATATTTCTTTCAGCATTACAGGGCTCAAGTCTCGTTTTTATTCATAACAGGCAGTTTGAGCCCTTAAATGCGTAAGGGAAAGATTTAACAACAGTTTAAAAATTTCAAAATTTACAAGGAATCGATATGGAAAACCACTCAAGCTTGACTGGGTGGCAGGAGTTTTTTTTTTTCTCATAAAAATCCTTCTAATTTTCGGCGGCCTTTGTAATCGCTACTTTTGAGATATACGGCTTAAAATTTTCAGGTTGCTAAATTTTGATATGCTCTTTCAGGTCCTGCTAGCGAGATTTTCCAAATGCGAACTATTTTCGTGTTTACTGAAAGTTGATCATGACCAACTATTGCAAAAGACCTATTGATGTCTGTTCCTATTAGATCATGACACAGACGATAATTATTTAATATTTACTTTTTATGCCAAATTGGGCGGCTCTGATTTTGTTTGGTTTTGGTATTCAGACATCTGCACGAGCTGTGTGAGTGGGGAGCTAAAGAAGGACTCAATAGATTACGCACCATATTGAAGGTATTTAAGTCGTGAAACGCATTTTTTATCGTGGTTCCGTCTTTTTCTTACATATTAACAATTCCGTCACCTGTTCGGAATAATCTCCAAGCATTTCCAAAACTGCGCACCCAGTTTGACATCATTCGTGAGTATCTACCTTTTTAGATGATAGGCAACGACCAATCACATTGCGCATAGTATTTGGTACATTATTTATGTCTTAACAGACATAGGAAACGTCCAACCACAGCGCGCGTAGTATTCAAGTAACTTGTATAAAAGAAAATATGGCAGGGAGATTCAGTCGAAAGCCTGGAAACATCGGCTATATTCTGTTTTGAAAACGACGGTTTCCAAACCCGTTATTTTGGTTGTTCACAATGTTTTCTTCGTCTTTTTGTTTTTTTCATATATGAACTGAAAGTATTACTGCAGAGAAACAGCAGCACTTTTAATAGAGCAAACAGAGACAAGTCATCTTGGTGAGATTAAACTTTCTATTTAGCAGTCACTCCTAACTATGCTCTCAGACACACTGCTAGTTTTAGTAAATTTAAACTTCTTGTCAAACTGTTTAACTGTGGCTCAACCCAGCTAAATGGTTGGTGAGTCGGGTCATAGTTTTCCTTAACTCTCTTGTGATTGCTAAATGCTTTCAAAAGTTTGGTTTCTTCTAAATCGTGATTGAGAATACTCCAGCTCGTGTCCAATAACTGGGCCATTATTATCTCTAAGGTCAACGCAATTTGAAAATTGGACACAATGACATTCAACTATATTTGTACTTTATTTCAGACCATTTTCCTTCGCTTCTGACAATTGGTCGGAGTGTAGTTTGTAATGTCCTTCACAAGACCGACTTGTAAGTTCATTTAATACATATACAGTCATATTCTGTTTTGAAAGATAGATTTATGAGCCTACCTTTGTTATCGCAGCCCCAACAACCTAACTCATATGCCTTGGTAGTAACCGTGCTTACATTGTGAACGGGTCCTCTTAAAATGCTAGTCAGTTAGCTTCAATTAGTATAGCAATCGCTATAGGAGGTCACATGGCCGAGAGGTCAGCGCGATGGGCATGTAATTCCGAAGTCTAGTTGAATGTCAGTTACCTGCTGTACTATCGTGATGGATTTGTATCTCGAAATCCCCAAATTACCACAGTTGTTATACGTGCAAAGCCTCTTCCAAGGAAAGAGTTATTCAAAAAGTACCTCCTTATTTTGCTTATTCTACTTTCTACACAGAATTGATAACCACTCTGTTTGCTTATTATGTTGTGTCGATTTGCTTTTCATTTTTGTGAGCAGAAAATGCATCAGCAAAAATTGGCGAAAAAAGTCTTGCCAAGATCCTCCAGCGGACGGATGTTTCACAAGAAAATCATCTGTATGTAGAGGTTTATTAGCGTAGCGCTTTTTTAATATAAAAACGAAGTTAATGGTCCTGACTAGTTACAATAATAGGAGAAAGTTAAATTAGCCTGTGAGAACTCGAGCTAAAAGGCGTGAAATCTCGCCCAAGTGTGGGAGCACTCGTTTGAAAGCAACGATTGTTTTTTTTACCTTCAGTGACCATTGGACTATATGGAAGTAGCACAAGATATTCCGCTTATGAAAACCAAAGCGATGAATAAAAATAATAATAATAATAATAATAATAATAATAATAATAATAATAATAATAATAATAATAATAATTTACCAATTTATATAATTTATAATTTACCAATTTATATAGCGCGTATTTACATGTGCTGATCAATAGCGCTTAAAGAAGCGCTTAATGAAGAACCAAAGATGTCAGAAATCATCCGTAGCTGAGACATGTTTTGTTCAAATGCGTTTAATTTGTTGTTAAATGAACAGGGTTCTTTTAAATAAAGTAGCCTGGAATCTTTAAGAAACCCCTGTTTCCATGGGCCTTTGAAAACACACACACGTTCGCTCTCGGGTGTGAGTGTTGTTTGGTTATTCATCTATTGTTTCATTCGCAAAACTCCCCTCGTTCCGAAATGTCCTTGGCACCCCTCAAATTTTGTAAGTGTTATCGAAAACGAATGCCACTGTTCCTTCTGAGGCCTATAGGAACTTAGTTCACCATAAGTTTCTCCTGCATTGGAGGTTACAGCGTCCAATCGATATTTGGAATGCCGTGCGTTAGAATGCTGTCTCCTTATGGTGGTTGCTGTTTTTCCCTAAATTTAAAGTTTGTGTCTATTTCAGAATACCAGCTTGTACAGTTTGGAATCGTTCCAGTCTTGTTTGGAGGAAGAAATGGTGGGATCTTTTAGATCAACTGATGGTATTATCTCACCATTTTCTCCATCGTAAGTGGCTCAGCCAACAAACTTGGAGGTTTCATGCATCGTGTGTGAAATGCTCAAAAGTTTACCCGCTTGAGGATTTATTTAGATTTGTTTTTACCTGCGAACCCAAATGCTCCAAGAATAAATACCTTTTAGACAAATAAAGTTCTGTTATCGTCGTAAGAAAAAAGTAAGAACGTTGTCTGGTGAAGCACAGCTGAGAGATTTCCAAGAGCTTTAATCAACCAAGTTGTCCTTATTAACTAAGATAAGTTCTGCTGAGATTTGAAAAAATTCTCATTCTCGACAAAGAATACTACAGGCATTTGAAGATAGAGAAATAAAAAAAATGAACAAAGAAAAAACTTCTGTAATATTGATGCTGGAGTAGTCCAAAACTGTGTAAGTGAGATAAGAAAAAGGGTTTCGTTGTGACTTCTTGCCAATTAAGAAAGCGAGGGAAAGTAAAAGTGGCTCTTACTTGCTATTTTGGCGAAGGGGGAACACTTATGTAGGGTAGGTAACTTCACTTGGCCCACGTTTCATATGTTACTGAGGTTTAGACTCAGGAAGGCTTTGTCCTTTATAGTGAAATTTTGTTTCTCTGTACATCTTATTGCTCTCTTCGTAATGCAGTGGCTAACTGAACTGTCTCTTGTTAGATCTTCATTCCATGCTGACCTGCAAGGAGGTGATAAACTCGAATCCTCAAGTTATGGCAGCTCTGATGATTCCAGAACGGAAAACAGCGATGTCATGTCGGTTCATTCAGATTCGTCGGTTGCTACTGCAAGAGAGAGGCTATTGTCGACGGAATACACCTTTGTTGGTGAAGATGCTCCATCCGAGGGAACCCATCCGCGCTTACGAAGAATACGAAGTACAGTCTCGGAAGAGAGAACTGAAATGCCTCATAGTCCACCGAGTGGCTTAAGTCGTAGTTTAGGCAGTATTAATACAACTTTCTCTGACGCTGGAAGCTTGCGATTTCAGCGCACACATAATGAAACTGTTCCGCACATTCCCATTTTGCGGAACAACATTTCAATTAAAATGACTTCACCAAAGGGAGATAAAAGTCCCTGTACCAGCGGGGTGGAAGCTTTCCCCAGGAGTATGAATAGTAGAAACAACTTATCAGTTAGAAATGCGTTCATACGATCCAAAAGTGACGGAAGTTCCGGCAGTTCGTCACCATCAAGAGAAGAGAAGCTGTCTCCAAAACGTCTGCCTTACAGTGCTAGGTAAGACGTGTTACAGTTACTAGACACTTTCCGCATGTTCTCTTATTTAGTTAATATGAAGTTAAAGCAGTCCCTTAAACTCAGTCTGAACTGATCTTGTTTCAGTACGTGGTATGAAATCGATTTACCGCTTTCGGACTTGCCTGATAGGGAAAAGTTCAAATAGGACTTGAAAGTCGCATGTGGGATGCCCATCTAACCCATGCTTAAGAAGATTGAAACAGACCGCATCTGCCAACAAGGGTGCTGCACGTCCAGAGTTTTTTGATTTAGCTCGCTAGAAGCATTAACTCGCAACGATTTCCTTCAAAAACTGACGATTAAAGGGAAATCCAAGATGAACTCGATGACCGCGGGTAATCATAGAGAGGCTTCATAGTATACCAGCCTTTCCTATGACTTCATCCCAGGGTTATACTGCTTCTTATGAAATGACTCTCGTGCTTAAGATTTCTTGTGTTTGGATTGATTTGGGGGCTCACACTTGCAGCCTTTACCTTAACATAACTGCTTCAAGAGTTTTGGCTATTCATTAAGTTGAATATGTTCTGCTGAAAAATTACTAATAATTTTATTAGTTTACTAAAGCTTTTGATTGTTGCGAAAATCGATATGGCAGTGTATGGTTTGGCAAGGTTTAACGAAAACTGTGATCATTTGTATTGCATAATAACATATGTGATTTATCCTAGACCAGAAAGGGTTCGACTTCGATGCTTTGCTGAAGAGGTTTCTCAACCACTCGAAACATACACAGGTAACACAAGTTATGGCTCCCTGAGTCTAGTACAAAAGCTGTTCCTAAGTGCTTTTTCCTATTGCATTATTCTGGGAAGCCTGCAACTAGAGTCTTATTGTCTGTCCAAGCCATGGGTCCTTTATGTAAATAGTACTTGCTCTTATTACCTTACCAGGTTCTAATTTGTTACTGTTGCGGAATAACTGGAGTTGTGGAGTTCATCTTCTCTATGCTCTTCTTTGCGGAAGACCTGTAGTTGTTCTGGGCGAGCCTCGAAATGAAAGGTTTGTTTCTTTTGAGCAACATCCAAATGACGCTGTTTAACACTATGTCAATTTGAAGCAAAGTTCAAACATGGAAATTTCAATGAAGTATCGTTCCAAGTAGTAATAAATGTTGTTATACTGTAACTTAAAGGCAGTGTTCCCTACATTCAGCAAGTTTTAAGTATGAGCCTTTGTTGAAACATGTAGGAATACTAAAGCATAGCTTTTTTTTTTAGCTATTTTACGATCTCTTGAAGGCAAGTGCAACCGAAAGTCCTGAACTAGGACTTACATGGAATTCTTTGTGTTCTGCTATTTGGCTTTTTCAACACCCCAAGTGCATTCATTCGACTCACTGAATTATTTTGGAAATTGTTTAAGGTAACAATAGGAAATCAAAACCTAGTGAGGAATGCAGGAGTGTGTGTATATTCGTAAAATACTTGTGAGGCAGTGAATAGTTTTTACTGGGTTTTCATGTGACTTTATTACTTTATTTAAGGGAAGTGAGAGTACTTGTTTCTGCTTTATGGATGTTCGTGCCAGAAAATATGAGGTTCGTTGGTCCTCTTATGTTTATAACAATTTGTTTTAAAAAACAGAAGGGTTGAATGTTGTTCTTTTTCTTTCATGATATCCCACCCCTTAGGCATGAAGATTCTTGTGTCATTTCAAGGTGGCACTCTCCTTGCACTTTGCGGGAGATGGTCAGTGAACGCCTTTTTCTTTGAGGGGCAATGTATTTAGCACAAAAGTACTCCTGCGTGCACAGTAATTTTCAAGGAGTTATAATAACTCCTCTAGTGGGGTCAATTTAACTCCTTACAGTGGAGTTATTTTTTGGGGAGTTATTTTAACTCCAAAAAGGAGTTTAAAGAACTCTTTTCAGGAGTAAAAGTGACCCCAGATATTGAGGAGTTAAAATAACCCCCAAAAAGGAGTTATCCTGTACCTAAAATTTTTACTCCACTTTCAGAGTTAAATTAAGTCCAAAAAGAGTAAAAAAAAAAAACATGTAAGGAGTAAAATTAACCCCATTTCGGAGTTATTTTAACTCCAGACTGGGAGTAAAAAGACCTCTTTTTCAGGAGTAAAAATGACGGCAAATACGGAGTTAAATTAGGAGTTAAAATAACCCCAAAAGAGGGGCTTTCCTGTACCTAAAATTTTTACTCCATTTTTGGAGTCATAATAACTCCCTAAAAATTACGGTGTGGTCATTCAAGCCATGGAAGGATCTAGCCATTTGAAGGGCGACGGCAGTACCTTCATTTAAGACCACGAATACTGGTCCAGTCCTGTAGTCAATTCCTTGACCTCCCGCCTTGCAGTCAAGCGCTGTACCGACTGAAATAGTCTTTTTGCGTTTGGTGTGTGGTTGGCTTTAATGGATGAGCACTAAGAAATAATCCCTTGACTCAAAATATAGAACAATATTATACAGCATGACAATTCTGCTGTTGTTAAGGTTCTTTGGTCGAAAGCTTTAATCTTATTAAAATTTTGTTTTGGAAGATAAGAACCACCTGTGCAGGATGACGAGCCGGTACATTGACAAAGAAAAGCGCCCTTCTTTTGCTTTTAATCGGTTGGGATTCCATCTCCTGATTTAGATGAGCGGTGTGCAACTCAGCATTTTCCTTCTAGAGCAAGGGCTTATGAGCTTCTTGTTCTATTACTTTCGTTATTTTGTAGTTGATTTATGCTGTTGCTTTTCTTCCAGTCATGGTAGGGCAGTAGCTCCCTGGAGGACCAAGCCACTCCAGATTGCTGATCTTTCATGGTGAGAACACTAAAGGGAGATTCAGGCCTAATAGCCCGTTCAAATTAGATCTGAACTCAAATTTTCCTCACGAATACACGATCTCCAAAGTACCTTTGATGACCTTATAATAGACCAAACATGAAATACGTATAAAACAACACCTGCTTGGGGGACAAGAGTGGCTCAAACGTTTTCGGCAAACGTTGAAACGAAAGTGGCTGTTCTTAAAGCGATGATTAATGACAGTTTAATTCACGTTAAGGTGGCTGAACACAGTTTTGGCAGTTTGTGAGTGTATGTCATTTGCCAAATCATAGCAAGAGAAAGGTTTTAGCTCACAAGCTGAAGATTGGCAAGTGAAAAATAAACTGATGAAACATTTTGATGGACAGGTAAAATTTGACGTTTTCATAGTTTCCATGGCAACATGAATGATTGAATACAACCTTAAAATTTCACTTTTGTTCAGTTTACATAAAATTCGCTCATTAGATTTTCCTATAAACTTGCACACAGCTTACTGTAACTAATCATTACCATTTGAAACTTATTTGATCAAATTTTAACAGACGGACTTTTAGATAATCAATAATATAATTGTATTGTAACTATTAAATCTGTATCTAAAATACGATAAAAGTAAAAATTCTGCCAAATATTACAAAATTTTAATGAGTAGATTTTGAGAAATTGTCTTCTGTGTACGATCGCTTTTTCGCCGCCATGTTTGTTTGTCTAATTAAAAACACGCGCGGTTACGCGAGTTACCGCTGACCGCCTCCAAAACTGTGTTCAGCCACCTTAAATTTGTTTCAGTGCACTTGAATTAATCTTCAAAGTACGAACAGCTGCAGTGTTTTATGAAGTAGCGAAGCACGAGAGTTTTGAGAATTGATTATACACGTGCTGTGATGGTTTTAAATAGCTGAAAAACAAGTCCCCTCATTTCTAGTACTATTGTTGTTAGTAATACGGGGACCTAGTTAAGCCATGCAACTTTTTCTTCCTTAATGTTACAACATTTTCTTAACAGGCTGAAACTCGCTGGACTTGCCAAGAGTAGAAAACTCAACATGGTCCCCAAATCTGTAAAGGTGACGAACGAGTTTTTTAGCTCTTTGACGTAACGTGTTTAAAATAAATGATTGATTGATTGACTGATTGAACTTGCACCTTAAACTAAGACAAGGAGTATAGGCTAAAATTAGCCTCTTAGGCCCCCTCTATACCAGAACCTGTTTAGCCTAAAAGTTGAAAAGGGTCTTATTTTCTAAAATCTATTATAAAAAAACAACTTTGTACACTTTGGCAAATAAGGTAAGTCAACATTCAGGATCCTCTTTGGTAGGTGCCTTTTTACATAAACTGCAGGAATGAGCTGAATCCCACTTTAAAATACTCTTAGCTTTAATGTTTTTCTTCTTCAGAAAATAAGAACCTATTTAGGAACCTAAAGGGCTTAAATTTGTGCAAATCATCATTTATGTAAGAACCTGTTTAGGCTAACTTGGTAAAATGCAGGTTCTTAGTTCTGGGTTTTTACTGTATTTAAAGGTCGTAAAATGGTGTTAAATGTCATTGTATTTTTTATTTTATAGAGATATGTGTCTATGCTGGATTATGAAAAGGATCTTATTGTGACACCGCAATACAAGGTATACGTGTAGGTTTCTATCAGAAGTCCGGTGTGTTTAATTACGAATACGATTATTGACAGACTTGAAGGGATGAAATTCTGTTACTAATTTGAGAAAGATACAGTGGTATTCTAAACGTTGTATTTTATTGAAGGACAAGAGTTTTGTGTTAGATGTAAGGTATTTTTCGTGGATTTAAGTTCTATTTACACAAGGCTAGAGTAAAACGGGGGAGGTGGTAGCGAATTTATTGAGTAAAAGGTCGAGAGGCGCAACCTAATCATGAGAATTCCAAATGGTAAAATCTTTTGCACGCTTCGAAGAAAAGCATTCGAATTAGCTGGGCCAAAAGGGTGGAGCGATCTCGCAGTTGACGGGAGGGGCCTTTACACCGCCCATTTCTTAATGTGACTGTTTAAACGTACTTGTAACTTCGTTATCTTAGTTCTTATCCTTTCTCAAAATGTTATCGTTTTAACTTTTTATTCTTTTTTCTACAGGGACATTACCTTCGCTCTTTTTGCAACTACGCCAGTAGGTGGCCCGTAAGTATCTGTTGTGAATACATTTACGTCGTCAGTTTAAATAGGCCATTTCTGAGTTGCCACAAGCTTCTGTTTAATACCAAGGGTAAATGCGATGACTTTGACATGATATGATTTTTATTCTCGTGTAAATGAAACTCATTTTCACAAGGACTAATTTGCGCTTAGTCTCATTTTGAAAATGAGCCTTTTGAAACTCGGAAATAGCTTATTCTGAAATAAAATGGTATGTTCATTCAGTCTCCTTGTTTGGTCCTAAATTTGATCGTTCGCATGAAGGTCATTCATTGAGTATTACTGGCTTAGCTATGAAGATATGTACGCCAAAAGCAGCCTGTAAAAATAATAAACAAAAAAACCTTCTTTACGACGGCCTGGTTTTCAAGGTCTTGCAGCCAGCCCTAAAACATGCCAGCATCTTGCACCATATATTTTTTGAATTTTCTCTTGTGATATGAAAGCCCGCAGCTAAGTCCCTAGCATTATTGGCTCAGTGAAAAGTGGACACTCTGTGAGCGTCATCGAGGGCTATCGAGAGACTCGTTCTCACGCCCTTTCGTTTTCGGGCTTCACGCGGACAATGGTTAAGAGAGAATGCCCGGGGACTAGGCTGGAATGCGTGCAGTCATCGAACGAATATAGAACGTGTAAAAGGGAGACAAGCACGAGGGAAAGTGGGCCTCGTCTACTTCGTGTACACCAATCCACGCACCTGGCGCCCTGAAAATGGCGATGTGCCGACGGAACAAAACGACTGTTTTGTGTATTTATGGAGGTTGCCGAAGCCATTGTGATTTAATCATTGCCTAGGCGCTCTCGGGAAAAGAGCCGGCGCTCCTTCCCCGACAGGGTGGCGCAAATCGAGCGGAAGTCGAGCCTAATCATTGTCTTACCGTGTGGATATTTTGCAGAATCTTTTAAATCTTTTGCTCTTTTGTTTTACGTCATTTTTTTAAAAATTATACCCTTTGGAACCCGAAGATACCGCCATTGTTCCTTTTTTTCGCTGCAACTAAACTGTATATGTGGATTTAGTTTATGACTTTTTGTTGTGTTTGCAGAGCAATTCAGCACTCGTGGCGTTTGTTCACAGGTAATCGATTCCTCTGATAAAAATTATAACGAGTGATAAATTTGGAAATTCAGCACTAATAGGTTAAGATTTAGACAAACAATTTATTGTGAAAATTAGCGAAATGAGGCGACGTTTCGAAGTCACCCAGGGTTTAGTTTGACTCTTACGGATAATCTTATGAATTCAACAAGTTTTGATTGCTTTGAATAGTATAAAGTAACTCTAATTGGACAATTGCACGGTGACGTCATTTTACTAAAACTACCAGAATCCTTGAGTTTGTTGTTTTCTTGTGCAAATTAAGGCTATTGTTCTTTAATCCTCATCGGGATTGACAATTTGAATAACAAAGCAAAACCGAAATGAACGGCTGGTAGTTGTAGTCAAATATCGTCATCGTGCAATTGTCCTATTAAAAGGTGACTTGTTTCTTTCTTTCTTTTATCCTTTTATTTCTGATTTTGTAGGGTTTCATAGCACATCATTGTAAACAGACTTCTTATTCGGCATTAGCTATATAATTATGAAAAGCGAGACGCGAAAGATCATAACACATAACTAACAAAATATGATATAACGTCATAGAAGAAAGTGCTGGCTGCAAACGGTTAGAATTTCTAGTCTTCTCGGATAAGTACGAAAAACCGTAAGTCCTATCTCACAGCACTTCCACTTAATATCTCCTTCTTGTTGGACGTAAAAGAACCCACACCACTGTTCAAAAAGAGTAGGGGACGTAGACCCTGGTGGTTTGGCCAACCTTTCCTGGGTTGGGTGGGTTATCTGTAAGGAGAGATCTTAATATAGGGATAATCTCATGATCCTCCTTCAGGTGTCATAATGGCTATCTGTTAACAGTTTTCATCTGTATATGTGTGTATATAGCTGATTCAGCAAAGGTTGCTTTGGGCATCGAGAATTAGCAATTGGGTATTTGGCAATTTGGGCAAACCGAGCAACGCCATGATTTTTCTGAGTGACAACCAAGTTTCCTGGTGTTCAATTCCCAATGCCCAAAGCAACCTTTATTGAATCAGCTATATGTATTTCGATATTTTGACAATCCTGAAAACACTTTTGCAGTAAGCTGTAATACTTAAGGGACTTCAGAGGGAAGGTGAATTGGCAACCCCAAAGACGTTTTGAGCTTCATCGCTTCTTTAGGCCGGATCCCTGAAGGCACTGGCGCTTCTGCTTTATTTCCATTTTTAAGTAATTTAAATCTCTTTTTTTATTTTATATGACAAAGTTACTGTAACTAGATGTATACTTTTTCACTAATGCTTTTATTCTTTTTCAAAGTGTATTTCTGGAGTTGGCAAGCAAGTCATATGTTTATTATTACAATTATTGTCTCGGAGGCCTTCATTGGTGTTACTGTAAGAGGTATACATGTGGACTACTTACGGTCCCCGTTAAATGGTTACTGAAACGGGCAGCGATCATGTTTTCCAATGTGCCTAGTGTAACTATTTGCGAAAGAGAACCGAATCTACCTGGGGCCTCCCTTTCCCGACACTATACACACACATGCCCGCTCCCTCACTACTTTTGAAGCTAAAATGGTAGCCCGTTGTAGTATTAACCGCTCAATCGACATCATTTTACGGGAAAATAGCGGACTGGTATCAGTCAAAAGGAGGCCCATCTAGGGGGTCGCCCCCCTCCCTCCCCCCCCCCCAATGTTGTATACCCACCCGCCCTCTTCCTCGGTACATTCTGCAACGAAGGCAGCATATCATAGTGTAAAGCGCTCAAGATCGAACATTTTGCGGAAAAATTAGCTACCAATTCAGAGGTTTGTGGTACATTTGATTGTTTATTCAATATTCCAGGAGTGACAGGGATCAAAGGTAAAAAGAAATCTCAAGTCGCGTTCTAAAAAGCACAAAGTTCTTTTGAAAGTCTTTTGACAACTCCTTTTTTAATCAGTGGACTAATTTGTTAGCCTGAATTTCATCCGAACTTCGGGTCGTTATTACTCCCTCAGTAACGACGTTGTTGAGAGGAGAAAACGACTCGAAGCAGTCGGATGAATTTCAGGCTACTAATTTGTTGTTTAGATCAAAGTTGTCATCCAAATCCAGAGTTCGCTGTCAAAGGGTTTGTTCAGGGTGTTCAAAAGTTGTAGTTGTTAAAAAGTTTTTCGCTGTTGTTGTGACTCGTTGTTGACTCAATGCCAATGGCTTTTAAATCTTTGTATAACTGAAAAAAAATGCTTGCTAACCGACGAGTTTTCTATTTACCCCCTTTTTGTATTTTTATCTTCAACAGCCAAAGATCGTTTCCTGGTCAAGTGGCAGAGATAAAGGTGACATGAATTTAAGCTGTTTTTAATATCTATTGCTGGATTTTGTATATCAGTTTTCCTTTCAACAAGTCCGACACAAAATAGCACTGCCTCTCTTTTAACTTAAGTTTAAACGAAGAATCCGTTAAATAATCTTAAGTAGTTTCATGTTTAAACCAAAGCTAAGTGATTGTTATCTACAGTCCAAAACGTTTTGTGGCTATCAATAGGCCATTCCGAGTTCCAAGAACGCTCACTTTCAAAACGAGGCTAAGTGCGAAACCTTTCTTGAATGTGACAATGAGGTTTCTTTGCATAAGAATAAAAAGAATAACTTCATATCAATAGCTTTGCACTTAGCCTCGCATTGAAACAGAGGCATGGAGTAACTCGGAAAAAGCCTATGATCCTGCGGGGACATAGCTCCTTGTGGAGATCTACTACTAGGTTATGTTATAAACCTTTACAAACAGAAAAATGAAGTGGCAGATAAAAGATTGATTGAAAGCTGTTTGAAAATAAGAAAATCCTTGAATCTATAAATTGACCTGAGGGGTTGTTTTTGCGTCAAACGTTTATACTGCGACGAGGCAGGGGGAGTGGGAGCAGAGTGCTTGCCAGTAAAGTTGCTACAGAAAGGTAATTGTCAATAAAAAAACACAGTCAGTGACTCAGGCACCTCAGAAGAAAAAATTCTTGTTCTTCCAAAAAGCTCAAACTTCACCATCACATATCTATCATTTTTTTTTTTCACTTTTAGAAAGTGGCAGTTTCTAATAGACTCTTCATGGTAGATTTTATAGTAAAGAGGACCATTTTGTAGTCTCCTTCGCAGTCGCTGGGGCCAGAGTCACGCAATTTACCCCGCCCGTGCGACTAATGACTAATGACTAACCATTTTGTCGTCTTTTTAAATCCTGTCACAGGATGCCTCTGATGTTTTAAACAGACTCCGGGTTCACTTCTCCGATGCGAAAGTCGTTCAGGTTTGTGGAAGAATGAGATTAGTTTACTAAAAGACTTAAGCTCACGCAATCTTGGCGATGTAAAGCACTTGTCAAATGGTTATAGACACAAACAAAAACACAAATATTACTACTGGCGTAGGTGAGCAAAACTGAGAAGATCAAAACGGATAGTATTCGGTTTCTTTTCCCGCACTCGAGACTGGTTATGTTTTTTCCGCATGTAAAGGAATTCAAGAAGTATTGAAATTTAGGATTCCACGCTGTGGACTCCGGATTCCAGGTACTGGATTCCGGATTCTTTGTCAGTGGAACTTGGATTCCGGATTCCGATCGTTAGTGGGATTCGAGATTCCGATCGTTAGTGGGATTCCGGATTCCGATCGTCGGTGGGATTCCGGATTCCGATCGTTAGTGGGATTCCGAATTCCTTGAGCTGTATTCCGGATTCCAAAGCCCAGGCCGCAGTTGTTCAAAAGATGGATAGCACTATCCACTTTATAAATCACTATCCAGTGGATAAATATTAGGGAAACCAATTACACTATCCAGTGGGTAGAGATTTATCCGATGGATAGCGTTATCCACCTTTTGAACGACTGGGGCCAGGTTTCAGGATTCCACAGGAAAACGTTCCCAGATTCGGTATTCCACTGGCAAAACTTTTCCCTTTATTTATTTATTTATTTATTTATTTATTTATTTAACATTTATTTATTATTTTCTTCTAATGTAGTATTTCGCTGAACTGATCAAACAGCAGCAAATTGACTTCTTTCCAAGTCTGTCTCCCGATGAAGGTGAGAATTTTCCAAGAACATTTCGTCTTTTATTAAAACATCTTGCACAAGGTTTGTGTCGGAAATTGCAAGAAATTGAAGTATATGTTTTCCTTAAAATTTCATAGATTACTCACATGAAGGACCTGATTCGTCTGATTTAGGTGAGTAAAGACTTTTGTTCTTGGGTCATCATAGCTTGATAAGAAATAGAACACAAACAGTGGTGATAAACATGTTCAACTTACTCGTTTATATAAATTTGACGTTTCGTATGCCACTCATTTTCAAAAGCACCGTTACAATTTGAAAACTATTATAGAAGTATAGTTTTCAAAATTGTAACGGTACATTTGAAAATGTATGTTGATTAAGTAGCATACGAAACGTCAAATTTATAATAATGAGTAAGTTGAATGTGTTTATCCCTGCTGTTTAGGTGAGTAAAACTCACGCTTTTAGCCTCTGGCCGGAAAACTTTGCGTCGTTTCAGCCATGATTTCGCAGGCTCCTTTTCTTGATGTTTTCTTGCGCTAGTGAAAGCCATTTTCAGATGTAAAGGTTTTGCAGTTGTTTTTTTGAGTTAAGGGATTTTAGGACTGGCTGCAAGCCACTTCTTCCAACGTAGGTGTACTCCCAACAAACCTAGTTACCCTGATATAGGGTAAATGACCGACTTTGAGACGGCCAACTGTCGCAGAGTCCGTGGAATCTTGAATAACACAAGAAAAAAAAAATGTGTTCTCTGCTCAGTTGAAGCACTTTGCTTTTGACCTCAGCAACCATGTGCTGAACCTAAGTAAGGTGGTTAGGTAATGGCAGAAAAGCGGCAATTTCAATAAAATGGCTAGGCTTTTGACGGTTGGCAACGTTAAAAATTCGACAGTCTGTCGATACCAGGGGCCAGTTGATTCATATGACGAACGCCTCATGCGCCCTCTCTCCTTCGCAGAGACCGCTTTGTATCGTAGGGAGGACTGGAGTAGAGGGGAAAAGAAAGCGCGCAGGGCACGATGGGAAGGGGAAAGAGACAAAGCGAGGCACCCACCTTTTCCCTCTTCCCATCGTCCCCCGCGCGCTTTCTATTTGTCGATTATTGATATTTTTATTTGGGATACCCAGCGGGAGCCTCTGCGGAGGAGGGATCTATGCGCCCAAGGGAACCAGAAACTCATTTTAGAGCTGGCCCAACCAAATAAAGAAAATATAACCACAACTCTTCCTTTAATTCAGACTGATTTCTCTTGAGTAACTGATTACTCCATATAGTGGTTTTGGCAGATAAGGGACTCTTTGTTTGACCCGGCTTTCTTTCTTTTTTGCAGCTGGAAGTCCAGAGAGTCCATCGTTGTTGATTACCACTGATCTGTCGAAGTGCGCGATATTCCAGAATCTCAGACCGCTGGAGTTGCTTTGATCTCTTAACTCACACACTTGCCTTTACTCGTACTCCGTTTACATGAAAGCTTCGACATGAGAAACGTAGAAGAATTGCAAAATTCACCTTCGTAAAATGGTGACTCTCAATGGTTTAAATATTACAACCTCGTTCCCAGCATTCTCTCTCTTGCTTCGATAAAGAACCCTGGTTGCGTTTGGTCACGTGGCTCCCAAAATCTGGGAGCCAAAAATAAGGGAAAGGAAGAAGAGTAAATAATTGTCGCTATGACAAACGTTACTCTGTCGGGGCTCGAGAGGAGTTTGCCACCTCGTTTATGGCGCGGGTCTTTGAAAAAGTCAATAATACTCGAAATAATAGCGCTGCATAATGCAAGGTCCTCATGTAGATTATGTCAAACTATCGTAGACCGAAGACACTGCCGAAATATTTTCCAGGAGCAAAATTTATTTTTTCTTTCCGTGGCGGAAGAGATTGGTAACAGCCCGCTACCCAAACTTAAAACTTTTTCAAAACTTTTATGCAGACCATGGGAGAGACGGCTAACAAATCACAACGTTAATTACGGTAAAACTTGGTAGACTAAATATTTCCGTAGCCTGTTGGCAGGACGGCGAGCAAATCTTTTTTCAAGTAGAATAAACCTGTTTTGCCTTCAAAATAATGTTATCGTAAGTAGCCGAAAGCAACGCAGTTTGCACGCAACTCAGACACTCAAGCGCCATTTTGAAGTAAGAATTTTCTCCCTACCCCAGATAGTTTTTCGTCGTCCAGTCGACAAAATCTAGTGAAGGACCTACCCCTGCAGCGCAATTTATTGACATGCATTTCCACGTCACCAGCCGCAACCAGGGTTCTTTCCGGAAGAAAGAGAGAGAACCCTGGGAACGAAGTCGTGAATATTAGTCCTCCTTGGGCACCTTATGTTTATGAATCGTGAATGAGAATGATTTGGCTTCTTTTCACACAAAACAAAACGGTTGTGGCGGCGCGATTTCTGTGACGGAGCGACGCTGCGCCGCGCCGATCTCTAAAGTGAATAGTCACTGATCGGTAGGCCTAGACACAAATATCCGGATATTTTTTGAGATATTTAGTAGTTTCCGAGATATTAAGAAATTTTTAGGATATTTGGACAAATTTATAGCTTTTTTTGCTGTTTTCCAGCCTTTCCTCGCTATTTTCTTGACAGAATACTCAGTTTTATCATTCTATGCTAGAAATTCCAGTTCAGCGGTTTTCCACTTGAATAATGTATTCCATATCACTAGACACTAGCAGCCATTTGTCAAAATGGCAGATGCTGGAAACATATATGAGCCGGAACATACTTTTCAGCTCCCGCTTGGGAAAATTCTGGCCTACGAGATCCAAAATCGGCTTATTTTTCGAACAAAAATACGAGACATTTAAAAATTTTTTGGGGATATTTAGACATTTTTTGGAAGTTTCCGGAAAGATGTTTTGGCGATTTTACGTAATATTTGTGTCTAGGCCTACATATCGGATAATTGTTCATTGTCTTAGAATCTGCCTTTTGTTTAAGATTTGAAATTTTTGTTAGTATTTTAAAAGGATAATGTATTTTTACAAAAATTATATTATTTCCAATTTACAAAGAGCTTTATAATCAATATTTTGAAAGATACAAAATAGTATATTCGATTCACTCTGTCGGAACAATGTGTCGTCTATAAAATTATCATTAGCCAGCAAAACTGTTGCATAATAATAAAGTTCACGTTCTTTTAAACTTTATTACCATCATTCTAACTTTGCCGAATTCTCCTGGAATTGATTTATATTCAGAAAGAAGAAAAAGTATATCTTGGGTTTACGTTTTCCATAAAACGTCGTATCATAAACTAATTCGACGTCGTAGTCGAGCATTTAGGCCAAAAAAAACAGCCAAAAATTGTGATGCACGTGCAAAATTATTGTTGTGCTTATTAGACCCCTTTTTTATGACGGCAGGGGCGGATCTAGGGGGAGGGTGCAGGGGGTGCGCACCCCCCCTCCCTGAGATGACCTGCGGTTTTCTAATACAACTGGTATTCTGCCAAAAAAAAAACTATGTGGTTTATTGGTGTTGAAGTAGAGCAAGAGACGAGTGCACCCGCTCCTAAAAAAAATCCTGGATCCGCCCCTGTGACGTTCGCTTTGCTCTTCTCGTTGTGGATAGACCTTGTCACGGTTTTTGACGCCATCTTGACGAGTAGGCAACCGCGAAAGAAATTACATTGTTTGTACGAGAATCTAATGTCGAAAAATTTCCGTAAAACGGCTGTTCTGAAAAAAATAAAGCTAAAACTACACAGTAAAGGATTTTACTAACATATTTTGGGGGCCGTACCTGGGCTTACATTTCTCCATACACTTGCTTTAGATTTTCCACATATTCACTGATACTTGTCTGCAATTTTTTCCGGGAAATTTTAGTCGGTAGGAAGAGAGATTTTTACAGACAATGTATAGAAAATTTTAAAAAGTGGTTCTAGCGCATGTAACTGCATGTGACGCCCTCAATTTTTTTCACTAGAATCGTACACGTTAAGAGTGAAGCTTTAGTGTACCATTCATTTTTTTTTTCGGAACAGCCGTTTCACTAAACTTATTCGACATTAGATTTTCGTTTTAACACTGTAATTTCTCACGCGGTTACCTTCTCGTCAAGATGGGTTCCAAAACCGTGACAAGGTCTATTAATTTCTTGAACTAATAATAATAATAATAATCATCTTTATTGAGGAAACTTTTTCATAAAAGATATGGTTTTCAAAAAGGACCTCAAAACTAGATATATATTATAAAAACAAAAAAAGCTATAAAATTACAAAGGGATTAAAAAGATATAAAAAATGCATAAAAAATTAAAAATAAGTATAAGTAAAAATTAAACGTAAGTAGCTATATTAAAAACTTAAAAACATTACGTTTAAAACTATTTACATTCCTTGAGTCTTTGATCGTCTGACTGAGGGAGTTAAAATCGGAAACGGCATGATATTGTGTTCTTTGCTTCCCCCAATTTCTTTTGACACGTGGTAATCTAAAATTGCCTTTGTTACGTGTATTATGCCTATGAAGTACGTCTTGTCTAATCAAGTCCATATCGTGATTAATTAGGCCATTGATGCATTTGTATACGTGTACACACCTTCTTTGAAATCACCTTTTCTCTAGAGGCAGCCACTTGAGAACGGCTAATGCCTCAGTGGAGGATGAGTACAATGGTCTATTTAAAATAACTTTAGCGGCCTTATTTTGCAAAACTTGCAAACTAGACATAAGGGTAATATTATGTTTATCGCCCCATACTAGATCAGCATATTCAAAAAGGGGTTAAACAAGACTTTTATAGAAAAGTAGACGCGCCCTGAAAGGCAATAAATGCTTTATACGCTTGAGAAGCCCAAGCCTCTGATTGATTTTCCCAGTTAGGTGTTCAATATGATCAGTCCATGTGAAATCCGAAGATATATGTATACCGAGGTATTTAAAGCTGCGAACATTACTTATACTATGATCTAAAATTGAAACAGTCAAATCTACTTTGCTTTCGCGTTTCCTATTACTACCGATAAGCATGCATTTAGTTTTGTCCAAATTTAAAGTCAGTTTGTGATCATGAAGCCATTTCGCCACACCCAGCAGATCGTTATTTAACTTATCACTCAACTCCTTTGAGGATGTACCATAGCAATAAATTACAGTGTCGTCTGCATAAAGTGACGCGTAGCAGGAGTTAAGCACATTTGGCAAGTTATTTATGTAAGTCACAAACAACAGAGGCCCTAGAATGCTACCCTGTGGCACCCCATGCGTGACTGGCAGTTCCTCAGATAACTCATTTCCACATGGTGTGCGCTGTTCTCTACCAGTTAAGTAAGAACGGAACCAATGAAGAGCTGTTTCAGAAAGGCCGATCTCGGATAGCTTGCATAACATTATTTGATGGTCTACCGTGTCAAATGCCTTGGTTAGATTGATGAACACGGCCCCACAAAGCTTTCCTTGTTCCATGTTTAAGAGCACTTCATCAGCAAATGAGGTCAAAGCTGTTGTAGTTGAGAAACCCTTGCGGAAACCAAACTGCTTGTTGGACAATAAATTATTGGTAATCAAGTACTGATACAACTGCAAGTGCACCGCTCTCTCCAAAATCTTGCTTAGTGTAGGGAGGATTGAGATGGGGCGGTAGTTGGAAACTCTCTATAATTAATGTGGAAAGTAGAAAAGAGTATTACAGTGATCCATATGGATAATTAAGACTGAGTGTAGTCCACTACGAAAAGCTTATTACAATTGTGCAGATTAGTTTCCCTTACAACATATAAATGGATAAAAATAGAATAAAACGTTGATACATTCAGCTTTTTGACAAGTTGTACCTGAGCCCAGGTTGACTTTCATTTCCACATATCCTAAAAATTTCACACATGACTACATGTGCATTTGTAATACGCACTGACCTCACCAACACTTTGAGCTCTTAAGCTTTTTTGTTCAACCCAACAACGTATAATTGTTGCGAAGCCACCAGGGCTTCTGTATCTTATAGCTTCTTGGTCTAGAGGGGGTTATGGGGTGCATTTTGAAAATGGTTATTGCCAAGGGGAGGGGGAAGGGGTACAATTTTCATATGTAATTATTATTTTTTTTTTTTTTGGGGGGGGGGGGGGTAAACGTTTGATACACATCTGTCACTTTTCTGAAAACCCCCGCCCCCCTCTAAGACCTAATAAACGATCGGTCCCTTACTCGCAGAACTTCACTTTCCACTGGAAACTACTAGTTTACTAGTGTTACAAGCGGTAGAGTGATCACACCAAAAGTTTGTAGGCCCAGGCCTACAGGTCTATGGACTGCAGGCTACGCCCCTGACGTTGAACTAAACTCATCATTGTCATTTTCTTTACCCCAAGCAAAATAGTAAAGGTACTTTACTTCAATGCTTTATTTCAACTTTCCTACCATTCCATGAGAAAATCCCTGCCTCGTTCTTTCTTGCTTCATCATATAGAATAACCTTGGCTCATTTAAGTAAAACAGAGAAAAAAACTTTCAACGTATTAAGAAATTGTTGTTCAAAGGGTGGGTTATAAAGCCGCATTGCGATCCCTTTTGAAATAACTTCAAACATTTCGTGACAAAGGTAAAAAGGAACCCGGCCATTATTCATGTTTAATACTAGTGCGGGGTTTCCTTTCCTCTTGGTAACGTTTACCACAACATTTCTATCATCGAAATTCTATGATCCGGAGTTTTTTCCGATAACAACCGACTGAAACCCGAAATTGGATTGACAAACAAACGCCTTCTATATCCTCCAGTTTCTATGACAACTTCGTCAGACAGTCTATGTACTTCCTTGAAAGGTCACATAGCTACACATGACAATAATGGCTTACGGTATCATCTTCAAACGATTCTTATTCTTCGCATTAATGATAATGCAGAGCTTTTTCTTGGCTGCCTTTCCAGCAACGTACCAAGATAACTCCGATTGGTACGCAACCTTTATCCTTTTTCTTCCTTCTGTAGTGGGTTTGTTTTGGTGGACAAACGCGGAGGAAAACCTGTCTGGCGAAGACTTCTACTTCGTGTTGATATTCTGGACCTTATACATCTGGCTCGGCATAGTACCAATGACTGCGGTTGTGTTTGGCCTCATCGGTGACAGAATAGAATTTAAAGGATTCTGGAATCGTAGTACTTTAAGAATGACACTCTGCATCACTCCATTTCTTTGGCTGCTTGTATGTCAGACAGCAAAAAATCCTTTATCGCTTCGGTTTGACTCCCCGCTCGGCATAACTCGGTATTCAGTCATGGGTATGGTTCACTTATATGATGCAATTGAACTACTTGGAAGTGTTGTAAACGAAAGCGAATACGGCACATACAGAATTTCAGCGGATTTAATGAACAGCCTTATTGCTTTTGCATGTATAAAGAACCTGTGGTTGCCATTTGTCATGTTGGTAGAACTCCACGGTGAATGCGAGCGCCGTGACCGTTTCTGTTGGTTAGCGTATTATATTGTAGAATTGGTTTTTGAAACTGTATTTCTGGGACTTCGGTTAGGCTTGTGTTTGGGCTACGAGATAACTGCGTCGATTTTCATCAACAAAAATATTGCAATGATCATTGTTCACATGCATGAAATATATAATTTCTGTTACGGCAATGAAGAAATCTCATCGGCGCCCCAGATTTCAAACACGCTGGATCAAGGCGGAGCGGTTTCTGGTTTGGTTTTCCACAGTTCGACCGTAGCTCCGGATCCGGCTTCGGCTCCGCCTCCGCCTACAGCTCCTGGAGACGCTCCGCCACCTTACACACCCTGGTTACACGGCCAGTTTATGGGACAGTACCCTTATTGATGTATCCCGAACCCTTTTTGGGGGATTCTACCATAATTTACGTTGTTATTTGTCTCTAAACCCCACAACCTTCTCTTCTATTTACAGTATATGTAACCATTGTGGGTATCGGCGACTTAGCACTATTGGGTACAACCTGGCGATCGACGTCAAGTAAACGTAACCAAAAATAATCATATTTTTGTACACAGAGGAACTCGAGTTCAAGGCCGTATTCAATTGTTCAAAAGATGGATAGCACTATTCACCGGATAATTCAATGTGCAGTGGATAAGTTTTAAGGAAACCAATTGCATTATCCACCAGTGGATACAGATTAATCCGGTCGGATAGCGCCATCCACCTTTGAAACAACTGAGGTCATATGTATTCTGAAACCTACCATATTCAAGTGGAACTAAATTTACCCGAGTCTTTCCATTCTAAAAATATTTCAATGTTCACGGTTTCCTTAGTTCGCCAGTAAAAACTTCTTACTTTTGAGCGATAGATGAGTTGTGAAGTTGTGAAGTGGGAGGAGAAGGGAAAGGGGCTTTTAAAAAATAGAGGGGGCTTAATAAATTCTCCCCCTAGAAAAAGGGCAGGGGTAATTAGAGAGGGGGGCACTTAGTAGAGGATTTACCGGAGATATAAAGAAGTGTTTACTCGCGTCTATAAAATAGGGAATAGTTCCCAAGAGGGATAAGGATTACCCTTCCATATTCAAATGAGAAGCTGGGATACAGTACTGTCTTCATTTCACACTTTATTTTTTAACTTATATGCCGTAATCAATTAGGCTCGATTTAATACCACCATAAGGCCCTCAAACGGCTAGAAGTGGAGCCTAGTAATCAATCATTACAAATAAATTAGGATTCACTGATACACGGGCGTTGTACTTAATAATTACTTTCTTCATCTTTCCTATTGAATTCGAAAAAAACTGAAACATTGTATGTACACAAAAGATGACGCATAACATTGAAAAAAGTACAAACACTCCAAAAATACATCGATCATCGATCTGTTCAAGGCTGTAATCTAATCTTCCTAAATAATAATTAACCTCTCAGAAATTTTGTTCGTGAGGAACCAGGCAGCTCTATTCGCACCTTAATAAGTAGCCAATCCATGACCTCCATCTGTACAGTATGATCTGATCACGTGCTTTTTTTTTTTTTTTTTTTTTGTCAAATACCAAAAAAACGAATGGTACCATGTGAAACTACTGATGAAGAGGTTTCATTTGAATGCTCAGAGTCATCAGAGTTTCTTGTCAATGTTATCTTAAAAGGCTACCAAAATAAAATAAATTATTTGCCAAATCATGCTTGTAGTATGTACAGTTAAAAAAATTCCTAATGTAAATTATTTTACATCTATTAAATAATACATTGTACTAGTCTCAAATCAGGAGTCTAGCAAGCTATGATGAGAGTGATGGAACACTGGCCGGTGCATTTGTTTCATCAACTCAAATTGAACTTAGGTTTTCCTGCGCATAACAAGACCAGGTCATTAATGTTGTATCATGATGCCTGCTAATGAAAGGATGCTACTGCTAAGTGTTTAGTACCGGTTTGAGAGTTGTCCTGTCACCAATAATAACATGCAAATAAATTACTGCAAGATACTTGGCATATAACGTAAGATTAATTGGTGGAACATTAAAAACACCATGGTCCCTCAACTTCTCTTACTAAATTTCCTATCTGGTTTTTACTTACAGTAGACTATGAAGACCCTAGAGCAGTGATTTTTTCAATTGCTCTAAATTCTTTAAATTTTCCTTCTGAAAGTCTGAGAGCATGCAACTACTTAATAAATGTTTGACCAGAACCATTTTGCACATATTATATCAACTAGAAGTCATCGTCTTTATTTTGCTCCTCGCCTGGTGAAATGTACGATCCATTACCGCTTGGTGTGTACTGGCCCAAACCCATTGACCTGAGATGTGCATCATGCATCTTTTTTGCACGTCGTGTTCTTGCTGACATTTCACGAGTTGATATCTGGGGAGCTAAAAAAACATAGGCATACCCTATTAATTTATGTAATGTGGCATTTACATACTGCAGTAATATAACTAAAAACGCTTACAAGAATACTGTTATTTTAGGGAGATTTAAAGCAACAAAATATTGTGCTTGTTATTTGGAAGTTGTACCCTCTTAGTGAGGTTTCTGTAAAAGAGAGAAATCTTCAACGCTGGAGTTGACTGTTTCATGAAGGGTAACATCATTTTATAATAAAATATTATATTATATTTTTTGTGTTCTAAAGAGGAGTTTCTTATTTTTCGAGTTCTAAAATGTATCTCTAAACAAGTGCCACGGAAAATTTGATTGCCTCATTTAGATGTTATGCATCAAAGAACTCAGGCCTAGTCTTAATATTTAGAGTGACTCAATTAGCGTGAAACTCTTTGTTTAAGTAACTGTCATAACCATTAAATCTTTGCAAAGCAGCACTTATATATATTCTTTGTTTTCCAACCAAATTCCTTATAACAAAATCTCATCTGAGTCTAAGTAACACAGAAGTGCTATGTGGGAAACACGTAAAATTGTAAACTTTTCTTGGCTATTGTTTGTCACTTTTCTGATTGGTCAAAATCCTTTACCAGAAAAAAAAAAGACACCCTTTAGAAATGGAATTTAAATGCATTTTATTTTGTAAACTACCTTTTGGAGGTTTATGCATTCTCCGTGTGAAAAGGAAAACATTTCTATGTGAGGAAAGTATATCGTGCCATAACAAAAGGAATTGTTTCCTGTCTTGCCTGGATCATTACTTAACTTGTAATATATTATTTTAATATGTTACTTTTCTTTTTAATGATCTATTGCTTTCTCTAGTATTTCTAGAACATGCATGCTATTTTCTTTTGACTTGAAAATGACGTCTGAGAACGTCAAAACGTCAACATGCTTTTTAAAATAACATTTCTTAAAATTTTTTAAGCAAAATTTCACTGCAATTTTTTATAGCCACAAAAAAATGTTATTTACAATATAAATGACTGAAGATTGTTTTAATGGTGTAATTAAAGTCCTACCTCCTGCCATCCTAAGTTTGCTGTTCAAAAGATTTTTCTTGTGCACCATATCATTAATTTCATGATCTGTGCTTGGAGAACTTCTTGAATCCAAAAAATCATCGGGCTGGGTATCTGCTGATGAAGCATGAAAACCTCCACCGAACTTTGGTTTATCTGAGTATGAAAAGTTTGAGCTTCTTGCCATACTCCATGATTTATGATCTGAAGGAAAATGCCAAAGAAAATGATATAAAATTACACTACTGCATTTTGTTTAACACCGCACACTGTAGCGGAGTGTGAATTGGTATACCTTAAACCAGTCTACAGTATTTGAAATGGTCCAATTCAGTTCCACTGAATTGAGATAGGAGATAACATTAAGCTACCTGTGCATGATCAGTTAAAGGGGTGTGGGAAGAAAAACCCTACGGTGTTTTCTTGCGGACTCTCTCCTTAAAGGGTAATTTACACCATACACTAAACGTATGTCATATGCAATGTGCTTGCAATTCGCATGTACATTGCAAATCACACTGATGACATTCACAAGTTAGTCGTAATTTGTGTTGTAAGCTTATCACAAGCACATGAGAAAGATGTACCATATAAATCAATCTCAAGGGATTCTCCTTCTAAATTGTCCCACTGTATTAATAGGAAGTGAGAAGTTGCCATGCAGCCTTTCAAGTCTTGTTGCAATAAATACTGTTTTAACCAATAACATGTATGCCATCTCTCCAGTACACACAACAACTCTCCTGCTCTCCCGGGGTGCTTGACATTTACATGTGAAACTGTTTGGTTGAAAATCTCATGAATAAACACCTTTAAATGTTTATTCTCCCACAGGATCAGATTAGTTGTTGACCTTGTGGAAGAATAACCCACTATAAAGTATATCTAAATCAGCTGAACTGACCAGAAAAAGTATAGAAATTGCATGGTCTCAACTGACAGACTATATTTTCTGACACTTTCCAAACAGAATGGCACAAACCATTTGATTTTCCAGTTTCCCCATGTAATGGTAAAAAGCCCTGGTCTCCTGTACATGTCACCAAATCTCCAGTGTGAAATTAGGGCCATTTATACGAGGAAACATAAGATACATAAGATGCGTCTTAAATAAGACGCGAACTGTACCATTTATACGAGCATGTCTTATCTACGACGAGAACAGCTCATATAAATGGTTCATGTCTTATTTCTGTTCTTGACTCGTTTTCATGTGAATGTTGCCCGTAGCAACGGCAACTAACAAGGCGCAAAAATTTTCCCGCCAAAAATTAATGCATGCGTACCATGCGATCGTGTCTTACGTAAGACGCGAAGGTCATTTATACGAAGTTTTTCTCGTCTTAGCTAAGTTGCGTCTTATCTAAGAACAGGTGTTAAGGGCTGTTCTAAAATAAGACGTGTCTTAGCTTAGTCGCGTCTTATTTTAGACAAAATGTGCCGTAAAACGCGTCTTATTTTTCTTTGTATAAATGGCCCTATTGTGTTTTGAGCACTGTTCTATAGGGGGATATATTATTTTTAAAAAACCCTTGATTTTTCTGAAGGCCCACTTACAGTGTAAGGGCCTACCTCCACTAATAACAAACTTGGAATTGTCTTTGAAACATCTAAGCCAAAAATTGTATGGTGACAATTTTTGTTTAGAAAAAAATTATCAGCACTGTCTGGAAACTATTTACTCTTATAACAGGCTTTCGCATCTGTCACTACTTCATGGACATATCATACAAGCCTTGAATGAAGAGTTAAAACTATGCTGGTGTTGAATTGAGCAGAATAGGCCTACACCTAGAAAAACATTTTGGTATCATTTTTTTCTCTCTATAGAAAAAATGTTTACACTAGGGAACACAGATAGGATTATATCTTCAGAGAAGATCAACCTTTCATCTTAACGAGTTTAAGTGTTATCTCGAAACTTTAGAAACATGAGATGAAAAATTATTAGCACAATTCTTTGAGTAAACTTTTCCTGCTGTTGAGTAGAACAAGTACAAATGTACCCAAGCACAATAATCTCATTTTCAATTACGCCTACTTTTCGGTTTAATTAATTTAACTTAAAAAGTATCAGATGGAAATATGTAAGCAGGGGCGGATCCAGAGTAGTTCAAGTGATTTGCACAAATCACTCAAATTTTTTTCCAAATCTTATTTCTCAGCTCTTTATTGCTGTTGACGAAATAAATTATCCTCCTTGTTTTATTGTTTATTATGAAATTAATAAAACAACTGAGAGATTATTCCGTCGGTCACACAGCAAACCCAGCCCCTCCCGAGCGAAGTGGACGAGTCACCGTTCGCGCGGTTTCGTCCTTGTTGATCTTTCGAGAACCACGCGAAAAAAAATTTGCAGGCACGACCGGACAAAGTTTCTACCTAGAGGGTAGGGACTGAAGGCATGGATCTTTTCTCAAATCACTCAAAACCCACTTCGATTGGTCAGAATCACTCTCATTGTCTTGCGAACTACTCAAACTCGATTATGATTGGCTATTCAGGTCGCAAACTACCGTGCAAACTACTGACAATCATATATAAAGAGAAGCCTCTCCCTCAGAAGTCCCTTCGTTCTTGTTGAATTCGTAAACTCGCTTCGCGAAGACAAGAATACTTTGATTTATAAACCATGGTTCGAGGCGATCCAGTTTGTCGGAAGGAGGACTGTCCTCAGTATGATATTGGCTTGGTTTTCAAGGAAATCAGCTCGTATTCGAACCAGGATAAGCTCAAGTTCATAGAGAATGCGTGGAAACCAGGTGAGCTATTTGATTTCCCAGTGTCAATGGAATGTTCGAATTCTAAGCGTCACTTTGTGTGGGGCTGGTTGAAAAGATTTCCCTGGCTAGCATACTCAAAATTTCTCGATGGTGCATTTTGCTTACCGTGTGTTTGTTTGGAGTCCAGTGTGGGAGGAATTCGAATAAACTCGACAAATTGTGATACAGAAACCTTTCAATACACGAATTTCCATTCGTGTCACCCACCAGGCGTCACGAAAGGCATTATAAAAGGAGAAGCGTGAAGGCTTCTGAGAACAAATTCCTCTCAATTTACTTTTGAGGAAAACATGAGTAATTTCAAAACACGCCTGCAGAATAGAGATTACCCAGCTAGAATTGTAGAAAAACACCTTTCAGAGATTAAATTCTCTGATAGAGAAATGTCGCTAGCGCAGAAAAACAAAACCGCAGTACCTAAGAAAATACTGCCCTTTGAAACACAATACCATCCGGCTTTGCCTAACCTAAAGGACACACTCATGGGGAAATGGCACCTTATAGAAAATCAACCGCAACTGAGAGACATCTTTAAGGAGCCCCCCATCATCTCATACCGTAAGGGAAAATCCCTAAAGGACATCCTAGTTAAAGCTAAGCTATGAAGGCTTTATTAGAATTTATGCTATCGCGAACTGCAGGAGTCGTGTAGGCTTGTCAACACTTTTATCAATCACTTGCTAGACCCCTTAGACACAGACAGGCAAAGTTCAGATCTATACAAAAGAATGTTACCTTGTATAGTCAAACAAAGTAATGAATATTTGTACAGAATTATGCCTTTCTGGAGGAGGTACTGTTTATGTGTCTGAATGGCTTGAGGTGCTCTCAGAACACAGGAAAATGGCAGTTTGAGAGCACTAAATTTCAAATTTTCTTGGGGGAGCATGCCCCCAAACCCCCCTAGTTTAGTTGGTGCAAATCACTCATGTAAAATCCTGGATCCACCCCTGGTAAGAATTACCGGTAAGCATCATATTCAAATCTTTCAATTTGTTAAACAAGATCTGTTAAATCCCTTAAAACCATAAGATTATTTTAGATATTCCTATCTAGAAGATTCGCTTAACATTCCTGAGTATCCAGGGAATGGATAATTCTTTGACAAATAATTATTTAAGTTACCACACTGAAAGCAGGTGAATTTTACAACGTACAAAACATCACTTATTAATTAAAACCGACTTTCACTCAGCTAGCGACAAAACGGTTTACTCGCAGTGCGGTAAAATTTAATGAAAAAAACTGTCACCGCAAAATAAACTTCGACAGAAAACACCACACGACATACAAATGATACCTACCACTACTTGAATTGAGAAATTCGTCGTTTTGCGCTCTGTTCAGTGCCGAACTTTCCGCATCTCCAGAACCTGTGGTGACGGGGTGAAAAAAAGTCTCGGTTGAAAATTGAGCTAAGCGTAAAACTATTAAGAGCGGTTGCTAGATTAAGAGTTTGCGTTCGAGGTAAACACAAATTCGCCGCAACAATAGCTTAAATTAAGCTTACGATATCAAAAACAAAAGCTCATTTGAGAGAGCGGCCGTTTTAGTCTGAAATTAAGCTTATGATTTACTGAAGAAAAAGAAAGAAGCCAAGTTCAAAGATTATGAATTAAGCTTACGTACTGCAGATTACTGCAGATTAGAATAGTTTATTTAACACACATTTAGGCCTACCACTCAATCCGCCGTGCCTTGAATAATATGAAGGTGTCGATTTGTTTGTGTTTAAAAACGTGCCGTTCTTGCTAGCTTGGCTCACTTGAACGTTTTTGCGTATACTCCAGACGCCGTCTAGTTCGGATCCTGTGTGAAGAGTTACGAAAGAGAGTAATAAGCAAAGAAATGTCAGTAAACGGAGACTTCATTAAACCAAACATCGCTCGTACCTGGCAAGTTCCGATTGTCTTTTGTTTTAAGAAACTTATTTTTAGGCTGGAGAGCAAGTTCTAACCCATCTTCAATGTCAGGATCATCTGTACGCCAAGGATCATTCTTTTTATTTTTTCCGGAGTTGTACAGAAATTTGCTTGGTCGGCTGCCTGTAAGCGAAACAAAATTCACGTCACGTTACCGCTGATAACCAAAACCTTAGCCTTTTTTTAAATACTCGAAACGTCAAGCGTAATAAAATAGCCCTTCTACCGTCAAAGCTTTGGTTTCCTGACTGTCCAAATCCCCGTCCAAAGGACATGTTTTCTCCTCATTGTGTCTTTGACGAGCGTAGTGAAGAAGGCATGAAGGAGGTAAATGATAACTTTGCTGCGGCTCTGTGGGATCCAGGCTCTTTGATCTGCCAATATTTAGCACAGGCATACCAAAGAACTTTTAACAGGACACCCGATAAAACAGACATTTTCTTGTTCTTTTGAGATCCTTGCTTGCTTTTCCACAGCCAATGTAAAAAAAAAAAAAAATGAGGTCAAAAATCGGCTTCCTTTTTTGGTTACTTTCCTTTCTCCTTTAAATTAAACTCTAACATAATGTGCATGCCCCTCTAGGGTAACCTAAGGAGAGATTGTCGCTTTCCTTGACAACCCCAGGACGCCGAATGGAAATGCGCGCTTTATGAACGGTTTTGAAGAAACAGGACTTGAGTTTTTTCTTTAATTTTATTGGGAAAAATCTTTGATATATAATTCTGGCCGGCGATGTCGGCAGGAAATCCACGAGCTTCGCGTTTATCGTCTGCAAATGGCAAGAAAACGCGAAGATCAGCCGAGGAGAACGAATTAGTTGGCGCGAAAGGCCACTCGAAACCACGAATTTCGCCGTCCGTGATAGAGCATGGATTCCATACCGATAAATACAAGACACACTACAGTGCTTGGACGCCTGTTATGAATACAGCCTCCAATAATCAAGTAAGTCAGCAATTTAAAGTTGCCTTTTATTCTCATTTTCCGGTTTGTAACTGTGTTTAAACAACCAATTTGAAGTCCTTTGTGATGGTTCACAACTTCACAGTTACTACAGTTTGAATTTTGAAAAGGCACTTGTGCTAATTGAGAGCTTATTATTGTTTTCTACTCTGCTTCTACAGATATTTCTGGAACGGCTAGAGCTCATCGGACACTGGGTAAGACATTAAGAGAGCTTACAACAAGAAAAAGGAAATGCAAATTGGCCAGCAGAAGCAAAATAAAAATGTGGAAACGAAGCTTAAATTTGTGAAACATCTGCTTGTCAGCCATAAAGTCGGATCGGCCTTGAGATCGAGACTTCATGGGCATCTGTCGATCTCTTAAACCTTAATACACGACGTTCAGTGAACTGGAATTTTAGGCTCTTTTTTTACAGCAAGACTTTCTCTGCACATAATGAAGAAATGACTTTCACGAAGTCAGCACGAAGTTGCCATCGATTAGACACGTCGGGTCAAGGGCCTGTGATAGGGGTGCAGAGATTGCAAGATCGTCGGAGATCTAAAATCTGGAGACTCTTTCTTTCACATTAACCCCTGCAAAATATCAACTACCACCCCCCCCCCCCCCCGATATTCACAAATTGACGGAGCCCCCAAAATATAACATGGGTGTGGCTATGGACATTATACAAAGTCTTAAAGAAAGTGCAGACCATCAAAGTTCACTTTGACGAAATAGTCTTTGCAGTGAAAAACTTAAGCACAGAAAGCTCAAAAGGGAGATTTGGCGACCTGTATGGGAGACTGGGAGATTGGTACCATATCCGGGGGACTCTCGCATAATCTGGGAGAGTTGGCGTATTATATGGGGATGCACATAGTCTCTGATGTGGTACTACTCCATTGCATTTGCTCAACACAGCAGAGATTATTCCCAGTCAAAACTGCTTGGCAATTTCCTTTTCATTTTTTGGCAAATATTTTGCACGCAATAGTGCTTTGCTTATCTTGTGCATCACATCAGTGATCTGTGCCCATCCCAACCTCCCCAGGGCAACTATACTAGGCATTTGCACACTTTGTCAGTTTTGAGGGCGGGGTAGCATGGGCCAGGAGTTTGCCCACCTTCGGGCTACCCCGAGCCTTTGAGACACATGCATGTTATTCGCTTCAAAATCCATATATGGAGGATTTTATAACAGAGGACCAGCAATTTATTACAGTTTCACTTAACCATCAAGGACTGGACAAACTTTTAGAGATTTTAAAAAGTATATTTCCTCAGTTTTATTCATTTTTTTATTGCTTAATCAAGCCACAGCTCAATCTTTCACCGACTACATACTGCAAAAACTGCTGCAGTGTTTATTGGGGATGAACCCAGGGGCAGGGCATTTTCTCTCTTCCTTTATTCCATATGTGGGGCATTTAGCAGGTTAAGGGTTCCCACCCTCTGGGACTTGCCATCTAAGAAAAAAATGCTAATGCTTAGTGATAAATATGCTCAGTGTAGGATAGACACAGCTGCAAATGACCCAGGCATTCTGTGTACATACAGCGCGCACATACATGACGTACTCTGACTGAGCCTGTTAATCATCTGGTAATCATTGACAGGGACACATTAATTTTAAAGATACAAGATTTTCTGATAGTAAGGGTGCTGGACTTGTATTTGCAATTTGAAGTTTCAAATAGATATTCACATTCTCACTATCGCACCATTATCGTCATGAACAGAAACATGTTCATTTTTATCATCAACATCATTAATATCTTGGGTTAAATTCTATTGCATAGGGTTCCACTGTTTCACATGTTGAATAAAATTATTTTTTCAGTTCTCCATGTGGACAGATGCTCAACGAAAAAAATTCCTCACCTTCATCTTAAAGAAATGTACCAAATCTCAATTAAAGTTTGTCAATGAAGGTTGGTTCAAGAAGCAGCTTCCAATACATCACTTAGACTACACCACTGTTCTGCCCCGCTTTATTTGCACATATATCTTCTCATTCCTTGATCCAAGAAGCCTTTGTCGTGCAGCTCAAGTCTCATGGCACTGGAAATTTATTAGCGAGCAGGATGTCATTTGGATGCCGAAGTGTCTAAGGTTTGGCTGGTATTTGCCATACACCCCCAATAATAGGGAATATGGATGTTGGAAACATCACTATATCATGTGTACTGGATCTCTTGATATGGAAGCTCCATCGAGAATGGTAGGTTACAGTCTGAGGCAGGATACTTTCTTAAAGTACCGCATTTCCTCGAATAATAGCCGGGGGCAATTATTTCTTTTTGTGCATCAAATGGGGGCGATTATTCAAGGGAAGGCGATTATTCGAGGGAGGCGATTATTTCAAAAATTATTGCTCACTGGAAGTTGTGCCCTAAATATTTTGTTTTATTATCCCATTAAACCATAAAATTATCACATCAAATAAACTGAACATTGCCTTTTTAAGTGTTCCAAATTTGGTTCCTTGATTAATATTCAGAGCTTCAGTTTTGCTTGATAAGGTTCCTCTTCAACTTGACAGATAAAAGAAAGAGAAGATGGCGAGAGGGGTGGGGAGGGGGCGATTATTCAAGGGAGGCGATTATTTTCAATATTTCCGTCAAAGGAGGGCAATTTATATTCGAGGAAATACGGTACTTAGTCCGTTATCATGAGACTTTATTTGTGCTGAATTTGTAGTGAGGCCATGATTTGGGGACATCATAATCATTATTCTTTGTAGTGAGGCCATGATTTGGGGACTTCATAATTATCCAGAAGGGGGGTATCTATCTCTATTTGAATGGCTACCATGAGAGGATGCACCTTGGGTGGACCACTGTCCACCTAGCTCTGTTAGCAGAGCATGGGTTCAAATCCAGACCAGAATGATCTGTTCCAGCTAAAATGCTAATTTATGTTGTGCAAAGTTTTAACATTTCGCACAACATAACTCTGGTTTTGAGCGACATAACTTCAGTTAAGAATGACTTTTAGGTGACTTGACAGTAAACCAGTGTCTGGCCTTTCATTTCCTTTAGGGGTTGTTTAGGGAAGGGATTGTTGACTTAGCCAAAGGTAGTTAGTGCAAGTTTTTGTGTCAAATGTTATGTCATTATGATAAAAAGAGAAAGATTGTAAACTTCAAGCTTGCTGACATTAGTGAGCTCAAACTTGATCGGTGTCTCTCAGCTCAGGGACTGCATTTTTTCATACTGCATACTCATTGCATGCATACCTGCATGACGAAAAGTTATCGGTTGAATGCTCTTTTTATTTTGCTTCATAAATTCTACTAAACATTTATTGTTATACATAATATGATTTACAATACAGTACTGTAATTCAATATACTAGGAGGAATAGGTACATGTACATTGTATTCTTTATTCTCCAGGCAGAAAAGTATGGGCAGTTTGCTGACAACACTGCTTTTATGGCTCAGGAAAAAGATAAAAATAAAGTACCTATAGAGAAGAAAAAGATCAAAGAAGCTACTTACTATAGACAAGGTTGTCAAGTGTCAGTACTGTGCTTTTTTTGATTTATGTTAGTAGAGTCTGCAAATGGCCATAAACTTAATTTAATTTTCAATATCGCCTTTTTCTTGTTTAGTATTAGAAATATGGTCTTTCGCTGTGTATTTCTCGGGAAAAAGGTGATCATTATTACATCCAAACACAGCGCAAGGATCTTCTTTCCCATTAGAATCTTATTCTAAGAAAACTTTAAGAAAAAATGTCTCGAAAAGCGCTCGAAAATACAAACGAGATGTGCTCATGCCCCCTGGGCATCCTATAATACTCCTTAAATCGAATTGATTCAATGTGGCCGCCGTATCAGTAAAAAGGTCTATTGCAAGTGGTAGGTAGGCAGAGATGGTAAGATACTCAGATCAGCTCTCTAAGTCTTAAGATGTGACCTTTTACTGTTTTATTTGGTGTAGGTTAGGGTAACTCTCCTGTTCATATGATCTCTCATATGGTCACCCCACCTATCATATAAACGTGATCAAATTAAAATCAGAGATTGGCAAGATTATAAGGCCAGGCAGGTTACCCCACCTAAGCGGGTTACCTCACCTACCTCACCTGGGGTTCCCCCGTTCATGTAAACAGGCCCTAAATGTCATGGCAGTGATTGGGTGGGTGGAGTGAGATCTGTTTGCTTACATGCACTTTTCCCTTAGTGGTGCCATCTTTTACACTTCCCTGTTGATCTCGTCTCTCCTCTTCCTCTGCAATTTGCCGATTTAGTAGCCTGTCTCTCCTCACTCCTCACTGCTAGGGACATCTCCATCTCAACAATGGAAATTCCTTACTGATTACGTAAAATTGTGTCCAGAATCTGGTCAGAGGGTCTGATTGGTCAATATAGTAGTTATATTGTTTTAGCTCTTGTTCAGAAATAACCGACAAAAAACAAACAGTCATAAAGGTCAAATTAATGTAAACGCAATAAATCTTCACTACTTCTTGTTTGTAGAAGAACACAGAACTTTTCCATAATTGGCGAGGAGACAAAACAACACAAACGTTATTTTCATGAAAATCAGTATAATTACAAGAACAGACTACCTGCCAATAGCGAATCTAATCGAGGCATTCTAGTATGGAGATGTATCACTTGCACTTAAATAGCAACATTAATACAAAGAATGTTACAAAATAATAGATATGGTATCACAGATTAATCGGTTATTTTCTTCTTGAATCTATGTTTGAGGAGTTTTCTCAGAAATTCTGGTACAGTGTATACTGTTCCAAATTTTCGCGCCTATAATGGAGAAAGAATTCTTATGGTGATTTTTACATTTAGGACCCCTATGACTACCAGATTTATTATTTAAACTTTGATTTACGTCATCAGAATGGAATTTCTATTGCTGAGTTGCAGATGTCCCTCCCAGCAAAACGTCCGTAGCGGCGAGGAGCAAGCACAGACGGCTGTTTTCACAGGCTGCCACTAAAGAAATGAGAAAGAAACTGTGCTAAGCTAACTTTCGGTTTCGCAATACTTTTGGCACTGTTACAAGAGACAGGTTAAGAAAAATTGGCCAATAGCTGTCTGACACATCCTCAAACAATCTCGGAAACAATTGGGGGACATATTTTGGCTCTAGTTCCCTTCTTGTTTCTAAAGTGATGAATTCTGCCAAAAGATTCGAGCCAGAAACTTTATTAAGTTGAAGCTCGTTCTGGAACACATTTAGTGGCATGGTCCCTCAGCAACATACAAATGAAGCTGAATGAAAAATGACATACAGTGAGTCAGGTGATAATTTATGGCAACACCATCTCAATGTACACTTCTGAGTACCACTTTTTCACATTCTTTACCAGAGAAACGCCGTCCCCCGTGGCTGGACCCAGATCCTAAACCTCCTGACTTGGATAATGCCAGGAAAGCTTTGTTGTATCAACACAACCCTAATCAGCCCCTCTCCCTGGACAAACTGAGAGCAGAGAGACTGGGACTGAGTACCAGACCTTTGCACAGAAGGTCACTTACAGCTCCAGCACAAATGGGTGTGAAGAGATCGGGCGTGGACAAGGTGAGAAAAAATATTAGGGAGCTTAAGCAACAACGACGGCGACGGCTTCGAAAACGTCACTTAAAAAAGTGAAGTCGCACTGCCTCAAACTTGATCACGCTTATTCCATCTCGTTTAATTCATGTTGACAAATTTTTTTGGAGTTGAATTCTAAAGGACTGTATCAAAGTTCAGGAAAAGAAAAAGAAAGTTGTTGTCGTGAAATTAGGTACTTTCATGTCGTACGTAGTCGTGCAACGACGGCAAAGAAATGTACAAAATAGTGATGCAAGTGCAAAGTTGTTGTTATGCCAATCTAAACCTATTGCTTTTTTGCCGTTCTTGTTGCCGTCGCCGTTGTCTTTGCTGAAGCTCTCTACTACGAATCTGCTGATGGGTCCCTTCACGGCCTCTTCACATGAGCCCGGTTGACGGAGACCAATTTCCCCCTGGGTTAGTATGAGAAATTTCAGTCCGGTTTCTGAGCTGAAAAAAGTCCGAGGATACTGACCGGGGACCGCGAGTTCTGGTGCGAAATTCGAGAAATAAAGCAAATATGACGAAACACAAAGTTATCACTTTTGCGCGTATCACAGTTTTGGTAACTCTTATAGCTGTATCATTGCAGTTAAATGGGATGCTTATGATGTGGAAAATACAGTAGGCAAAGCAAGACGATACAGAATTAATTCGAAGAACTCATCCCTCTTTCATCTCGGTGACAACAACAACAATGTTAGGAGGTCCGTGTCACATAGCCTGCTATGCCTGTTATGTTTTTTGGCAGGCCGCGAGAGGGCAATGGGCGCACGTCTTCGACATTTCGCCCTTCCCCTTAAGGAAAAAAAAAAAGAAGAAAAAACAAACAAACAAACAAAAGCAAGGGCGTCTCCCAGCAATTCTTGGATCTGATTGACTCTTGGACCCAGGTATCTCAGATCTCTGTGGCAGTGATCACCCCTAGTGTCTATCTTTAATGGGTTTGAGGCTAGAGAGAGGAGAGAGAGGGAATTGGTAGAGAAATGAGGCATTTCGCGAGACCTAAAACGTTTTACTAGAAGTTGTGTTTTCCTCGCTTTTATTGCTTTCCCCGCCAAAGTATCCTAGTTTTTTTTTTCACTCCGTAACAAAGCGGAAAAGGTACTTTTCCTTTTTAAAATTACACTAACATTAACTAGTGTAGTGAGCGAGTTGATAAAAGTGAAAGTCGAAATCACCGAGTTTGCATGTTTGGTTATCGGGTTGGTACCTTATTTACTGAGTTTTTCTCTTTCATTAGAAGTTGCCACCCACAGCCCCTTTGAAGATATTTATTAATTAAAAAGGAAAAGAAGAAACACGCTACTTTATTTCCTAACTATCCTGCGGTTTGTTTTCTTTTTCTTTTTTTGTACGACAAATTGCAGATTAGCGATATCAACGGTAACATGGTCGAAGAAGGAAAAGAACCAGTACATCCGTCAAAACTGACGCTGACCGAAGCTTTGGCTGCTGAATCAGGTGGTATGGCGAACTCTTTCATCTACCAATTTTGCCGCTCGAAAGTCTGTGCCGTGAACTTCAAATGAGTTTATTACAAAAGCGAATGTGTCACGGCTGTGCGGTTCATTGGGTTAATATTGCCAACAACGCGTCTTTATTCGCTAAGGAACTTGACATTAGCGTGGATTATATCTGTAAATGACAAAATCACGGCTTCGTATCAATAAAATATCCTTCCTAAAGCATGATATCAGAGGTTACAAACAACGAAAATGAACTTTGAAAAACTGTTAGGCTAAAAAATGAACTACAAGGGCTTTCCCAAGGGACAAAGCAAATTGTCCGTAATAACGAGGTGTCCGTATTAAGTGGGTGTCCGTAAAGCGGGGCTCGACTGTATTACTCTTCTGGACGTTGTGGCTCAGTAGCTTGAAGCCATTGCAAAAGAGACTAAGGGTGATGTTACACGGGACGATTCGCAACGATGCGTTTTAGCACAACACAGCGTTGCGATGTTGAAACAATCTTGTTACCATTCGAAACAATGTTGCAACAATGTTGCAACGCTGTTTTGCGCTAAAAATCGTCGTTGCGAATCGTCTCGTGTAACATCACCTTAAAAAAGCGTTTCATTTGTTTACGCAGTTGATGAGCCTCTTGTGGAGCAGTCGTGGTCCAAATCAGTCCCGACGTCTCCTGTCCGAAGGTAGGTCGAATCTCGACGAATTTCAATGCGCCGTCTGTGTGTTTTGCGATTAATGACAGGTTTTCTTTTAGTTTTGGCCTACGAAACAGCGCAACAGCGTACAACAGTACTTACGCGTCATTAGTTTCCGCTGCCTGTTTTTAGACATTTTTTTTCATAAATCTCGTTTGTGATTCTATTCCTACAGGCATGATCTCACTTTTGGTATCCATCCAAGTGCTCACGATTCAATGTTAAAATCTACAAAAGACAACCACGTGAGTCTTATTTACATGTAATATGTATATTCTTTGTAGCATTCGGTGTTATGGCGTCTTATCGAGACGCATTCATTGGCGGTGCCCGTTCATTTTGGCCCAAACCCGAAAAATGACACCCTATTTAACGGAAAAACAATAACTAAAAATTTAATGGTAACATACAAAATCGCTTTCCTAATACTGTAAGGAATAGTTCAGTTTTAACAAATGCTTTGTTTCTCATCTAGCTGGGCATTCACGCACTTGAATCTCAACTGATCAATTGAGGTACCCTATCTAAGGATTACACCAGGAACAAAAGGCTTAAAAGGGCAAAAATTATATCCTATTTAAGGATCGAGAGCCTCAAAAACAATATCCTGCCGGTTGGCACATGCCTATCTATCCCATATCTGGGAGAGCCCCCCCCCCCCCGGGAGTTCATTTCCATAGTTTTTCCTTCAATTGTTTTGTTTGAGTGGAGGAGCTAGTGTGGCGCACAGTAGTCTAGACTCAAGTCCCAGCATCAACGCAACATGTTGGTTGAGTTTGTTCACGCCCTCACTCCGAGAGGTTTTTTCTGTTGAATTGAATTAATCTTGCTCGCAGGCTACTGTTGAATTTACGTTGAAGTTTTGCAGAAAATAAAAAATATGCGTTTGCTCTTTGTGAATTTTAGGACCTTGGAGTTTGTACCACTCCTACAGTGATATTCATTTCGTCCGAAATACCAGCTTGTGAGGTAAGAATTCTTTTGCTTTGATAGAAACCCTTCAAGACTTTCATTTCCTATTTTAGGCGCGCGGGAAGCGGGGGGGGGGGGGGGGGGGGCGTAGCTAGGTATTTATTTATTTGAATCACAAGTGTTCTACTTCAAAGAAGCAAAGGAAGAACCTTTTATTTACTATATCACAGCAACAGAAAACTATGATTCTCGAGCTTTGTAAGTCATGTTTTCATACCAGTTAAGACCAGTGAAGGTTTTCATACCGCCGCCTGGTTAGCTCAGTTGGGAGAGCGCCGGTCTGCTGAGCGGGAGGTCGCGGGTTCAAACCCCGGCCGGACCAACACTTAGGGTCTTTAAATAACTAAGAAGAAAGTTCTGCCTTTGTAATGACATCTGCATATGGTTAGACTTTCTAGTCTTCTCGGATAAGGACTTTCACTGATCTGTTCTTGTGGGACGTAAAAGAACCCACACTACTGTTCGAAAAGAGTAGGGGACGTAGACCCCGGTGGTGTGGCCAACCTTTACGGGTTATGGGATTGGGTAGGGACCCAATTGCATGGGACCTATGAGTCCCGTTCGTGCCTATTCCCTCTGGGCAGGCCTGTGTCCAGAAAACCTTGTAAAAGTTGTAAAACTGAAAAACCTAAACCTGAAAAACAAAGCGGGCTGAAAGAACCTTTCCGCCTTCCAACCGGAAGGCCTGTTAAGAGGCTATGAAGATTTGCGACTTTCACGTTCCTCATAATGCAACTTGTTTTCCCCACAAAATTTGGCATAAGAATTGTTTTCAATTCCTTTTGGGACTAATAATTGTCCCTTGAGAAATTGAAAACAAACGAGTACAGAACTTTGAGGGAAAACAAATAGCATTATGGGTAACCTTCGGCGCGTAATTCCTTGTCCTCATATTGTTCTTTGTTTTTCCTTTCACTTGACCTGTCATGACAATTTTGGCTTTTTAATGTCGTTAGTTGCTGTTTGCAGCTGTTATGTTTGGCGTCATTGCAATCCCATATGACTACGACGGCACAACACTGGACGCCATGTTGGAGAAGTTGAGACTTGCTCTAAAGGGAAGGCAAGCCAAGTAAGTGTAAACTGAACGGTTCGCAAGATTTACGCGCGAACGACGCGCGAACGTGAACGCGAACGTGCTTCCACCTATACGTATGTTCACGGCCTTGCAGGGTTCACACTTGAAATTTGGCGCAGGTTTACACGAGCGATGCCAACGCAAGCACAAGACAACGCATGAGTAAACTTCCCCTCCTGCAAGCTCACACAAGAAATGCAAAATTGCGTTCCTTTTCTTGCGTTGGCGCTTATTTTGCGTTTAAATTTCACACATGAGAAACGGGACAACGCGAGCGCAAATGTTCGCCCGTCATGTTGGCATGCAGAATACTCTAATGCGCTTGCGCATCTCACTGTGCTTGCGTTTGCGTTGGATGGGTGAACATCTCTCGCGCATGTCTCTGTGTCGCTGGTGTAAACAAGTCCTTGCATTTCTGGCCCGTAGAAGTCTTGGAAATTAATGAAATTGTGTCATGTAGGTCTGGTGGTGGAACATTCTGATTGTTACTCATTAAATAGCTGAACTAAACGACACCGTAAGCTTTGTTAACACCGGTCGGCAGTAAGTCGTATTTGATTTATGCTGATTAAACGCAATCTAAAGTTGCCACAATTTCCCGTTATTTTAAAATGAAATGTTTATTCATAATTGCCATAGGTTTTGGAAATGAAATACTGTCAAATTATTGTAAGGTTTATGAGACTGAAAGGGGTTTGCCCTTTTTCTGACTGAACTAGCACGCAATATTTCCAATGAACAACTCGTTGTCTCCATCGTTTATTTGATTTGTCTGTTTGGTTATCTCAGGTGCATTGGCTTCTATCTGTTGGGAGAATCTGGCACTTTGCGCCTTGTTAGAGGTAAGAAGGGCCAGGGTGGGTGGGTCAAACCTTGTTCCCGTACGTAACACCCGTTAATTTTTCTATTGGCTTAAAGGTGATGTTACGCGAGACGATTCATAACGACGATTTTTAGCGCAACACAGCGTTGCGACATTTTTTCGAATAGTTACAACATTGTTCCAACATTGCAACGCTGTGTTGCGCTAAAAATCGTCGATGCGAATCGTCCCGTGAAACATCACCTTAAGGGTCTATGTCACGAGGATATTGCTGTTATTTTTTTTCTGTGGTGAAGTCATTAATTAATAGTGCCTTTATTCATACATAAAATGCTTCGTTAGAGATATTGAAAAGATATCAAACAAATTTCATCTGCGGGCGCTAACCATAATAATTCGTTCTGGTGATTTTTGCAGAAATAGCGCTAAAACATGAAAACAGTTGGCCCAGTTTTTGGAAGTTTTAATCCATTTCCATCCTTGCCATCAACAGACGACGGGAAAAAGTCTCAGTGCTAAATATCAGAAATGAAGACTTAAATAACAAATCTAAAGCATTAATTTTTGGAATTCAATAGCTGCGAACACACGTTTCAACTCTTTAAAAAGATAAATAGCGTGACGTCATAGCCACTTTAATAAGAACTTACTTAGACCAAATAATTGTTTTCGCTTTGCTGGATTAGGCACCGACTTCGTATATTGCATTTATGTGCAGAATTACATTGTGTAGGTTTGAAATTTCTTGTTCGCGAATGTGCAAGGTAACAATAAAAAGCAGTTAGTCTGTCTTTATTAATCAGAGTCAGCAGAATGCGAGAGCATGCTCAGAGCACCCCTTCGTAACGCTGCTTCTGGGAAGGAAGAAACGAGCAAGACCAGTGTGGTCTCTTAAATTGGCGTATATTACGGCTCAAGAAATGAAGCTTTTTTGCAGGACAAACGCTTTCAGAAAAGACTATTAACGAGCCAAATATGCGTTACTTCTGGGAAACAGTAGCGACAAGTGTGATAATGCGAGAGTCAGGAGGCCATGTGGACATCTTCGTGCCTCTAGTAGAGACAGGTAAAGGGTGTCACCCAGCAAGAGATGGGTGGGGATGCTGGTAATGTATTAGGCTTTTACAACAACCATCCATTTTGTTAACGTCTAGGCAAATTCCCTATTTAATCGCCTATGCTGCCAGACAGATATCCTCGCCTTCTTATGCCCACTGGCCGTCATCTTGATTGCCACCAACAGTAATAGGGTATCGGAACCTTCGTCGTTTTTTTTTTTGGCCTGTTGTGGACATTGGTAATCATGGTGATCAGATCTCCAACAGTCCCGAAGAGCTTTTAGTCACAAATCAAACGGAGGGGCGTGTCCCCAGAGGAAGGGGAGGGGAGAGGGTTCGACCGAACAATGTGCAGTTTTTAAAAGTCAATATGACATGCCCTTATGGCCTGAATGTACGAATTGTGCGGGGCTTTGCTCGCTTGGTTATATCTACTCGTGAATCGTTTTTAGCAACTAGAGAACCGGGAATAGTAAAGTATGACAAAAAGTTTGTAAAAAGCTTAAACAAGCAATAAGAGAGCAGGTGCGTTAAAACTGATCTGGCATCACTTTGATAATCGGTGGTTATTTATTATTTTCGCTTTGTACAGAGAAAGGCATGGATCTTTTGGCTCAACTTGGTCTATTAACGGACATGCAGTTTTCTTGTCCTACTGGATTGACAAGATCGTTTGCTAGAGGTTTGTGAGTCAACTAAAGTTCTAAATAGCCTGTGATGTTGGACCTGAATATATGTGGAATTAAGAAGGGGAGGGGTAGAACATGTCACATGAATGGCTTGTGACATTGGGGGGAGTACTACAATCTTAGACAAAAACCTTAAAACACTTTGGAAAATTTTGCCCCCTTTCGTTCCCCTCCTCTACTTCCTTTTTGCACTGTTGTTGTAGCCACGTAACTTTGCAATCACATGCCAACGTTGCGGAGGGAAAGGGACGTGCATAGGTGTTTCAAGGATTTTTGGCGAGGATTGTAGAACAAACAGCCTAAAACAATGCGCCGTAATTAATGGGCGCTGCTGCTCAAGAATAAAGATGTTATTTAGAGCTAGCTTAGGAAAGCTGCTAGCAAAACTGAAAGCAGTGCCTTTTCAGCCAGTCTAGTGGAAGATTGGCAGAACAAGGAGAAACGGAAGGCCCGAGAGGGGAACTGAAATAAAGCGGAAGGTTCCCAGTTCTCCGTGGCTGGTCATGTTTTTTCTCGTTCGCTTCGCTCGTTTTGCTTACTCATAAGACCACCCTTGGCAATTGCTCGCAGTCTAGCAGATAGCCTGAGAATGAATTTGGTACTATTATTCTACTCCTACGTCATTTAATCGCATGTTTTCAAGAGAGCATATGCATGTGAGTTCACAAAATCGGTTGTTTTGTCCTGGTCCACGATCTTGAACGGTCAAACAGTGCCTCCACTCAGAGCACACTCTCTTTTTAGACGAGTAGTACTCGTCTAAGTAAGACTAGAACGGAAAATAAGAAAATAATACTGGCAAAGAATTTAGGGCTTAGCTACTAGGTCTGGAACTATCACGTACAGTCTGACGCGATCACACGACTATGCAACTATGTTCCAGACATCGAGCACCCCTCTTTATCTTGGCCGTCAAGCGAAACGATGCAACTGGAGGCGCGAGGCGGGACAGGGTGAGCCTTCGCGTCTCGCGTCTCGCGTCTCACGTGTTGCGCGTGCCTTTCCAATACCTCTGCTTCATATTTTTCCAAAGCGGCATTCAATATAAATATTCATTTTCATTTTATTTTACGAAAGAAATAATTGGGGTGTAAAGACATACTTTTATTCCTACTTTTTACTTGTATTACAGTTGAAAGTGAATGGCTGTTTGTTCCGAACAGCATTACTCCTCCTGCATTGTATTTCAATATGACAAAACTTGGTGCTTGGTCAAACACCGTGGATTACATTGAGGTAAGGTTTAACAGGGCAGTAGGTTAAAACGTTTGGCTGTAATAAAACAGCAAAGATAATAACGACTTGAGTTTTCGCGATATTTCGGACGAGGAAACGTCTTTGGACAGGCTAAAGGAAACCAAAGGATGTAGTTTAGCCAGTGTTTAACAAAACCTCGTTCTAAACCGTTTTCAACTTGAACAACGGTTTAATCTAAACACCATTTATTGTGAACGGTTTTGTGAAAGCATATAGAGTAGACTAGAAAAGCATTTATCTCCTTAAAATAATTCTCTAAGGAAGAGATCTGGGGGTCCAAAGATTTGCTAAACCGCGGCTTAAGTTGGACGTTTAAGTAAGCGGCCCAAAATGTTGTCCGTTACTAAGGATGTGCCTCACTTTACGCATGCGTCCTTGAATTTATTTACCGAACAGTTTTACGGAAGCTAAGGCTAACCTCGTCTCCAGGGCCTCTCATTCTTTGAGACCTAGGGGCCGCTAAACTGGAGGTGTTTTCGCAGAAGATACGCCCTCTGGACCGCTAGGTAGTGTTGTTAATGGTAAGAGTCCAAAATAGGGGGATGCGGGAAAAAATTTCAGTGAAAAAATTTCCTTTATACATAAAATGTGGCTTTATAATAAGGTTGACTGTAGAATCAACTCTAGGGTGAAAAATAATTGGACTGACTAAACGAACTTATTAATGGCAGCGAGACTTAAAGACTGGTTTGAATTTATGGAGAAGAAGGGATTGAAATTGAGGGCAGCAGAAAAAGCGTTATTCCTAACTAAAAAGAGCAATTAGGTGATAAGGAGGTAAAAAGCTAGGAGACCCTGAACTATTTGTAGGACGCATCTTCTTAGGACTCTGTCTCATGGTATTTTTTGGTTTCCTTCCCTTAGGAATGCTTGGATGTTGTAAAAAAGAACCTTCACGCTTTCTTCAATGAGGAACAAAGAAATCTGGCCAAGCGACTCGTAGGTATGGTAACCGCAGGACTTTTTCACGCACGCTTTTTTTTCCTCTAATGAATGACAACATCTCTCACCGTGAGATCAGTGTCGGTACTGTGGAAGGTTATTTGTCGTATTCCTTCGCGAACTCTGATTTCTTTCTTTCTCTGACATTCATAACGTAACGAATATCCGATCCTCTTTATACTTTTGTCATTGTTTCAGGGCATATCACGTTCGAAGCGTTAGGAATATGCGAAGTGTACAAGATCTCGGAGATTGCCTCTGTCCTAGTAGATGCTGTTATCTCCTTGGGAAGAAACAAAGCATCTAGCGACTGGGTACGGACGGCATTTAGCGTTCTTATATTTTTGAAAGTAGAAGTCGATCAAGTTCCTCTTGGCATGTTTATTTCCCGTTTTGGTCACACGATAACCCTTTAGAATTGAATAATATATATACCTCTTTAGTTTGTATGTTTTTGTTTTTCCCATGAAGTTCTCAGAGGAATTTGCCCCTTTGCTTTTCATAAATTATGCGTACATACGCACGGAGATAAGAGGAACTTCGAATGAAACTGTTATCAAGGGTATTATCACATGAATCACAATGGGAAAACAAAACACACAAGGTAAAGAGGTCTATTGTGTCTGTTCTTCAGTGTAAGCTGTACGTGTTCATTTAAATGATTTAGGTATAAAAGAGTTGAAGGGTGCATGAGCCAAGATGACCTACTCGGCCAGTTTTTAACCCGTTTTTCTATAGCATAAAGCACCTAGGAGTATTGCTTCTTCCCACCAGGATGTAGCTTGAGGAAAACAGCCGACATCTCGCGACGCCACCACTGGTATACCTGCAAAATGACGTCTTAGGAACGAGCGCAGAAATTCCCTACTGACGACGCGTTATCACCCGGATCTGGGTAGTACTGCTGATTGGTCGCCTCGCGTGGAAAACGTCCTTTGACCTATCAGTAGCACTACCGAGATTTGGGTAGTGACATGACATCAGTATGGAATTCCTGCGTTTGTTCCTAAGACGCCATTTCACGAAGGAACAAGTAGTGGCATCGCGAAATGTCCGCTGTTTTCTCAGGATGTCCTGGATGAGATCCTAGGCCATCGCAGGGCTACCCCCAGCAGTAGATCGCCACGCCCGGTATCCATGTCTAGACCTGGGTAAAGTGAGACATAGTAGAGCATGGTTGTTTTGTGTAACAGATCTTAAAGATCCGAAGTCTGTAGTCACTGTAGTCACCAGTCACCAATAATAATATCGCAAAATTAACGTGAAGTTGATACTTAAATCAAGGTTTATAGTCAGCGTCATTTTACTTTCAATGTACATCTGTCAGTAACCAAATGAATTTAAATTTTTACTTACAACAGCTCACCTTTTTCACCCTTTTTTTCCAGAGCGATCCAATCCAAGGACTTGTCAATTATCTACAGAGTCATGGTCGCTCAGAAAAAGTAGTAATGAAATCTAAAAGAACGAAGGTAGGAATTGTCCAGGCATACTGTTATAGAATATTGTTTATTTACAGCGGTAAGTGAAACTTAATCCGCTAGAACGTGCACGCTCTTCCCAGAACGCATTTTAAGCGAAAAGTGATCTTTTCAATCCATTTGCGACTCAAAACACTCGCTGAAGTTAACTGTTCTCCATGAGTCACCTATACTCACTTAAATTTATTTCTACGAGATTTTGTTATTTATATTTATCTCTTTGTACAATAAGCGTTTTGCTGTCTGTTAATCTCTGAGAATAACGGTAGCGGTTTATTACATGTAGCCTTTTTTACGCGGGAGAAGGACAGTTGCCTTTGAGAAATTAAATCTGCGTGTTTGATCGCTTCTTCCAGTGATTTCGTTTACTTAAGACATGACGACGCGATGTAGTTCAAAGGTTGTGACCATCACTGCAAATGTCTATCTTGGGTTTCTGGGTCCACTTTTCTTGCGCTGGATTAGCGTTGCTGAGTATTTACCATGCATTAGAACTCAAATTATAGAAGTTAACAAACTTGAGTCTCATTTTTCTTTAGTAGCATTATCGCATTCGCGGCGCTTCACAGGGTCCGAAATCAAACATAAAAGTAAGTGGTGTCACTTGTAGCCTGTGTGCAGACCCCCCCCCCCCCTTTCCTCAGGAAAAATTGGAGAAGGGGCCCTGAGGGGAGGGGGGGGGGGCGTTCTGTACACAAGCTATGTCTTTTGAGTCTCTTTCAGTTCCAAATTTGCGTTACTTTGATTCTCCGCGTTAAGATATTTTTGAAACACGTCTCGTCGTGTTTGACACATTACATGCAACACTCGCAACGCTCATGACAGTCGCTGAAGTAAAATATAATATTCCACAAGATAAACTTAAATTCCTTTCTGTAAGACCTGTTCACCACGGCATATAACACAGGGTTAATCAGGCTACTGAAGTTAACACCATACGACACCAGCATCACAACGTCCCGCGGGAGAGTCCCGAGGGTAATTCGCGTCAGTAGGACGATACAAAATATTGGGATCCATATCAGCGTGAATGCCAAGACAATGGCGAACATCATTTTCGTGATCTTCACTTCTTTCGCCTTGAGGACACTTTCGCCATCATGTCCGACGTGTGGTTCGTTTGCCTGCTGGAAAGCGGGTTGCTCTTCTGGTTGGGTTTCCTTGTTTTCCTTTCCTTTCCTAGTGCTCTTTGGTACCTGTGCTCGACAAGTGTCCTGTGCGGGAAATTCCAGTTGGTTACTTAAGGGCTCTTTCCTCTTGTAGTTGGGAGACTTTGGGAGTTGCTGGGCCTGTGGTTCTTGTTCTGGTGCTTGGTCGCGGTGAGTGTTCTGAGGTATGTGTGGTTGATATGACTCCTGTAGGTCATTTTGATGATTCGTGGCCGTTTGTTCTTGAGGGTGAATTTTATCCAAGGTCTTGCGTCTCTTGTTGCCAGGAGCGTTTGGCGGGTGTCGTTCTTGTGGATGAGTTGTAACCCATGGCGCGAGTGATTGATGTTTGGTGTCTTGTAACGGATGGGGGATCTGTTGCTCTGTTTGAACTTTTTTCGTAGCTTTCCTCTTACTGTAACGAACATCTTCTTGTGGACTTCGCACTCCCTGTGGTTCTTGTAGATGTGGCATCCCATTTTTGGGAGGTGGACACTTCTTGTTTAAGCTGACAGATCCCTGTTGGCATGCAACCTTTGACTCCACTTTCAGCTGAATGATGGCCTCTGGGTCTTCTTCTGGTTCTTGGTTGGCCTGGTCCTCTTCTTGTTGAGCTGACTGTGCCTCCTCCGCTGCAAGCCCGACTTGTAACTGCTGCGAGATCCGCGGCACTTGCGCACTAACTTGTTTTAACGCTTGATGCACTTTGTAGTAGCAAGCGGGTACGATTAGCAGTGAAGCTGTGATGAAAGACACGTGGGTGATCATGGTGTAAATTGTAAATTTGTCTTGAAAGGAAGGGACGCAAACAGCGTAACCAGAATTAAAAAAGAACTTTGTCCGTCCTATAACAAACGGTAGCAGGACAATCATGCTCTCTATGAACCATAGGCACACCACTATCAATATAGATGGTGTCGTCGCAAACAGAGATTGGAAAAGACTAGGCCTGGTTACTCGGATGTATCTGTTGATAGCTATAAGAGACATGGTGCTAATGGAGGCGTACACAAGGAAAATTGAGGAAAACGCGCCAACAAAGCAGCCCGCGTCTCCAAACTGCCAGCCTCCGGTGATCAGCGTGACTTCTACAAATATACCATTGGTGAGAAAGTTGAGAATGTCGGTGATCGCCAGAGCAACGATGTATATGGGCGTTATCTTTCGTAAAACTGGATTTCGATAAAACGCAATGCACACTAAGATATTTCCTAGGAAACCAGCCGTAGCCATTATAGTCCAGAAAGACGACTCCAGAACAACCCGCTCAACACTGCGTGGGGGAAGTTCCAACGAATTCATCGCTCTTTGTTTTGCCAAATCTGCAAATGAATGCCCATAGAGTAAGCAAGGGTACGGATTACCACGTAAGTCCTTTGAAGCGCGTTTCCTAGGGTTGGTAAACAGAGAAGCATTCTGAAGATCGGATACTTGACATCGTTACATTAATGTGTTGGCAAGCATATTAAATTTTTAAAAACATGGCTCAATAAAAAACTTATAAATAACTTACGGTACAAGTTATCCCCAAGACTGCTGTCATCCTTTCATCTTTCGCGTTAAATTTTTGTGGCTTCAACTAATGCATGAAAGTGTAAACGCCTGAACACCAACGAAGTCGACTGTTACAGCTGCAATCATAATTATCTGTCAATCTCGTTACATGTAACATTTGTAACAATGGCAACAAGTAACTTAACTGTAAAAGTCGTAGCCTTTTGTTATGGTATAACATTAAAATCGCATACATCTGATAGGAAGGAAAAGAGCAATTGATAGTCTTGATAGGTAAATGTTTTGGAGAAAATCTACGTAGAGATAAGAATGTTACTGATAACCTTGGAAATATTTTGAAGGAATAATATTGAAAAAAAATTCGCATTACTAATGGTGTTTTGACGTTTATATCATTGCCCGTCGTCATCGTAGTTTTCTGGGTTCTTCAGTTCTAAATTTCCTCAAGCAGTAAAATCTTATAATCGTGTCAACTGAGGAAGTCGAACTTCGTAAGTACGCAGACCACATTTAACGTATATAATATAGGAAAAAAGCGAAGGTGAAAGGTTTGAAAGAAAAAAAATGATTACAGTTGAAACTTTGTCTTTTGATTGAACAGCACTTTTCATTGGCTGCTTTTTTAGCTATTATTTTCGCCTCAAAGTTTAAATTACAATTAAAGTCCTTCATATTTGGTTTTTAGGCAATAATAAGAAATAAAACAATTAGAGAAAACTTGAACGAAAGCTAAAATTTTACTGACATCAATGGAAAAAAGTATTTATGACAAATTTCAAACCAGTTTGTGTTTTCCATTTCCCTATTGTGCAATTTAAAAGACGGGTCGGTTTCTGGCCGCAGCCGAAGCTTAGGAAATGAAAACTTCAACCGTGCGCGTGTCAGTCAAACACAGGAAAGTAATTACTTGGTTCGACACATAAAAGGCAATAGTTGTTGTTATTAGAACTCAACGAACCAAGGGTGGAATGATCGAAATAGAAGGCACAGCTGTGAGCCTTCCTCTTGTAGGTTTGTTAAACTCATTTTTGTTTTCATTCGTATATTTTACGTTGTCTTATAACTTCAGTGTAAGGAGAGTGTTTTGGGGATTTACTATTTTTTTCCGTAGTGTGGTTAACTTGCTAAATGCATACTTAACGTTGATCATTTTAAGTAATTTTAAATAAACTCAACCACAAACAGGTTTTCTCAATTATTGCTAGATTCTGGAAGTAATGACCAAGGAGTAATGATTATTGACGATTAGCTGTATTTTTATCATCCCTTGCTCGGGGAGCAAGGGATGGCACAGTGGTGAGAGCGCTCGCCTTCCACCAGTGTGGCCCGGGTTCAAATCCCGGCGTCGACGCAATATGTGGGTTGAGTTTGTTGTTGGTTCTCTGCTTTGCTCCGAGATGTTTTTCTCCGGGTACTCCGGTTTTCCGATCACCTGAAAAACCAACGTTTCCAAATTCCAATTCGACCAGGAATCAGGTAGACGAAGAACCACTTTCAAGATGTGCTACCTCCAAATCATTATTTATTTATTTATATTTTATGTTGCTGTTTAACGCGTCGAAATCATTGTTGTTGTATTACAAGGATAATTAATTATTTACCATTACCGATCATGATTGCAAGGGCTTTCAATATAGTTAAGTTAATTTCTTCGTAATATCAGGCTGAGACTAATTATTTCATAACTTAAAAAGACACTCCAAATGTACATAATTAGCAGCCAGTCTTAGTTAACGTTAATGTTACATTGTCGTGTGAACAGCGAAAAACTACACCCTAACTCTGATATGAAATCGCGGCTTCCATATATTTTGTTGGGGTTTACTTTCATTGCATTGCAAACTCAAATTTAGAGCTTAGAAAGAAAGATTTATTAAATAGTAAAATAAGAATAGTAAACGCTGTCACTGAAGAGCCGCCAGAAATGATACACGGCAAGAGGAAAAAGCAAGCCCAGTTTAGACCAACTAAAAGGACATGACAGGACGGAAATTCCGTACACGCGCCTAGAAGTAAGAACTAGAGTGTACCTAGAAGTTTCCCTGCGCCGCGGTTTATATTTAACTCCACTGTATTTCCTTTGATTAACTAGGATTTTATCTACGATCAGTAGACTTGAACATGTATATCAACACAAAATGTGACGCCCCACTTACGTAAACGAGTCTTAACGTACTTACCATGCCGGTGTTACTGCGAGCGTCAAAATTGATTAGCAAAATGTTGGCTGTAACATTGTATAAATGACCTTCCACTAGAATGAACAAGCCTAAAAGCCAGTCCTTATATAGACCAGAACACCTTTTGGAACTAATAGAATCGCACTTAAAAGTCTCTTTGTCACAACTGCTAGGCTATTGAACTTTTATTCCAGGGAGTTCCAGAGATAAAAACTTTTAGCAAACATTTTGTCATTTTCTTTTGTCGAAAATTTTGAAAAACTCATTATGTTTGAAGGTTAAATGCTGAAGAGGTTTCATTTGAGTGGTCACAGCGAGATTTTGTCCATAGACTCAAAAGTTAGAATCTTGTTACATGCCACCATAATTAACCCTAGCAGTGAAAGGGCCAATAGATCAATCCACATGAATGATATGAAAATATAGTGTTTATTTTAAAGTAAAAGTAAAGATTTACCTATACATATCCTTCTGTAAATTGCACTTGAAGTTTTCGTGTTAACCGTTTTTCTATGTACGCGGGGGCAGTACTGCGGTCTCGAAATATCTTGATTTATCTTAGTTTGAACGAAAAAGAACCGGTAAAATGTGCGGATTAAAGTACTTAGAAGACAGTTTTATCAAAGTAAATTCTTTTCTTTCAAAAATTAAAATAAAAAATAACAGGAAAATGAACATAATAGCAAAAAGATGAAGGCGAGTTGGGCAGATGGAAAGTTTTTTGTCACCGATATTAATTTTTTTTTTTCCAGGTAAGCTCCAAAGCTGTCAACCAAAAGCTACATGTAATATTGCTTTATACATAATCGAGAAAATTATGAGTTTAGCGATAGCTATTACCCATGTTTTGTTTTTCCTATCGCCACCTATCAGTTAATGGGTTTTCTATTTTCAAACTAAAACGCAAATGAGCGTTCAATTAGTTAACATTTGAAAGATAAAGACTTCTATCGGCACAACATCTCCCATAATTGAAATATCGGTTGTTTTATTTTATTTGACTGACAAACCTGAACACAAAACAAATTAACCCATTTATCACCCACCCAGCACTATTTTCATATGAGTATTTTCATCACGGTTAACCGGAATGAAACTGTTTTCGTAATAATGTGCACGAAAGAGTAAAACTCTTGATTTCATTGCGTTAGTACGAAAGGTGGCTGAACACGGTTTGTTAGTTGGTGAGTCGTTACTATTCGTTGAGGTGTTATTTAAGATTCGTTGACCTCAAAGTTCGCACGAAAAAAAAATATATTCATAAGACATTACATTTATTAGGTTATATAAAAATTAATTAAACGTAAGATTTCGTTCGTTGCCATGGTAGCATGGGTGATTGAAAACGAGCTTAAAATCTTGAATTTATTAGGTTTAGGCAAAATCCAGTCATCAGATTTCCTCATAAATTGGCTCAAAGTTTTTAATTGGTAACCCTCATAATTTGAAGACCACTTAACTAAAATTGTAACAAACAGGTTTTGAAGTTTTTTATAAAATAGCGTTTAAGAGAAACTTGATTGTGTCACAAAACTCCTTTGTTTAAAATGTATTTTGAGGCCCTCATTGACTGAAGTGCTATGTGAACAGGATTTCTGCCAAATTTTCTCAAATGTTAACAAGTAGATTTTAAGATATTGTCGTTTGTTTTCATTGCCTACATGTACGAAAGTCAACAAAACAAGTGCTCTCAGGGGGTGTTTACATGAGAAAACTCGCATGCGCTACCCGTTCCAGTCTACCGGCAGACCGATCGTTATCAAGTACAGCAACATTACCTTAAAGTGACAGCAATATTTACGAGTTCATTAAAAGATAGAGCAATACAAGCATTAACGAGTACATTAAATTAACATTAACAAGTATAGAAAAATCAAACCCCCCTTCCCTGTTGCTGGATGACCGGGGCAGTCACTTTTCATGAAAGTGAAAGCCAATGAACTCCTCGACCTCTAGGGCCAAAGCGAATGATAAACTCCCCGCTACCTTAAATCCGAAGTGGTACACAGTCGGTACTCCCTGGTAAACGTCAACTGAAATCCTGTAACGTTATCGCTAAGCGTAACCAGGGTTAACGAATATCACGGTAGCCGTGAAATGAACACGTTGGTTAGGGAGCAGCTACCCACAACCTCGCGATAAACAAGGAAAAAGAAGATTATTTGAAAATTCGAAATCAGCTCTCTTTTTTGCAACTTGATGTCACAAAAAAATGCAGTCTACTTAAGTTTTAAACATAGAATAAATAAATGGCTGATATGTTTTGGTATCCGAAAACAAGCAGAGCACTTAGTTTACCACCGAATATCTTGCATCAACTGCGTCAATGAGTTTATAAGCATTGTAAACATTTTAGTATCAATAGATCGTCACTGAAAATATACCTACCATTCTTGACTAAAGTTTCAAGATCCACAGCTAAGAAAGTCTATTAATAGATAGTTTCCAAGGAAGTGTACAGTTTTTCGCCTTCGCTTCGCCTTGAGACGCGGTGATAATATGTGCAAAATTCTGTGTAACTGCCCAATTATTTCCCGGTCCGGGAGGCGAAGAGTGCTGCCTCCTTGAATGTTCAGAAAACTAAATCCAATTAATTAATTAATTACGCAGTCGAATCTCTATTAAGTTTCCACCCTTGGGTAAGCGCACAAGTGGACCGCGCTAGTTGCTGTCCTAAGAGGCAGTTTACAATGGTATTTTTGTCCACCGGGGCTCTGGTTACAGGCCATTACCTCCTTAAGCCCAAATATCCATATAAAAATTCTCTAGACTAATTAATCAACCGTATGAAGATAGTTTCGTTACCTTTTCCATGAAAATTCGCCGTTTGCAAACTTAGTTAAGAAAATTGTTGAAGTCACAGATGGCAGGCACTTTTGATAGTGCACAACCTCATGTCTGCAAGCTTTCAAATGGGAGGAAATTTTCACTAGCGTAACGTGTATTAAGGATCATGTTGGTACCTTGTACATTAGGGATTTCAGCAATTCTTTTAAAACTCAGTTGGGCGTACCATATGAACTTATTTTCCGCTATTTAGCCATGTGTTTTTAGTTTTTTGAGATTATAATAGAGTAAACCTGTGTGTAAACAACCACACAACCAAAAAGTCTTGTGGAATTTAGAAGAAAAGACTTTGAACAAAGTGATTGTCGAAGTAGTAAATGCCACTAGTCGTAGCAAAAAAGAAAAAATAGAGGCGATTTGTGCAGATAGAACGTCTTGTGAGCGATGTTTTTTTTTTTTTGCTAAGCTGGAAAGCTTTCAACCAAAAGCTACACGAAATATTTTGTTCGTAATAAACAATTAAAATGATGGGTTTATTTAATCATTACCCTTGTATTCTTTCCGTTTCTCTACCTGTTCAGTGACATTGATATTTTGGAACTAAAACTCAGTTAAATATTTGATCACTCAACGTTAGACGGATTATGCCTTGTGCCGCGGTAGCATTCTTCGAATATTAATATATCCGTTGTTTCGTTATTTACAAACCAGACATGCACGTTTTTAAGGAAGCAGGAGTGTTCTATAGTTGATGAAATGGACAGCTTTTCAAAATCTCACCTTTAGGTTTATTCTTATCATATTCTTAAAATTTCGCAATTTTCAGCCTCGATATTCTTCCAAAATATATTCTTATAAAAAAGAGAGTATATCCGTTGAGTTTTTGGTTATTTTTCCCGTGAAAACTGCACCTGAGAACGCGGCCGTGTATTATCGGATTAAACAATACGCACTAAAAGGTTTCTTTCTGCATTTTTCCATAAATTAGAAATAACCCGTCTTAGTAGATTTATTTTAGACTGTTTTATACTGGAGATAAAGATGGGGAGACAAAGTAACCGTACTTTGACAATTTCGTGGTGCATATCACTATTTCAGTCACTCGCACTCAATGGAAATGGAGGTTCTGAACTTTACAGTATAACATTTCAGTTCATCCTTTCTTTGTAACTATAACACTGGCCGAAAAGTAATTGATGTAACTTTCTGAAAATCATGTTAAAAGAAGGCGGATCGTTCCTTACTGCTCTGCGGGAAAACTGAGCTTGCCCAGCATTATAGCACCGCGAGTTCTGCACCAGTGTTAAGGAAGTGAGACATGCGTGCTCCGAAAGTGTGAATTAGTGAGAGCTCTCAGAGAAGGGCAAGACGATTTATTTTTGGAGTACCAGACTTACACTTTCCTTTTCTGAGTTTCTTACTCGTTTTCTGCCTTGTATTTTCTCTTTGCTCCTTCAGATCCTCATTCTAAATTAGATCTCAGATCACTCTTAGTCGTTCTCAGTTTCTTGCTATTTCGTTCTATGTTTAATTACAGCTTTCTATTATTATACTCTATCCCTTCATGCTATCTGATTATTTAGGTTTTCTTCATTAATATGCTGTTAACTGTTGGGGGTTGTATAAAGAACTAGGATACTCGGCCAGCCAATTAACGAGTGGTACCAAGACTGTTCTTCTATAACACTTCATACTTCTGACTTATATCATCTTCAGCTACAACTCATCTACTAGCAAGCCCATCACCAGCGAATTAAATAACCAAATTGTGGACTTGTTTGGGTTAGCTGGCCGTGAGAACTTTCCATTACATATCCTGTGGCTACCCTTTCGTAATTACAAGCTAGCAGTAAAACTGCTCCGTAGGACTAAGCATTCTAAACAGGCACTTCAGTGTAGGTAAAACTCAAGGTCAGCTATAATCCCCGAAGATGCCTACTCCAAAGAACTACATTTAAGTTAAATAAATCCTTCAAATGGACGATACTACTCAAAAACTCACAACTATCCGTGTAGGTTATACATTGAATCATCTTGGGCTATGAAATGTTTATTAAGAAACTTGCACGTACTTCAAAATAATCATTGGGATACCCTATACATAAGAAAAACCTTTAAAAGTTCCGATCGTCAAAACCAAAACTAACAGTAACTGCTTCATAATGGTAGAAATTAATAAAAAGAAAAAGAAAGAAGTGCAGTTAGGCCTTATCATGCTAAACTGTTCACAGTCCCCTATAGTCCATCACCTAGGAGCCGAAAATTTGGGTCTAATACTCATCTCAGGAGAATAAGCGAAACCTGTCCAGCATGAAAGTTTGTCTTTTAAGCTTTCAAAAAATGTCTTGCCGGACATTCAGAGTGGTAGCTTTCCTGTAGAAATTCGACTTTGAAGAGACGTCACTGGAAGCTACCGAATGACGCCATTTTACCAAATCCGGCTCTCGATAGGAATAACATGAACATCTTAATAACATGAACCAAAACACATGCAAAGTTGTTTGAAAGTTGTTTTATCCTTAGTAAATCGTAAATGTGTGTCTTATACTATCTTCTGATACATTCGATATTTTTTCTTTGATTTTTATCGAAAAGATTTCAGGTATCAATCCCGTCTCAACTTCGGCTGTCAGTCTAAGCGTCATTGTCAAATTCAAATTCCGCGTTTAGTCGAAACTTTGCAGTGATGAAATGTGAATCCGAAAATAGAGCTCATATAATGATGAAGAATTTGACTACAAACACGTATGTTCTTGCATTGCTCTAAATTTCTAGTGTGGGTGCTTATTTGTAAAGAGTTTAGTAAAGCAATAACAACAAGCCGTCGTGTATTAATTTGATTTCGCTCCACGTATACGTACAGCATTCAACAGACTGAAGTCACGCAACGATCACATTGACTGTGTAAGAATTGCCGTTATGAAGCAGGTTTTCAAAGTTTTTAAATTCTTCTTTCAAAATTAACTAGAAAAGACGTCACTGCAGAGCATCATAAGACAAGCTGCAAAAATAGAAATATTGCAGAATGCGTTAAACTCACGCCACTACTTATAGACCTTATACTGTAGAATATAAGTTGAGTGTTAAACGAAAATATATCCAGATATGCTATGGATCCGAGTAAAGAAAATAAACGCCCGCCATTAAAGTAAATCATTAATTGTAGATATATTTTTTAATGCAGCAACAATAATCGTGAACGCTTTACATCATTTGCCAAAGATTATATCCTAATACAAAGTACAACTTAAAAAACCTGATTGCACGATACTAACTACGGTAATGTAAACATCTAATTTGATGTTAATGCACGGAAATTAGGTAGATATATTTAATTAATAATGTTGGTACAATACATTTTCGCAGATACGACGAGTCATGATAAAGAAACTAATGCAGATATTGCTCTTCCCAATACTTGCTTGGTAACCAAACTTGTACTAACAGCTAAATAGGGTGGGTTCTTTTGAGATGATTCGAATCAGGATTAGTGATCCCAGATCACTCGGATCATGTTAGACCATTCGAACCGATTAATTCACTCTCGACAAGGATTTATCGGTCCACTTGATCTACCATGGTCCGAGTGATCTGGGATCACCGATCCTGATCTGGATCATCCCATAGAAAGTGCACTCCATTTTGTTGTGCATATACATGAGTTATCTTTGTGATCAGTCTTATTCTTCCATAAGAACTGAGCTAGGAAATTTGTGTGATCTGTAGCGAGAATGTTGTGTGATCTGTAGCGAGAGCGATGGGCGTCTGATGCAATGTAAAGACGCAGAGTCGTGGGCGAGGTTCTATCGTGTTGGGCTGATCAAGCAACACCGTCAAATTCTAGATCTATCAACAGGAGAACAGGATTTCCCTCAATCACCTGTGTAGTACCAAGTTAGAACACAGAAGAAGTTGCGTAGCGTGGAAGCATTTAGAGCAGATGAAGGGCAACAAAAAGCGCTTCGTTGCACCTGAAAGTGAACACTAACATGATTTCTATTGCTGCTGAGATTTCTGGCATCTGTGCTAAGGATTTGATAGGCAGTGAAGCAAGATATCGTTCTTTCAATAACGCATTTTGCGCCTAGTAGTGATGCAACCACCGAGAGTACCGAGAGCTGGACCGAAACTTCCGGAAACAATTAAGGGACAGAGAAGGTTTACTGACGCTGTGTATTCTTTCAGTGACACCTTAATATCAAACGGCTCAGGGTATTAGAATTTATAATTAAAGAAATAAGGAACTGTAAATGTACTGGCAGAGACGAGGCAGAGGCGGAGAATGGGCACGGATTTAAGAAAATTCCAATACAAAAACTTGTTGAGAAAGGCCTGAGGCCCGTTTCTCGAAAGTCCCGATAATTAACGGGCCCGGTAAGCTGTCTTCGTTTACATTAAAGATCGAGGTTTCAATAGTTTTGCATCTAACACGATAAAACTGTCAGTTAATGAAACAAAATGGAGTAGTTTGCTAGCCAGGACCGGCGCTCTTATTCCTTATATTTCGATTTGAATATATGATTTCGGGCCCGTATAGTTACCGGGACTTTCGAGAAACGGGCCCCTGGTCCTAGGGTTACCCTAGCAAGAGGCCGGGTTCAAGGTACTCTGGTTAAAAGCAAAATTTCCCAGGAAATAGACACGAGTCAAACCAGTTAACCGGCTTAACTGATGTGTTTCGTCATGTGAAGACTAAACGAACATGCCTTGTAACGTCCAAGATTTGGACGAAATCTTGAATTCTCCATTTTAAACACGTTATACGGAAAAAAGGTCAGGTATTATCATCGCATAAAGAAAGTACATAATATTGTTCAGATGTTTAAAATCTAGCAAGAAAACTTGGTTAACTCATTCAAATTTTTATTAGTTACTGGTCATGAGTTATCCCTTAGCAGAGCGTTTACAAGGCAGGTACATTTAGGGTAACCCTCTTGCTAGGGCAACCCTATCTGGATGCCATGTAAACACGTCGCGTAAAAATAATAAGTAGAAATGTTCGAGCGCTAGTTTAACCCTCTTGCTGTTTGGGTTACCCTCCCTCCTTGTAAACAGGCCCTAACAAAACTGGTATTTTTTTAATTATCAGCGAAATAATATCCTTGTATATCCATCCACCTTGTAGATAACTTTGAGTTTAAACGTCAAAAAAAAAAAAACGCGGCCAACCAAATGTTTTTGAACTGATGAGACAAATTTGTTTTAAATCTAGCGAAACTTCTTAATAAGAAAATAAAAAACTCGTTCCATTGAACTGCCATGGCCATCCGAGGAGAAGAATCTCTGCTACAAGTGGCTGACTCCCGAAATTACTAGGTACCTTTGAAGGCCTTTTGCAACATTCCTATGCGGAAAGGGACAAGAGCAGGTCTGACCCAGAAATAAACTTTTGCCCGCAGTTTCCAGAGGTTAGACTGATAAAAAAGTGCGGCCATGGGATCAGTTATAACCTGTTTAAGGAGGTCGAGACAGAATTTGGGCTGAAAGTAATCAATGAGCAAACTTTAAATCGCGTGCTTATCCCAAACGAATGTAATCAACCCAACAATCCACCCGTGGCACTCATGGTAGTAGAATGCACATTCAGCGGGGCCGGGTGAATTTGATCCTTTTCCCGAAGCAAGACACAAAGAGGGATGACGGAAGAGAACCTTGGAAAAAGCGGAGAATCACCTGAACACCCCCCGGCTTAAACGGAGGCGTTAGCTTTTTTATTCTACCAAGCGCGGGTAAATGGGGGAGTAACTATGACTCCCTAGTACGATCAACCAGCCTACGAGAGTGGGCCCAATCATGCTACGAGCCTAGGAGTATTTCCTTTGAGGCCCTGGCGTTGAATTGGAGAGGGCCGGCTTCTGGCAACTAGATCAGCTGCGGCTATACGGGCACTAGGACTGAGCGCCTCGTTCTTAAGTCTTATATGATCTGTGACTCTTGAGTGGGGGATGTGGATAGTCAATAAATTCCGGCGCTCGACCTTCACCATTACGACCAGATGATGGTACCGAGCTACCCGATGTCACCTCTTGGAACGGTCGCTGGCTAAGCGAAAGCTCCATATTAACATCAAAAGAGCGACTATCCTCGATCCTGGAGGGAAAAGTAAGAATGGATAGCGAGACGGGACGTTGTAGTTGTCGCTTGAGAATAGCTTGCTCCATCGTGTCAAGGTAGAAAAGCAACATGAATGAGACTCTCTAGGAGTCGATGATGGAATGGCCAAATGCCTCGTCACCTAATTAGTGACCAGGTGTAATGAAAAAGGACATTCCCGAATACTTTGGGGATAGGCGCATTGGTTCTTGAATTCTTTCATAAGTGCTGCATCCCGAAAGGCATTACCATGTTTTGTTCTAGCTGCAGCCAAATTTCACCGCTGATGTAAAATAATGCTTACGCAGTTATTACCCATATATCATGCAATATTATTATAAACTATAAATCAATGAATTAACCTTTTTCTAATCATGCGTGCAAGCCAGTTTTTAGTTACAGCACCTATTAAATGAAAATGATAGTTGCTTAGATATTACAAGTTGTGTCGCTAAAATATTAAAATTTTAAAACACTAAGTCAAGTTCTGAAGACTAAACTCAGGACGGAGTGTATATATTGAGGAGTTAAGGGCAAGGGAAATCATAAAGAATATTTATAAGATACAGATAAATACGGATAAACAAATATAATTTCTGATGTAATTTGTAATGACCTCTACAAATAACACTTTAAATGTAACTCTCCACAGAGCTTTCGTTACAGCTAAATTTTGAGTCTAAATTCTGTCCAAAATCCTCCAAAAACCTTCCAAATTACATTTAATATTACAATTCACTCTAAACAAATCAACTTAAATCTACTTTGAAAATATATATTGGCTTTTAAAAGTCTTCGAAGTAGTTTATTTGGATGTTTTCATTTTCTTGGGGTTCCCGGCTAGGAAACAAAATGGCGGCCGTCGGCGGCCTCCAATAGCGTATCTTCAAAGTCTAATTTCTACCGGAAAGCTACCACTCAGAATGTCCGGCAAGACATTTTTGGAAAGGTAAATAGATAATCTTTCATTTGGGATCAGTCTCGTTTATTCTCCTGAGATGAGTATTAGAACCCCCTCAGGTGATGGACTACTATTTTTCCGTAAGATCGTCGAGATCGAGCGCGTCTTATCATTAATGTCGGCCATCTTGATTTTCAGTTTTACCGAGTCCCCTACGCCCGCCCCCTCGGTACATCTGAAAATCACGATGGCCGCCATTAATGGTAAGACGCGCTCGATCTCGACGATCTCACGGAAAAATAGGGGACTGTGAACAGTCTATTATCATGCACGCCAAACAACCCTAGAGGTAGTTTTTCTTTCATTTCGTTCCTGAGTTACGTGATTTTGATTTCATCGCACCTCTCAGTGTTTAGATATTTTTGAAAACCTTCTCTTCGTGTTTGATTATATTACATGCAACAATAACAACGCTTAAAACAATCGCTAACGTAACGTAGTATGCTCCACAATATGAATTTATATTCCTTTCTGTAAGACCTGTTCATGATTGCATACAACACTGGGTTAATCAGACTACTTAAGTTGCTACCATAGGAAGCCAGCATCATAAAGTCTCGCGGGAGAGTTCCAAGGGTGATTCGCACCATTATTATAACAAAAAATAGAGGAATCCAGATCAACGTGAATGCCACTACAATTGCGAACATCATTTTTGTAATCTTCGCTTCTTTCGCCTTCAGGACACCTTGACTATTTTGCCCGTCCCCTGGTTCTTTTACTTCCTGGGGTGTCTGTTGTTCCTGTTGATTTACGACATTTGTTTGATAAGCGTCTTGTTTTTCTTTAGCTTGGTGGGTGCTCTGTGGTACCTGTAGTTGAACGGTGATCAAGGTCTCATTCCCTTTGCATGTACCAGACTTTGGGGGATGAACCGCCGACGTTTCTGGTATCCATATCCGCTTTTCTCGTGTTTGCTGTTTTCTTTGTTGCTGATACGTGGTCTGTGATTCGACGGGATAAACACAGGTCCCACGTCTCTTGTAGCTGGCAAATTTTTGAAAATGTCGTTCTTGTGGTCGAGTAACCTGTAATTCTCGTGACTGACGGTGATCCTGTGGTTCTGCTGGTGGAGATGTTTTGAAAGCCTTACCATTACGATCGCCGACAACTTCTTCTGGACGTTGCGTTCCTTGTGGTTTTCTTTCCTTTGCGTTTTGTGGGGAAACTTCTTTTAAGGGTTTGGTCATTTTGTCAGGTTCTTGTTGCTGTGGTATATGCCATGATTCGACTGGTTGACTCGGATTATTTGGCTCCTTTTCGGGTCTAATTGGTGCCTCTGGTTGATCGTTGGTTTGCTCGTCTTGTTGCAGGGCAGACTGGGCCTCTTTTACGGCATACAAGACATGTGGCTGTGGCTCTTGCAAGGCCTGTGATTCTTGCACCACATGAACTTGTTTTAAGGCACGATGTACCTTGAAGTAGCAAACAGGCACGATTAGCAGAGAAGCTATGATCACAGACACGTGAGTGATGGTAGTGAAGATTTTAAAGGTATCGTTATAAGAAGGGACGCAAATGGCGTAACCAGCGTGAAAAATGAACTTTGTGCCGCCCATAACAAATGGAACCAGAACTATCATTGCCTCCATGAACCACATACCGGCCAGTATCACAATTGACGGTGTTGGCGCGAAAATAGATTTGAAAAGGCCAGGTTTGGTTGCCCGGATGCATCTGTTGATGGCCGCTAGGGACATAGTGCTAACAGATGCGTAAATGAGAAAAATGGAGGAAAATGCGGAAATAACGCACCCGGTGGATCCAAACTGCCAGCCGCCGGTGATCAGGGTGACGTCCACAAATATAGCATTGGTGAGAAAGTTGAGAATGTCAGTGATCGCTAGAGCCGTAACGTATACAGGTGTAAGCTTTCGCAAAACTGGATTTCGAAAACCGGCAATGAGCACTAAAATGTTTCCAAGAAAACCGGCCAGACCCATAACTGTCCACAAAGTCGACTCCAAGACAGCTCGCTCAAAACTGCGTGGAGGAAGGTCCAACGAGGGCATCGTTCTATGTTTTGGTTTTGAAAATCTGCAAACGAAGAATCCATAAAGTTAAAAACTGCCCACTCATCTCGTGCTTAGGTCTTGAACGTTGATGTCCCTTCTAGAAATCACAGATACTTTTTTTAAACGTTGGGTCGGTGATGGTCCACCTCAGTTAAGGAAGACCACTGGTGCCAGAAGGCTATTGGGGTGGTATATAGCTGCTTTTCATTTATTGAAAGTCCGGAAATTCTGATTGGGAGGTAAATGGAACACGCGTTTATCGAGCGTACCACTAGAAATTTCCCAAATTTGAAACCAGTTTATGTTTACCATTTTCCATTTTGTGCAATTCGTCTGGCCGCAAACGAAGTTTGGGGTATGAAACCTTCAAACGTACGCGTGTTAGTCAAACAAACGACAGTAATTGTTTTGTTCGGCACCTAAAACTTAAAAAGAGCCAAGGGTGGAATAATAAAAAAAGGCACAGCTGTGGATTTGTTAAACTTATTTTTGTTTTCTTCCGTGTATTTTACGTTGTCTTGTAACTTCAGTTGTAGGAAAGCGTTTTGGGGATTTATTATTTTAACGATATATTCTTTGCAAAAGGTATCTTTTTTCCGCAGTGATCAACTTACTAAATGCATACTTAACATTGATCATTTTAAATAAACTCAATCACAAACAGGTTTGCTTAATTATCGCGAGATTCTGGACAGTAATGAGCAGGGAGTAATGATTTTTGACGATTAGATGTTGTATTTTTATGTTGCTGTTTAACGCGTCCAAAAAATTGTTTTTGTAATTCAAGGACAATTAATTGCCCCCGCAGGGATTTCGCCCAGAAGGCGAAATCCCGAGGAGGCACTCTGTGTACAAGTCAATATATACGTTAATGTTACATTGTCGTGTGAACAGCGAAAAACCAACACCCTAACCCTGATATGAAATCGCGGCTTCCATATATTTTATTCGGGCTTAATTTCATTGCATTGCAAACTCTAGGGCAAAGTCTAAAGCTTAGAGCTTAGTAAGAAAGACTTATCAATTAATAGTAAAATGACGATAAGAATGATAGACCATGTCACCGAAGAGCCACCAGAATACAGAAATTCCGTGTACCTGCCTAGAAGTAAGAACTAGAGTATACCCAGAGGTTCCCCGCGCCGCGGTACATATTTAGCTCCGGTGTATTTCCTTTGATTAACTAGGATTTTATCTAAGATGCAATAGACTTGAACATGTATATCAATGCATCAATATGTGGCGCCCCATCTAAGTAAACAAGTCTTAACGTTCTTAGCGTGCTTGTATCACTGCGAGCGGCAAAATTGATTAGCAAAATGTTGGCTGTAACGTTGTATTGATGACCTCCCACTGGAATGAACAAGCCTAAAAGCCAGTCCTTATATAGACCAGAACACCTTTTGGAACTAATAGAATCACGCTTAAAAATCTCTTTGTCACAATTGCTCGCCTATTGAACTTTTATTCCGGAGAGTGCCAGAAATAAAACTTTCAGCAAACATTTTGTCATTTTCTTTCTTCGAAAATTTTGAAAAACTCATAATGTTGGAGGGTTAAATGCTGAAGAGGTTTCATTTGAGTGGTCACACCGAGATTTTGTCCATAGACTCAAACGTTAGAATCTTGTTAGATGCCACCATAATTGACCCTGGCAGTGAAAGGGCCAATAAATCATTCCACACGAACGATATTAAATACAGTATTTATGTTCAAGTATTTCAAAGATTGGCCAATACATACGCCTATAAATTTCCACTTGAAGTTTTCGTGTTAACCGTTTTTCAGTGTACTTGGGAGCAGTTACTGTGGTCTCAAAATATCTTGATTTACCTTAGTTTGAATGAAAAAGAACCGGTAAAACGTGAGGATTAAAGTACTTAGAAAACAGTTTAATTAAAGTAGATTCTTATCATGAAACAAATAACAGGAAAATAACAGGAAAATGAAAATAATAGCAACAAGATGAAGCCGAGTTGTGCTGATGGAAAGATTTTTGCCACTGTTATTATTTTTTTCCAGGTAAGCTCCAAAGCTGTCAACCAAAACTAAAGCTGTATGTGATATTGCCTTTATAATCGACAAAATTATGAGTTTAGCCATCGATAGCTGTTACCCATGCTTCCTTTTCCCTACCGTTACCCATCAGTTACTGAGTTTTCTATTTTCTAACTAAAACGCTAATGAGCGTTCAATTAGTGAACCTTTGAAACATAAAGCCCTGTACCTTTCTGACATCCCCCAAATATCCGTTGGTTTGTTAGTTTGACTGACACTCTTGAACACAAAACAAATTAACCCAGTTATAGCCAACCCAGCACTCTTTTAATGTAAGTAATTTCTTCACCGTTTACCGAGATGAAACTGTTTTCGTAATAAATTAATAAAATAAATAAATAAATAAATAATGATTTGGAGGTTGCACATCCGCAAAGTGGTTCTTCGTCTACCTGATTCCTGGTCGAATTGGAATTTGGAAATGTTGGTTTTTGAGGAGAGGGGAAAACCGGAGTACCCGGAGAAAAACCACTCGGAGCAAAGGAGAGAACCAACAACAAACTCAACCCACATATGGCGTCGACGCCCGGATTTGAACCCGGGCCATATTTGGGGGAGGCGAGCTCTCTCACCACTGCGCCATCCCTTGCTCCCCAAATATAATAATGCTCCCCAATGTGCACGAAAGTGTAAAACTCTTGATTTCATTGGCTTGGTCTCAAAAACTCTTCAGACAGTACTTATTTAAGGTGGCTGAACACAAATTGTTAGGTTGTCAGTCGTTACCATTCACTGAGGTGTTGTTTAAGACTCGTTGCAGGTATAAAGCTCAAATTTGGCACGGAAAAAATATATTCATAGGACATTACATTTATTAGGTTAAATGTAAGATTTCGATCGTTGCCATGACAACATAGATGATTGAAAACATGCCTAAAATCTTGAATTTATTAGGTTTACGCAAAATCCAATGAAATACAATGAAAGTTTACAACACCTGACCATCGTAGTATGGGAAGAAGAATCGTTGCGTGACCGAAGCCACGCATGTTTTGGGAAGAAAGCCTAGGAAAGATTAAATTTAGGGCTTTTCCGAAACGTGTCGGTTCACAAATTCTATGGTATTTTATTTAGCAAAGATGCCTAACTTGAGAAGAAACAGTAGCGTTAGGGAATAAAATTGGAAGGAGCTTTTTGACACAATCATTAGGTATTGTTTTATTGAGTGGAGTTGTATTAACCATGACGTTGCATGAAGCATAATTTAATTGCAGATGTTGTAATGAAGCCTAGGTGATTTCTGAAAATCGTTTGAAATAATTTTCTAGTAAACAATTTGCGAACGAATTATAAAAGTAAAAGGGCCAAAGTCCAATGTCTTCACCTGCAAATTGTGTGCATGAGTTATTTTTAATATATAGATTTAGCCACGGCGACAAGCGAAGCTCTCGATAATATTTATAGTCTGCTCAAACAAAATATAAAATCATGTTATGCTAAAGATGATGTTACACGGGAGGATTGGCAACGACAATTTTCACGGCAACACAACGTTGCAATGTTGGAACAATGTGGTAACTATTCGAAACAATGTGGCAACAATGTGCAATGCTGTGTTGGGCTAAAAATCGTCGTTGCGAATCGTCTCGTGTAACATCACCTTAAGCGGCGAAGGCAACGAGAACGGTGAAGAAACAACAATACATGTAGGTCTAATCAGCAAAAAAATTTTCACGTTCAGCACACTTTTTTTGTACATATCTTTGCCATTGTTTTGCACGACCACATCGTGAAACTTCCAGAAACTTCTTAGTTACACGTTTTATGGAGGAAATTTCGCACCTGTTGTTGTTCACTTTTTTCACTCGCTCAATTTCACATTGGTGGCCGCTAGGATTTCTCATTTTCTCACCGCCGCTAAAAAATTTTAAAATTTTCATCTTGTTCTTGCAACAAGTAGCTCCTTACCTTCCGCTCTAGCTCTCTGTCGCTCTTTTTCTCTTTGAGCTTCGCTGGCCTGTCGCCCACTTTATTTTTTCTCTAAATTCCAAATTTGTGGACATGACAATTAATCTTTACATCATTTTAAAACGTGTTAAATTAGACATTAAAAGCTGGAAATCAATGCCCTATTCAAAGCTACTAAACATGTTTAATTAAACTAGGTTTTTAAAAATGAAAACAGTAACTAAAAACCAGAACACAGGCTTTTACGCAGAATTCAAATGAACGTACGTAATTGCACTAGATTTGCAGTCGATAAAAGAAGAGTAATATGCTTTGATAAAGGAAAAAAACTATAATATTTCATTTAACAGCTTTTAAACATGTTTAAGATTTGGTTTGAATAGGGCTAAAGTCGGGTATAATTAACAATTATTCCTCGAGCCCGAATGGACTATTGACTCAGAGGCCATGAGGGCGAAAGGAATAATTGTTTTAGTAAAATCCAACTAGTTGGTCAAAAATACCGAGAATAAAAAAATTGTAGCTAGTTAAAGCTAGACTTTAATCCTTTTTTGCCGCCAAAAAGCCCGCACTTTTCGCTACTAGGGGGCTATAACATATAGCCTAGTAGTAGCTCAACCAATCAGAACGCAGCATTGATAACAGACCACTAGTTGGATTTTACTAAAGTGTGATATCACTCGTTTGTTTCTCTCAGAAAGTACAAGACAAAGATGGTTCAGAAAAGGACTCTCTTGCCGGTGATTCTGGGAATGAATTTGAGGCAAGTATTTTTTAATTTTTCTTTCTACTGGTCGAGATTGACTATGGCTGATGGGCTCTTTCCTCAATTGGAGTTACGCTGGGGATTAATACCGTCCGTACGATCCAAGTGTTCAAAAGTCGGGCGTTATTGGGACTAGCTGACATAAGAATGGTCACAAATCGTTCGCTTTCCTGTTTTGTTTGTATACGAAACCATTCAACTGTTGTAGTCCTTTGCGTTTGTTTGTGTTCCGAGTAAGATTTTACGACATTCTAGCTAAAATTATCCTGTTCTATTTCAGTTCTTTTCTTTCTTAACTTTGGTTTCTTTCGTTGGTTACATGGTCAACGCCAGCTAAAACGTGGAATTTTTGTTACACCGAAACTAAGGTCTGTTGCGAGTCCGTTTAATCAACTACTTGAATTATATTGTTCATTTAGACTTAGCTCTCTGAAAGGTTGCTCAAGCCGGTCAACGTGCGTGAGAGACTTTGTTTAATTCCTGCCTACATGACAACGAGTACACCTTAATAGCGGTGCCCCTTAATCTGATAAATATACTAGGATTTTAATTTATCCAAACTTCATAGACTCGCAAACTAATAAGTGATTTGTATCACCAGTATATAAATCGCGCAAAATATTAAAACGTTTAAGATCTGTTATTTGGTAAAAATTACTTACCGGGTCTAAATGTGAAGGGTTACATGGTGCAATTTCACTCGATAAGCAAAATAAGTGTTGGTCATATACTCCTTCCACCTAGTATGAAAATTATATCTTTGGGAACAAATAGAAATCGCGCTTTCAAATATCCTTGTCGCAGTTGCTCGGAAAAACGGATTTAACACTTAGTGACAAGATTACCAAAGATGAAAATTCAGCAAAAATTTAATATCCATTTAGTAATTGTTCGTTAGGCGAACAATCGTGCACTGGACGACAGCTAGGAGCTCGAACTGATTGATGAGGAGGTACCAAGTTGACTGCTACCTGCCAATCAAGCCTACATTTTTTCCGGTATTTCCGCGAGAAGAACTTTACACTAATTAATGAAAAGGGGGAACTTGCCTCGCTTTTCTTAATGAACTTTCTTCGGGGTTGCAGGCAGCACAATCCCTGTTGACGACAAACCAGCACAATTCCAAATTAAGGATTATTTCCGTTGCAACGGTTAAAGCAGAATTTGGAACAACGAGTAAAACTGTTTACCGATTAGGCTTCCGAACTTTACTTTAAAATAACATTTGCAAATTCTGCGGCTGTTACGTGGGCGTGTTTTCAAAATAGAATTAGGGCTTCATGATCTAAGGACGCGATGGCTGCGAAAACGTCGCGTTATTTCAGTCTCAATGCAGGCGAACCCTCCTGGGGTTCAATTCCTAGGGACAATATCCAAGTTCAGAAAAAGAAATAAAATTTCGTCTTCGCTTGTTTACGTCCCGCATAAAGCGTAAATTAGGCAATTTAACATCGTAGTTGTACAAAAACGGCAAAGAAATGTACAAAAAAGTGTTTTGCACTTGTAAAATTGTTGTTTTGCCTACTAAACCTATTTTTGTTGTTGTTTTTGACGCTCTCGTTGCCGTCGCGTCGTCGGATCTGAAAGACCTTATCACTAACTACAAATGCACCTATCAGTGTTGTTGGAAATCAATTTCTGGTTTTCAATAAAAACGAACTCGATTTTTGACTCATCAATAAATAAATAAACAAAAAAGAAGGGAGGTGATTTACAGAGTGTGTATTTTTCCCTGGTAATATAAAGGCCAAAGATAACAAGCAAACGCTCAATTTCTTTTAATAATCGATAAAATTTTCTAGACAGGATTTAATCGTTTCGAATCGTTACCTGTCTGTTTCTGCCCTCAACACCTGTCAGTTCGATAAAAATATATTTTCGAAATCCAATTCAACACTCACACTTGAAAGTTTCCAAAGTTAAGCCATGGCATTTATTGCATTCACTGATGGTTTTTTCTATCCTTTGATTTGTTCGGCTTGACAGAAAGTTAATTGTTAGCCGCTCTCATTGGGAACCCATTTGCATTGGAAAATCCAGCATTATGACAAAAAAACCAGACCAAAATATATCATCGAATAAGTCATTTTTATCCGCCTCCTTTATCGATTACGCATTATCTTAAATTTGTTTTGTTTTATTTACTAATTTGTAATTTAATTTTTCCGGATGAGGCTTTTCGTGTCACAAATTGTTCTTTATATAATCTTTTAAAATGAAAACACATTTTTGCAAGTCTATTTTTTCTAACGATATATTTTATCATTGTTTTTTATGATCCTGGTCTGCTCTGTAACTTAAACTTTCTCAATACTACCAAATTCGTCTCAATTCAATGCTTCTTCACCCATGATATTGTGAGCACTATTGTGAGTGCTGTTGAACGTATACGTCATTTCTAAGACGTTTTAGATTAAAGCTGGAAATTAAGTCAGGTATAAATTTTATTATTTTTAGTAGTGGTCTATTATCAATGCTGCGTTCTGATTGGTCGAACTACTACTAGGCTATATGTTATAGCCCACTAGTAGCAAAAAGCGCCGGCTTTGAAAACCAAAACAATGGCGGCTGAATCGTGTTTTGCTTTCTCAAGTTGTTTTGCCTCGATACTTTTGACCAACTAGTTGGATTTTACTAAAACAATTATTCCTCTCGTCCTCATGGCCTCTGAGTCAATAGCCCATTCGGCCTTCAGCCTCATAGGCTATTGACTCAGGGCTCATTTGGGTTGGGGGAATAATTGTTAAATATCATATTTTTTTTCCCTCAGGAACTCCAAGACGAAGCTGGTTCCGACAAAGGTGCAATTGATGGTGGCTCTGAAAACGAATTTGAGGCAAGAGAGTTTTCTAAATTTGTCTTCCTTCTGGCTGAGATTGATAATAGCGACGGGCCTTACCTTTTTAAGAGCTGACTGAAATTTAAGCTGGGGTGTTAAATACAGTACGTAAAGATGGATTTCCACTGTTGCGTGTATTTTACGAGAATTTACGTGCGTAAATGAAATAGAAGCAATGTATGAAAGCTCGCATTATCAGAAGACCACTAAAAACACTGCGACTTACCGTAATTGATCAATCAGGTCAACAACCAGAGCATTGGCTATACAAAAATACACCGAGTGTTTCGTGTCTGCTCAGTACGCACGCGTGCTTACTTCAGAGACAGACAAAGAGTAGAAAGTTTTCTTACCTAAGGGAAATAATCCAATGGACAGGCTTGAACCTAAGAGCCATTATCTGAGAAAATCGAGAATCGCACGACACTCGTCAAGAAATCGATTTTTTTTTTATTTTGCCAAAACATCCCTTTTAGTGACCTTATTTAAGGAAAAATAGTTTTGGGTTCAAACGATTCATTTTAAAGGAGAAATTAGGAAAAGTTTGAAAAATCGATTTTATGCTCGTTTTTCGCACAAAACACGGCAGGATGCAATGGCAACTTCGAGAGAAGGGTGAACGCGTAAGAAACATTCCCTGACATTGAAACTTCACCGAATTATTATTTTGTTCTTACTCTTGAAAATCCTAAAAGAAAATTTGATAAACAATGCTTTACATTTTTATAATCGACAAGTGTAAAGAGGTCATATTTGTGACGTTAGACGTGCTAGAAAATGAAGGCCAACTTTGACTATTAAAAAAGGCCTCTGGTATATGCCGCTTGATCATAAAATCAATATAAAATGGAACGTTGGCTGTTGTACTAACTTACTGGAAAGTTTTAGCTCTGGAAATCAAATATCATCCTGACACCAAAGCAAGCGGTGAGAGCAACTGAATTGGGAAATTAATGCAAATTAGACGGCTTGCGGACGGTTGTCAAACGAAAAAGAAAGGTTTTACATGAAAGGATTACTCACCATTGCTTGTAACACGTTTTTACGGCAAGGAAAGTTATTTCCAACTTCCTTTGCGTCTTTTTGAGTCACAAAATAAATAATTTTTAGCCAAAAAACAAACGTACGTTTGCTCAGCAACTGCGTCCGAATCCGGCCGTGAATCGAAAGTCCCAACACGTCGAAGCAAGAGTTACAAGAGTTTTTACTTCAGTCAGGAGGCAAAAGGAATAAAAATTAATCGTAAACTAATGACTTCGATTTTGAAAACCTTTCATCACTTCAATCGTTCGTCGGCTGATAATAAACATCGCACAAGATCGTATGACCTTTGGCGTGTGACCGGAAATTGGTCACACGCTTTAGTCACGTCAGCATGCTGCAGCTAAAAAAAAAATTTGTTCAAAATATTTTCAAAACAAGAAAAAAACATACTTCGATCATCCCCGTGACTTGGAATCTGGCCAGGGTATCCCCTCCCCCTCCCCTCCTCCCCTATACCGGGTCAAAATACTAAGTTCCCCCGGCCCAATGTCCCATAGTCAAGGGAGTATATTCTCTTGCTGTAGTAAAGAACTTGCAGAATAATACCAATTCTCCGTGGCCAACGGATTCAACGCTATAGTTTACTTTGGTTTTCGCTATTTGCTCACGATCAGGAGCCTATAACCCCAACCGCGACCAAATTATGAAACCTGTTATTACCAGGAAAAAAAAACACAAAGAAACAGTCAGTCAGATAGACAGTACATAATAAAAAAGACCTCGATTAAGATTAAAAAAAAATCAAGACATGACACTGTCGAATACGAAAACCCAGAAACCATTTTGTGGAAAAAAGGTTCGTATACAGCTATCGGCTGCTTTTGTCCACAACTCGCCGCTAGAGGTGCGCGGAAACTAGTGATTGTGAAATGGCTTCAAACTATGATCCTATACTGTTGGAATATTACTTATCACAGAAAGCTACATCTGATTTCTTCTAGCAGACACAATCCTCTTGGTTCGTGTGGACAAAGTAGCTCATCCCGGCTATTTGCACCATGCTACCATAGTCTCCCTAGATTCCCAAGTCTCGCACGCAGACTTTCCTGTCCCACGAACGTTGGGTAGGATTATAGGACGAGCCAAAAGAAAGTGAAGGCTACAGGCTCTCGCGATGATGCAAGGAAGGTCGAGTATTATATTCCCCTATCCTGGTCGCCCAGGGTAAGTCTTCGGAGGAGAGTGACTTAGGGGCTGTATGTTCGAAAAGTTGACTAACGCCCCCGGGACTAACGCTTTCCCCTGGATAAATCTATATCCAATAAGTAACGCAATTGCTTCTTCTTATTCGCTTGATAGTGATTTCCTGTTGTTCAACGTTTGAACAACAGGGCCCTGAGTATTGTGTTTCGCCTTGCACTAAAAACCCATAAACCTTATAAATTTCACTATGGGACTTCAGCACCTCCCTTGAATGATCCATTTCGCTAAACGGGACCTCAAAACAACGATTCTGTACATCCTAAGGGAGTGTATACTATACGTTCCTGGCTCTCGTCATTCACAGTGAGGTGATGGTGGCTCATACTCTAATAGACCTAACACAGTCGAACCTCCATGTGCGACCGCCAATCCAAAAGACCAAATTTTCCCATTCAAAGCCTTAGATTTGGAACCTCCAGTAAACGACCTTCTGTGACTGCGACCACTTTTTGGGCGTCACGGTTAATTGTTTTCCATAAGCGACCAGTTGACGCATTCTCTGCTCTCTATTTTTGCTGTGTGCACTATGTTCCTTGGAAAATATGAAGACCTTTAGTGACATCGTGGAACTACACATATCCTAACTTAGTAGATGTAGCCAACAAAGTGAAGATTCTGTTGTGATTCTAGACTATTCTATATCTCACTCACCTGAATCCCTCTTTAAATTGAGCATGATTTAAAAGCTGTATTTTTCAAAAGAGGTAAAAGATAATATTTTGCCAGGAATTTGTTACACCGCCATTTAATAGAATGTGCCCGGACCTCTTCTCGGAATAGACCCCATGTGGTCCGATTCTTCTAAACGGCCACCTCCCGTTAGAGACCATTAGGTCTTTGCATTTTTGGTGGTCGCTTACTGGAGGTACGACTGTATTACTTTGACCTATCAGAGGCTTACCGATAATAAAGGGGATCTGGAAGGGGGCATGGATGCGACAATCACATGCCAGGTCGCTTACTTAAAATAGTGGACATCTAACTGACAATCAAAGTTTGTGCTTATTATTGGGGTTATCTGGTGTTTACTCACCTCCCAAGCTACCCTGGGTGAGCCAACTTTTCCTCCATTTCCTTACAAAACTTGGTAAACCATTTACATGAGAAACAAAAGGTTGGTTCGGATAGACGCCTTACTACCAGTAGTGGGCGTGGTTGAGGGCTTCCGGAAGTCAGCCCTCCACTGAGCCGGTAGTGGTGGCCTCACCCTTCTAGCCCGGCTAATATTTCTTCACTTTGGCTCGCCCAGCTAGCTGAGCTGGGACGACACGGTCAAGGCTAGACAAAGACAGCATGCGCAAGCACTGTTGACTCGGACAAAGTGGTCAGTTTTTTGCTCATACAAATGCTCACAAAAGTTGGCTCGGCTGGGAGGTTGACCTTCTCTCCGGCACAGCTTTTCTCCATCCATGGGTTCCAACAGTCTTTTAACAGTCACGTTTGAAATTTATAGGAAAATGATGTAGCACTTCAAAAAATAATAATAAAAAAATACACTTTTTTTCACAGCCTGTCAATGCCTAGAAGGTGTCTATAAAAGAAATCAACTGCAGAACAGGAGTCAATTTCAGTTTTTTGCGCTTTTCATGCTAGCACTGCGAAGCGGACTGGGGTGCGAGACACGCGCGATGCATGGGGAACAAGTTCTGCAGGCTATAAAAGAAATTAAAAAACAAACAAACAAATAAAGCAGGCCTGATTTTATTTCGATGAGTCTATTTTTTGTCGAAAGCAAACGTGAAAAATCGTATTAAAATTCGTGACAGTATGCTAACGTGACTTAAGCGTGTGACCGATTTCCGGTCACACGCCAAAGGTCATACGATCTTGTGCGATGTTTATTATCAGCCGACGAACGATTGAAGTGATGAAAGGTTTTCAAAATCGAAGTCATTAGTTTGCGATGAATTTTCAATCTTTTGGCCTCCTGACTGAAGTAAAAACTCTTGCAACTCTTGCTTCCAAAGGACCGCAGTGACGTGTTGTGACTTTATTTCGATTCACGGCCGGATTCTGGCGCAGTCGCTGAGCAAACGTACGTTTGTCTTTTGGACCTTTTGGCTTAAAATTATGGATTTTGTGACTCAAACCGACGCAACAGAAGTTGGAAATAACTTTCCTTGCCGTAAAAACGTGTTACAAGCAATGGTGAGTAATCCTTTCATGTAAGACCTTTCTTTTTAGTTTGACAACCGTCCGCAAGCCGTCTAATTTGCATAAATTTCCCAATTCAGTTGCTCTCACCGCTTGCTTTGGTGTCAGGATGGTATTTGATTTCCAGAGCTAAAACTTTCCAGTAAGTTAATACAAAAGCCAAGGTTCCATTTTATATTGATTTTATGATCAAGCGGCATATACCAGAGGCCTTTTTTAATAGTCAAAGTTGGCCTTCGTTTTCTAGCATGTCTAACGTCACAAATATGACCTCTTTAGACTTGTCGATTATAAAAATATAAGACATTGTTTTTCAAATTTTCTTTTAAGGTTTTCAAGAGTAAGAACAAAATAATAATTCGGTGAAGTTTCAATGTCAGGGAATGTTTCTTACGCGTTCTCCCTTCTCTCGAAGTTGCCATTGCATCCTGCCGTGTTTTGTTCGAAAAACAGGAATAAAATCGATTTTTCAAACTTTTTTTAATTTCTCCTTTAAAAGGAATCGTTTGAACCCAAAACTATTTTTCCTTAAATTAGGTCACTAAAAGGGATGTTTTGGCAAAATAATAAAAAATTCGATTTTTTGACGAGTGTCTTGCGATTCTCGATTTTCTCAGAAAATGGCTCTTAACCCCTCGGCCACCACACTTCCACTACCATATAGTTTAAATAAAGCATAAATGAGCAACTTCAACGTTTTCCCATAGACATAGTCCACGGAATAATGTTGATTTTTAAGTTCAAGATGGTTAGTTTAGTGACGCTTATTTTTTTTGGCTTCAACATTTTGTTCCGCCCTCTGTGGTCCCATCAGGGGCCCTATTAATAGAATCGGCTTTAAAAAAATCATCGGAAATACCGTCCGAAACCGAGCCTCTTTAGAATAGCCTGCGTCGCCACGTAATTTTAACCTTGGCTAAAGCAGTGCTGATATCCATGCTTCTGGGCCATCAACGGACTCAACGAATTACCGGAAGTGCGTTTCGAATTTTCTTTCATCTTAATTGTCTAATCGACAATGGCTTTTTAAACAGGCCAATCATGGCGCATGCTCAAATCCTGGAACACATGTGGGGGCCCAGAGCGAGGATTTCGGCGCTAATTCGCAGACGGACTTAACCAGAGTTGAGTTCCGTCTGTGGCGCCGGCTACTTAACAATGCAGCTATAAACGAGAAGGATTCTTTCATTTTTTCATTTTTAGGGTTTTTCTCCTAAGACAGGCACCTCCGCAGGTGAAAGAAGGACTCTAGTGGCACATGAAATATTGTCAACAGAGTTAACATACATGAGGAATTTATCCATAATACAGGATGTTTTTAAAAAGCCTCTTGAAGCCGCTCTTGCCTCAAACAGGTTTGCTTTTTTATCCTTATTATGATCTCTTGGTTTTTCTTGTCTTTTTTATGTTGTACGTCATTTCCGCCCTGAGTACGCTCTTTTGTACTCAATTTAGTCCCTAGAACGTCGGTAGTTGCATTTTAGGGCTTTGAAATTTTAAAAGTTTCTGAGGGAGCATGACCCCAACCCCCCTAGAGGTACGGGATTAACGGCCCCTTGTTGATATAGTCGGTTACTTTATCTTCAAACCGGCTGGCTACTTAAAATAGTATTGAAATCCGTGAATTACGCCACCCGAAGGTCTAGCGGACCACCTTGTGCAACACAATGGTTAGTAGCAGAGGAACAATCGAACGTACTGGTACTTAAGCTTCAGAATAACCGGTTAAGCTTAGCTATGGCACTAAACTAGCTAAAATGAATACTGTCACTAGGTTGAGTTACATTTGGCTGCTTCGGAAAAAGTTGCTAGTTTCCAAACTTTCTTTTCCTTTCGGACTTTCATAGAGCCATTATTAGCTTGGCAAACATACAAAGTTTATTTGCTGACAGTGAAACATTGCTGGCCCTGAGCAGGTACGTTAGACAAAGCATTTTTTTAATATTTTATGACAATAAAATAAAGAAATAGAATGCGCTTTATTTTAGTGTCCTAATCGATGACACCATTTTTACGTCTCCTACTGTACACGGGACCGCCATTTTGCATGGTCATCCGAGCCTCGCGAGGTAGTACCGTCATTTCTCAGGTATTTTAAGACCCTGAGTATTGGTCTGGCACCGGGAATCGAGCCTGTGACCTTTCGCTCTTCAGTCAAGCGCTCTACCGACTGAGTGAGTCCTTCTTACACTTCTGGCAGGCGTTACAGTGTTTTCCGGATGATATCAAGTCACATTCCCTTCTCGTGGTTCACTGACTGATTTGAAGGCTCCCTCAACAAAATAAATTACATAACTGGTCAAATATTAAAGTTTCAGCAGAGATGATGATAATCTTGATGTTGAAACATTTTTCTTGATGCCCAGCTTTATACACTGATACGACGATCTTTATTGTGTTTCAGTCTTCTGGCGAATAATCTGTCAAACAGGTTAGATGAATGGAATTCTCATCAAGTAAGTTTCATTTACATTGTTTCATTTTTTGCATTCTCAAGGGCGCGCTCTAACTTTCGTTATAGCAGAAAACCAAGCCAATTGAACTAACCGATCTAAAGAACAGTTTCCATCATTTCAGATATTCGTATAAATGACCGTAGCCCACATATTTTCGTACGGAAAAATTGGACGTTTTCGAGTGGTGCTAAGCCTCGGTGATCTCTAAAGTTGACCGGAAAAATCGCGACGACAACACATAATGTAAGGCACCCAACAATAGACGAGATTTGGCCCCACTTCTGCCTAAACATCGGATTTTTTAGACGAATTATCTACCAGAGATAGATAATTTGCCGTCTTGGATAATTCGTCACTTGTATAAATTCGGCTCGACTCGGCACTGTAAGACTTATAAGCTGAACACATTCATTTATCATATCTAAAATAAGTGTTTTTTTTTAACGTTCTCTCAAGAGAGACAGCTTTTCAAGGTCAGGTGTTTTTCAGGTATTTCGAGGAATGTTCACGGCGGGTAGTGTGAGCTAGATTTTCAAGGGGAGGAAATCCTGAAGACTGTTATCCGAGAAAATACGTCATTCTTAGCCTTTTCTGTTCCCTTTTCAGATGCTGGGAGACATTTTTCTCAACTTTACTACACAGCTGCGTGCCTACACCAATTTTTTAAACAATTATCCTGTAACACTACAAACATTAGGACGAGTAAGCTTCTCTTTATTAACTATTATCGTAGATTAAGGACTAGGCCAAACGTCGAACTTTCCATGAGACGAACCAAACTGTAATTTGAGTCGACCTAAATTAAGTTAAAATCTTCTGTTGGGTCAGACGTCGAACTTAGGACGCGTCGATTCAATCAACTGAACCAGATCAAAAACTAATTTTAATAAATTTTCTCTCGAACGAGGCTAAATATACATCATCCTGCAAATTTTTAATTTATTCGTTTAGTTCTTCGCATCTGAAGATCGGCGTTTGTCCCGTAGACGATCTTCAAACGTTCTATCGGCGTCTGAAGTAGACGGATAGAACGTGTTGGAGGATTCAAACTCATTCAGACGAACGTAACTGAGCCAGACGTGGAACTTTTTATGAACTTAATTCAGTAAGTTTGGTTTGTCTCTTGAAAAGTTTAACGTTTCCCTAGGCCTAAGAGTACCGTATTTCCTCTATTTAACAATTATTCGCCGAAGGCGAAGTTAATATTGTTGAATAATCCCCGAGACGAAGTCCAGTGTATTCTTTTACTCATCCTATAATATTATTTCATCACATTTGGTTAAAAACAATGTGGATTGCGTATCTTGCGATATGCAAATCGGCTAAGAAATTGTATCTAAGCTTAGCTGACTATGTCCCAGTAACGCCTGGGACAGGCTACATCGCCACAACGAGTTGCCAGCCCAAGTCGGAGTACTGACTACACAAGGTACACAGTGAAAAATTTCACTTTACTCACTTCATTTTTACTTCTTACTTTATTATCAAGCCATCATCCTGTGTTTCTTTTTCGACAGTGTAAAGAACAAAATCCTCAATTTCGCTCATTTCTTGCACGCCACGAAAAACAGCCAAATACCAAAATGATGAGGTATGAAATTATGCCTTTCCTTTTAATTTTACTCATTTCTTATACCCTTCCAATGTTTGAGTGAATAGTATTTTATAACATCTAATCTTATTTCTTTGTTCTTGTGTTTCGTTGTTTTCTCCTTTTTTTTGTTTTTGGCATCTAGTTTGGCAGAATTGTTGTTTCTCCCGGGAAGGCAAATTAAAAGGTCAGTTAACTTTTTTTTCGTTTGTCCTTCACACAGGGCAAAATTGTTTTCAACAATTGTCTCGTCGTTTTCTGCACCTTTGTAATTGCTTCTTTGTGTTAGGTTTTCTGTTCAATAGACCCACAGGGTTTGCAAATTTTATTGATGAGTGGAGTCGGTGTGACTTCTGCTTCACAAATTTTGGAGTCATTTTGGAATATTTGGAGTCAAGTATCACAACGAAAAAAGCCATTTTCACACTTTCGAGCACGTGGTCCTGGCATGTATACACTATCGTGAGGGATACACGAAGTAGCTGTGGCGGTCCGCTGACCTGGAAAGCTCAAATCCATGATGGCGGTCATCGAGTAAACTTTGATTGTAATTTACCCCCTTCCTGTTTTGTCGTGCAGTATAATTCTTTAATTTCGATGATTTAATTAAGGTTTACAACGTTTACAATTAACGTGAATTGTATTTATTGTGAAAAAGGTAAGGACAAAACTGTGCTTGTTACCGCAAATTTCTGAAGTCGAAGTAGCGCCCTGTTTGTTACCGGAGATTTCTGGAGTCGAAGTGACTCCCTCCGTAACCTCCGTGGAGTCATCTGAACAATTTTGGCGTAAAATACGCCAAAATTGGCGTATTTGCGAACCCTGGTGACCCATTTCACGGTTCTGTGCTTAGTGCCTTAGTCTGTAAAGTTGGCGCGGGTTCAGTTGGGGATTCACCGCGGTAAAACGAGAGAAATTTGCGCAAGCTTAACAAAATAACTTAAGGCTGAGGTTCTTACTTTCACTGTTTTAAAGTCTTATGTAATACCAATACACTATTAAATGACAAAACGTTTTGACAGTTTTAATACTAAAAAATTGTAGCCAGACCACTGCCCAAAAAATGCAAAAGTCCACTTTCGGTTGACATGCGTCGCGCAAAAACGCCTTTCCTTAAGCTCCCTAATTTTACTCAGGCGCAAAGCATTGTCAACGAAGAAGAAGGTGAAAGTTTAGAAATGCGAAGATAAAAGTAGTATAGAAGACACCGAATTATCCGGTTTTTATGGCAGGAATCTCGTTAACTTCCGGTGGAGTACATTAACGCCGATGACGTCATAGCCTTTTTCTGTATCTCATGAATAAAATGCTCAGGAATATCATTTTAAGATAAGATCATGTGCGATTTTTTTTTCTAGATGTTTAACTTGTTGGATAGGTCTTCTAGTTAATGTATTGCTGTGCAAGTTAACGATATCCCTGTGCAAAAAAAACCCGGACATTTCGGTCCCTGCTATACTACTTAGTAACGTGGACTAGTTATTTTACTCAGCCTTACCCATGCTCTCACTTAACAGTAAATGAATTCACGCTAAATGAAACAAAAACGCCACAAACAATGGATCAGCAGGCTCTATTTCCATTTAATGGATACAATGTGGTCAAGGAGCTATGGAAAAAATTTGATGTAAATCTGAGGCAACAGCACACAGAGAGTGAAACCAGGACATTGTCAACCACGATTGTCTTTCGCCCACAAGAATTAAATACTTTCTGAATAGCAGTGGCAAATTTTCAGGGCTTAATTACTTGTTTTGTTCCAGTTATGTTGAGCTTTTAGAAGCGTTCTTGAGGTACACTTCAGCTGATCACGTCGACAGAAAAAAATTGACCCAGGCCATTGCCAAGTTCAAGGACCTTGACACCTTATTTAGACAGGTAATAAAAAAATTATTATCGCTTATCCATATTATATAAAGTGAACAAAGGAGCTTCATTTGTCCGCTTAGTCTGTCTCCACCCCTTAACACCATGGGAGGGGGGGGGGCAACCCCCACGGATTAGGGTATTAGGGAATGGAGACGGATGACATTTGAGACTATAGTCCGCTTAAATTTACAGCTCCATTAAATGCTCTCAAACAAGCAAGATATAAGTTTTGAAAACTCTGCCTATGAGCTCCTGTCCCTCAATCCGTTCCCTATATATTATTAAGTGGAAGTGCTTGAATCAGCGCCCCTCCCCCTCCCCTCGGTTGAAATAAAATGAAATAAGCGCTCTCGGCGCAAATAGGTCATTTGCACGATGGCATCATTTTACTACTACGACCAGAATCCTTTTCGTTTTTCCTTTCATATTTTAATTTTTAATGTTGTAATCCCATCGAGTTATAAAAAACAAAAGCCCTAAGTTGCACAAGAAAGCAAAACCATAAAAGATTGTGGTCGTAGCAGTAAACTGACGTCATCTTGCAAATGGGTGGAACACAATGTTAAATCTTTGTGTTGTCTGCCAATTCTTTTAGTAACGTTGGTTTTATTTGGTCTTTTGCAGTATAAAGAACGTCTGGAAAGGGAAAAGTTTCTTCAAGATTTACAGAAGAGAATAGTCAATTGTCCAGTAAGTCACGTCTTTTGTTCTTAACAGAGGTTAATTTTACCGTCTCATATCACAGCATCAAGAGTTCACATTACCGGTGTAGGGGGACTTGTGGGAAAAGGACTCCCTTTAATTGGCTTCAGCCTTTTGGGTGTTCCTGCCAAGCCTCTTACACCTCTCCCTTCATATTATTACTTTAGCTACTTTCTGCTTTGTTTGTCTCGTTGATTTGTTGTCTCCTGGCGAAGCTAATGGAATAAAATAAAATAAAGAGAAAAGCCTGACTTGAGTTTGTTGTTGGCGACGTCAACGAGCTCGCTATCTAGTAAATTCCTGGTCCCGGCTGCTCGAAAGATGGTTGAGTTTAACCCAAAATTAAGCCAAAGTTTAAACAAGGTTTTCTTGTCTAAGAACATGCAACTCGAGCTTGATACAGTATACTCCAAGATACAGTAATGATAACACAAAATGTTACTCCAAGCAATACATAGAAAGGTAAAATATACAAACGGAACAAAATTTTAATCCTGGATTAGTGCTAATCGGCCTTTCAGGAACCGGGCCCGGAGTGCATTATACCCATTGTCTCATTTTTATAAAAATGATCTTTCACTTGCTCTATTGCATCCGTTTTGGCCCTTACCATCTCACTGGCTGGTTTATAAAGTTTTCACATTTCAATTAATAGGAAGTATAAAGCGTGCTTTCGCTGTGGAGATTTACTCCCAAACGTTTCTTTAATAGGAGCTCTTAATTAAAGCATTAAAGTTACAAGTAGCCCCCTGGCCCTTCTCCCGAATAATACTGTAACTGTAACTAGTCACTTGTAACTAGGCGTCAGAATTTGACGAGGAAAGAATTTAAACGTATCCTAGAATCTGAAGCACATCCTTGTAAACGTTTTTTAGAAAAGCCAGTGGATCATGGCCATAATCTAAGATCTTGTAAGACTAACCCAGCGCACCTCAGAATACCTGTATCACGCACTGTTAGGCATAAACAATCATTTATTTCTAGAGGTGCTAATCTTAACTTAATTTGATATGTATATACAAAATGTAGTGTTTTGAATTTTTTATTGTAATATTACCGTAATTCTTATCGCCAAAGGTAATAAATAAAGGTTATTATTATAACAAGTACAAGATATTCGATATCTTCCTCGAAGATATGAGTTAACGAAGCTACTCCAACTATTTTAACTCCTCTAAGATTCGAGTTGCAATAAATGTTATGTATGTATGTGTCTATGTAGAAGTAAGTTATGTATGTTCCTGTTTCACTCCGACGTGTCAAAAAACATCCACTGGTCAGAGCACGCGACGCGCGAGCGGCTTTACGGTATGACCGCCAGTCTCCCAACCTTACAGCTGCCAGAACGCCATCTCCAATTCGCCGGTCATTACGAACAAGCAAAGGGCGACTCTTTCTATGGAGACCAAGCGGCCCTGCTTCTTCACTGAAGGAAAATGAAGTTCCCAGATAAGATATGCAAGAGATTTTGGAATCCACAGGGAGTAGCTTGCGGCCGTGATGTCGGATAGGATAGCCTGTGTACAGACGTCCCCCCTCCCTCAGAAAATCTTCTCCCGATTTTTTTCTGAGGGAGGGGGACGTCTGTACACAGGCTAGGATAGGAATCATCGTTCATAGCGTCTCGACTCCGAATGGTGGTGATGATGATGATGATGACGACGCTCCTGTGTCAATTTTCTATGTTTTCACTGTTTGCAGGTTCTTGCAGAGAAAAGTCGTCATTTCATTCGCGAAGAGGATGTCATCCTGCTGTCAACCCCAAATATTGGTAGACAGGTTAAACCAGAGTTCAGGTAAATATTTCAACATTAAAGCTTTTTTTTTTCTGTTTGTATCACACCGATGGGGATACCGCATTAGAAATTGTTCTTTTTGGCAACGTTGATCTCCCTGGTTTTATATATACTTCCGTCGGACAGAGTTGAGGATGTTTTCGCTTTGCGCGGCGCGCTATCTTTAATTTAGCAAAGCGCATTGTTTAAATATTCCTTTCCGCTACTTCTCTGTTAGAAGTAAATAATCAACACAGTCCTGGGCCTCCTGTGTCACTGCTTGCGTCACAGCCTGTATGACTTGACGCGACAATCGAGCAAGTGAAGAACCTTCTAAAGAAGGAGGTTCCTCGCCTGTTTTCATTTTAAACGTAATTGGTGTTATTGTGGCCAACTAAAAAACCAAATGGTTCGCTGTTCTAAGCTCTTTACAATGTAAAAAAGGACATAAGAATATCATTAATCACAAGCTTACATATAACACTACTGTACATATTGGGAAATTTATAGCATACACATATTAAAAAGGAAAGAAAACAAAAACAAATATGATGAAACTAAATGTCATATACCTTTTTAAAAAGAAACACTTTCAACTTAGACTTAAAAAGATTAACATCAGAACAAGCACGAATTTCAAAGGGGAGCTTGTTCCATAGTTGAGGGGCAGCAACGGAAAACGCTCGCTGGCCATAAGTTTTCATGTTAAAATTTGGTTCTTCAAGGCGTAAATGATCCCTTGATGACCGTAATGTCCTTGATTGATGGTAAAATTTTAAAATATCTTAATATCTTCATCGTACTCAACCTTTCATATTAATTCTACATAAACATTTATCTTGTAAATCTATAAAGTCTTTAACTTAGCATTAGTCAAAATATTGAGTAAAAATAAACTGAACTGAACTGGAGGGGTGGGGTGGGTAAACAAGTGCGACTGTTATGGGATCTTATTTGTTCTTTTAGGTGCAGAAAAGGTGCTTTTTAAGTTAACTACAAACACTCTCGTCTTTCAAAAGCCTTTCTGTTTTCTTTCGTTTTTTGAATACCAGGGTTTATCAACAAGTTGGAGATCTTGGTTTATTTCTGTTTAATGACGCTTTGCTTCTCGCCACTCTCACCTTCAAGTTTGTTCCTTTCTCAAGGCTGGTTCAAAGGAATTACAAGTATGTATTTTACCGTGGTGATCGTGTTGATGAAATAAAACTTTGAAAGAGCTCAGTATTGTTGTAATTTGTGTATTTTACCCTGGATTTTATTAAAGAAACAGAAGTACCTCGTGTTTTTAACTTAGTAGAACACAAACTACAAGTTTAACGAACGCCTTTAAAGTCTTTCCTTTTTAACTGTTCAATCTTCCAATACCGTATTTACCCAAATAAGCGCCATCCCCTGTGATTAAGCGCCGCAATCAAATAAGCTCTGCATTTGGGGGAAAAAAGTTAATAAGCGCCGCCCCCGAATAAGCAATGTGGTCCTGATAAAAGCAAATCGTTAATTCTGTCGGTTTAATACGGAAAATAATATTACCGTAGTTAATACACTAAAATCTTTGTGGCTTCCAACTTTCAAATAAACACCACCCTTAAATAAGCGCCGCAATTGAGGCGTGAAAATTAACAAGCAGCGCGGTGCTTATTCGAGTTAATACGGTAATCATTAGAAATTTACTAGAGTTAGAATACTCATTAACTTTTAACTCCCGTGAAAACGTAATAATAAGAGGAGAAATCTCGAAATTGAAGGAATTCTTGAATTGTTATTTTTTGTAAAATAGAAAAGCGCGCGCCAACGAGATAATAATACAGTTAACTACAAAGGTTCGAGGATGGTTTAGGATGAAGACTGATTTAAGCTAAATGTTTTAAGTTGCACTGTCACATAGCTGCGTCAAAAGGTTCCTGTATGACAAGCGCAAATGCAAGTAAGAGTGCTGAGCGCAAAGTAGAGGAAACAGCGAGCAGAGCCCAATCGATCAAAGAGGTTGATTGTAAAGCCTGCTCCTTTTCTGACTGGCTAGTGCGTTTACATTAGTTGTCGTTTTTCGAGACTCTCTTGACTAAAGGACGGTCTACTACGAGAAATTAGCAATGTTAATGGCGACGTTGTTTATGCTCAAACTTGGGAGGTATTGACCCTGAAAAACCACATCGAGCCACCTCAACCTCCCTTGCCAAATGGAAGTCAAACTTGACTCGTGGATTTTTTTAGATTTCAAGCGTGTATGACCTTGAAGAAATTGAGGGTGGAAAACCTGGCTGATTCCAAATGTAAGTTCATTGTTATTAGTTACTAGTACTTGTCTGTGATCTCGGTTAAAAGCCTCTACAGCAAGTTACGTTTAGGACCCGTCACACTTATCAGAATTTTTGAAAATGGAGATTTTTTAAGCCTTCCATCCACACTTGAACAGCGTTTCGCAGCTTTTCGAAAAGGGTTCCCAGAGTAGAGTTTTTTAAAAATGCCTGCTTAACGAAAACGGAGGTTTTCGAATACGCTATCTGATGAATATGAATGCTATCGTAATTCCATCGTTTTTAGCGTTTCCGTGTGGAAGGGCGAAAACGATTCGAGTACCCTACGTGTGCACCCGTATTTTTTCGAAAACGGAGAATAAAATCAGCTCCGTTTTCAACAACATCCGGATCCGTGTGGACGGGGCCTTACTTCGTTTCTGCCTATCTTCATTCACACTCTAGATGTAAAAAATGCTTTTACCATCGTGTCACCAAAGAGACTGTGGTTGTGCCAGGCGCACTCTTGGGACCAGAAATTTCAGTGGCTTTCAGTTCTAGAAAGTTCCATCGCTGCTGCACTGGAAAGAGTGTGAAAGCCTTAATGAAGAGTGACGTCATTCAAGAGACGCAGCAAAGGGTGTGTCACCCTCTCTCGCTCCCAGCCCTAGGTCCATTGTTTACCTCAAGAATAGCAGAGCTAGCGAGCGTGAAAGTCATGAGGAGAGTTGACACGCAAAGGGAAGCCTTTCCACGCGGGTGGTGATTTTCACGCGCGTTCGTTTATTTCCTTCGCCCAGTATCCAATACTTGAGGAAAAAGAAAGACTACTCGTGCTATGAGCCCTAGTTATCTGAATCAAAGGTGGATAGCGCTATCTAATTGTTATTAGGGGGCTTAAGCGAAGACGTGTTTGAACAACTCACGTCAAATGGAAGTGTATTTTTTGCATTGTTGGGTATTGGTTTCAACCAAATGTTTTGGGCCACCTAGGACTATGATAATCTGGACGTATTACCGTTGTTTCGGATACGAAAATGACACAGTTGAGTGAATGATGCTATTCGTCGTGTTTTGTGTGAGATAGGCGAGTTAGTAGAGACCTTTAGATTCTGAGACGAGTACGACCACGAGTACGAGATTCTCTCAATACTAAATAGTGCTTGCGCGTGAACCAGCGTCATTTTGGCGGGAAAACATGATTGCCGTCGTCATTCCACCAAGAGTTTTAGCGAGAATGTCGTGGTAACGGAAACTGACAAGTTTTAAAGTGTTAGAGGTTTTATCATTTTGCCGTCGGGAGATGGCCCTTAAGCTCTTTTATTAAAGAGAACAGTGCTAATTTTTTTGGTGAAAAAGAAGTGCAATGAAGATTTCCGGGGTGTCTATAATTTGAGAATACGCGAAAAAACTTTAAGTCAAATCTGGTACTCGTAGTTGTTCTCTTCCTAGAATCTAAAGGTCTCTATTTTCTTGTTTTTCTCACGATAGTCACGAAAAGCTTGCACGGCAATCGACAGGGACGATCACATGACCATTAGCCTTCGGCTGTCGCTCACGTCCATTCGAAAAGTGACGAAAAGAGCTTTTTGTTCGGCGTGTGTAACAATAGCCGAAAAAGGCCTCTTCTCACGTAAGCTTACTCGCCGCGTTTGCCTCATTCAACTTGAAGGGCAGCGTTCACTCGCTCGCGGCAATGTATGCAAGTTGTTTATTTTTTTAATTGTTGCTCTATACATAAGTTATCCTATGGACATTTCTACTTTTCGCCGTATGCCGTGAACGCAATCTTTAACTTTTCTTGTGTTTGCGTCGTTTCAAACCGCTTTCTTCTCGTCCCTTTAAGTCAATGGTGTCGATTAGCTGTGCGAAAATATATACATATTATATTTTTTCATTGATACCTAATATATTTGAAAGCTAATATATATATATCATTGCGATTTTCTTGTGTGACATACAGTTTGTAGACAAAAAAATTGATATGTTTTGTTATATTTTTTGTAATATATTGCAGTTTTCCCCCTCTTATCACACAGGGCACCCACACTTTTATTTGTAAACTGCACATGGAAATTAAATGTGATTTAAAATTTTACCGGTTCTGTTATTGAATATGCTGCTGAGTAAAGTGAAACGATGCAATGCTTTATTTTATGTGGTTTGTCTCTCGCGTTTCACTGTTGGTTATTAATTTGTTAACAATTTGAATTAACGGTAATGAATAGGGTCGAAACTCCACAGCTGCTCTCGTAAAATCAGTGCCTCCAGTTGAATGGACCAGTTTACCACGTAATACCGCGCGAGGTAACATTCCACGATGACCATTCCAGTTAAAACGAAAATCAAAAAGGCAATATCTGGATATATATGAAATCGAACTTAAAGCAATCTCAGAACTAAGCAGAAAAGGCGTAAGCTCAAGCCCGGGGGCTCAAGAAACTCTCAGACGTCAATCGCAAAGTTAACTTCCGGTCCAGTCAAGTGGAAGCATTTATAGATCGAAAAGTCAGTAATCAGTTTCTGATCATTTTGAATGCGAAGATTTTTATTTTAAATAGAAAAAAAGTGGCCCACCATACATTTTATCTCTTCAAATGATGTTGGGTTAAATTTTGGGTAAAACGCGCACGTAATACTTGAGTACAGTCTGGAAATAAAACGGTCACGCGCCCTCAAACAAGCGCAGGTACAGAATATACTTTGTAGACACGCTCGAACTTTCGAATTAGATTTTTAGACTGCAGAGTCCAGACTTTCTAGTACACCATTTGCTGACGCTAAATCTGGGTTTGAATAAAGTGCGGGATAGATAAGGTGCTGCTAAATTATTTGTACATTTATGAACCATAACCACATCGTTAAGAAAGAGTTTGTCGTAGACGTTGAGCCATCCAATTGACTTGCGCCTCACTGAAATGTAATCAAACTTCCTAAGCTCTAAAACAATCGTACAGGCAAAGTTTTGAATAAGCTGCAGTGTACCAGTGTTTTTCTAAGAAGTGTTTTCCACTCTGTAGTGTTGAACAATGAAAAACCCTAGTGAACACGAAAGAATTGATGGCTAGGATCAGTGTCTTTCTATCGAGCAAGTTATAAATACGTCGAAATGCGAATTAATTTGTAGAGACAGTTTGAAGACAACTAAGAATAGGCTCATCATCATCATTAGTGAAGTTAGAGTTTATCCACACCCCAAGGTCCTTGACAACCGATCATGAGATAAATTAGTTTCCCTAACAGGTAGACAAGGGGTAGTGACAAAGCTCTTGTCAGGTCAGGTACTCCCACTACCAATAGCTTGACTTTATCAGGATTTATTGGAAGCGAGTTCGCACGACACCACCTTGAAGCCTACATGAGGTGATTGTTAAGGGCAACCACCGCCTCACTCACGTCGAGAGGAGGAAGTGATAAGAGGAACTTGGTGTCCTCCACGTATTCCATCATTTGACACTACTTAGGAACGCAGAGAAGCTTATTTACTTATAACCTGTCATCCATTATTTATTTTATCTACAAAAGAATAAGTAGTTTCATTTCAGGTTCATCCACAAAAAATTATTTTGGACAGTTTTCACCTGCCCATCTCTTTATTTAAGAAAATTTGAACTGAGTTGGATCTAGAGTTTGCCTTTTGCCGTGAACGTGATCATAAGGGTGTACTCCTTGCGGCGAACCAAAAGCTAATTTTTGATCCTCGATTGCCCGCACGGTATGGGCTTTTCCCGTTAAAACCGTCCGTAATAACGGAGTGTCACTAAGCAGGTGCCTAGACTATACTTTGACAACGTATGTTTAAACAGCAGTCATACAAAGCGTTAAGTTTTCCATAAAATGAATTTTTACTAGCATGTTTATTTCTGCTGTTTTTATTTTCTTGCCGTACGAGGTTTACATATGTCTAATTTGCAAAACCAAGTTACAAACCTGCTAAGTTCTCTGTGCGTGATTGAGGTTATCTAAAAAATCATTTTAAAGGTTAGACACTTGACTCGTTTCAGTTGAGACTGATCACTCAGCAAACATACATTAAACACACCCGAAAAAAAACGAAAATTGGAAAAATTTTGAAAAATTGGAAAATTTGCAAAAAGTTGAAAGTTTGTTCTGTCAGTGTAAAGCACTAAAAGAGAAGGTTGAGAGGGCCCCACTCAATCAACGTTACGATTTTTCGCAATTTTTTTTTTAAATGGTCTTAAATCTGCAACTGGTTTTCGACTCGATCATCAGCATGACTAAGAACTGCGAAAAATGGCAGGTAACGAGAAAAATCTTTATTTGGCAATTCTCGCAAATTTTGCAAAATCCGCAATTGCATGGCTTTTCGCTCACTCAACAACTTGACAAAGAAATGCGAAATTGCAAATATCTCATAAAATGTCGACCTTGCAGTTTTTTGTAATTCTCCCGAATTTTGTGACTTAGAGGGAGAAAAAAGCGGAAAAATGGGAATGTACACGTAAGTTCCTCAACCTTGCAATAGTCGCAAATTTTACCACGAACGCGAAAAATTGCCAACCTCGCGATTTCAGTTTAGAGTTTTCGGAAGCACACACGAAAAATCTCAAATTTGGCAGGTGCGTGCAAAGAGACGAGTGCCAACCCACAGTTAATTTTATTTTTAAAGTCCTCATAAAATTATTATTAATTTCTGACTGATTTACGCGCCGTCTTCATTTTTATTAGTGAAAGCTAATCAGCATGCCATTTTCATTTCGAACCTCAGGTGCAAGACTGACATCTGCCATTTTACTTTTGGCCTCGGCCAAAACATCCCCAGGTGATCTGCTGTTTAAATAGGCATATTTTATTCAATTCGAAGTAGCTGCCCGCTATCTTCCTTTGTATTTATACTCTTATACAAATGTAAGCCCAACTTCCAAAACTTCGCGGGATCATTTTTTTAATTAGAGGGCCGGCTGAGAATAGTTAATTATCTTGATCTCCATGCCAATGAGGTCTCTTGCCGCTGCTAAAGAGGTTAACATTCGGGTTTATTTTTCTTTTAAAAGCCTGATCGATCATTGAATTATCTCCAAAAATTAAAATACCAAAGTATTAAAGCCCAGAGAGAGCTTTCATTGTTAGAGCCTTAAATCTAAAAAAGTTCCACATTGCTTATTATTTAGGCGAGAGAAAATCGGGATGTTAAAGCGACAGCTTTATTTGTATGCCCGAAGGCCGGGTTAAAATATACCATCTTTCACTTCTTTGTTTTTCTTTACTTAGTAAAACTTGAGCACATTGGTTTGCACGACAGGTGTGTGATTGAAAGGCTTCGGGCGCACTATATGCAAATTAATATTTTCGCTTTGCGAAAATTGTGTATTTAAGCTTGAGCATTTTCCAGTCTACTCTGCAACTGCAGCGTTTGTTATGAATTATGGCGTTCGAGATGTAGATTGAAGACGACGAAAAAGTCTGATAAGGTTAGCAGTCTTTAACCCTTGGTGAAAAACTGAAATACAACAACTTTTTTTCTCTTCGGAAAAAAAAAGCAAGGAAAATCTGCGTGGGGAGAAGTCACTTTTCTGGAAAATGGAATCCTTTTTGTCTCTTGATGAGCTATGTATTAGTTTCTCGGATCACGATTTGAGAACCAGCGCTGATTCCAGAACCCAAGACCAACATGAAAAGGATTCTTGCTACGTACTAAAGGACAGCAAAGACCACCGAGGCTCGCTTTGCGTGCGGGATGACTTTCATAAACAGAGAAAAGGTAAAATGAAAGAATTCCATCTTGAAGCCGATAATGTCGTGGCAAAAAACGATAGTCGAAATACATATGCTTGCAAATTACCAGATATAAAACCCACCAATAAATCGATGCAAATGATTCATGTTATGGCGGGGAAAATGGGACGGAGTCGCAAGTTTTACTCCATCAATGCGGACGATTTCACTGTTGGAGCAAAGCCAGGGACGTTTAGTGATCTAAGAAGCGAGGAAAGAGAAGAGCTGAACGCCAGCAGAAGACGCCGAAATCACTTGCCACTTGGGGAAAGTAAAAATTATTCTGGTGGACAAAACTGGAAATGTAATCCTACAAATGATGCGAAGTCTATCATGGCTAATTGGACCAGGGGAAAAGAACCGTACTCCGGCTCGGCGCAAAGCGGGTTCTTGGCAGCCTCACAGAGGAAAATCTTTTCCCCTCGTCAATCAGTGAAAAGTGGCGCCGAACCGATCGAAGTAAACGAAGAATTTGCTGAGACCTTACAAAAGGATTTACCGCAAAAGGTTACTAAGTTTCTAGAAATGGAAATCTCGCTTATCAAGGGAAGAGAGAAAATAAATGCGATGCAAAAGCGTAAAGGAAGTGTCTTTTCCACCTACCGTGCTTCTGATAACCCGGAAGGTGTCGATCTTAAATTGATAAAAACGAGAAAATCTTGGGATTCTGCCTATCTTGACAGGATGTAAAGATTATAGAAATGCAAACTCACATTAGGGCCATTTATACGAGGAAAAATAAGACGCGTCTTAAATAAGACGCGAACTTTCCGTATAAACGGCACATTTCGTCTAAAATAAGACGCGGCTTAGCTAAGACGCGTCTTATTAGATAAGACATGCTCGTATAAATGGTACAGTTCGCGTCTTATTTAAGACGCGTCTTATGTAAGACGCGTCTTATTTTTCCTCGTATAAATGGCCCTATTATGTACGTAGCTGGAGAAAACAGCTGCCTCTCTTACCTCCTATTGCTGCTAGGGACGTTTCGAGAGAAAACGCCCCTAGCGGCAACGAGCGAGGAGGGTGGACGGCTGTTTTCGCTGGCTACTCACTATAAACGCTAACTTGTTGAAACGGTGTGTGTGTTGGTGGGCACCCCTTTGTTCAGGACTGTAACGTTAATATTTATGATAGAAAATAATAAATGATAATTTAAAAGTAAATAAAAAGGATGAATAAAATGAAAACACATTAAGTACCCTGGTATATTGTTTCGAAGAAGAGAAAAAGAAAAAAATTATAGCAATTCTCTACTGAATTCTGTTGAGACCTAGTCTGTCACACAACCGGGCCGTTTTTAGTGTCGTCAGGCAACGCTCCGTAACGTTTGTGGGGTGGAGCGTTGCGTGATGACCCTAATAACGGCTGTGTAGTAGTTGAGACCCTACTTTACGGACAGCTGCTTAAAGGAGCTGTGTCACCCAATTAATCAAAATTCAAACAATTGAATCCGGAGGGTGCTCCTGGGATTTCTTGGTGGGGGTGTGCCGCCCGGTTCTCAAACCAAATCCTGACCCGATTTCATACCCAAAAATGTAATTTCAAGTATACAATCCCGTAGTTCCCTCAAAGACCATACCCGATTCCAAACCAAACTGGGCAAAGTGTTTACCCGTTTTCAGACCAAAACGGCGCAAAAACCCTACCCGATGGGGCGGCACATACCTATATAGCCTATATATTAACAATTATTCCTCGAGCCCGAATGGGCTCTGAGTCAATAGCCCATTCGGCCATCGGCCTCATGGGCTATTGACTCAGAGGCCATGAGGACGAGGGGAATAATTGTTTTAGTAAAATCCAACTAGTTGGTCAAAAATATCGAGACAAAACAACTTTAGCTAGCAAAACGCGATTTAGCCGCCATTGTTTTGGTTTTCTCAAAGCCGGTGCTTGTCGCTATTAGTGGGCTATAACATATAGCCTAGTAGTAGCTCAACCAATCAGAACGCAGCACTGGTTGGATTTTACTAAAAGCGAGTATCCCCCGGGCAATTGGAACCGTCACCAAACTGAGTAAAACATAAAAATAGCCGCTCAAAACATTAAAAGAAGGTATGAATAAAACAGCACACACAAAAGCAAGCACGGGTGGAGTAAAAAAATTTGAAAAGGATTGCAATTGTGCTTTTTGAAAACTTGTTCGCCTCACAGTATTTTAAAGTTCATTTTTCGTGTTTGTAACGTTTGAAATAACGCTTCATACGCGCGGGAGACATTTTTGTTTGACATGAAGCGATGATTTTGCCATTCACAAGTACGTTTTCAAGTTCCATAGCGAATAAAGACGCATAACTGGCATTATTAATAAGATGAACTAAACACGAGTGATACAATAGGACACAATGTCCATGGGATGACCTTACATTTTTTCTAAATTCAGCCCGCTTAATACAGACCGAGCCCGTTATTGCGGACAACAGCCTGCGTTGCTAGAGGATTTTTTGGTGCGTTTCTCATTTGTTGTTCCTACAGGGTTCGTATTAAAACCAGTTCGTAAAGTAAGAGATACAGCCGCGCGAAAGCTGAACCGTGGACGAACAAGAAAACGTTCTCCATTGACTTCGCGCGTTTTCTAGTTTGATTTCGCGCGTGGGTGTCTCTCGAACACACACTGGGTACACAGAAAAAAACTCACCAAAAAACCACCAGCTACGCAGGCTATGCGAACAACGGACAGTTGTTTCTTGCCTAATCAACAGATTCTCATAGAAAGACAACCTCGCTAATGGGAACACTTCATTATTAACTGTGTGCTGTAATAGACCTGAGAACAATTTCCTTTTTGAAGGTCAACAAACCCCTTCTGTTGAAAACATATTGATGTGCCCAGCCAAGAACCATAATAGGACTTATTATACGTCTATTATGGTCTCTTTGCCCAGCGCTACAGTGAAAATCCAGGACCGGCCACCCGTCACAGAACGTAAAACGTAATAAAAGAATCGTTGATAAACGTTGAGCGACGCACATTTTAAAAGGTAAAATCACTGCACAAAGTGTTTTCTCCTTCCATAAAATTTTACTTTTTTATAGAGAGGGGCCTCCCAGGGGTTTTGGTGATCGAGGGAGTATGGGAAACTGAAGCCGATACTTGTCACACTCATGTCCAGGGAGGTAACTTTAGAAGAACAGAGGATTGGCTCCCGGAACGGTTAATTGTTATAAGGATCGTGAGAAAGCCCCTTTCGCCTAAAAAACGCGAAAAAAATATAGAGTACGAGCAGTGTTATTTTTCTTTTAAAGTTAACGCACAAGAAACCCAAGCACACAAGCGGAGAACGGCGAAGCCGCGAGCTTCGATAAACGAGGGCGCAACTAGACTGTGCGCAGACGAAATTAAACTCTGGTTAACTCTGGTACTAATCAGAGTTTAGTTATCGTCTGCACGCAGGCTAGAGCGCAACTGGCCCGAGAAGAAAAAGTCTTTTCTCGTCTGGTTCGAATCCTTTATTGCCCCCGCAGGGATTTCGCCCAGAAGTCTTTTCTCGTCTGGTCCTGATCCTTTATTGCCCCCGCAGGGATTTCGCCCAGAAGTCTTTTCTCGTCTGGTCCTGATCCTTTATTGCCCCCGCAGGGATTTCGCCCAGAAGGCGAAATCCCGTGGAAGCACCCTAGTAACTCGCGCGTATATTAAGAAAAGTACTTACAGTTGAAATATACAGTCAGTATGCCAGAAAAAATATCGATTTGCTTGAACAGGGGCCACGAGGAATCGGTAGGTAATGAAGACGTTTCCTTTGTTTGCGCCGACAAGTACGAAATGGTTAGGATGACGTAAAGACAGAAAATCCTGAAGGGACCGCCTAGGTAGATTTTGTGACATCTATTGTGCAGTCTTACTTCGATACTCTTTTGCGTTACGTGTTAGTGGAGCAGTTGTTTTGAAAGTTATGGACCAAAAGACACTCGTTAAGCGCAGATGAAGTTATAAGGTGCATATAACTGTGCATATATAAACCTTTAGAGAGTTTTCTAGAGACACGAGATCACAAATCTTTGATTGGAAACCTTGCCAGACACTCTTTCTCTCTCTTTGACCGGAATAAGACTCAGCCCCAAACAAGCAAGACGAGTGAACAACGGCTAGCTTATCACTAGCAGAACGATGGACGATTACAGAAATTCGCCAACAATCAGATTCTGTGTTCGGACTTATTCCCAGCTCACAGATGTCCTTCTGCTATAAAGTTTAAAATAAGACTAGAATGCGCGAGTTTGAATTGATCAAACGTACTTTTAATTTCTAAGGCTTACTTTCCGGTAAATAAAGTTAACCGAATGTAAATAGTGAAAGAGAAATAGCGAAAAATTCAACTTCTATAAATCCTTTCTTATGGTTTAGAATAAACTATTCTCGAAATTGAGAATGTTTTGATCACGACTGTGTAAATCGAACTAAGAATGTGCATGGAACCTTGCGTTTCCTGTATTAATCGCACCTATTGTATGGAATGTGTTTAAAAATCTTCATTATGAATCGATATATTTCAAAGAGCTACACAACGAGCAAGAGCTGGCTATTGACCGACAATATACAGAGCGGGGGCAGCTGTAGTGTGGTTTGCAACCGCGCTGGCTGAGATAAGAGAAAAGGCGCACTGCAAGCAGTCTGGAAAAATAGCGCCTGTTTTGTGGGGAGCAATAGACCTCGCCTCCCGCCGCCCACTCCTCCTGTTGCCCAGGTAACTGAAGCCTAATGGCGCGGATGCTAAGCTACAAAATATTTCCCATAATGTCTTTCGGTATTACTTCCGAGTACACCTCCAAGTGACACTGGAAAAATATTCTATGTTTCTGCAGTTAACAGAAATTGTTTTGTTCGTTTCTCTCCAAATGTAGGCGTCTTTTACGGCTCTAATTCAGCTGCTGTTGTCTTTGTTTTGTTATTTTATTGATATGAGTAAGTATCGCCTTGCCCTAGGCCTTGTAATCTGTTTTGAGGATGTCGTTGTCGTAATGAACCGAGGCGGTTCTCTAACCGGTCAATGAAGGGTAATTGAATCGGAGATGGTTCCTTGTTCCTAGGTCGCACAGCTCGCGTAACCTTCAGCTACAAGGCTGAACAAGACGACGAACTTTCTCTGGAAGTTGGAGACGTGATTAAAAATATAGTTAATACGGATGTAGGATGGTGCGAGGGAGAACTGAACGGAAAAAGAGGGATGTTTCCCAATAATTTTGTTGAGGAAATAGTTGCGGAGTCCTCCGATAATAACACCGATTCAGGTGAGAAATTTTCACGGCTTTTGCACGTTGGCATTTTTCCTTAATCCTCAGGTCGACTAAGGTTTTGTTTGGTAAAAATAGCATGGTAAGTTCACTTTACACTCATGAGTTTATTATAACTTTATGTACATAGGCTCACGTATCCGCGGACTACTCAAGCTACAATGTGCAAGCCATTGATTTTCACGTAGTTGTTATTTTTAGGTTACCCAATTAATAATTGTACAGAAATCGTGAGAAGTCACTATAAAGAGCGTCATAGATTCTTCTCAAGTATTTCCTGTTGCTTTTAATACACACGTTTGTTAATATTGACAGCTCGTGTACTCACGATCTCAGATCGTGGAAGCCTTAAATATTTGCAAACGTATAAGGTCATTCTGTAGTTTCACTTTCCTATAAGCTGTGTCCGTAAGATTTCAGCTGACTTAAGTTTCAAGTAAAGAAGTCGCAGGTCTGGTGTATTGCAAATGTTTCTTTTTCACCGAGATTCAGATTTCTTCTGGTGATTTCTTGGATGTCAGTTGTAAATTGAAACGTTGGTTGAGAATCATTATGATGTTTATTCAAGCAACTCAGAAAAAACAATTTTCTTCCAAATTCTCCCAACAGGAGTGTCAAACTTATGAACTTCTGGTTACTGGTAAAGATCATAAATTCTATAGTACTGGGCTAAAGCTGTCATGTTAAACTATAATTATGTTACAACCCAGTTAAAATGAGGCAGCAGTCGACAATATTATTGTGCTGCTTTCAGTGGAATATGTGCCACCTATTCAACACTTGGGCTGAGTAATAATAAATTAAAACCACACAAATTTAGGTCTTTGCTGCCTGTTTTTGTGGTTATCTTGCCAACTATTGTAAAAAGATCACAAAGCATCATACAATCCTACTGAGTGGTCAGTGCATCGGGTTTACAATCCAGCTTCCCAGGTTTCTCTCACCACTAGCTGGATTTGTTTCTCAACTGGGGTGAATTCGAATTGTCTGCTTCACTTGTGAAAAGCCAACTGTCTCGCTTATGACTCTACTAACTACTTTGATTTTTGATTTTCACTAATTCAAGTCATAAGGGCTCTTTAAAACTCCAACTCTGACTCCATTGCTAATGAAAGCCAGCCTTTAGAGCATTTGTTGGTCATTGGGCACCATTTTAATTAATTAATAATCATTTTAGTTGTAGGAAAGAAGGCAAGAGTAACATTTGATTATGATGCCCAGGACAAGGATGAATTGACTTTAAAAGTGGGTGAAATCGTCAATGTTCTGGGTGAAGAGGAAGCAGGCTGGTGGAAAGGACAATTGGCCAACAGAACTGGAGTCTTCCCTTCAAATTTTGTAGAGCTCATTGATGAAAAGGATGCTGCACAAATGGAGACACAACACAAACATTCAGGTTCGTTGTAACCTGAGAAAACAGTCAACATTTTGCATTTCCACCATTGGTGTTCCTGCGAAATGAAGTCTGAGAAACAAGCCCAGAAATTCCATACTGATGATGTGTCACTACCCAGATCAGGTGCTTCTGATTGATTGAAGTTATTTTCCTATGTGGCACGACCAATCAGAAGCACAACCCAGATCTGGATAGGGACATGTCATCAGTATGGAATTTCCGCACTCATTTCTCAGATGTCATTTCATAGGGAAACCAGTGGTGGTGTCATGACAATGCCAGCTGTTTTCTCAGGCTAGGTTTGTTGTACTCGTATGTAGACTCTTCATTTGCTCACCCTTGTACACCATACATGTATGTGTACACTGTATGCAACTGTTTGTTGGTAATTCCATTGTATGTCTAAAATAAACCATCTGTTTTTTGAGAAAATATCTGTACCCAGCCAATGTAGGGGCATTGGGAATTCCAGGGGGCGAAGGGGCTCTCCCTTTTATAAGTATTTAGAGATGAATTAACCTTTTGTCTCGTAGACCATATTATGGCAAAATATTTGTCGTGTTTACTTTTGAATCTGTGGATAAAATCCTCATGGTATTACCATTCAAATGAGACCCCTTTGGCAGAACTTTTGCAAAGTGCTATTCATTTCTTAGGATTTTACAACGAGGAATTTAAATGTTTTTTACTTTTTGTGTTTACAGTTTCCATAGAAACTGTAACACTAATAAAATAAGTCTGCAGTCATGAAAATTTACGTTGTGTCCATAATGTCCATTAGTACATGTAAGAAAAGCGATAATTCTTATGGCCAGATACAAAATACTGTATGATTCAGTTCGCAAACAAGGGGAGTCTATTATGCTTTAGTCATTACTTGTCTTTTTGTCAGTTTATTAAATTTTTCTCTATAGTCAAAAGAAAATTTTGCAGAAGAGGGGTTAGTGTGCTACATAACATGAAGGTGAAGTGTGACCTGTTGCGTGAGAAAAATAAGTGTGACCTATTGCACGAGAAAAATAAGTGACCTGTTACGTTGAAAAAAATATTTTTCCTGATGCAAGAAGTCAGGCTTCATTTCTCTTTGACGCTAGTCATGAGCATGCTAGACATGAAGGTGAAGCATAACTTAACCCATTTGCTCCTGGAGATTTTGCCGAAGAATGCATTTTGAAGCTAGTCGAGTGGTTTTCTGGTCACTGTCGTGCTATAAAGAGCTTAAACTTACCAGTCGGTCATTTACAGGTCGTACACTTCACGGCCTTCTGATCCAGATGCAAAATATCAGTTTGCGAAGTTCGGGCATGTGCAGAAAGCAAAATTTCGAGAGTTTTTGGGTTTAAATGTGACACAGCAGTCTTTACTTTTACTTTTCACTTTCTCTCCTCCCCTCTTTTTTCACTTTTCTTGCCTCATTTTTTTTTCTCTTGCTGGACATTTAGTGGGCTTCATTTTGGTGGGAAAAGTTTTTAGGAAAGCTTTTAGGATCTTAGGATTAGGTGAAAGGAAAGGTAGGTGGGCAATGGAACAAGATTTTCATGGAGATTTTCAGGTCAATGTTACATGGTTTTTTGCCTCTTTCTCCGGTGTCCTTGACTGAGTTGTGCTCATTCTGGTATGGTTTGAAAGATCTCTTCACTCTGCACAAGTTAGCCTACAAAGTTGTCCTTGACCGTTAAAACTGATGACGTCACAAAGGGTAGAAAGGACGTGTATCCGATGGGCGGTTACGGGCGGTTCAGGGGCAAATGGGTTAATGCATCAGATACAGATATGTTATTAATAATAGGTTTCTTAGCAATACATTGTATATTTTTTCTTCAGTGGAAGCTACAGCACCTAGTGCGGAGCATCTGGATGGTTTATTGGATGAGGAGGAACCTGAAATAAAAAGATCCTCCAGTGTGGGAGCATCTTCCAAGAAGTTACCTGGAGGTGGTATGGGATTTGGCAACCTTATCAGTGCTGATATTTTAGCTGAGAAGAGACTCAAGAAAGTCCATCACGATGACAAGAAAGAAAAGAAAGAGAAGAGTTCTGTCTTACACGCTGAACCGAGCAAGTCACCATCCACAGTGAAAACCAAAGCACCTGCGACGGTAAGGAAACATTGTTCCAAAGCTTCTTCATTTCCTTCTTTCATTTTTTTTGGGCCTATCATAGAATAATCCATTCTCATGGTTAAAGGAGCTGTGTCACAAAATTCAGCCAAACTAGGTAATTACAAAATGCCTGTTAAATTAAGAAAAACAAAAATAAGCACTTAAAACAAAAAAGGAAGGTTAAAATAACACAACAGATACAACAGATGCCATGGATGGGCAAAACTGAAGAAGATTAAAATGGATTGAAATTAGGGTTTTTAAAACTGTTCAGCCTAACAGTTTTTCAAAGTGTATCTCTGCTGTATGCAACCTCCAAAAAAGAATGCTCAGGAGACATTTTTTTTTGTCTTTTGAGTCTCTGATTTTCTCATTTACATGTAATTTCTTTGCTTACTTTAAGTTCCATAGCAATTGAGGGTAAGTAATTGGCAGAATTTAAAACAAAATGAACCGGACTGCCATGACACAGCCCCTTTAATATCTCAGGGTTTAAACTAAAGTCACTGACTTCCATTGCTTTTTCCTTTCTTTAGAGTGCTAAGTCAAGGCCAGCACCTCCTGTTCCTCAATGTCCACCAAGTAAGCACTTTAACCCTTCAAGCCCCAATATCAACATACAAATTCTCTACGCTGATCTCCACATACATATCCTCGAAAAACTAGTTGAGAGAATTTGTTTTAAGATCAAAACATTTTTTCTTGAGTGATCATTTTAATAATTCTGATAACCCATTCTCTTGATCATGTATGGATATTGTTGGGAGAAAATAGATGTTGGTCACTCCTGGGACTAATTAAGGTACACTGTAAATTTTTAAAAGAGCACTTTAATACAGCACATGTTCATTAATGCATTTATTTTATTAAATCTAGATCGAAGCACCAGCAAAATAAGATTTTCAGTTACTGGAGATGATATCCTACCCCTACTGTATGTTCCCTTACCTCTGATGGAATGTTTTTAGAAACTCTTGACTAGTGGACAGTCTGGACTAATACAAATTTTCATTAAAAATTCCAGTAGCAGGAGGAAGGTGTACCATCTCAGGAGAATATTTTGAAAGAGGCTCCACATCTGAATTGAAAATAGTCATAATTTTATTCCACTAAACGTCAGCCAGAGAATTCTGCATAATAAATGAAGGTTAATTCTCTAATATCCGATGCCCAATGAACCATGGTTTTCAATAAGAGCCAGTGGCCGACAAAATTCGCTGGCTCTTTCACATGAACTTGCCACCTACTTTAAATACAGTATTCATGTGAGGTCACCGAATAAAAAAGCCAAAATTTGATGATGTCTGTGTTTTGTTCAAGCACTCCAGAATGCTGGAAGTGCATTCTAAGAGGCCCAGATTTCAAAATTTTTACAGGAAGGTTGTGGTGGTGGGGGGCGGTTGCATGCCCCCGGAGCCCCCTAGAATCTCTTGCCTTGAGCACTGGCAAGTTGTGCCTTTGGTGCCAGTTTTTTCCTTCCCGGCCTACTCTAAAGCTTTTGCCACCTATTTATAACCTTATTGAAAACCCTGATGAACACCCTGCTAATAAATCATAAATGTCACTGTCTGCTCTAAGTTCAACCTATATGTGCATCTGTACCCCTGCATTATAAATAATTATTGGATGAGGTTTTTTATGATTTGAATGATCAAAGTGGAGGTATTATCAGCTGAGCCAAAGGGCAAGGCTGATAACACTTATTGAGACCTTGATTATCTGGGATATCACAAAAACTGAATCTACAAAATAATATTATTGTTTTGAGGAAAATAATCTCACGGAACACGTTTTGAAATTGCTCTTTGAAATCATGCATAGTGCGTGCAATCTACAGATTAGTCAGTAATCTGCTAGCAAATAACTGACAAATGTGTAGGTTGGGTGGATTTCCAAAATTAACTGTAGGCTCTTAGCCATAATACAAAGACAGATAGTGAGTACAATGTATAAGAAGTCTTTTTTATTTTGAATTCCCACACCCTCTACAGGTTGCTCTTAATATAGGGACCATGCAATTAGGGTTTGAACCTCTGGATATTTGTTGTTGACACATCATGTGTTACACTGAAAATTTATTTTGTATGTTTGCCAATACACTGTTTCTTCCCTCATACATGTACATTGTACATGTATGAATTTCAAAACTTATGATTTTATTATCATTTTTAGGTAAGAAGCCCAGTGAAAGAGCCAAAGTTATGTTTCCTTATGAACCTGAAAATTCAGATGAACTTAACTTAGTTGAAGGTGACATTATCACTATACTTAACAAGGACGTTCCTGAGAGTGATGGTTGGTGGGAAGGAGAGATCAATGGTAAAGTTGGCATGTTTCCTAACAACTTTGTTGAACTGCTGCCTGCTGAGGAAGAAGATACGTCAGTGAAAGACAAAGTAATAATATTGATACTATTCATACCTTTTTGAACACGGGTATAAATTTGCTAGCGGGCATGACTGACAAAAAAATGATATTTTACCTCAGTTATAGTAGGATACATGCAACAGGGCCCTATTTTGCTTTCTTTCTGTAAACAATTCAATTTCACCAGCAAGTGATAAAATCCTTCATATTTGCTTCTCAACATTTTTTTTGTTCACAAGTTCAGAGCACTGGGCTTCCTTATCTTTTTGTTGCTAAACCCTTTTCTTTTTCACTTAAAATGCCGTGAAATGCAATTTTCACATCAGAGCTCCCAAATTTCAACTTTTCTCAGGGAATCCCCTCATGGAAGGGAGCTAGTGCTATAATGATCAGCTTGATCAGCTGTGCCATGTGACTGTCTTTTTTTTTCCCTCCTACTGTAAATTTTTTGGAGAACCCTGCTACAATTCACTTCTCAGTAATTGGTTTCGCTTTTAAGATTTTCAGAACAAAAAAGGGATATGCTCAAACCTCCATGAAGCTTCTACCCTTGAGGAAGAGATAACTGGCCTGTTAATAATGATTGTTTAGTATTTAGTGAGAACCAGTTCTAGTAACTTGCTACTTTATAGGAGGACGCTTAAGGGCTTGTCATTTATTGCCTGCAAGGTGGTGGTAGGGTGGGGAGGTGGGGGGAGAGCGGGTCAGGCGGCCATTTTGCTGGGGAGTCATTTTCAAAACTTTAAAGATGGTTCTGGGGGGTCATTTTCAGATAACAGATCATCACCTGGGGGGTCATTTCATGAAAGAAGGTCAAAGCAGTAATGAACAAGAATTGACGTGGTTAACGTGGATCATAAAAGATGGCTGTAGATAAAGTATGTGGTGGGGTGGTGAACTTCGGCACGATTTGTAGCCAGAATATTTGTAGCTTCCACAGCAATCGGGTACTCAAGGAGATTCAACTGTATTCTTAATTCAAACTTTCTTCTTGCTATTGTTATTATTCATAATTATTATTTTTATTGTTTTGTTTTTCCAGGCTCCTGTTGCACCTACCACAGCCAAGAAAGGTGTACCTGTGCTACCAGTCAACTTAGATGAACTTAAAAAATCACCAAGTGAGTATTCCTACACTCAGGAGATGTATCACCAGAGGCTGGCTATTTTAGGCCATTTTCTCCATTTCTGGACATAAGTGACACTCAGAGGCAATGAAACTGATGTTAAAGCTCTAATTATATTGTTATCACTTTGTCAGGCATTGTGGCGCATTTTGCGCTAAAATTTAATTTAACCCACTGAAATAAAACAATAAAAAGACAGGATCAAACAGTCATAAATAACAAGCAGCCAATCACAATGAGAATCCATTGCAATGTTCATGCCACCGTTTTCTTGCATCGTTTGTCAAAGAAATCATGCGGCCATTTTCAAAGCTCAAATCATGGCTGAAAACACAACCAATAATTTGTAAATTCTTAGTCACTTCAGCTAGAGGAAGAAGATCTACAAAAGTTAGAGAAGCTTATGATGCAAATAATGCCTCTAGTATGTGCATAGTCAGTTCAACCAGTTATCTCAAAACTGTTAGTTTAAAACATTTGTACATGTACACTTATGTTTCTCTTCTGGGATAACTTTGAAAATCGATGCTTTTTAGCTTGAGGCTTCATGTTTGTGTTGTTTGTGTCTGTCATGCCACTTTCCACCATGCCTTGATCATGTGCTGTAATGTATTCCGAGTGGGGTACATGGCTTAATGTATCACGATCGGGATACATTTGATTTTAGTCAAGGCCATGTGACCAAGAATCAGCCAATGGCTGGCCCTGTTTAGTTGAGTAAAAGTTTAGGAATATAAGATTCTGCTTTATACCAACTATCAAATTATGCAAAGGAAAAATGACATTTTCAGCACTTAGTTAACTGTACCATTCTCTGGTTACTATAATTTTTCATTCGAGAATAGAATAACATGATATTTTTCTTTTTGACATTTGCGACTACTTTTACGGCGCTTTTTAAAAGCTGGAACTGGCTGGGCGGATCAATCGTTTTGAAAGTAAAATGTTAGTCTTTTCTTGATATTTTCTCTAAAACCCAACACAGCCAAGCATACCATTTAAGTATGGACTGATCTGGCTGGATAGTGGTGATTTATAGTGGAATTCTCTTCACAGCTGGACTGGTCTCACTGGCCAGTTCTAACAAATGGAAAGTGTCCTTAGCCTCTGCTTGCAAGAGTTGTCTGTTATCAGCAATTAAAAATACAAAGTGTTAATATTGCCCACTTGTAAGAACTCTCTGTTAGCAGGAGTTTGACTGAATCACCTTTGTTTCATTACCATCTTAGAAACACATAGAAAACCTGCTCCATCTGTCTCTGCAAAAGATGACTCCGACTCAGAAAAAACAGCTCACAAAGTCACACCAAAAGAACCACCCAAGAAGCCTGTTTCATCTCACCCTGCTAAAGAAGAACCCAACGTGGATCATACCCCAGAAATGGCCCACCCAGCACCTGCAAAAAAACCAGTGGCACCACAGAAGCCTACTCTCCCACCCAAGAAACCATTACCAATAAAGGCTAAGAAACCAGATATTATAGGACGAAAACCAGAGAAAAAAGCAGATACAGAGAAATCGGCACCTCTTAAGAAAACTGCTGAAGATGCCGTAGATGGTTCACACGTTAAAGAGATGTCACATGTACAAGAAAGGTCAAAACCTGTTGACAAAAAATCAACACCTGAGATTAAGACAAGTGATACTGGAGAGGGTATGTTCACTGCTTGATAATATTATTAGAAAAATGCGTAACATATAATTTCACTGTTTTTGCTTACTCCAAGCAAATACCAGAGGCAGATTGCATAAATTTGTTGGCACATTTCAAAAGTGTGCAATGGCTGTAGATAAAAGAACAAAAATGAAAGGAACGGATGATGTACCTAAAAAGAACTCTACCAGAATAATTTATTATGGAGGTGGAGATGACTGGAAGTTTCTTTAATTTTGATTATAAAGTATAAAGGTACATGTATAGAGAAAGTATCCGTATAAAAAATGCAACTGTCAATCACACTGTGTTGGAGTATGGTCTCCTTTAGAGATCAAATAAGCCGCCTCAACCACGCCCAGATTGGTTTTCTTTTAAGAATTTTCATTCTAATCTTCAGACTATCCCCATTAGTCACTATAAAATGGGGTTCTTCCCCCCCCCCCGCCCCCGTAGTACTAAGTGTTCATCTTTTGAAGGTCTCTCTTAAAGGCCGATTTAGACGGTACGATTTTTTGCTTACGACTATCGTGGGCGTGTAGCATATATCATGACTTTCGACCATCCACACGCGCACAATTTACGCTTACGACATCCACAATGTGTAGTACGGATGTCGTGGGTCTAATTTACCCCACACGATCTGTCGTAAAGTCGTGACGCATGCCAGTCGCGCACGATAGTCGTCAGCAAATATCTTACCGTCTAAATCGGCCTTAAGACAAATGTCTATATATGATTACTTTCAAAACTGGTAATAATTCCAAACAGTGCTGTCCTCATAGAAAAAGACTTTCCTTTTGTTCAATTGTTAGTTGACTGTTTCTTGTTCTCTGTTACAGCCCCCATATCGTTTGATGATCCGCCAGAAACAGAAACGTTAAATCACTTGACTGCTAACAGAGCCAAGGTGCCACAGAAGAGGCCGCCATCTAAGGTTTTGCCTAGTATTATGTCCCATTCACACAAAAGCTTAAACATGAAGTTTAAAAGCCGTTTTTTCTTTACTGAAGCTGCTCACTGTACTTTTATTGATGGCAAATTTAAGGCAATTGTGTTTTTTGGAGAATGGAGTGTAGACGTTTTGAAATTTTGAAATTGGAGTTTTCTTGCATCTTTGGCGCTCGCTTCATGTGAGACTGGCGGCCAAAACTCTCACACGCGCAAAAACAATTCCGCCAGCTACGCAGGCTAGTAAGTGGGTACACTTGAGTACCCGATATGTGACTGTGTACTTAGTTACTTCATTTCGCCCTACCATACGTCCCCGAATTCTCGCTTGGCTACTTGAAAAAAGGGTGTGTTCACATTAGTGCCAAGCGAGTACCGCAAGTAGCAAGTGTGAACGTCGCCATATTCTAGTCCAAGTTGATATGTAAGTTATTCCCTTTTGTTACAGGAAGGGCGGTTAGATTCGGCTCGTCTCAGTGTAAATTTAGATGACCATGTTACCGTAAGTTGCAATGTTCATATGCTGTTGATAGTTAGTAAAGCGGGGCAGCCAACGACCGAATCTTTCCGCACACTTCAGATTTGACTCAAATGTATTCCCTATGCTTGAGCAGCCTGTTTGGTTAATTTGGAGCTGCCTTAAAAACTAATTATCTGTCCTGTCTTTAAACCGATATTTTTAGGAGCCCCCTTTTTTAGCTATAATGGTGATATCTTGGTAATAAAATGTAAAAAACACAACCTCCGATAATCGTAGGTAAGTTACCAAACATTGAATATCTTAGACGAATGGAACGGTAATCCAGAAATGCTTAGCCTAAATCTCGAGGCAATATTTGCTCCTTTGAAGAGTTATTTAACAGAAAAAATGTCTTTGGCCTCCCGTGAAAAAAAAAAGGAAGAAGAAGAAGAAGAACAGGTTACACCCCAGCCCTAGGACCTCATGACTCGTGTGCACCTTCACCCTTTAGATTTTTGAGGTAATTGTAATCTGCTGTATTTCTTGTAGGAAACAATCAAGCATCCTCCTTCACGTCCCAAAGAACCACCCAAAGAGCCTGCATGGAAACGTGATGCAAGAGAAGCTCGAGAAAAGAAACAGTCGCTAGAAGAAAAGGTGGGCAGGGAACAATACGGAAAAAAGAGACTTTCGTAAAGGCCGCGCGAGAGACCTTGCGCGTCTCTTCGGCCCTGTTTACACGGGTCCGGACAAATTTTTGAACGCACCAATTTTCTACCTGTGCAAACCGTTTGCACGGAGCCGTGCAAATTGTGGTACAGATTACAGTATTGTTTGTCGTTCAAACATTTACACGGTTCGGCGGGTTTATAAAGGAAAGCGGGGACGAAGGAAGTGATGGGAAGAGGAGCTCTACGCTCGTTCCCATCCTTCCTCTCTCGCGCTTCTCGCTTGTCTCGCGCGGCCTGTCTCGCGTGCCCACTTGTTCCCCAATCCCCTCTTAGCCTTGGGAAAGTGTGTGCAGGAGGCAGATACCATTCGTTTGCCAAGTGTGTTCAGCAAAGAACACTTACAAAAATTTAATTAAGATGGTTCATCAAACGAAGCCCAAAAAGTTTTACTGTAATACGTCAAGCATGAGACGTAGTGTTTCATCACCAGATGAAACACCGAGAAGACTGTTGTAAATACGACGCGCAGCGGAGGTGAGATGTTTCATGTAATATATCAAACATGAGATGCAGTGTTTCATCACCAGATGAAACACCGAGAAGAGAGTTGAAAATCCGACGCGCAGCGGAGTATTTTTGACGAACTTCGAGGTGTTTCATGTGGTGATGAAACACTGTGTCGAATGTTTGATATTTCTTCTCAAACAAAATCATTTTTGAAGGAGAAATTAAGGATGCAAATACTAAGCAGTGTTTCATCCGATTTCCAAACACTCATTAAACATTAATTTCCTTTGTATTTTCTTAATGAATTATTAATGAGTTTGAGAACGGTTGATGAAACATGTTTCGAATGCTTGATATTACTTCTTAAAGAAAATGATTTTAGAAGGAGAAATTAAGGATGCAAAAATGAGCATTTTTTTCTGATTTCCAAACACTCATTAAACATAAATTTCCTTTGTTTTTTCTTTATGAATTATTAATGAGTTTGAGAAGTTGATTGTCACGAACGAGTAAATTAAACCGGCGCAGAATGATCTGGGATCGTGAAATTGAAGACTGTGTGTTTTTAGGTTATCTTTGGATGGCTTAGCTTGAAATTGGGAAGTGTTCGAAAGATTTTTTCAGTGTTGAGTAGCCTCCGGGACGCATCCCTCGAGGGTGAAATGATCACCGACCCAAGCATTTCAAGAGATGTTAGAGCTATTTGTGGTACTTTTAACTACATTGGTATTCGCTGGTTGTTTGCCATGTATGCATGTACTTGGGCAAAACGGTCGGTTCACGGTTTGGGCAAATGGTAAGCAAAACTCAGGGCTGGTAAATTTCGTTCGGTAATCGCGTTTCCCTTTGAAACTGGTATCAAAGATGCGTTTAAAGAAATGGAACACTAATTCCGTTTTTGGAACATTTCGACCGGGAAAACAGGACTATCTCTTCAGGCGTCTCATTGCTCCCGGAAACGTTCCAATGGGAACGATCCTAAAGGTCATGTTCCATTCACTTTCCAACCGGAATTTGCGGAAACTTTTTGTAAATTCGCCACTTAAGAAAACGAGAAGGGAACTGGAGCCGAAATATGTCGCGCAATTGTTTCTGGGATTGTTACAGGCCACGCGCCGTTCATTATTTTATTGGCCGCCAATCAGTATTTTCCCTGTCCATAGTAACAGTCCCAGAATTCAATGCGTATGCTAACTCGGCCCACACTCGGTCTTGTTCCTAAAGCGGCGAATTATTGATTCCATTGTTTTTTCCTTTCCCTTATTAAGCCTCCACCGCCGATATTGGCCTCCAAAACTGACGCGTTAGAAAAGCGAAGGTCAGTTCACAAGGAGGAGACACATGAGCAGACGCCACCGGTGCAAAAAGTAGAGCCTTTTACGACAACGAGCCCAGCCGAGGTGGAAAAGTTACGAAAAGAGGTGTCGGGCCTGAGAGAGAAGCTGGAGAAAATGGAGAAGAAGTTTAATGAAAGTTTAAAGAAACAAGAAGATAAATTTATGCGAGAGATCGAGGTGCTCACTAATGACTTTGATGAAGAGAAGAAGCAGAACGCAGCAGAGCTTGCCGCGCTGAAGGTGGAACTGAACATAATGAAGAGACGCCAAACTCGGTTGAATTTAGATGACACTCAGTGATGATTAGCCGATAGGTTGTGCTAAGCGAAGTGAATGAGATTTAGTTTGATACATTCAAATAGGCGTTCATTCATATAGTTTAGGAAATTTTTTTAAAAATACTCTAGAATTGTTTCAAAATACATCGAATTGTCACCTGAGGGTCTTTAAATCAATACGAAATAGAGTTAAGTAAGGTAGCATCTAGACTTGATACAAGTCGTTTTCACAAACTTCTTTACAGAATCTACAGTCAAGGTAGTCACCTTCTGTTAAGCCTTCCTCTCCTTACTCCGGCCCAACTTCCGGTCTCACAAAGGTGTTCAAGTTAAATACAAGAATCACAAATTCATAGACAATTAGAATAACTTGCTAAGTTTCCAAAACTAGGCAAGGGTGAAAGAAAAAAAAAGAAATAGCATACTGGGAAAATTATGTCCTTTGCTACTAAAGAAGTCTTTTATACATATTCGTTAAAAGCTCGAGGTGATTCCGAATGTTTTCATCGTCTCAGAAAACAAACCGAGCACTCCGGGCATTTCCTTGGATCAGGTTGCCCAGCAATATTTCCACTTAATTCTTACATGGATCTAACATGAGGGGCACCCAACGACGTTTTTCTTTAAAATAATTGTTCAGTGTTCGAGGAAGCAAATATTATCCAGAAATTTCTAAAGCTGATAGTTACCCGTCAGGGTAACTAAAAGTTTCGGAGAAGACCAAAAAACCACTTAAAACTTTCGAGAGAACCCAAATTTTCCCAAGATATCTAGCCTCCCACGTAGGCGTTTTTAGGGGAGCTCGTTTTATCCTGTGGGGAGGGATGAAAGACGAACTTCCCTAAAAACGCCTGTATGGGAGGCGATACTAAAAGATATCCGAAGAGATAAACAGTTTTTAGGTCAACTCCAAGTTAACCAAACGGGCTTCTAAAGCATAGAGAAATTTATTTGAGACCTTCTGACGTATTTGGAAACATTTGGTTGTTGGGTGCCCCTGTCATCGTCACACAGAGAGGAGACGACAGAATTATTGCAGGTTATTTGGTCTTCATCCTTGAAGCAAAAATTCAACTTGACGAGAAATGTCAGTTGTAAAGAAGTTATCATTTTTATTATCGGAATATCATCTGTATATATATATATAAAAAATGCAATTGAAAAGTATTTTGGTCTCTCGTGATTTCAATGTTGTTGTTTTACCTTCTCGCATACTGTGTGTATACAGGATTGGCTGAAAAATATCTAGGGTTGCTTTCTCGACCAATCCTCAATTTTTTGTGTGATTTTTTAGCCTGTGCATCAGGTGATAGCTCTCTGGTGAGAGTGCGAAGCTCGGGGTACAAAATGAAGAAAGAAAAGTACTCCTTACCTTTCTTGCCTAAGCTTTTTCAGCCAATAGCATCATTGCTTAACTGACAGACGACCAATAACATCGCGACATATCAGGTCATTAACTAGAGTTTAAAACCAACGGACGTTATACGACTCACTTAGACTCTGAAGCTGACTACCGCACAGGTTGTGGAAACGTCAGTCACTGTCAGCAACAGTCCCATCCAGGGCTACGTTGACCCGGACGATCATACTCAACCTACTTATGAAATGACTCCTGGGTTCAAACCTTTCACAAGATGTTCCTTCTTTCAAAGGCTATACGCCACTTGCACATCTTCCATAATGCACCTTATTTGCCCCCTAAAATTTTGCATAACCTTTGTTTTTCATTTCTGCTGGGTATTAGAGCCGCCCCAAGAGAAATTGAAACAATGCTTATGCAAAATTTGGAGGGGGGCAAGAAAATGATTTTTCATTCTCATGTTTCGTAATCACGGGCGGTCGAGGACGAGTGCCTGTTTTTGCGCGAAAGCGAGGCTAATGCGCGTCACTTCTCACCAGTCCACGGGCCGATTTATGTCATTTTTGCCGTTTTAGTGGTTTTCATGTAAACCCGTTTACACCTTTAGAGAGAAAAACGTGGACCACTCAGGAGAGACGTAACACACATTTTAAGTCAGGTAAGCTGTTTTTTATTGAAATCCTTTCATTTTCGTAGGTTACAGAAACGATGGGTTTTTCCCATACAAATCCTTATATTTCGAATGTTACGCAACAATGCCGACGTTCGCCGATGATCATATTTCGAGCTTGGGTTTCCTGTGGAGAGAAACGTCTGGGTACGAGGAAGAGGGAAAATCATCCAACCGTGCCTTTACTATTACTAATCCTCCTTCTCCGAGAAGCCTGAATAATGGACAATGATTTAACTGGTGGGCAGTTAACACTAACACGACCCTATGTTGATAAACAAGGCGCGATCAAACTTGCAGATTTATTGTTTGGTCTTCGTATTTCCGACGTTTCACATGCCAAGGAGTTTGTCAGTTACGACGACCGGAATTTCTATCTGAAAGGTGTTTTGCTTAGCCAAGAGAACAAACAAGGGAATTCCAGTGAAGATGAATTCGTGTTGAAGATATTAAACCACGTCGATTCACAAAACATTTCATACGTTAATGCACAAAACGCGCTTTTGCTTCATTTGAAAGAACATGGCTTTGTTTGCCCAGTTCCAATGAAGTCGTTAAGTGGTGAACTCACAATGGAATGCCAGTTGTCCTCTTATGGTTTAACTGGTAGTAAAGAAAACGCCAAAATACAGGAGATCCCACGGGAAATTAACGCCGTTCGACTTCTGAGCTACGTGCCCGGGAAGCTTCTGAAAGATGTTCGTTGCACGAATGATCTCCTCTTCAATCTGGGTCGTTACATCGCGAAGATGAATAAAGCTTTGCAGGTAAAATACGTTTTTTATACGCAGTGCGGTTCGCTATAAAGTTTTGCGTCGATCAAATTGAAACTTCAACATCCCTCTCGCCACAAAGTGGTGTTTTTTCACACCCCGGGTGACTATTTAGCAATTATTTCTCGAGCGCGAATGGGCTCTGAGTGAATAGCCCGTGAGGCCGAAGGCCTCAATAATGGCCCTATTAGGCTATTTTGCTAAAACAATAAGCCATTTGCACTTATAGGTTATTGCCTTAGAAAAACGATTAGTGGGTCATATCTTAAATTAAATAATATTGATTTGGTTTTTCAAATCATTCTGAGAAACGTATCGCTCCAATTCACAGGAATTGTTTACCTTCATTTGCATTAATTTGTACTCTTCGCTTGCAAAAACGTGGCTTTCAATACGAAACAGGATATCTCCCGGGCTTTAAGTTTTCCTCGTGTGTTCTTGAGATTTTCCTTCTAAATCCGATTGACTGCAAACAAAATAGCCTCGATCCGAGGGACAAACTTGAAATCAAGGCAAATGCAGTGATAAACTTACATACAAACATATTTACATCTAAGATAGCTCAAAAGCGGATGGCATCGGGCACAGGCAACCCAGGCTGGTCACGTAAGCGACTGAATTAGTGTGCTGCGAAGGGGTGTTACGAAAACTAAGACCCTCGAAAGACCTAAGACCCGTCTTAGGTTTCGAGATTACGAAAACTAAGACCCCCTTAAAATCGAACCTGTCGAAATATGAAGTCAAATTGTAACCGAAATAGGTCTAACCTGTCAAATTATCTTCTGTCCAATAGGCCATTTTACAATTGTGTGCTTAATGCCCTGGCCTTTGAATAGACGCGAGGCTGGCGGTGACCTTGTTTTGTTACAAACCTGCCGGCTTTTCAAGTGCAAATCGTGGTATTCTCATGCTAACAAGCCCGTGAACATGAGCATTTACATATGAAAAACAAGAAGGTTTGTAGCAAAACAAGGTCACCGCCAGCCTCGCGTCTATTCAAAGGCCAGGGCACTGAGCACACAACTGTAGAATGGCCTATTCTTTCCTCCTAGTTTTAGGTCAAATTTAACGGTAAATTTAGGGGTCTTATTTTTCGTAATTTCAAAAACAAAGACCCCTCTTAGTTTTCGTTATTACGAAAACTAAGACCCCCTACAAAACCAATCCGTACAGTTTCAATGAAGTCAAATTACGACTATAATCCGTAAAACAACCAAAAACTATCATTCGCGTGCTGACGATCCGCTTTTCTGGCCAGTCAAAACAATAAAAACAAAACACCCTGGGGTGATTTTTAGCTAACGCAATCACGGTCGCAAAGACACAGAGGCAAAAATTCATCTCCAGCACGTGGAACCAAAATTATAATTATAGTCAGAACAATCGGCGGGGTAAGGCATATTTTCAGCATACAATTATACACAGGTAGTCTATGGCTTTTCATCCTCTTTTTGAAGCCTCAATACTGATATGTCTCCAAATTTTTAGAAGAAGCAGATTGTCAGCATGTAGATGATAGTTTTTGGTTGTTTTACGGATTACCTTTAAATTTGACCTAAAACTCGGTGGAAAGAATCGGACTGAAGATAATTTGACAGATTAGACCTATTTCGGTTACAATTTGACTTCATATTTCGAGGGATTCGATTTTAGGGGGTCTTAGTCTTCGTAATCTTGAAAACTAAGACAGGTCTTAGGTCTTAGTTATCGAGGGTCTTAGTTTTAGTAACACCCTGCTGCAAAGCCTCGTGTCTTTGCAGCAATAAGGCTGGTTACCGGCTCAAAGTGGTGTTGTGTTCACACCTGCCCCATTTTGCCTTGTCAAAGGCTACTTCGAAATGTGACTTATTGGTATTCAAAGGAGTGGATTGGTTTTAAGCAGAAACACGGACATTCAGGTCCCTAGTGCTAGTCCAAATTGTGGAATGGGTATTTGAAGAAAGGATGTGTTCACATTAGTGCCTAGTGAGTAAAGACATGCCTGGGAACCTAGTATGAACTACATGTTTCATTGAACTGTTAAGTGTCCATTTGTATTGCTAATAGCATGATTTGTAGTGATATTTGGCATAAAAACCACGAGTGATATTTCAAAATTGTTTTACAACATTATAAATTTGAAACAATTTTGAAATATCACAAGTGGTATTTATGCCGAATATCACATGCAAATCATGCTATTATTTGTTTATACTACTATCCACACAAGGTTTGTCATTTTCACATGTAGGTATTTCAAATTAAGCTGAAATACCACTGCTCTAAGCCAATCAAACTGCAGAAATTTCTAACGTAGCAGTATAAACAGTGGAACCTCAATATAACAAAGGGCCAAGGGACTGACAAAATTTGTTTGCTATAAAGAGGTTTCATCATATCAAGGTTCTTTTTCATGTTTTACTATTACAGGGGTAATGAAAGTCATTCATTATACCAAGGACTTAGTTATATAGAGGTTCGTTATATCGAGGTTCCACTATACATGGATGCTACATGTCAGGAAATGGTCAGCCAAAACAATTCTTCAAGGTCAGGGAAAAGTCAGGGAATTTCACTTTCTAGTCAGAGAAAATTTAAATCTTTGAAAGAGGTCTGTCGTGGAAAAGTGAAATTTTAAGAGTACATCTTTTCTCGCCAATGTTATTTTGTTCTAACACTTAAAATTCTGAAAATGAAGAAATGATCGCTGCAGTGAATGCAATTTATGCAATTGCGTAAAGAAGCCTGAAAAAAAAATTCAGGACTTCAACGGGGTTTGAACCTGTGCTCTCGTGATACCGGTGCAATGCTCTACCAACTGAGCTATGAAGCCACTGATGTTGGGAGCAGGTCAATTGTGGATTCATATGTTCCCGTGAAAGAAATGAGTGTTAATGATATATGAAATAAATCATATATGAACTGCGGAAATGAAATGAAAATGAAGAAATGATTGTTGCAGTGAATGCAATTTATGCAATTGCATAAAGAAGGCGGAAAAAAAAATTCAGGACTTCAACGGGGTTTGAACCCGTGACCTCGCGATTTTTCAGGCTTCTTTACACAATTGCATAAATTGCGTTTACTGTGACGATCATTTCTTCATTTTCATTTCATTTCCACAGTTCATATATGATTTATTTCATATATTATATTAACACTCATTTCTTTCACAGGAACATATGAACCCACAATTGACCTGCTCTTAACGTCAGTGGCTTCATAGCTCAGTTGGTAGAGCATCCTACGGGTATCGCGAGGTCACGGGCTCAAACCCCGTTGAAGTCCTGAATTTTTTTCAGGCTTCTTTACGCAATTGCATAAATTGCGTCCACTGTGACAATCATTTCTTCATTTTCATTTCATTTCCACAGTTCATATATGATTTATTTCATATATCATAAACACTTAAAATTCTTTTGTACATTTTATGAAAATAAATCATGATGTATTGTTAGTTTATTGTTCATGAAATTGAACAACAAGTTATTTTAAAGAACTTTCAATTCATATACACTGTAAAAGAACTTGCTGAAAGCATAAATAAATAGGTGGAAGGGATGGCTGTAAGGAAAGGGTTGAGTCCATTGTCAGGACTAATTGATAAACTGTTTATTCAGTTGGTCAGGGAAATTTTACATTGTTTAGGAAAAAGTCAGGGAGAAATCTGGGAATTTCAGAAACCTCTCACTGTGGCAACCATGATTTAGTGTCTGTACATGCAACAGAAATGCAATAGAAATGGTTGTTGCATCATTCAATACATTTTCCAAAGATTTTACATTTTAATGATGGGCACTCAAAAAGGTTTTTTCTTTCTAGTCGGTTGAAACCTGAGTTTTTTTTTTGGATGTCAATCAAGTGCTATCATGGTTTTTCCCACCCTCTGCTGGTGAAAGTTCTCTCATATTGTTCTTCTCAAAGAGCAAAGACAAAGAGCTCAGGATTCTCTCTGATAGCATGATGAATGATAAGGAGTTCTAGGAGTTAACACTAACATTCACACAAATATTCCCTCTCTGAAAACAGTCTTATTTCAAAGGACAACTTTTTTTGTTGTTGAATACTACAGAAAGTTATTCATGACAAACCCGTTCCCTTCAAGCATGCTTTTAGGACCCTTTAGATTATAGTCATTTTATACCACTTTTGCCTTCTACTCTATAGTGATTAAATGTTTGACTAATGCAAGGTTTGTGGTTTCATCCAGAGTTTTCAACATGCGGGCCTTAGTGATCTAGTGAAACAAGAATGGGACTTGGCTCAGTTAACTAACCTTGAAAGTTACATATCTGTTGCAAGCGAGGGTGTTAAAGACTCAAAACCACTTCAAGATGTCTTCAACATATTTGTCAATAGAGTCATTCCAAAGCTTGTTAATCTAGATAAACATGTAATCCATGGTGACCTCAATGATGAGAACATACTGGTCGCTCCTAGTCAGCGTGGTGATATTCATGAAATAGCAGGTATACTTGATTTTGGGGATACCTCAGCTTCCTACAGAGTGTTTGAAGTTGCCATATGTATGATGTACATGATAATGCTCCGAGTGCAACAAGGTGATACGCATCAAGGAGCAATCAGATCTGCCGGCCACTTGTTGAGAGGTTATCAAAGCGTTTACAGCCTCTCTCACTCTGAACTTGAGCTCTTGTATTGGTCAGTTGCTGCTAGGTTCCTTCAGTCTTGTGTAATAGGAATATATAAACAAACTCTTGAACCAGAGAATGTATACTTGAGCCAAACTTATCACTTAGGACTTAAAGTTCTTTCTTCGTACATTGCCTCTTCAGAAGAAGAAACGCTTAATTCTTGGTTTTCAACTTAAATTAATAGTAGGGATGTTTTAGCCTTCGTTTTTTGGTAGGAATACATGAAAGCTGATGACCTCATAGCCATTTGTCTTTATCTCATGAATAAATTGCGGTGGAATTTCATTACGATTTAGTCATGTGCTATTTTTTGGTGGTCTAACCGGTTGGACAGGTTGTGTAGTTATTTTTAGGTCGATGAATATAAAGTAAGACAAGTGTTTATTGTTTTCCCACCACCACCGCCAATTAGATAGGTTATATAAATGGCCCGTAATTCCTTTTCTTCCTTTGGCCTGATTTTGTCTATAATTGGGCTTTTTGGGCCTGGTTTTGGCCTGTTTGACCTTCTCTTTAAGCAGTCTATTTGATGGTGGTGGTGGTGGTGGTGGTGGTGGTGGTAAAGCAATAGAAATGTGGTGTTGGTGTTGGTGGAAGTTAAACTGAATAAGAAAAGGGTTGATGGTTGTGGAGGAGGGAAAACAATAGAAATGTAATGGTTGTGGCGCAGGGAAAACAATAGAATTGTGGTGGTGGGGGAAGTGAAACAGAAAAGGGTTGGTGGTGGTGCTGGAGGGTAAATAGTAGATATGTGATTCTGGTGGTGTAGGGAAAACAATAGAAAAGTGGTATTGTTGGATGGTGAAAGTTAAACAAAAAGAGGGAAGGGATGATGGTGGTAGTGGAGGGAGAACAATGGAAATGTGATGGTGGTGGTGGTAGAGGGAGATCAATAGAAATGTGATGATGATGGTGTTGGTGGAGGTAAAACAATAGAAATGGGATGGTGGTGGCAGTGGAGCGAAAATAGTCAATTTGAGTGAGGGCAAAATAACTAAATTGTGTAGGAGAAGGAAGGGGAGTTGGATAAGTAAAAAACTGTGTTTAGTACTAGATAGTGCAAGTTTCCTTCAAATTCATTAATATGCACGATTTGCGCGCAAGAATCAGTGAACCTGAATTTGAACAATTTTCGTTCTGCAATGGACAAAGAAAAATGTAGAAAATAGAACTTGCATAAATATGTTACGGCTCATTGATTTTGAATCACAGGCGAGTAAACAATTATTCCTCCGACAACATGAATCAACCAATGGACACTTCTTATTTTTTAGTCAGCCAATCCAAAACGAAGACATTCATCATTATCAACCTAAAAATAACTAAATAACCTATGACGCCATCGGCGTTCATGTATTCCTACCCTCGTTAACGAGAATCCTGCCGACAAGCAAGGCCTAAAACAGCCCCACTATACAACTAGTCTAGTTAGTAAAGAATTGCTAACCGATGAACTTCTGAGTGTCTGACTTTAGGAAAAGGCCGATTCATTAAACCTTTGATGTAAGAAGCCTCTTTCACGTTTTAAAATTTATTTATGATCAATAATGTTAAAAATCAGAAAATTCTAAAATACCTTCATATTTATTGCTAAGAAGCTGCCGTTATTCTAGCGGAACTCCACACGCGCGCGAAGCCCCATAGCTGGGTTAGCCTGCGTAGCTGGCGGGATTAGCGGGCGAGTGCTGTATTTTTTGGCGGCGGAGCCGCGTGAAGATTGGGAGCAAGTTAAATTGAAATCCCGCCTGCCCTAATTCTTTGGAATTTTGAATAGTCCGACAACCAGGCGCAAGGGAGTTTCTGATTGGCTGAGAGGCGATAAAACGTCAGTCAAATGATAATGTAAATCACGTGGAAATGAAATTAAATTAAGCAAGCTAACAGGCTCCACTCCACCATAAGATTTGCGGTTGGACTCCTCGAAAGACATTTTTTGACCGAAATAGGTCTCAAAATTTTATAAGACACTTCTTCTGCTATCCTTAATTCAGAAAGGGCTGAAACTAATCTCGTTTTACGACAGGAAATTGGCTCAAAAACGAAAGTGCATCAGACAGTATTGCCTTTTATCACGCAGTGCAAACTCCCTGATCAAGCATCAAGCATCAAGACAACGCTTGATCATTGAAAACTGGCAACTTAGAAAAGCGGGTGGAGTCTGCTGTTTTAGTGTGGAGGATTCTTCGTTTGACTGAGCAAATATTATTTTTGCCGACTGAGAAGTCATGAGGCTGATGTGCTTCCTGTGCATTGACTTCCTGTGGTTTTTGTCTCTGACAGAATTTGACCTCTGAGGCAGTTTAGAGAATTCTTTGACCTCCTTTGAAGCGTTCAGCTTTTTATTGCTGCTAAACGACCGTTTAATAAAGGTTTTAGTTTCTTCAGTTTGGAGTTACTGCAGAATACCCCTCCTGGATCCTGAATAACTTGTTACATGTAGTTGTTTTGTCCGTGACTTGATTTTCGGCTAATGGTTTGTCACGCTTGGCCCGGCTCGTTTGCAGTTCAGTCTCGTATTACACCGCTCTTCCTGATTGGGCGATCAAATAGTTCCAACCAAGGTGACAAATGTGTGCGGCATTCAAAACTAATAAAATGTGGCAGGCGAGATTTCACCTTGCGGCTTCTTAATAGCCACGTGACGGTCACTAGTTTCAACTGATCGCATGCTCAACTCTAAGTGGATTTCGTTGCGATGGTTACAAGATTATTGTTTGAAGTAAATTATAAATTTATTACGGGAGCTTCGCTTTTAGCCTTGGCTAATCTATATATTAGTGCATGCGGGTGGTTGTATACTCGCAGCCATTGCAACTTGACATTGTGTCTGCGGATTCTTGACAACTTTACTTGTATCCGGTTCCGGACTTTCAGATTGCAGGGACGGCGCGCAAAGAGATGTGATCAAGGGAAAAATCAAAGGAGTGGGATAGGGAGTGAGAGCGAAGGACCGGCTTTCCATAATATCGCCCTTTCCTTCTCCTTCTCCTCCTCCTTATGTATTTTTGACGCTCTCTGAAGGTCTGGAACCAACTACATACACCGCAGAACCAATCAAAATTCAGTAAGTTGTGAAGACAAAGTCGTCCAATTTCAGAGGCCTAGAAATAAAACCTTTCAAAAGCATGACTTCCCCTCGCAAATATCTTTGAATTTGATTGGTTCTGTATTATATGGAGTCAGAAGCCCCTTACTCGGAGGATCTCGGAGCGATCAACTCCCGCACTAGGCTTATGACAAGGCCTTTCCAGACACCAGTCTATTCTTAGACCCATTTTAGAGTACTTTATCCCGTGAGAACAGGGCCTTTACTCCCTTAAGTGGCTTATCGCAATTATAAACTGTAAAAAAAAAAAAACGAAAGGAAATGTAAGTATCTGATAAGTAAAAAAAGCCTTTTTCCGGTTTGTAACTTTCGCTGACTAGTTTATGAAAAAAAAACATCGTCTACGTAAGCGCCAAAATCGATCTTAAAATAACCTGTTGTGTGAAAACGTCGTGACACGCGAAACTTGTCCGGCAATCAAATGATACATTTCTTTGTAAATGTTCGAGTTTTTTGACAGACGAATCTTGTGTAACATTGATATATCTCAGGGTGTAATCTCAAGGTGTAATCTCTCAATCTCCGTCGCGTGTTGTCTTTCTGTTTATGTGGGTCTTTTGGCGATAATCCCATACACATGGACTCATACTCAGTCCCTCCCACGATGTGAAAGTAGGAAATGGTGCCACTTCACCACCAAACCTCCGCAATATCAGACAACGTGGACATCAATTGGATTTAGAGCCACGTGTCCGAATTACAGAGGAATCCGTATTACAGAAGTTAGGAAGAGGTTAGGTTGAGATGTTTGGGATCAACGGAACTGTCAGCCAACTCGTTTACCACAGTACCTCGCATATGCGGCTAAGGCGAATGGCAAGTGAGATATTGAACTATGTTGAACCGGGAAATACTCGCAATGATGTCAGTGTTAGACAAAGCATCCGGTTATGCAATCAGTTTCTATCTTTCATAATTTTTCCCCCGAAAAAACACTCTTACTTGTTTGAATCTTTATATCGTGTTTCAGGTATGATACAGTATGTATTTTAAACGAGACGGTTATTGAAACTCGAGTAAAACCACAGACAACTTTGCTATATATAGTTCAAAAGTGCAAAATTTTTGTAAGCCATAAAATATAATCACGGAAGTGTGTGGTCTAATTTTAAGCCTTTGCAACTGCCAATATTGACATTTTCGTCACGATAACGATCTTAGCATCTAAAATTATCTTTTAAAGTCAAAAAAAATCATAGAACCTTCAAAAACATTGCCAAAAGAGTGCTGCGTTGTCTGGTCTCAAAGTCAGGGATGTTTGGTGGACTGGACAAATAGTCCAGCTGTATTCGAGGGCTGAGCTAAACTTCAGGAAACTGGGCCAGGTACTAACACGTTACAGAATAACAACAGCTGTGCTATTGTGTTAGCTTCTGGTCCGACATATAGTATGTAACAAAGTGAACGGATATTCTGTAGTTTCTGTGAACGAAAAAATGGATGAGGAAAGTTGTGAAGGGCATTTAACTCTAACAAGACCCTACGTTGATAATCAAGGTGCGATAAAGCTTGCAGATTTATTGTTTGGTCTTCGTATTTCAGACCTATCGAAAGTGAAAGAGTTTGTGAGTTATGAAGACCGAAATTTCTACTTTAAAGGTGTTCTGCCAAACCAAAAGAACAAACAAGGAAATTACACGGAAGATGAATTCGTGTTGAAGATATTAAACCACGTCGATTCACAGAACATTTCATATGTTAATGCGCAAAACGCACTTTTACTTTATTTGAAAGAACATGGCTTCGTTTGCCCTGTTCCAATGAGGTCTTTAAGTGATAAACTCACAATGGAATGCGAGTTGTCGTCTTATGGTTTAAGTGTCAGTGAGGAAAACGCCAAAATACAGAAGCTGCCTCGAAGAATTAATGCTGTTCGACTTCTGAGCTACGTGCCTGGGAAGCTCCTCAAAGATGTTCGTTGCACGAATGATCTTCTCTTCAATCTGGGTCGTTACATAGCGAAGATGAATAAAGCTTTGAAGGTACAAAATATTTTTTTTTGGCTTGGTTGTTGTTATTTCTTTTTTCAATGAAGGTAGTTTTTACGAACGAAGCAGATGTGCTGATGCAGTTGCGTATGCAGGGGAATGGTCAAACTTCAGTCCTCTCGAGGAAACAAAAATTATTGGCGTAAATAAATGCCAGTAGGTAATAAATATGAAAAGATCCTCCACTCATAGAATGACCCTTTCTGTCCATCACTCGTAAAAGTTTGTAATTGTTTGGTGGGGATTTAGCTGTACAGGTTAAATATTTTTGAAAGGTGAAGGACAAAACGAAGCCGTTGAGGGCGTTTGACTTCTTCTGGAATCTAAAATCTGTTAGCAGTCTGTAATGAATTCTCTGAACTGCTCTGTGATTTCCTTCCTGCTCGTAATATAGGAATGCGTGGTATAGCAAGGTGGTCTGCAATAAAGGACCAAGGGCAGGTTTAGTCCTTATTGTCGCGTAATGATTCTAAAGGAAACGACCTTTTTTTTTTTCATTTAGGAGGGAAATGGAAATCAAAAATTGAAACATTTTCCCTTTGCACCGGCTTCCCATCATCCACCTCCCCATCTTTACCTCTGTAAGTAGCATTAAGTATAGCTCCATCCTTCTCCTGCTCAGTTCAGATTAGGATCGGAGGATGGGGCTTGAACCTGGCCGACACGTCACTTTGATTCTGAATCAGTTGTGAACAGGATAATTTTGCTGGGGTCGGGAAGTACAATACGTATCAATACTTCTAGGAACACATATATTTCTTACGCTATAGACAAGAGTGATTAGATATTTTAGTAAAGTAAGGTTGCTGTCTTTACGCAGAATTTTCAACATGCAGGCCTTTGTGATCTTGTGAAACAAGAATGGGACTTGGCTCAGTTAAATTTCCTTGAAAGATACATATCCGTTGCAAGCCAGGATACTTCAGAATTTAATCTCCTTCAACACGTCTACAAGAAGTTTGTCAATGGAGTAATCCCAAAGCTTGGTGATCTAGATAAACATGTTATCCATGGTGACCTTAATGATGAGAACGTACTGGTCGTTCCTACTCAGCGTGGCGATAGTCATGAAATAGCAGGTATACTTGATTTTGGGGAAACCTCAGATTCCTACAGAGTGTTTGAAGTTGCGATCTGTATGGCGTACATCATTATGCGCCGAGTCCAACAAGGTGATATACATCTGGAAGCAATCAGAGCTGCAGGTCACGTTTTGAGAGGTTATCAAAGCGTTTACAGTCTCTCCCACTCGGAACTTGAGCTCTTGTATTTGTCAGTAGCCGCTAGGTTCCTTCAGACTTGTGTAATAGGGAGATACAAACAGTCTCTTGAACCTGAGAATTTATACTTGAGCCAAACTTGTCAATTAGGATTAAAAATCCTTTCTTCTTACAATGCTTTTTCAGCAGAAGAAACACTTAATTATTGGTTGTCAACTTAAATGCATAGTAGTATAGGCAACTACGTGACATGGAGGCAGCTTTCTGATCATTTTGTATATCACATGTATATGGATACATAATTAATTTTGTTTGTTTCGCACCGCGAGTTTTAGTGCTACTGGATTTAAATGTATACTAGGAAAAAAACGGCCTACAGGAACGTTACACTTTTTGTACTAGTTCAGTATTTGGTGCAACTTCTAACTCCCACCAAGAACTGTTAACAACTACTGTAACCATTAGTCAACTGAAAATAAAGGTATACATATCCGTCGACTAAATATAACAACTATGAATCAGAATTAATCGAAATGAAATCGACAAGCTTTGTTGTAAAGTATTTTGAAAGATATTTTAATTTCTACCTCATCTTTTAAGTTTCGTTTTTGTTTCATTAAGTGGGTCAAGGTTAGTCTTGATTTGTCCACATAAGTGTTTTCCTGTTTTGATCTTTTGTTTTAACTTGTACTTGAATTTGTTTTAATCTTTTGTTTTAACTTGTACTTGAGGTTTTGAGTTTACCTAATGCCATTTTAGGAATATTCTTCGCTTGCCATTGTCATATGTTAGTTTTTCATAAGTGGTCGTGTTTGTGATATTATAGCTGACCTTGGTTCGTTATTCTCGTTGAAGTTCCTGTTTGGGTTTCTTAACCAGCGTTCTAGTTTTTCATTGGTTTGTCTTCTTTCCGATCGGAACCATGTAGGTTCAGTACTGATCCCAAAACACTACCCACACCGAGTTCACCTTAATTTTATTCCCACGGTCAGTTAACCCAAACATGTCCAACACTGATGTACAGCTTTGGCTATAAAAACCGCTGTACTATACTAGAACTAGCTGGTTAGGACTGAGTAGAGAAGAAGAGTAAGAAGGTTAAGATTAAATGATTGTTAGCAGAAGTCAAACAAGAATAAAGACAGATATAAATCAGATTCCTGGTCCCTTACGTGTAGCGAACGAGTTGCTCGAACACACCCCCACAGCTTTCTGCCTGCATCACTGAACATACTTACAATTCTGTTAGGCGTAATCCAGTTTAGTACGAGTTATTTTAACCTACTTTCTGCAAGGTCTAAATCGCACTGTTTTCAATGACTCAGTTCTTTTTCTGTTACTGATTGCTCATGCTAAGCACACTAAGTCACTGGTAAGCTTTAATCTGACTGCCTACTTGCAATCTTACGTGTCCGATTTTATCACTAATGAAAACAAGAAAATACAGTCAACTCTCTCGTAACGGACACCTAAAGTTGTTCCCTCCATTTCTTTACTCCCTTTACTTGACTCTCTACAAGACGGACATCTCTCTTAGGCGGAAAATTATAGTTCCGTTCCCAAATTGCCAGGTACTATGATCTTGACAAGGACCTACTCCAAGCAGACCAACGCCTATTCAGTCAATTCAACACAACACACGCAGAGAAAAAAAAATCAAAACAGCTGCAGAAGTAATTGAAGTATTGCACAATAGCCTTTTGGAAATGGTCGCCGCAGAGTAGTTCTCCAAGGTCAGATCTATTCTGGCCGTCATTCCTGCAACATCATCGAAGCGTTCGTTCAGCAGCCTCCGGCCCTTGAAGACCTATCTCCGGAGCACGATAGGACAGAACAGACTTAATAGCCTGGCTATCATCTGTATTGAGCGGTTTTTCATTGCGAACAGTATGGACAGGATAATTAAGATTTTCGGAGAATGCCACGGGAGAAATAACTTTTTTGACAAGTGTCTGATCTTGCTACATCGAGTAGACTGTCGATAGTGATCATAGAGACAGTATACGAGGTTTCAAATAACTACATCTGAAATTACAACCGTTTTACTAAGCGTGATAATTATAGTCGCTTTTTTCCTTTTTATACAATATTAGTGCTTTTGTATCCCGATTACAAAACTCAAGAATTTAATAAGTTAAATAATCTACAAGGAGTACTTATTTAACGTGGAATATCTAATACACAGGAGTAAGTATTTTTAGCAAAAAGACAAAAAAAAACACAAAAGGCGCACGTGGTAAATAATAATAAGAAAAATAAGAAAAATATACAACTAAAAAAACAATCCAACATTACTTGCGACATGCAAAACAAAAAAATTGCTGGTGAGGAAAAACAATTCTTTCTGAGATTAGCCCGTTGTTAAGTTCCATGCAAGTTTTCGGCTTTCATTGTTTAGTTACTTTGTGAAAGAACTCATTATAGTTGACTGGTACCTGTAAAATTTTGCATTAATAAAAAAATAATGTTCATACCTGGAGTAAAGCTTACGCAATTTTTTCTTAAAACAATCCCTCCCAAAAAGTCGGCAATTGACTATTTTACCCCTGTCAACCAACCCTTTACAGAGTTCTCAGTGATCAAAGAGCTTCTGAGGCGATCAGAGGAGGCCACTTAGGAGGTCGGTCAGGCATATTTACTGAACATGACCGGGTTGTTCAAAGCTGGGTTACGATAACCCAGGGTTAGTGCGAAATTTGAGTTCAGATATGAAAGCTTATAAAAGTAAATTCTGTCAGTTTAATTTCTTTTTGTCAACAAGTTGATGATTGGATGCTCTAAAAAGAAGAGAGAAAATTATCCGGGAAAATGCTTTTGAGCAAAAGAGAAAGAAACCCGGGTGAAAAATTAACCCTGGGTTAGCGCTAATCGGCCTTCAAACAACTGGGCCCAGAACACTTTCGACCTTGGTGGTTGCATGAAGACCCTTCCCCTCATCTGGAAATTTCCAGATGAGCTACAAGAAGCATGTAGTGATTGCAGGGTCATTCCATACTAGAATGAATTTTATAGGCATGGTGACTGGCAACAAATGCAGAGGCTCAGGCTACTCTGAGATCTTAATTGAGGCCGAGCTCGTCACCACTGGTTGCTCCTTTGTAGATGGGGAGTATTCGATCGCTCTTTCTTGCTGACATCAAACCCCGGTTTCACATCCCGTATATATAGATTTAGCTACGGCAAAAAGCAAAGCTCTCGATAATATTTATAGTTTGCTCAAACAAAATATAAAATCGTGTAATGCTAAGCGGAGGCAACGAGAACGGCGAAAAAACAACAGTAGGTCTAATTGCACGTGCAGCACACTTTTTGTGTACATTTCTTTGCCGATGTCTTGAACGACTACAACGTGAAAGTTCTAGAAACGTCCTAGTTACTCGTTTTGTGGAGGAAAAGTCGTACGTGTTCTTGTTCACTTTTTTTTTCACTGCAGCTCATTCTCACCTTGGTGTTCTTCCAACAAAAAATGTCTCCTATGTTTATTATTTCTCGCTTTAGCCCTCTGTCGCTCTTTTTCTCGTTGAGCTTCACTGGTCTGCCCCCTACTTTCTTTTTTTCTCTGTCTTTCTCTTTCTCTATATTACAAATTTGTGGACAGGACAATTAATTTACTCTTAATACTTTAGACAACACGGATACAGAAACAATTTCCGCTTTCCGTTATCGTCTTTATTGACTCTTTAGTTATCCCTGCTTCACAAGACGCGGGTGGCTATAACATAACAACATAACATAACATATGCAACATAACCTCGAGTTGCATTTGGGTTGTTCTACCTGTTGATTGAGTTATTTTACATTGGTATGCCTGTGGTGCAGACGGACGGCCGGTCGGACGTACCACGTGATTACCCAAATTTCTCGGATGGGTAGATTACCACATTTTCTTAGGTATGGGGCTACGCTCACGCGCGCGAACGTGGCGCTCCGCTATTAGGATCCCACCGGCACTATTCACCACATTTGAGCCATGGATGTTATTTTGTCCATATTGTCCCACTCAAGATGAAAACCTCGTTGCCCTCTCCGGTAATAATCAGGGAACTAAGAGAAATAAAAACCTCATCTAGGGCTTTGGCCAGTGCTGTTTCAAGCTCCAAGGCGAAGACATAGGTCTCACACTGACGCAGCCTACTGAGTATGGTAGTAAGTTGTTTACTGCTATGTAAGTTCGTACAGTACTACATAAGAGGATGCCAGTTTTGACAAATTCCACTCTCTCTTCGTTACACCTCGGCAGATATCCTGAAAAAGCATTCAATAACTCATGAATAGTTCATAAAAAAAAAAACTAAAAAAATTAAAGTTAAATGAGTGTCTTTATATCTGATAAAGACACGGTTAAACTTGACGTCCATTTTCTTAGACCAAAATAACTCCAAGTCTAAACATTAGTGCAACAATGAGTTGTGCTATATCAGAGAGTTTGAAGCCATTCAAAAATCTCGCAGTTGTGTATTATTAGGTTTAGAAACACTCGGCTTTGCCTCGAGTTTTTTAACGCGGCTAATAATACACTCCTGCTGGTTTTTGAACAGTACTAAACAGTGATTAGCTCTATATAAAAGTACCTCAAAATTAAATAGTGATCTCCGGTCACTCTTTTTACAGAAGAACATTGACGCTCTTGAACGAGTCCAACGTAGGGCCTCGAAATACGCTCTCCCGATGTCATCTAGGGACTCTCCGTACGAAGAAAGACTGGCAATGCTTGGGTGGTCCAGTCTTCAATCAAGGACGTCTTATCTATCTTTGCTAGAGTGCTACAAGACTATTTCATGGTCTTAATGGCCTTAACTGTAATGATTATTATGAATTTAACTGTCATGGTAAAACAAGATCAAACCATTCATTAAAATTAACACAGCGATTAGCTAGAGTAAATTGTTTTTTGCACTCATTCGATGTTAGAATTATTAAACACTGGAACTCTCTTTCTAAAGAGATAGTGCACGAACAGGACTTCAGCATTTTTCGAAGTAAACTTAGGAAGTATTGTGAAATTTTGTAAATTTTTTTAGCCATTTCTTAATTATTCTTAAATTTCACATTGTAGTATATTTATTTTATATTTTATGTAGGAAGGGTCCTCGATAGGGATAACTTCTGACGTTTCCTAAATTTATGTATTCTTACATTATAAATGTTTGATTTGATTTGATTTAAATATGGCCAATTGACCAATCACAGCGCCCGATTTACTTTTGTCATATTTTATAAAGCTAGGTGATACTTGAGCATGTAATGGACAAGCAATATCTTATACCTGGCCTACCGTATAGATAGAACGATGCGTCCAGTCTTTTCCCACCTCTCCACATCTGCATCACCAGGAATGACATAGTACAGGGACTTCACAAGTTCGAAAGGGAGAAATTCATCTGGTGACTTTACATCCAGATCGTCGGCTGATGGAGGCTGTGGAAGAGGCTTCGACTCCGCTGGATGAAACTACGAAGGAGCAGGGCGACATCCTTGTACTTGTCTGTGGACCCAAGCTTATAAGTGTATGCTACCGCATATCTGCAACGCCGCGGGAGATGCTGGCACTGTAGACCAGGTTGTAAGTGATACAACCTTTGTCATCCGGATTGACCTTGGCAAAGGCGATGAACTGGTTAATCTCATGGTTCTCAAGTCTTGCTTTCAACTTCTCATTGCTGTTACTCTGGGTTGTCGAATCCGTATTTTTCTAACTCTTGAATTTATAGAAGACGCAGAGATGCAAGCAACACGACGGTTTTCTGCCTAATTACACAGTCTTGATTGAAACCAAAAACAACCGTGAATGCGTTCAGATGTGCAGATGCCTTACGATTCTTACAATGATCTGTATCAGTTTTCTTAAAGCTCGTGGTTCTGGCAGGCTATATCACGCAGGTACGTAATTTGCGTACTTCAGGTTAAGTGATTTACCACAGGACGGATGAAACTGGGCTCCTTTTGCAAACAGATCTTCGTCTTGTACCATGCGATGTAGACGGCTATTACCTAGTTCAAGGGCTCGAAGCTCAATCTGTTTTCCAAGTAGGCTCCTTTAGAGCTCCATCCTCATCCTTGAACATTGGGAACTTTATGCATCGCGGTGTTTTCCCACACAATTTTAATTCAGGCTTTTCACAGAAAATACACTCTGGAGGAAACAGCCGCGTGGCAGATGAGGATGATATCTTACGGGGGAAAGTGTTTTCTAGATTATTTTACGAGGTGTTAGCGCTACCCCTAAAACGATCCTGGTTTTTCTTAAACTTTTGGTAACAGCCTCGTTGACGACCAATAGCCTCTGGAATCTCATTACAAACATCTTCTATGCTATACGGGGAAACTCGAGACCCTATGAGACGCCTCTGATGAATATTCTGTAGTTGAGAAAGCTTCTCAATGGCAAATCCCTTGACGTTACTGATTGGCGTGAAATTGCCATGCTAAATGTTACTCAGTCAAATGTAAAATACAACGAACGGCAGGATGCTTTCGAAAAACTTCTTGATCATCAGAGTTATCTATTTTTCGTTTCCTTTGCTTTTAATTTTAGTCTTGAACGATACACAAGTGTTTTATACAGTCTTCAAAATCCAGTTTTAAAGATCTTACGTACGGCTATTACCTAGTTCAAGGGCTCGAAGCCATGTTAGATTTAAGGCGGAAGACGGCGCATGTTCGGTTGCTCTTGTCACCAAGCCCCATTTAATTGCGTGCGTTCTTAATTTACCGGAATGCATGGCAGTTTTTTGCCATCTTTTTTTAATACTTTTTAAAATTCTCTAGGCTTTGGGTTTTTTGGAAAACATAACTTCAAATTGTCCTTAAAAAAAATCACTTTAAATTACTTTATTTATGGAAATGGCATCAGATTAAAATTGTAAATCAACCGAATAATTCTCATATATATAATTCTTATTCATCAAGTGTGTCAAAATAACAAAATAACACACTTGATTGTTTTCTTCTAGAAAAAATTGCTTGAAGTCAATTCAAAATTGAATGTCGACGAAAGACTTTGGTTAGAAATCCAAGATGGCCGCCATGAAGGGCCTTGGGACAATAGATTCATTTACACGCCGAGGAAAAAAAAGACGCGTCTTAAATAAGACGCGAACTTTCCGTCGCGAACATTTCGTCTAAAATAAGATGCGACTTAGCTAAGACGCTTCCTATTTTAGAACAGCCCTTAACACCTGTTCTTAGAAAAGACGCGTCTTAGCTAAGACGAGAAAAACTTCGTATAAATTACCTTAATATTTCAAGATGGTAACATACAAATTCGTCTACAAGACATAAGGATTACGAAAAAGTAAGTTAGAAAAATGTATCATATGGGTGCATGGGAGCCCCACCTTCCTACTAAACTATATCTCTCCTTTGGACGATACGATTTTCTGCTTCTTGGTCAGTTACTTTTGTTTTTTAAAAAGTCTGGTTCATCGGGATTCAAATTGGATATAAGTGGGTCCTCCTTTTTTTTCGCTATGAATAGAGCTTTGTTGATTCTTCTTGCATTTGACACATGACGTCCCGTCAGCTTCCTTACAGTAATTTGTGTGGTGCCATGCTCTTAAGCACTTTCTACATCTTTGGTATCGTCCGACGATTTCCCAGTTATCTTTGACCGTTAAGACTGACTACACACTGAACATGAAGCAAATAGCTGTTAGGATGTGCACCCGAGGAGACATGACTCATCACCGTTCGAATTAGCATCTTTGGCGTCAATTACCGTTTGTCTTTCTTCCAGCCACCGCCCTTGAAGCTGCTGTTCTCAGTTTCCCTTTTACTCTAGATCGAAATTTTACCTCTTGTGAAACAAAGTGACTAGATCGATCACCTTTGTTAATTTTTTTCTGTCGTTGCATTTCTCTGCCGAATCCTGCATTATCCTGGCTCTGAGTTTTGACGGACGTTTTGACATGAAAAATGAAGCTTCAGATGCTTCATGGATAGGAACCGTCACTTCCATATTACTCACAAACACCAAAACTGTAACGAATTATACGTACGTAATGTTGTTAAGGGTGTCGATTTCAGTTGCTTTGCTAAATTCATTTAAGAGTATGTACCTCGACCCCGTTGCAACGGGTCCCGACAAATGTTTCAACGTACAAAACTTGCAAGGATCAACCTTTCGGGATTTCGAGACACGCGGAACCATGCAAGTTTTTGATCGGCAAATTGTGCAAAATTTTGTGGCAGAATTAGCACGGTCCAGAGTAAACGGGTTGCACAGGTAAAATTCATCCGTTCAAAAAATTTTTCAGACCAGGGTAAACTGGGTCTCTCGATCTAAGACACTTAAAATGCAAAATCAGCTGTAAATCAGTCATGTGTAAAAGCTACTCTTCAGTGGCTTTGAAACGAATGCCTGAAGATCATTAGTCATCATCGTCAAATAGTGAAATACTCAAAACCTCTGGTAAGTTCGAGGTGTTCAAGGTACTTGAAATGATTGCCGCATGCTCTGCAAGCAAAATTGCTGGCTGGTGGAGTGGTCAAGCAGCCTGGAGGTGTTCTCGGGCAACTAAACTTCAGAATACTCGGCAACTTATTAGCATATTAGCGAATAACAACAACTCTGCGTATTGTGTTAACCGCCAGTGTTCAAAGCGTTCTAACATTGTGTATAATTGGGTGGCCAGGTATTCAGAAGTTGTTGTGGATGATAACAAAATGGACGAGAATTCAAACGAGACGGAAAGCGGTGGAGGGCATTTAACACTAACACGACCCTACGTTGATAAACAAGGCGCAGTTAGACTTGCACATTCATTATTCGGTCTTCGTATTTCAGACTTTTCAAAAGTCAAGGAATTTATCAGTTATGACGACCGGAATTTCTATTTGAAAGGTGTTCTGCCAAGCCAAGAGAGCAAAGAAGGGAATTCCAGTGAAGATGAATTCGTGTTGAAGATATTAAACCACGTCGATTCACAAAACATTTCATATATTAATGCACAAAACGCGCTTTTGCTTTATTTGAAAGAACGTGGCTTCGTTTGCCCGGTTCCAATGAAGTCGTTAAGTGGTGAACTAACAATGGAATGCCAGTTGTCCTCTTATGGTTTAAGTGGCAGTGAAGAAAACGCGAAAGAACAGGGGCTGCCTCCAAGAATTAATGCTGTTCGACTTCTGAGCTACATGCCTGGAAAGCTTCTCAAAGATGTTCGTTGCCCAAAAGAGCTGCTCTTCAGTCTGGGTCGTTACACGGCAAAGATAAATAAGGTTTTGAAGGTAAGATCCGTTTCTTATACGCAATGCGATTGGTTTTATAGTTATCGCAGATGAAATCAAAACATTAATTCCCTCGTGCATACGGAGCATTTAAAAGGCAATGTTCATACTTACCCAAGTACTAGTGCCTTATAGGTACCAGCAAAAATTGGTGTTGTATTTACACCTCGAGTGACCATTAGGGCATTGTTCACACTTGCCTAAGTACCAATGCCTAGGTACCAGCACAAAGTGGTGTTGTGTTTAAACCTCGGGTACCCAATGTATAACTGAGGGCATTTCTGCCCCACTTTGCTTGTTAGAGGCTACTTTAAAATGTGACCAATGGGTATACAAAGCAGTGGATTGCTTTTAAGTAGAAAACGTGGGTACACAGGGCGTTGGTGGTACTCAACAACAACAACATCATAAGCTTTATTTGCATGGGTATTGCAAAAGCTTTAACATAAAGTTACAATTTATAACAATGATAATGCAATGCAATGATTACCACAGTCAACAAATTAGTGCGTAAATCATTACCTGAATGAGAAAAATTTCAACAAATGTGAATTTACGGAAAAGTTCTGTGAATTCATCAATTTAATTATTAATTCTGTGTAAGATAACTGATTAAAGTTGACAAAAGTTTGTTGGATTTGATTGTAGAATTTCTCCCTTGGGATTGAATATTTTGGACAATGGAAGAGAAAACGAAATTCGTCTTCAATTGACCACTCCAGAAAATACCATAACATACCATAATGCTCTTTCTTTGTCACCCCAAAATTTTGCATAAGCATTGTTTTCAGTTTCTCTTGGGGCCATTTTAAGTTCCAAGAGAAATTGAAGACAATGCTTACGCAAAATTTTGGGGTGACAAACAAAGAGCATTATAGTATGTTATGGTATTTTCTGGAGTGGTCAATTATACCAGAGTTACAAATAGGGCAGAATCTATCGTTACGGGAAGTTTGATCATATCTTCCCGTTTCAATCATGAGTTTGTGGTTACTTATACGAATTTTCATTAACAAAGTCTTTCATGAGAGGACACAGAGGCTTTTTACTGGAAGTACCATCCCACGCAGTGATGTTTTCTCCGCGGGCAGCTAATCCGACTTAATCCCATTTAATATGTCGCGCTCCTCGAAAGTGCGAAAATTTTCTTGTCGTGTATTAGATTTCAGATGTATTTTCTTAATCTTCATTTCGCGCCAGAATAAATTAGTTTGCGCGCAAAGGGCTCCTAAAAAATCACAAGGTTTGTCCCACCTCGAGTCCACCTTCTGGACATACGCCGGCTTGGTAGCTGGAATACATAGCCGAGGCGAAGATCTGGCATTTTTTCCTCCTCGTCATATTTTCTTCACGGCAAATGTTTATATTTGTGGTGAGAATGCAGCGCATATCGGTGGATTTTACTTCATGTGGCTTGCTACCTCTGAAAGAAGAGTGCCGGATTTCATCGTTTTGTTCATGTTTATTAGTGTTGGCAAATGTAAGGTAAATGAACCGACCACTGTAAGGTAAGAATTGAAGTTTTAAATTTGTTACTCGGCGAAAAATCGTGGAATGGGAATTCGTGAAACTCGTGAGTATTACCTCTGTTACCTAATGTCATGCGATGACTCCTCGCTTTTTCGATGCGTAACACGGATACAAGCGATAAATTTCTTTCGCAAAGTGAAGTATAATTTACTTAACGAGACCATTTGTCGAATATTTCTTGTTATATGCTTTATTCATATTTGCTTGGCTTATTCAGGCTACATGCCAGGAGTTTGATGACAATGTTTGTGTGCTATAATTATGCTGATAAGTTTTTGCACCTTTATATTGAAACTCATGAGCCAAACGTTTAAAAACTCTAGCAAAACACTCTTCTATTATGGAGGAACTTTTCACGTCTTTCGGGGCCCTAATATGGTGTCAAATTTTTAGGGGAAACAAAGCTTGATTTTTGGCCAAACAGACTATAGCTTTTTTGTCTTTGAAGAGAGCGCGAGGCAAACGTCCGTGAGTACAGTGTAAGCCAGTGATTCTTTATGTAGAGCTAACAAAGTTAACGTAGGCTGCACTTTAGGTGGCACACCCATGGGTGCAGTGTAACCCAGTGATTCTTTATGTAGAGATAACAAACATAGGCTGCACTTTAGGTGGCACACCCAAAGGTGCAGTGTAACCCAGTGATTCTTTAGGTAGAGCTAACAAACATAGGCTGCACTTTAGGTGGCACACCCACGGGTGCAGTGTAACCCAGTGATTCTTTAGGTAGAGCTAACAAACATAGGCTGCACTTTAGGTGGCACACCCATGGGTGCAGTGTAACCCAGTGATGCTTTAGGTAGAGCTAACAAACATAGGCTGCACTTTAGGTGGCACACCCATGGGTGCAGTGTAACCCAGTGATTCTTTAGGTAAAGCTAACAAACATAGGCTGCACTTTAGGTGGCACACCCATGGGTGCAGTGTAACCCAGTGATGCTTTAGGTAGAGCTAACAAACATAGGCTGCACTTTAGGTGGCACACCCATGGGTGCAGTGTAACCAAGTGATTCTTTAGGTAGAGCTAACAAACATAGGCTGCACTTTAGGTGGCACACCCGTGGGTGCAGTGTAACCCAGTGATTCTTTAGGCAGAGCTTACAAACATAGACTATACAGGTGTACATCAGATGGCAACAAGTTTTCCAGTTAAAACTTTGTCATAAAGTGCTACACCATGGCACTTCGACTATCTCATTATCGCGCTTGTTTTGACGCACAATTGATAGTCAGGAGAAGTCGTATTGTCTAAAACCATAGCAAAAGACAAATTTACACAGATCAGAGCGTTAAGGTAAGGCAATACACGGCATTTCCTTCAGGTACATTTACATTTTCTGTTAGGTTATAAGCGATTAAGTCGCATGCAGCGACGAACAAAACGCGAAGCCGTCAGATATCCTAGAACCGTGTTATCTACAGTGCTGTGCATTATTATTGCTTAACTAACTAACTACGCACTGATGGAAATAAGTTTCGGCCGCTTTAAATTTTGAAACAATTCACTGGTACTGTATAGTCATCATACGTATTGGAGCGGAAAGTTAGCACGCGAGCAGGGCGATTCTGCTGTGGTTTCTGTAATGTTGAAGATATTACGGCAATGAGGCTCCCGAGGTCTGTTCTGGAAATCACAACTACATGTAGGATGAAATGCATTCTGCGTGCAGACGTCTCCTTTTCCAGGTTAGGTTAAATAAACCGTACCAACGGTTTGTTTGACAAAGCTACCGCGAGACGGTTTTTTGGTGATTTTATTAATTTTTCCGATCCATTTTTTTTGCAGCTCTATTTTCGCGGCTTTTGCGATACAAACTAAATTCATTTTTAGTTGTGATGGCATTACACTGCTTACTCATGACGGCTTTGGAAGAAACTGAATATATTGCGCTTCGCGATTTCGCAAAATCGCTGCGGGAATGAAAAAAAATTTTCTTCCAAAAAAGCGTTTTCACGCTTCTTTCTCTAGTCAATTATCTCGTTTGTCTCGTTTTCTAAAGGTCCTTGAGAACAGAATAAGACAATATTTTATTACCGACAACCTAAAAACCTGATTTTTGACCAGATCGAAACAAAACTGACCTCTGAAATGGAAGAAGAAAAGCCTTTTATTTTTGCCGGCTTCGGCCCGCCGACGCGATCTTGTCTGTTTTGCTTTCATATGATGACATTTTCCTGACAGAAAGGTGTCAGGAGAAACACCTCGCGCTGATTATACGTGACAAAATCCGCCGCGCCTAAACTAATTAAGAAAAGTCTCCTCGAAAGCTCCATACAATTCCTTATAACAAAATTATAAGGAATTGTATGGAGCTCTCCGGGATACTTACAGTGCAAGCCCTTTGTGTCCCCTCATGCCATTGGTTGAATTTCTAATTAAGTCTAGATAACTTGAAATTTTATAATCATGTTTAAATAAGCTGTAAAAGTGCAGTTTCTTAGAATGATGGATCAGTATAATAAAGTGATCTTGGGTACATTGGGCACTGTCATCAAGCCGAAAATCATACCGTAAAATTCCGAAAATAAGCCCTCCATGTATAAGCCCCTCCAAATATAAGCCCCCCAAACCAGTAACGCAAAAAACCCTCCGTTAAATCGCCCCTCCAAATATAAGCCCCAGGGGGCTTGTACTTGGAAAATTGCCCACAAATACATAGTAAAACAAAGCAAAAACGGTAAATTTACTTCCAACTGTAAGGCTAGCCCAGTCGATTTTGAAACGCAAATTTCCCTCCGTAGATAAGCCCCTCCAAAAATAAGCCCCTCAAAAAGGGCCTTTGAAAAATATAAGCCCTGGGGCTTATTTTCGGAATTTTACGGTATGTTATTTTAGGCAAGTACAGGTGTACTGGTGCCGTTTTCTATGGTTTGTGACTAGAATGGATAACTTAAAATCAGGCTGGACAGCTTATGTTTATTACACAACGCTATACTCCTCGTAACGAACCATTTATGCGAATTTATTAGGCAGATTTGTGAGAAAAGTGGGGAAATCAGTCGATTTCCAATTAGTACCCGGATCTTAACGTCAGGTGGTAATACTGCGAAAGGTAGGTGATTTATAGGCTACAAAAACTGGTGATGAAATATCATGTGAGTAATGCGGTTGTTCTCTTTATCCAGACTTTTCAACATGCTGGCCTTAGTGATCTAGTGAAACAAGAATGGGACTTGGCTCAGTTAAATATCCTTGAAAGATACATATCTGTTGCAAGCCATGATTCTTCTGAATTGGAGCTTCTTCAACATGTCTACAAGAAGTTTGTGAATGGAGTCATCCCAAAGCTTGGTGATCTAGATAAACAGGTTATCCATGGTGACCTCAATGATAAGAACATACTTGTCCTTCCAAATCGGCGTGGTAAACGTCATACAATAAGCTTTCTTGATTATGGGGATACCTCAGATTCTTACAGAGTGTTTGAAGTTGCGATTTGCATGATGTACATGATAATGCTCCGAGTCGAACAAGGTGATTCACATGAGGAAGCCATCAGAGCTGCTGGTCACGTGTTGAGAGGTTATCAAAGTGTTTACAGCCTCTCTCCCTCTGAGCTTGACCTTTTGTATTGGTCAGTTGCTGCCAGGTTTTTCCAATCGATTGTGATTGGAATGTACAAACAGTCCCTTGAACCAGAGAATATATACTTAAGCCAAACTTGCCAATTAGGATTAAGCATCCTCTCTTCGTATATTTCTGCCCCTGAAAAAGAAATCCTTAATTCTTGGCTGTCAACTGACATGCTTGGTCCAGTGCATTTCAAGTAAAATTCGATTTTGATATTAAAATCTTTATCAAGTTTGATTCTGTCTTGATTTTGAAGGTTCCTTGAAAGACAGGCTCTCTCAATTTTTTTCTAAATATACTATGGATTTCCTTATTTTGAAATACAGATGGCGGAACGTAAAAAGGAACACGAAACAGTTTTGCTGATTATCAAATTGAATTATTTCAGCCTTTTTCATTATAGAACCTTGGACATTCATAGGCTTCCTAGGATGAATTATATCATGTAATTAAAGCTAAGGGCAGCGCTGCCTGAATGAAATGTATGAAGTATGATAATAACTTACAACGCTATTAAAAAACAATAATCTAAGACGCTTGATGCTTCATCAAGAAAAGTCGATTGGGAAATGAACCTTTTCTTGTCTTTCTTTAATGATTCTTTCCTTGTTCTTCTTCTTCCTTGTGCACCCTCTTTTGACTTGCTCTCCATTGATAATGATCACAATATTATGCGCGCTCAATTGCATTATCCCTACTACTGTCGACTGATCTTCTCATATACAGTTGAACCCCGGAACTCGAACTCTGAAGGGAAACATACATACATACATACATACATACATACATACATACATACATACTTTATTTGTCATGTAGGTCAGTAAAAAAACGCAGCTAAAGAGCTGATGTGGACCTACAAACTAAAAAGTATCTACAAAAAAGTAACTAATAATTTTAACAAACCAATGAATTATTTACAATGAGTAAAGAAAAATAAAAAAATACCTAGCAAGATAAACAACAGTTAATTGACTGTTGCCTTAATATATATAATTTATACAATATCTTTATTTATTCCCTGTAACCCATTAAATGTTATTTTATCTAAAATGTCAGATTTTTCTTTAAGAGCAGATTTAAAAGAACCAATATTGGGTTTGCTCTTTAAGTACATGGGTAAATTATTCCATAAAATAGACGCACGATGAGAGAAGGAAGATCGAAGGAAGTCACTTTTAGGGCAACGCACGTATAGTTTCAGACTGTCCCTGAGATTTCTTAACGGAGAATGTTTAATAAATAGAGAATTAATACCAGCCGGAGCCCTGTTATAAAATGCTTGATAAGATATGGTTGCAATCCTCTTTTTGTACATGTATGATAAAGACTTCCATTTTGTCGCTGCCAGGACCTCAGTGCTAAGAGTAGAATTCTTTATGTTAAAAATAAATCTCGCTGCTCCGATGTGAATGTCCTCCAGGGTCTGAAGAGATTTTGAAGATCCCCATAATGCAATTGAATACGTAATACTTGGAATGATACCTTTGAAATAAATTGACTCTAAGATGCGACTGTCGAGACCTTTTAAGTGTTTCAGTTTCTTCACTCTTGCTGAAAAACGTTTGCTCAAGGATTTGATATGTGGCGACCAGGAGAGTTTATTGTCGATTTGAATCCCTAAACATGTAGATTTAGAAACAAAGGACAACTCCTTTTGCCCTAAACATATTTTCTGTAAGGGCCCGATGAATTGAGATTTAGATAACAACATCAATTCGGTTTTTGCAGGATGAATAGTCATGAAGTTATCCTTAGCCCATTTGTTTAAGTCGGCGATCGCCTCCTGAATTTTAGATAAGACTTCATCAACAGTATTTCCAATACAAAAAACTGTGGTATCATCCGCAAACATTTCAACAGAAGCATTCGTTGTGGCTTCAGGTAAATCATTCGAGTAAATACTGTAAAATCTGGGACCGAGTAGAGACCCTTGAGGCACACCAGTATCTATTTCCAACAATTCTGAGTTAGAACCATTTACAGTTACAAATTGTTTACGATTTACGAGGTAATTTAGGAGCCAATCATAAAAGGAGCCACTAATGCCTATAGAGTGTAATTTATCCATGAGAACTGTATGGTTGACGCAATCAAACGCTTTCTGAAAGTCAATGAAGACTACGGCAATAACCTTGCTTTCATCCAGGGCCAAACGCCATCGTTCAGTTAGTGAGAGTAAAAGAAGTTCAGGTGAGCCTCCTTTTCTGAAGCCCCATTGATTCAAAGAGATTTGATTGTTGCCATATAAGAAGTTGTCAAGTTGTTGGCTTACAACATTCTCTAATAGCTTGCCCGGAATGCTGAGAAGGGAGATCGGCCTGTAATTTCCACAGTCGAGAGTGCTCCCTTTCTTGTGAAGACATTTCACCTGTGCCTGCTTCCACTGGCTTGGGAATTTGCATTCCAAAATACTTCTTTGAGCCAGTGGCATAAAGCAGTCCAAAAATACATCTCCAATAAGGCGCATTCCCCTGCTTGAAATATCATCAGGTCCACTTGCCTTGCCAGGTTTCAAACACTTCAGAGAAGATTTCAGAAGATCTTTGTTAAGGGCTATGTTAGAGAGAGAAAGAGCAGGGATTTCACTGTTATTTCTTGCAGACTGACAAGGAGAGTTTATTAAAGAGACTTGTATTGATTTCGAAAGAAATTTTCCAACATTGACAAAAAAGAAATTTAAAGCATTGGCCTTTGATGTGTCGTCTGAATGAATAACTCCAGAATTATCTTTAATTGGACCGATGTTTGTAGTTGTTAGCTTTCCCTCAAACGAAAGACAGCTCGAGTTAGCGACGGTTGTAATTATCGGGGTCGATTGCAAAATTCCTCCGGCAGTGTACAGTGCTGCTGCAGTGCAAGTTTAACTTATTTTATCAGAAACGGTAACTTGAAAAGGCATTTTTATGATGAAACATGCCATTTGTTCGTTGCACCAAATTGAATTAAAATCAAATTGCTGTAAGTGTCAACAAGTCTTTAGTGTTTTTACTGATAATACAACAAGAAGGGCTAATGGAATGGCATTCAAGTACAGTAAAAAGAACCAGAATTCCGTTTATCGGGGTAATTTTCAGTGACCATGCTTTTTGATCAAGTGAAAGGAAATTAGTTCGAGATAGCGAGGAATTCGAGTTATCCGAGTTTGAGTTAACTGAGTAAAAATGACTGAAAAGTGGGGTATAATCCAAGCGTGGGCGGCGAGAAGGATCGAATATGTCGTCTATATAAACCAATGGATGTCTAACTGCTCTCACCTTCATAATTTTAACTTAGGAACAAAAACATGGTCCACTGCAGATGTTCGGTCCTGCAAATGGAGTAGGTAACTATCTAGCACCGGAAAAGATTTATTGTATGTTAGTTCTTCGAATTCTTGCCTTTTCGCCACCTGAATTATGGAGACAAAAAAAGAGTATCTCAAAAAGGGGAGGGGGGAGGTCACGGACACCTCAGGACTCCCCTAGCTACGCCTCCGCAAGCAAACATAACTGTAAAAAGGGTTGCGCTTTACCGTAGCTGAAATATTCTTTGTTTGAAAAATAGAATCCAGTTGAAAGGACTTCCTACAGAGCAGCGGTTTAATCAAATCCCAGGCTTCATCAAAAAACGTGGTACAAGAGGGTTAGTTGCAGCAGCCCCCTTAAGCTTTGTTGACAGAGTATAGGTAAAAGATCGCCGGATAAGTTATATTAAGTGCATATTGACTCGCTATTCGCCATAAAGGAGCGAAAAGCTGGGCACAATATGCGACCGCAAAGTTTGTTGGGATCGTTAGGAGGGACAGCATGAAGGTCAACAAACATGGCGCACTACAAAGTACTTTGTTCGAAACAGCAATAATAGTTTCAGAAATGCTTCACTTCGCTATGTTTTTGCTGTCCTTTCAGGCGATCCCTAGAGCCATCGTGGTCATAAGCCTACCAGTTCTCCGCTCGTTTAGAACGTGATTGATATTCACCATTTCACATAGACCCCTCAAATTTTTTTCCGTAATCATTGACTTATTTTTCTCTTAGGACGATTGTAATACCCAGGCTAAATTGAAAACGATGAGCCATATTGAAACTGTAAAACTTCGCCTCACTGAACCCAGACGCGAAAGACTGAGAGTCTTATCAACTGTGACAAAAATCGTAGATAGACTTCACCACCTGAGACCATATGCAACTAAAGGTGATGTTACACGGGACGATTCGCAACGACGATTTTCGAGCGCAACACAGCGTTGCAACATTATTGCGACATTGTTTCAAATGGTTGCAACACTGTGCCAACATTGCAACGCTGTGTTGCGCTAAAATCGTCGTTGCGAATCGTCCCGTGTAACATCACCTTAAGGTACGGAAAAACGGGCGACAAAAAAACACGCAACTTGTCTTGCCAACATTGCTAGAACAGGAGTAGAATACAACGATGTTGCGGGTTTTATTACCCACATCAAGCCTGTCTTGCAACAAATCAGGTTGTCAACAGGTTCGAACGTGGGTTGAAAAAGGTGCAACATCGCTTTTCAACTCCTTTAGCTTCGTTTTCCAGCAATGTTGCAAGGCATGATGCACGTTTTTGTTGCCCGTTTACCGAAGCTTACGGCGAGTGGCAAAGATGATATTTCGTGTAGTGGTTCAACAAGCTGCAATATGGTGCTATATTTGTTGAGCGAAAAAAAAAACGACGTTGAACCGTTAATTTTTTGCAATGATGTCAGGGCTTGACGAATGCTCCGCCACGGCAAAGTTGCAAAATCCATTCTTAATGTTTTAAAATTCTTCTCTCTGAATGTGTACACTCTTACTTTTGTTTAATTCTTTACATTGTTTTCTAGGTATATGCTATTTTAAGCGCGGCAATTAATTATATTTTAATGAAATTATGCGATCACAGACAACTTTACTAAATATAGTTCAAAACTGTTAAAAATGTTGCAACCCGTAAAATATAATCACGGAAAAGCCGGCGGTTCAATTTTACACCTTTACAGCCAACACTGGCCGGCGATTTTGTGCATGATAACGATCTTAGCATCAAATACATGTATCATTAATAGAACACTCAAAAGCCACTACCAAAGATTCGTGTGATACACTGTTTTTTATATATAAGAAAGTTGTTTTTCCGGCCCAGGCTGAATATTCTTGTTATTGTGCCATTTTTAGGCTGAAAATATTCTTGTTTTATTCTTAAAAAGAAAGAATTTATCCCGACTCTCTTTGTACCGTTCATCAAACTGTCATTAGCATTGAACATTTGGTTAAAGCTAAATGCAGCTTTTTTCAGTTTTTTTGCTAATTTTGCCGTTTAGGAAAATGAAAGACATAGTTTTCTTGGCCAAATCTCCGCGAGGATCGATAGAAAATTTAAACTTAGACAGGAAACTTTGACGTGTTGTATTGACATGAAACGTTTCCATTAGTTCCATACACCAAGTATAAGTTTATTCTCGCAAGCTCTCAACTCGCAAACCCGAGCCTGTGGCGGTTGTTCAGATGGTGGGGACAGCGTGAATAGAGAGCCCGGGTGAATTGATACAGGGGAGCCCAGTCCCGTGGTCCTACCCCTTACCCTCTTTCCTATACTTTCCATTGAAAAATGGGACCCATTTAACATACCTGCATATATATAATAAGAAAAAATTGTCTTCTTGTCATTTTCGTGTAACTTTTAATAAATTAAAACAAGGGAGGATGAACGTACCTCTCTTGATCAAAATGAGATAGCAATAATGTGCGTCTATTCGAAATATTTTAATGAAGGAACTTTTAAATACTTTAATAATAGATTATCTTGCCCTTTCACAGTTAACTCGTGAATTCTCCATAATAATAATACACTTTATTTAATGAGGGTAGCACGGAATAGTTACAGAAACTAGTAAACTTGTGGCCTATTTCGGTCTTTATAGGGCCAAGACGTTTAGTCCATAGGTGGCGTAAACTGAAAATTTTTTGAAGTTAGTCGTAAACGCAGTCAAAAGGAAAAATCCCCGGCCACAGTTTTCTATTAAATTAAGAAGTATCGACATTACTTATTAGGACCAGTTCTTTGTCTCGGTCTCATAGCCATTGGAGAGCCTACTTTGCATGGCCTTTAATTTCTTTTCATCTGGAAAGGTCCGGAGAGACATACAGACCTTAAAAATATGGTTTGCGGTTATCAACTACATTAGCTTTGAACGTAAATGACTCCACTTTCCACCACCCCTTTAACACTATCATTTTATAATTCGATTTGTGCCATATACTCTGTCTGAGGGATCAACAACAAAAGAACTGATGAGTTTGTTGTCATATCCCTCAAGGTTTCGACCTTTTCGGTTACCCCACCACTTTGTCCAAAGTAGTTTATATGCCGCCTTGTTAGACTGAGCTGTTCACAGTCCCCTATTTTTTCGTGAGATCGTTGAGATATAGCTCGTCTTACAGTTAATGACGGCCATCTTGATTTTCAAATGTCGGGGATTAACCGATCCCGCCCCCCTAACTAGTTTTGACACTCATGCAAGATGCAGCCCGAAACGCAAAGCGCTCGATCTCGAAGATCTTACGGAAAAATAGAGGACTGAGAACAGTCTACCGCCTTGCCTGCATCAGCCACAATTCACTGCCCGTAATTCACTTCCCGTGAGCGTCTTGGAAATTTCACTAAGCTATTTGATAGCCTGCGCGGCAAGCCCCTCAGTGTACGCCGTTTGAAGTACACTTAACGTAGTGAGACAATGTTTTACTTGCGTTCAGGCAAGTTGAAAGTAGGGCAAGAGTTCTGAGTTTTCGATTTTCAATCTTACTATACAAATTCCCCATGGTGAGTTAACAGGAAATTGCACTGTTCACAGTCACCTAGTTTTAGTAAAATCGTCGCCATCGAAAGCTCTCCGCTACGCTGGCGGCCATCTCGGCTTCAAATGCACTGCGGAGGCGGACTCTTGGGTTTATAGCGGTGGGGGCAGAAACGCGTAAAAATTTCTTCAAAATAACCAAACATTCACTGTCAGTTTGAGAAGAAACGTTCTTTATTTTGGCATTTGTTTTTCTTTGGTTTTCTGTGTTAGTCAGTTTGCACAAATCAAACTTTGTGATCCGAATATATCATAAAAGAAGTGCTTCGGGCATATGGAGTTATGGATGCACTTGTGAAATTTGAAGAGCAATCAAGGAACGCTTTTCTAGTGCTCTTCAAACTTAACGAGTGCATCCAGAACTCGATCGATATACGCACACCAAGTACGAACCAATTTTTGATTAATATGGGATATAAATAGCCCTCGGAAATGTGGCAGATATAGAACTAGTATGAAAATATCTAGCGAGTTACAACATTGATTTGCAAAATAATTCTGTTCGTTGTGCCGGATCTGCTGCCCGTTTTTCGCACAAAGGATGGCTGTTAACCGCGAACGGTAATCAAGACAACCACATTTTTCGTTCACCGTTGCCTTTTTGGATTTAAAAAACTGACATTTTTTTAAGCGAGATGTAAATCATATGCTGGGGCACTCTGATTAATTACGATGGTTCTCATTTGCTTTCTTGCGCGACCTTATTTCCAGTTACCGAGACTCTTGAGCAAGCTAAGTACAACGAATTTCTTCTTTGCTTCTTTCCTTCTGGCATCATTAAGCCTGTTTTTTTTTTTCGCAGGAGATGCACCTGGCTGAGTGAAATTACTTCTTACAATTTCGAACTCTATATTTGCCCTTTTTTTGTTATCAGTCTTGATCAGTTTCAAAGGAAGAATCATAATATTACAGATACATTTCGCCCTGACCCGTTCGTGATTTGTTTGTCTCTTTGTGTGACTCGCCATTGTTATTTATATCCAGTGATTAGAAATGATATTCAATACAGTATGCGGTGCGGCTTTTTTGTTTGGACAAGAATGTAAGAAGATATACATGGAATTTCCCGGTTTGAAATTGGGAGTGCTTGGTTAGTTTGGGAGAAATTTATCGTACTCGTGTCCGGTACATTTGTCTACTTTCGTCTGATCTCTCTACCTTCCCTTGACTTTATGTCTTTAAACACCGATATTACTCGTTAGTACTTTCGCCGTAACTCTCGTCGGTGCCGTTTCGTTGACCTCCATTATCACTTGGGGAGTTTTCGGCTTATGTTCACACCACTCCGTTTTACTTCGAAATCGCATATACTCTACAAGGTACAGCGCCTTTGAAAAATAGCCCTTCAGTGTATGATCGTTCTCGTGTGTAAAGCCATCAATTATTTTTTTGCATTCATTTACAGCCGACTCATGTAGGGTTGCTGAGTAAATACGTGCATGCTCCCTCAATGTGGGGAATAGTTTTCCTGCGACATGACATCCCTCAAAGATAGCTTTCAAAAATGCCCTCCTTCCCATTGTGTAGCCTTCCTTCTGAACTAAAAGTTGCGGTGAAAAAACGGCCGCAAACCGTTGGAAAAACGTTCATCTCTCCTGGGCGATTTCTACCAGAACAATGGTTCTTCAATCTTTCTTTCTCTTTTTTATTCACGTAACCAGCAAAAGTGAAAATAGAGTAATTTATACTTTCTTTTTTAAAAACATTAATCCAAAATGTTGCTGTTCTATACTGAAATTCAGAAATCAACCGATACTTCGCTTTGACGTCATACTACAACACGATTGGCCAATCGAACATTGCCTTCTCCATATTAGGGTTTTCTTTGGCGGAAGACAAAGAGGCCATGTTTTGATCTTTTCATCCATTGGCTCATAAAACATATAACGAACACTTACCGAGACCATTTTTCAAGGCCATACCAAAATCGCTGTATGTGGATAAACCAAAACCTGGCGACAATAAACAAGTTTTTAAATTTTTGAACGGCTTGGAGTCTAAATTCATGTACGGTTAAGGTGGCTCCGTGTGAACCGAACACCTAATTCGAAAATTCAACCGGTCAAATGGGTGAACTGACATATTGCACAGCCCAAGAGAACTGTCTATTATAATGAGTTTGGTGAGACAGCAAAATTATACATGCCTTACTTTTACTAGTTTTTGCTCGTGTGATTGGTTCTAAGACTAAGACTCAGATGTCTATTACGGGAAAGAAATAGGCGATGCTTAACTTTACCATTTTGTCATTAAATATTAATTAGAAATTGACATTTCAAGAGCGCAAAGGAGTTAGATTTCGTGACATGAGATTTCACGGCAATGTAGACAAAGTCCGAGTATATTAATGATATAACATGATCTAACTGCATGTATTTTCTTGGGCTAAATAAGGTGAAAAAACGTGCGATTTTGTAATAGCGGAGCTCTAGCGCGCGAAGCGCGCCAGTGGAGCACCGTGGGTAAGAAAATGAAATAATCTACCCATCCGAGAAAATTTGGTAATCACGTAACCGTTCACCGACCGCCCGCCCGCCCGAGAGACCGTCTGTCCGCACCACAGGCATACCAATGTAAAATAACTCAATCAACCGGTATGGTAACTCAAATGCAACTCGAGTTTATTTTGGCGGGAAATCGTATAGCCACCGGCGTCTTGTAAAGCACAGACAACAAAAGAGTCAATAAAGACGAAAACGGAAAGCGGAGATTGTTTCTGTATACATGTTGTCTAAAGTATTTTAAAGCTTAGATAAATTGTCATGTCCAAAAATTTGGAATATAGAGCAAGAGAAAGACAGAGAAAAAGAGAAAGTAGGCGGCAGGCCAGCGAAGCTCAACGAGAAAAAGTTAAGGGCGACAGGGATTTAGAGCGAGAGATAAAAAACAAAGGAGACATTTTTTGTTGGAAGAACAACATGAAAATTTTGTAGCGGCGGTGACAAAAATGAGAAATACTAGCGGCCACCAATGTAAGGTGAAAATGAGCGGCAGTGAAAAAAAGTGAACGGGAACTCGTACGACATTTCCTCCATAAAAAGTATAACTAATTTAGGCCTGGTTCAAACGTCGAATTTCACATGTGCCGAACTGAACGCGAGAGTTAAATGCATGTGAAGTGCGACGTTTGAATCAATTAAATTCGACTGTTTAAATTAAATGCAACGTTTGCCGTATCTGCGACTGAAACAGTCGAAGGTTCGACTTAGGTTCGACTTTTGATTCAAACGTCGCATTTCACATGTGCCGAACTTAATGAATGAATTTTAGTAAATTATTATTATATTACTGGGAATATTGACAGCGAAGAGAGTTAAATTCGACAGAGTTCAGTGAGTTAAATTCGACGTTTGAATCAAATGCCGTATTTAACTATTTTAGTCGACTAAAATAGCAATTAAATTCGACACATGTGAAATTCGACGTTTGAACTGGGCCTAAGAAGTTTCTCGAAGTTTCACGTTGAAGTCTTGCAAAACAAAACAACGGCAAAGAAATGTACAAAAAAAGTGTGCTGCGCGTGCAAAGTTGCTTTTGCTGATTAGACCTATTGATGTTTTTCACCGTTTTCCGGCCTTGCATGCCTTCGCCGCTTAGCATTACACGATTTTATATTTTGTTTGAACAAGCTATAAATATAATAGACAGCTTTAAGCCCTGGCTAAAACTATATGTTAGTCACTTAATTTAGATACATTACAGTGGGAACTTTTACTGTACATGTGATTAATATAAAAATACTGCCTTACACAAAGATAGTAGAAAAACCTCTGTATACTTAGAATGTGTTAGTTTTAGTTTTAGTTCTAGTTTTTGTTTTGATCGTTGTATGTGTGAGAATGGTACATCGCAGTAGATTGTTGGATTGGATTAAATCGTGTTGTTACATCGAAAGATACAATCCGTTGATTTGTTTGAACCAGCGAGCGGGGTTATAAGAATTCTGCAACAATCTACAACTAATATCAGGCTTTATTGACGCTGTCACTAAGCTACGTTTTTATTGATCAGTTACATGATATGTAAAATGATTTTAATCCTTTGAATACGTCCTCGTATTGTATTAAAATAACCAAGAGACTTCGGATACCTGTCAAATTTGAGGATCGTTGTAAATGGCCTTCCAGTTCTCTTAGCCAGCTGGACACTTTTACTTATACCTCGGATCCAAACTACAGCTGTCAGCAGCGGCCACGCCACTTGCTCTGTTATAAGATTTTACGTATTTTGTTTTCATTCCACAAAGTTCTTCGTTTTATCTACCTTCTTACGATGTAACATCCGAATGAAACATGTTGTTGCTCAATTCTTTGAATTCAAAGATTTCTTGATTGACTGTTAAAAATCATCGTCTTTTAAGACTTATCTTTATAAAAATAGTTCCCATCCCGTAAACGCACGCAATGCCCTCTGCCTCCTCTATCACAAGTAAAAACGCCTTGGGAAGGTAGGACACATTTTACGAAGAATTCACACAAGTCGACATTTACCTAGCAGAAATAGCGCTTGTTCTGCAGGCAAATATATACGCATACATCCCAAAAGACATTCAAATTTACATGACATTTTGCACGATTTTCCGTGATCATCCTTGTCCGTGTTAATTCTTGTTTCGGAAAGCTGCTCAAAAAGTGCTTAAGTTATTTTTGGACTTAACAAATACCTCTCTGAGTCTCAGAGTTAATTAAGGAACATGCGTCATAGCAGCTATTTAGATTTTGTTGAATAGCTGTATGAGGTCACTTCTGACTCATTTTGTTCCCTGTAGAGTTCTTTTTCTTTCTAATTATTTTTTAATTAGTGCCGTCTTAGATGAACATGTTTGATTACACTGTTAGCAGCTATTATCCTTGAAGTTCATCAGATAAGGTCTTGTGTGTGGGATTTTCCGACCACTTTTTCGGCTATTTTGAACTTTTAAGCAAATCATATTGATTTAATACCGATTAACGTCATTTGGGTCCAAAGAGACAGTTTTAAAAATAATTCGTAAAGGAAGACTATCTGTGACTAAGGAGCTGTTATTGCACAACGCCCTTTTCCTCGTATTTATCATATTCTAGAAAACTGAACTTAATGAATTAGTTTAATACTGCTATGTTACCATTATGTAAAAGGTGTTAGCTGACTACAATCATCGTCAAAAGTGTTGGGCAGGTTGCCTTTTTTACCTCTTCTATTCCTTCCTCCCCCCGCTCCTGGCCCAATGTTGATCAAAACGTTGATGTTTTTGTGCGTAATTGTTCTGTTATATCCCAACATTGAATAGGGGGGACGGGGGATATTCAGCAAAAGAGAAAACTCTCTTTCTTCGGGATTAAAATGGACTACTGTTAAGTTGTACAACCTTCCCAACTACTTTTGTCTGTGATTGTAATTTTCCCGTTTTTTTAATGTGATCAAGTAGAGTGAAGATATACAGCTCATGCATTGGAATCTTAAACTGCCCGATCGTCTTCGGACGCCTACAACTGCACGCTCTCATTGATTTATTTCTTTAATAATAATACATTCCCATCCGGTATTACAATCGCCCATTAATTAAAAGGCCGACTCTACATTGTCAAGGTCGAGAACTGACGCCGTATTCCGTGGCCAGTTATGGTAAACTTCCTCGATTCTTCAAATAGTTTAAATTCATTCAGGGTGTCGATTGGTTGAATCATGGACTGATTATGTCATGATAATTCATGCATCAGATCTATTAAGAACAACGGAACAGCTGACGGAAGCCTGCACCTTACTGAAATGTTTGCATTCTAAACAATCTGAAATGAGTATTCAGTTTGGCAGTCTTTGAGTTACAGCTACGTGCTGAATTAACATCTTCGTAGTTTTCAGGGATAATTCTCAAGTTTTAGTTGTCTTTTGCTGCCGGAAATTACCCTTTTGCCCGGCGATATGCACATACTTGATCCCATCCGAATTGATGTATAATCTGCTTACAAATGCCCCCAACTGGATTGTTTAAAAATAGCCTTACAGACAGAACGATATACAAGGAACAAATGAACTTTAGTCTTTTTAATACCCCTTGGTCTTATACGGAAGGAGTGATAAACGACGCTTTTGTTCTCATTACATTTGTTCGAATTTCGGTCCTCTCCACATTTTACGTTAGTGACAGATTTTTCTACAGTTCTTCCTGTCGCGTGTTATATACCTTAGGAAAGTAAAATTTTTCGACTGACCAAGGATAGTTTCGATTTTCATTCACTCTATTTACAGAAACATGAAATGGAACTATAAATTAAAGCTGTTTCTTTTGTATCTACAGATGTTTCGAGAAAGTTTTTTTTGCTTACCGGGTATTTAAAGCGGAAGTTCACGCGGCAATCGACCACTCTGGTACACGTTTCATCATGTTATGCCCGTTATTGATTGTTGATAAAAGTCATTGTTTAGTTCAATGAAACTAAAAAATACGCTCTTTACAAAACCTCAATCAGTTGTTGTCAATCAGTCTTTTAATGATGGCAAATTGTTGTTTAGTACTAAAAGAAGTTCTCGGCGATATCCAAATATTTTCGTACAAAGGACGAATGTTACTATTTCGTCTTTCTTATGAATTACATCTCTGATTGACTACACCCGAAAGGCAGTGCAAATTCAAACCAATGAGAACCTTACCGTCTTTTCCTTTCCTAGCATTGTTTGTTTTATTTTATCGTGATTGGTCGCTAGCTAACGGTTATAGTACGGCTTCGGTCTGAATCTTCCCTGACCTTACATTATTATTTCACCCCTCGAAATGAAATCAGTCATCAATAATTGATATAATAAAACTTCAAGTAAAAAAAACACTAGGACAATTATAATAATAAGAAGAATAATAATAAATAGATAAAAACACATATCTAGTATTACAAAGTCGATAAGAGGAAAGCTACATAAAATGGAGAAAAAATAATAAGTGGAGGAGAATAAGACAAAAAATATATTAAATAATGAACAAAAAGAGTTACATTTAAAAACAACGGAGTCTTTTTGTATAAATGTTTTCTTAGAAAGTTGCGAATGTTTCTTGGACTTATTCTAAATTAAAATAGGAGAAGAATTAATAATAATAATAATAATAATAATAATAATAATAATAATAATAATAATAATAATAATAATAATAATAATAGTAAGCAGTTGTTATCTGGTATGGTACAGTTGTTTGTCATTCTCACTTGTGTTTGATCCACGGCTAATTGAACTATAAAAGTCTCAATAAATATTTTATATTATGCCCAGGGTAGTTTCAGAGGCGTTTCAGGCCTTCAGACGCCCTGATGTTTAAATATATCTCATTGTTTTGCTCAAATGATAAAAATAGTGAGATACCATATATCAACAAGTTAAATCTATTACGTAATAAATTGAATTATATTGGGAAGTCTTTCGATAAAAGACCGCTTGAAATAGACTTTTATTAACTGTAACAACTAAATAGCAGGGAAATAATACTGAAGTGTAATTGTTAAATATCACATCAAACTTTAGGAAAGGATGGATATACTTTACTGCTACACTGATCCTATCCATTTCGATCGAAAACGAATATTCGAAACTCATTTATCGCGTCCCTGCATGTAGCGTTATGCGCTTCAAGGGGGACCTAGAAATTCAAAAACTAAGGGTTAGCCGAGACACTTGCTAGCTGTATAGATACTTAAGTTATTTTTATGTGATTCTTTACAAAATAATAGAAAATATCGTAGAAAAAGGGGTATCCCCTTGGCTAACTTCTAAATTTGTTTGAAATACGGATTTTTTTTTTCTCCATCACTTGCTAAAAATAATTGTTGTCCACATCTTTATGTGTATATTCTTTTTTAATCCTTCGATTATTAGAATTCGATCTCCCTCCTGATTACATTTGGTGTTCTTGAGTGTCTATTGTATGTCTTATTGAACAAGCTTAAAAATAGAAAATTTAACTCAAGAATTAAGCTCAAGTTTGTGGCGGCAAAATAAGCTTTTGTGGGGGAGAGGCTGGAAGGAAAGAGATTTGTTTGGCGTCGTCTTTTACCAAGAGTTCCGTTTTCCTTCTACTTTATATAATCCGCGGACATCACTGCTAGTTCGAATTAGAGTGCGGTTTTTTTAAAGAAGCGTTTATGGTTAACCCTTAAAACAAACATTTGTGTTCAAGGGCCAACGAAGGATCAAAATCAGTTTTCGAACAAACAACGGACACATTTGTAGAAGACGAAGCCATAGTCAGAAAACAATCGTATTATCTGTAACAAAGAAACAATAAAGAAATGATGAGGCAATATATTTTGTTTTGCCTCATAAATAACTGCCCCCGTTGCCAGAACTGGATACGAAAATTAAAATGCTGATCGCAGCTCTTTTTAGTTTTCGATCTTTAGAATTTAAAGGAAAGGCATTTTCTGGTATTGTTGTGAATACCTTGAAGTAAAAGGGGTAATCGAAAAGAGTTACTCCGTTGTAACGTGTACAACGGTCAACACGCAACCAACAAAGGTGCCGAATCTTTCTAACCTAGTCAGCAACGTTTTGTTAAGCAACGAACCAATAGAGTAACAATATAAGACATATAAATAATTGCCTATTTCTGGATATGTTGATTAGAACTTTATAAACTTCGTCCTAATTTGAAGGCTAAGTTATATACATTTCTATGACAAGCGTGCAAAAAAATTTATCTCCGTTCTAAAATACGGTAATAAAGAATCCTTCTGGAAACTTTGATCGTCGATCAATAACCCAAACAAAACCTACAAAAATAATCTTCCCCTGAGGCTTACTATTATAACTTGAGAAAAAAACAAGAGCGTACTCAATTCGTTTTTAAAAAAGCAACGACAACGCTTCAATGTCAAACGTTTCAAGCGTTTTAGGTTATTGCAGTTTTATTGTGTCAAGTTGTTTTATTTTGTTTTAATCATTCAATTATAATATATTATTTTTCTTATCGTTGAACACGCGTTCTCGTTTGAATAACTTCCTGTTGTTGTTCATAGAAACACTGATCAGTTATTGACACACCTTCCTTAGACCTTTTTTACCAAACAAACTAAGAAAGGAATTTTCCGATGTTTTTCGCGATTTAGGCAATAGTCATGTAACGGCTTGTTTTAACCGATACTCGCTCAATCATACAACGGATAAATATAGATATCATGATCAACACATCGACCACAAAGTCCGATACATGCCTCAACCTCTCTTCCGGAAACCTTGTGATAATATAACTTGTTTTTCTTTTCGAGAAACTCAAAAATAGTTTGCTTTTATCTCGGTGAAATTTATTAACAAAACATCGCTCGGTATGGAAGAGTTATCAAAGACATCTCTTCTACCAAAAATTGACATGTGAAGGTGATATTCATTGAAGCAAGACAACATTATGCAGAAAAAAACAAAAGGAGATGAATGCGGACAATTGATGTTGTTCAAGGTCATGCCGCTGTATTGAATTCCGTAGTTTTTTATAGCATTACTGGCGTGCTGTTAGCCGGTCTATTATTATTATAATCACAAGTCTCCTCAACAGTCACGTAGTCCACTATTTTATTCCTCTAAAATTTACAATATGTACATGCATTTAAATAACTTAAGTTTTTTGAATTATATCTACATTATATAACATATTTTGATAAAAAGTCATTTCTCAAAAAGACATCTATTTGATAGTTGACTCCGAGCTGACAAACTTCATATTTTGTTATTTTTAGTACGAGTAGTTGTACTGATGTTGTCATAACAGTTTCTCGTGTCTTGAGATCTCTTTACAAGTAAAAAGAAATGTGTTCTTCTATGAAAGGTTATTATTTAAAAATAATAATTTATTATAATCAGTGTTCCGCTCATGGCGATGTTGCTGTTAAACAAATCTGCCATCTCCTTCCATATTTTACTTGATGTAGTTGATTCATTCTTCAGCCTTTCAAAAGCCAAATGTCTTTGGATTTGTTAATACACTGTATTCAAATATTTTGCTGGTGGTATCCAAGCGGTTCGTCCAGTACATGTTTCTTCGTTTACGAGACCATTTATCACCGCGTGGAAATCTAACTTGACCCGTTATTAGATAATTGACTCAACAGCTTGAGGTCTTCTTCTTTAGTTCTATCTGAGATATCCGAAGCTACTGAAGCAAGGATCCGTAAGATAAGGCATTTTAAAGACGTTTCCATCCGGCTGACTTGAAAAAACTGCACTTTCCATGCCACAGTGCTGACCTGGGTTTGTTCCATACACATGCAAGGCTGCCTGTTCATATCTCTTTTTGAACAAACTTTCCTGTTGAATTTCCTTCGCGCAAAGATCAAGAACTTCGGGAGTCAAGACCTTGGAGTTTTTTCTTCTGATGGTTCGAGGCAAACCGTCTCTTCGCTCGCTCTCCGTAGACCTTTCCGCAGCGCCTCTGTCGCAATCTTTGTTGACATAACCCTCTGAGTTCTCTGTTTCACTGTCACTAAGATTCATACTTCTTCGGTTGTACATGTTCACTTCAACTCCACGCTCAATAAAATCCGTAAGCTGCTCTCTGCTTCGTTGTTATATGCTGACAACAGGGAAACGTTTTGATTGTCCTTGCTTGGCTGCCTAAATTGGGATTTCCAGCGGGTTATGACTTAAAGCTTCTGTCACCGCAGCTTAAAATACTTTCATCACTCGACTTAACACCAAAGGAAATGCAACAATGCACGTAGAGGACAGCAATTTACCGGAACCAAACAAACACATACGACAGTGAATCGTCCAATCACTATCAATCACTGCTACATTTATTGCTACACCCTCTGCTCTTTTATGCTCCTACGCCATCTAAGCGTCCATCTTGACTGACGGCTGTAAGCGCCGGAAAACGATCATCTGTCATTGAGCACGTGGGCGCTAATTGTGTTGTTTTCGTTGTTTAGCGTGGTAATACGAGTTGAAATGCGGTTGGGCTAAAATTAACAATAATTTCCCTATCGATGTGATTAGGCAGTTTTGTGTTTTCTCTGTTAAGTGTTTTGAAAGACTTTGTCGAGTTAATCTTTTGAAAACAGTTAGGAACATCTTATCAGCTAAAGCGTTACGGGAAAACAATTTATACGTGAACCACTAGAAAAATCACGCAAATGTAATATTTTTGAGCTCATTTTTCTGTTTGCACAATACTTTGTTAATTTAAACTTAGATGTACTTTTTGCTTAGTTTTCACCTTTGGAAATATGACAAAAATAGTCAGAGTGTCTACCTTTTTTTTGGAATTGAGATGTTTCAATATTACACATGATCCTATAATAAACTTTGAAAAACAATTTCATTGAGTATGAGTCACACCAGAGAAACGAAAACGAAATACAAGATCTATTTCGGTCTACTTCAAATTCGGTGAGAAGTGATGTTCTCTAAGTCTTAAAAATAACGATTTATTTTCTGCACTTTGTTTGGTTTCCCTGCGTAAATTTAGCTGTCTATATTTGATTTTATCTTGCTCGTTTTTTTATCAGTTGAACAGAGCACTAATACCTATTTTCTTTAAAGAGGGGAGTCACGAAGACACATTGAAAGCTTTCACTGGGCGACTGAAAGTCTGAAAGAGCCACTAAAACAGCACTTGAACATTCAGAGAGCAACAGAGATTTGATTCGAATCAGTGGCAGTCTATTGACTCCGTTAAACGGCTGACTGGCTTCGTTTCCACAAGATTCAACCACGTTTACGTTAGTAAAGCAGTGGTAAAGAGCGGCTTTAGAGAAGAAATTATAGCATCCAATTTTGAAGGTACGGTCGGAAATTAAACTTGGAGGCTTGATCAGCAAAGATTCCAGAAAAAAGTACTTAAGTATTAAATTTACCAATCACGAGCTGGGGCATGCAATCACTCGCATCAGTAGAGTAGACTTTTCCTGAAGCAAAAAAGCCTTCATTATTATTTTATCATTCAAGAAATTTCCAATTTAAAAGATCAATGAATTAACCGACTCAATGTTAAATGAACCATTTTAACAAAGAGCGCCACTGAGTTAATCCCTCGGAATGCATTCCCTCTCCTCCCCCTCCCCCACTAAAATCCTTGCGTAATACGGCGGTTTCCTTTTCTTTGATTTCCTTCAATGTAACTTCTTTCGAGCAACATCATTAGTGTCTATTTTTCTGATTTTACTCCACTATACAATGACGTTGATCAATCAACGGACATACCATGCTGAACAGACAAAGAGTCAAACAAATAATTATTTTAAACTTCCGTGAATAATGTGCAAAAAATTCAACAATGCGCGATGCGTGAAGATCTGACAGTCACGTCTGTACAGATGTCCAGCTTTCTCCAGGATCTATTAATATAACTTTTACATGTTTGGCCTGTTTACTGAGTTTTCGGAGTGACTTGTCAAGATCAACGAACAGTTGGTGTCGTTAAAGAGAAACATTAATATTGTACTTACACAGTCAATTAAAATTCGCAATGACGCAGCTCTGTAATTCCACTTTCAGTTTCCGTAAACACCAAATAATGGATCATTCAGCAGTCTTCAGAAAATCGCCGAAAATATCTATCTTCCTCTAAAACACGTCCGTTTGAAACGATTTCCAACAAAAAGCGTGCAGTAATCTGACAAACGTAAAATTCGTTGTTGGTAATAATATATAATCCATCATTTGCCTCAATTTTCGAATTCAGTCTTGTTTCAGCACTTTTTGCTTTATAATGTAACATCCAGGAACAAAACTGAGAATATAGTACTGACATGGCTTCATGGATATACTTAGTCTACTTACTAAGGTTTACTAATGTTTCGTATTAGGGGCTCATGATTTTTAAGTGATTTATCTGATGAATTTTAAAGGCCTCGGCCCCATGTAGGAAACTTAACTTTTATAGTTCTGACAAATAAAGGGAACGCGATTGCCGACCAAGCCATTACAAGAGACTCCTAGGCCGGTGAATTAGTTTGTTGAGAGCCAGCATCACTGGCATCTCGGTTTGCAGCCTCGTTAACCGGCTAGAAACCGATCATGCACTGCTCTGACTTTCCTTCATGTATGTTTACTCAGTATTAAAATAAATCTTCTTTCCAGTTAAGCAATTTCAACAAAATCAGCACTCCAAAGAAAATGAACCCGAAAAGAAACAAAACCGGCACCCATCAGTCATAACGTAATGTAACATTCACTGTACGGGAATCCGCGCATCTAAGATACGATTTTTATCATGCAATAGTTGTACTAACTTTTCCGCACTTAGTTACGGTCCGAAACGGGGAAGTAAGGCGTTCATTTGATGGCATGTTTCTGGCCTCCTTTTATAACTGCAGAACCTTGAATCAAACCGCACACCAAAGTAAGAATGACGTTGAATTGAAAATAAACGAAATCAAGTAATATGGAGAACAGCTAGCCTGACAGCAAAATCCGTAAGAGTCGTTTTGGAAACTCGAACGCAGGGAGCTTCTCCTCACGCCAAACACCCGCGTTCCTAAAATTCAACGTGGATGATTTATCCGGTGAAGGTTTCAGTATTTTTCCACAGCGATGCCGTTTATTTTTTGTTACAGTAGGTATGTTGGACAATGAAGAAAATCATCAAAAACAGACTGAAAAGGCACTTTACACACAAGTATACACTATTGTACAGTAGTTGCGATGACGCAGCTTGATTCCACTTAAGTTTAAGTAATCTCGGAGATTTACACTCAGGGGAATCCGAAAATGACGTTAGAAACTTACAAATATCATGAGGTCCTCTGAGTCTTTAGTACAGTTTAAAACTCGTGCAAGCGCGAAAAGCATACAAGCGAGAATCCAGATGTTCATCGTCGCTTAGTTGCAATGTGGAAAGTAGTAGATACAATGTGCGTTTTGTGGTATGTATATGTGTGTATCAGTCATGTTGGGGGCCCGGGGTTGGGGGCTGAAGCCCGAAGAAGGCGTTATTCTTGAATAAGCTGACATTTAGATTTAAGATTACACAGTTTGAGTTATACCAGTTACACCTGTAATATCAAGTTTACTTTAATAAGGAAACGATTTGGTCATATATTTTTTGAAAGATCAATACTTGACAGCATAAATGACATGGCAGTATAACGGTTCTGGAAAACCTATTTTAAGATATGAAACTGCCCACCATAAAAACGGCCGGAAAAAGCCACTGACGGAATTCTGTTCATGTCCGGCAACCTTGATTTTGACCTTGCTGTTTCAAAAGTCAATTCTTAAAACCCATATTTGTCGATTTCAGGAAAATAGTGGCATAATTTTGTACAACAGCAAACAAAGCCAAAAATTCTAAGAACTGACCAACAACACGACAGCGGAAGTCGGGTGTAGGCTTCTACTGTTAACAGTTGTAGTCACACGGAAATCGAGAGAAGCTATAAGCACTCAGGAGAATCTGGAAACCAGACTCGTTCATTTTTGACTGAAAAGCCAACTGGTGATGCAGTAATTCTCTTAAGAACGTAAACTAAAAGGGGTCATTGCAATTTTACATCAAATACACTGAAGGAAGTGAGCCAGTTAGTATTGAACTCACGTAATGACGTAACACAGTTCCTCCGATTTTAAGAGTTGTTTATTCCTTTTAAGAGGATGGAGTGACGTTAGATAACACGTTCCCTCGATACCAGGTGTTAACAGATGTTCTCTCTCACCGGTTTTTTCTCTTTCGATTCACCATTTTCACATAGATCATAATGCACTTTGTTTTTCCCCCCAAATTTTTCATAACAATTGTCTTCAATTTCTCTTAGGACGCCTGTAATAACAGGAGAAATTGAAAACAATTGTTATGCAAACGTTGGTGGGGGGGGGGGGGGGGGTGGGGGGGAGTGAAACAAGGTGCACTACTATGGTTCATGTGAAAATGGTGAATAAGAAGAGGAGTGTAGCAGATCTAGATATTTTAATCTTCTCTCATGGAAGATTTTGTGATGTAGCATATAATGCTCACAAACTTTACTGAATTTTTGCTTCTCATTAGTTTACCAAGGATAGGCAGATAGGATTATAAATTAGAAGACTATGTGCATGCAACAACAACAACAACAAAACAGTTTTACAGATAGTTTGCAGTTTAATGGTGAGTATCTTGCATTACAGTCAGATTTTTTGAATACAAAGGCCATTCACAGTACCGGGGAGAATTTTTTTAAAAGAAAGACCGGACAAGAAATGAAAGGGCAGGTTAACTTAATCCAATTTAAATTAAAATTAATTCAAATTTGAATTATGCTTTCATTATTAAATTAAATTATGACATGCTACATCACAAAATCTTCCTCCCAAATGTCAGAAATATTTCTATGAACAAAGATTAATATCTTCAAAAGATATTTTAAACTATTGAATACGCCACAATGAGTCAATATTGTCAAACTGAGCTCCTCCTAGTCTCTAGAGCGCATTAGATTAATTTAAATGCTATTTTGCACCTTACAAATAATAAGTTATTATTATTTTAGAGGCTGATAGTTTTTGTGGAAACGAAAAATTTTTTTAAATTAACTGTTTCTAAGCTAAATTAAGTGCTTTTTAAATTGACAGGAATTGTGAGTAGTGTTTTGAATGAATAGTTTTTTTCTTTTTTCAAGCGAATTAATTGTAAATAGGATTTTAATAGTTAGCATTGTTTTCAATTTCATTATTATTATTATTTCTGAAGGAAAGGTTCTGAGGACGAGGTTGAGAAGATGGTATCGATGCCTTAAAAAACCACCTAGCCCGCGAAAGGCTGACCGCACCACCGGGCTCTATGCCCCCTAATCTTTCTGAACAGTAACGTGGGTTGTTATACATCAACAAAAGTCGGCGGTGAAAGTTCTTCGAGTCGATCTTTGTTCCTTTCGAGGACACTCAAGAGCTTTGTAACCATGGCAACCATTTCCAGATGCAAAGGCACATACTTTTCCATTTTTTTGAGCCGGTGGGTACCTACCATTTACATGGGATAACCGGAAACCCAAATCATATTAGCGCCATTCCGTTTGGGAAGCTTAAGAAAATATGGGCTATGATTGAAAGGCGATGTAATTTTCCCAGTCTTTTTAGTCTATTTAGCTGATTTGGATATTCTTTGTAGCGGGTCGTTATTCCACCACATCAAATTTAATAGTTTGAGCTGTTTTACATCTACAAAATTTCGACCATGGTGGTCTATGTAAAAGGTGAGAACCCCCTTTGTTTAGTCTTATGGATGGTGGTTCGACCGGAAGTCTTACGCGAAGTAGGGTACCTGTGGCTTAACCAACTGAGTCACACTAGAACCTCTGTATAACGAAGGGTCGAGGGACTGGCAAATTTGGTCGCTCAAACAAAGTTTCGTTACACCGAGGTCCTTTCCCGTATATTTTACTCTTACTGGGGTAAAGAATATTGTTCGTTATACGGAGGACTTCGTTAGAGGTTCCACTGTAATCTGGTGGCGAAAAACAAAAACGGTTGCGTGATTGCCTGGATTAGTCGTCATTCCAATCCTCGTGAATCGTTTTGCAAACGAATTCTATCCAAGAATGAGAAAATGGGTGGATTAGAACACATTTTTAAAAGCTCTCCTTTCAAATTCTTATGCTCTCTTTGTGTAATCCGCTTTTGATTGAGATATCTGTGATACCTTGCGAGTGCCGAGAAAATGTATGCGAAATGATGGCAGTGGTAACAGAAAATTCCAACGTATTCCTCAGTTACTCTATGTAATCAGACCAATGGTACTTTTATCTTAACTTCACCTGCAATGAACAACTTCTGGGCGAGAATACGGTGAAGTGAAATTGTGGAGACGTGTCGGCTCCAGTGTTTCTCCCCTTCCCCTCCCTCACTAAGGCTTAAACTCGTCCTCATTTTAAGTGTAAGGGTTTCCTCTAGCAAACGTGACTTGAACATGCATAACCCAAATAATATTACTTCACTGCCTCACAATGATCACGTAAAATAACAGGCCAGGATGAAATATGTCAAATATTGATCCTTCTTTTGGCAAAAGCTAAAATCTGATAACAAAGACTTATTTTTGGCGATGGGCACGAAATGATCTTTTAGTATAAAAAAAAGCATTCATTCAAACGTTGTCGTGCCCAATCAAGTGCATCTTCTGTAAGGACATAAACCGTTGGTATTTGCAAAGGGGGTGTTCGGGGAAGTAAAGACCAGTGATTTTTCTTGAAACTTGTGTCGAAATTTTGGAAAACTAAGGAGACCCTACAACCCAATGGCCGTTTCGAAGTTGCACGTGTGGGACTGGGTCGGTGCTGTTGTCGAATAGCAGTATGGGACTGTTTGAGGACGCTGTGTCTTTTTTTGATTGGTTCCTGCGTGGTTGCGCCGCCAACCCCCCCCCCCCCAAAAAAAAAAAACAAAACAAAAAAAAAACGGTCTTACAGTGAAATTCGACTCCCTCAAAATGACACATGCCTTTTCACGTTCCTTGTTGCATGTTGTTTCAAGAAACGCTCAGTGTCCCTCCAAAAAGAATCAATTTCTGCTTCTAGCAAGAATTGACGCAAAAAAATGCAATAATTTGTGTCGGGTTAGAAGAAAAATTACAGGGGCCATATCGCTACGTAACTTCACGAAATCCCGGAAAACCTTCCAGGAAAAATTGTCAACTGGGCAGGGCCTTAGAAGAGTATGTTTATTTTAAGCTAAAATACGAGATAGTTTCAAATTACATATTGTCTTTTTGTTAAACTCTGCAATGCTTTAAGTTACTGAGGAAGTGAAAGTGAGACTAAACCGTAATAATATCAACAGGAAGGAATAGTCAGAAGTGTGTTTCCGGTACGAGTATTCTGAACGCGCAAAACCACTGATAGCTGGTTTTGCCAACGCGTTGCATTCTTTGAAACGTTTACTCTTACGCCCATGTTGGCAGCGGTGTGCAAACGGATGCAACAACTCCCAACAATATTGGGACCTGTAGTGCACAGTGGGAAGGGTACAACCCATAAGACTTTGGAGACCATGTGCGCCCCAGCAATGTTGGAAGAGGTGAGCAAACAGATCCAACATTATTGCGCTACGCTTCGGCGATCACGGAACAAAAGAAATGTTGGGAGTTGTTGGCTCAAACGTTTGATCGGTTTCAAACTTTGCGCAACAACTCCCAACAAACGCAACAACATGCAATGGCCAATAATGTTGCGTTCGTTTGCAAGGGGCTTTACTCTCGCAACAATTGGAGGGACTGGAAGCAAATCTGGCCGCAGTTGTTCAAACGCTGGATAGCGCTAGCCATGAGATAAATCTTTATCCACTGGATAAGTAGCTGGTGGGTAGAGCCGGATTTGTCCAGTGGATAGTGTTATCCACCTTTTGAACATCCGGGGTTTCAACACGGCTGATACCGGTACAATGCTGATTACCAACGCAGGGCACGTGTTCAGTCACAAGAAGTTCCCACAAGTAGCGGGTTAAAAAAGAACGTGCGGTGAGTTGAGAGGATGGAAAAAACTTACTGAGTGTAAATATAAGTGACATACAATAAAACTAATCAAAACATTCTCACGCAATACAACCAAGTTTTCCTGTCTAAATTTAAATCCGTTATCGATCTCTTCAATCATTGGTGGAGGCAAAATTAGGTTTGATAAAGAGGTAGTGAAGAATGTGGAATGAGCAAATATCGCAAACCACCAATTATTACATAGGGTTTCAGTAGTGGCTAGCCCTTTTTGAGCGTTTTAAATTTCAGGTGTTTAGATCGTTATCTTACATAAAAATTCCAGTATTAGCTGAAAATGTAAGGAATTTGACCGTGGCTTTTCTGTGATGATATTTTATTAGGGCTTAGTGCTATATTTAGAAAAGTTGTCTAAAACTAAATTTATGCCACGCTGGATATAGCACATTTGAAAAACAATATAGAGATTTACATAAAAACTGAAAATCTAGGGAAAAGTGGTAAGATAAAGCAAATCTGCAACACATTTTAAGTGACCATTTCATTTGACAAGTGAACGATTATCGCAGTTATGCACGCAACTCAGGTAACTGCGAAAAGATTAAAAAGAAAAAAAAAATGGTTTGAACGTGATTTCAATCGATGACTTCTGCGATACCGGTGCAGTGCTATTACCTGACTAACCTATCAAGCCAACTGCATCCTTGTGTGCATGTATGTGTGAAAATTTGGCCAAGTTGTGTTTACTCGCCGACTTCCTTCACCTGTTGGTTTTAACAATGTCTCCGCTGTTTAGAGTGGCCCAAATGGAACAGAAATTTCCACAAGAAATTTACCGCGCGAAGTAAATTTATTAGCCCCAAAAGTTAGCCATGTGGGCAGAACTTACTCGTCTTTCAGCCAACAACCAAACCAGAAAGAAAAAAATCTGTCTAGAGCTATATGTTTAACATGATGAATGTCTTATTGCGACATCGAAATTACAATCACGTACTTTCAAGTAACGAACAAACTGAAAATTCCACAACGTGGAAAATTGATTTTAGTTAGAAGGTGTTCTTTAAGCCAGTATTAAAAAATACTGCAGCGGAAATAGCTTTACCACCCACATCCACACTAAGACAGATTCCATCTTGTCTACACTAAAGCTAGTTGCA